>PCDL01000016.1:1200000-1800000 GCA_002778095.1 Fragosphaeria purpurea
GATATCAAGCTGTAGCCGTACATACTACATATACAGTTGCATGCTGCGCGCGGCAAGGTACTAGGAACTTATCATCCTTGTCTTCTCGTTGCAAGGAAAAACAAACAAACAAAACTACATCTAATTTGCGCCGTACACAACGTTCAATGCATCCGGACTCCAGCCCGCCAAAAAACAATGCAACCATATCCGTCTCGGACTTTTTTTTCAATATATTCACTGTCATCCTACCGCAAGCCGGCCCGCCCAATCGCGTACCATCAACACCACCGCCCAAAGCGCCCGCCCGTCGTCCGCCACACTGCTCTCTCCGGCTCCGTCCACGTCCCCCAGCCCCGCCGCCCACAGCACCAGCCGCCCAATTGCCCATCGGCTGCAGGCACCCGCCATCGCTAGGAACCCGGCCACGCCGTACCCGCAGTCCAGCAGGATCTTGAGCGCCTCGATGTTGTTGACAACGACCGCCCAGCCGAGCGACCGCGCCGCTGCGGGCACGTCGTAGTCCCAGATCACCATGAGAATGGGGAACAGCTTGGTGGACGAGCTCACCAGCAAGGCCGTGGAGACCGAGTTGGGGCGCGGGAACCGGGGCAGCAAGCGCAGGCGGACCAACGGCGACAGCGGCGACGACGTCAGGAAGCGGATGGCCAGGTGAAACGCCAGCGTCGAGAGGGCGCAGAGGACGAGGAAGAAGACGTACTGGAAGACGATGGGCTGCTGGGCGAGGCGGCCAAAGGTGCCGGCTCCCGCGCCACCAGTAGCAACGGCGTTTGACAAAAAGGGTGCGGAGGTGTAGGAGGACGAGAAGGAGGAGGCGGCGGCGGCGACGGCGGTCTGCGGAAAGGAAGGGCCGGCGACGCCGGCACTAGAAGCTGGGTTGGCCAAAGACGACACCATGCCCGTCGCAACTTCAGCAACCGCGTAGTTCTCGGCGGTGGCGGCGACGTCTTCGGGATTGGACTGTTTTTCGATGCGGGCCCAGGTCAGGTAAACGTCGAACAGCAGCAGCAACACGCCAAGCCGCACAATGGAAGGCTGTGGTGGAAAAGGAAAAAGAAGTCAGCGGGGGAGAAAACCAGCAAGAGTCTCTCGAACAAGACCAGCTAAAAAAACCCACATCGAATTGGTCACCCTCCCGCATAAGGGTGTTGTGCAGCAAATGCCGGTACACCTGCGGCTTGATCAAGACCAGATCGATAAAGATCACGACAAAGTCGTGCTCCACATACTTGTCGCAGAAGTGGCCGCAGTTGCGGCACACGGTCAAGCGGATGTTGTGCCCGCTGGACTTGTCGCCGGCACCCGAGTACTCGGTCCAGAGCGTCTTGACCGGGTGCTGGCACTCGATGCAGATGGGCATTGCGGAAAAAGAAAAGGGAAGAAAAAAAAGAAAGAAAACAAAAGGCGGAGGTCGAGACGACCGCGAACGCGAACGAGAAGAACCGAAAGTCGAAAGTCAAAAGGGAATAAATCTGCAGAGCAAACGAGCGAGCGCGTCCAAAGACGCACTGATGGGCTCGGAGAGCACAGGCAACGTTTAATGCTCCATGGGCGGAGAAGGGTGGTTGATCCCTGGCCGACGGATTGCGTTGGCGATTGATTGTATGAAATATGATTCTCTTGAAAAATATACGTTCACCAGTTGTCGCGTTTTGGTGGTAGTGAAACGATGGACAAGGCGGCGCCGGTGGTTGGCTAGCGCATACTGGCTTAATCCATAGCGGCTGCAGCCTTGTGAAATAACCCCGTAATGCCTACTCGGTATTACTTGTTCAAGGCCACACACTTCCATACTCCCGTACACAGACAGCAGATTGTTGATGCCTACTTTTCGTTTTCGTCCCCCAGCCTTTTCTTTTCCAAAACAAAATATGTGCAAGTCTGTTTTTATTGTACTTTGGGGGTATTAGATAAGATGTCATTACGCCTCGAAAAGAGAAAAAAAGTGGTAGAGAAGTAAGACCCGGCAAAAAGAGAATGTCAAGAAACCAAGCAAAGCAAAGCAAAGCAAAGAAAAAAAAGAAAAAAGAAAAAAGACAGCATGCAAAGTCGAAAATGAACGCGGACAAAGAAAACACCGTCTATCTGTACTCGGTACAATCAGTCAGCCTTCTTCCCCTTGGCCGTGCTCCGTGCAACAGGTCGTCCCGTGCCTGTGCCTGCGACGACCGTGCTTCGACCGCGAAGGGAGCCTTCGGTGTCGGTCCGCCAACCCGTTGCCGCCGTAGGGCGCGCGCTTGCACTGCCCGTGCCTTCGCCGTTGTCGGACGAGGCAGCGCCGTCTTCCCCGCGACCGTCTTCCAGCTCAATCAGGTCACCCAGTGTCTCTTCCAGGCGCCGACCCAGTTTTCCTGCAAAGGAGGACGCCGGAGGCGTCCCCGCTGCGTGGGATGCACCCATTGGTTTCGTAAACGCCCCCCGGAGCCACGTCTCGATCGCGGTGGCAGCCTTATCCAAGCCAGAGTCCTGCCGATCCATCGACGCCACCGCACGCCCTTCTTCGAAGGAACTCTCCACAATGTTCGGCGCTTCGTCGCCGCCGCCAAACCCGAAATGCGCCGTCTCCGAGCCCATCACCGACATCGATGGAAGGGTCTCGACGTTGAGGCTCGGGATGTGCTTTGTCGTCCACTTTGTCAGGGAGTCCTGTGCGGGCCCGGGGGCCCGCACACTTTTGCCCATGGTGCCCACGCCACCGGAACGACGCATCCATTCTGGGCGGGGGTCGCTCCCAGCACCGCCAGCGGCCGACACAGATGGGCCGGCCGTGCGTAGCGGCGACGACGACGACGACATGGGCGACGTTCCGAACGCCGCCCGGTTGCCCAGCAGGCTCGCCCGGCGAGACACGCGGTTGGGGCTAGCACCGGTGGACCGCTCGGGGACGGAGCTGTTGCTGAGGGAGACTTCCAAAGACGCGCGCGGCGTGGACAGCGTCGACACGGAGCCGCGAAGGCTCTTCTTCCGCCGCGGGGGGAAAAAGCCCAACGCCGTGCGAGACATGCGAACAATCTCGACAGGCTCAGGGCACGAATCCAGGCACACCCAGCGAACATGGGTCCATGGGGGCTCACCGGCTGCATCCGCCGTCGCCGTCGCCGCCGCTGTCGTATTTGGGGTGCCTGTTCCTGCTCTTCCCGACGCTCGTGCAGGGTCAAAAGACGCCAATCCAAAGTAGTCGCTGCTTTCCAAGCCACTGCCACCCGTTTGTCCCGGATACTGCGGCGAGCTTCGTACGACGGACTGGGGAGATTTGGTGCCCTGAGGAACCAACGAAGGATCGTCGCACGGCCGGCCCTTAACCTCGCACGCATCCACGGGCAGCGCGACCCATTTTCGCACTTGTATGTTGTCTCGCGACCAGAGCCCATTGGCTCGTCGAAAGGCGTCTTCGCGGCATCGGAACTTTAAAATGATGCCGAAATAGGTGTCAGACGCTTGCACGCGATGCACGTACACCAGGCAGTCTTCCACCTCCTGCCCAGCCCCACTACCGTACGTGGACGCCGAGGCGGAGGCCGCAGCCGAAGCCGAAGCCGAAGCGGAGCCGCGAAGGTTGTCGTCCGAAGTTCGCCGCTTGAACTTTCCGCGTACATCCAATCCGCCGTTCACGCCGGGATGGCTTTCCAACACGCTCGCCGTTTTCCGCGCCTTCAGTTCCGCTTCGCGGGCGGCGACCCGCCCGGCCGCGACATCTTGCAGGCGAGGTGGGCGCAACGAGGGCGACAGCAACGACGGTGTTGACGAAGACGATCCGCCCGGTGGAACGGGACCCCATTCTTCCGGCAACTTGCGCGAGCGTGCGGATCGCCGGCTGCTGGAACGTTGGCTACGAGCACCTCCGGACGATCCACCGCCGCCGCCGCCGCCGCTGTTGCCACCGCCCGCTAGCAGTGTGGACGCAAACTCTTGTATAGACGACCAATTGGGAACCCACGACGCAGCCGGGCCCGGCGACAGGAGGCTCGCACCAAAACCTCTCACGCTGTCGTCGTCACCGCTCGCACCATCGAAGAGTCTACTTCCGCTGCGGCGCCCTGCGGCGTCGCCGTAGGGGTAAGCGTGCGAGCCGGTTGGTACGCTCGAGCCCGCCGTCGTTGTGGCGGCATCCGTAGCAATGGCGGCACGAGGTCGGCGATTTCGGGGACGGGCCGTTGCAGACTCGGCGTCGGGCGGGTGGGCTCCAGACGAAGAGAACATGGGCGATGAAAGCTGGGCGCAGCGGCCGCACGACCCCAGACGCGGGAAACTCGTGTGCTGGCCTCTCTCAGATCGAGCATGGGAAGAACGACGGTGCCGCCGTCATCGGGGTCGGCGGCTCCTCCAACGCTGGGATGCAGTTCGTACGACAAATACGAGAAACTGTCGAGCAGGAAGGGGGGGAGGGGGAGGAGGCCCTTGTTCGCATGTATGTACCGACGGACGATACCAGGCCCACTGCGGTTCGTCTTGACGATGAAGAGGTCGTTCGGGGTTGTAGTAACCAAGGACCACCAAGGCTGGATGAGAGTCTGTGTCGATACGTGAAGCGGCGGCAGGTTGTTCGAAAGCGACTGGGACCGTCCAGGATAGCCGCAAAGACAGCAATCGAAGAGGAGCGAACCCGAGGAGAAGGGAAGGGCGAAATGCGGACGCTGTGATGTCGTTTAAGAAGCGTACAAATCCCCCAAAAATGCAATCTTGAAGAATTGAGGCAAAGAGTAAAGAGAAAAGAATGTGGAAGACGGCACCATGCCAAAAGATAAGAAGCGAAGACAAAACGGTGCGCCAGGAAGAAGAGGCGTCGACCCGTCAGGAAAGCGTAGTCAGGGTTCCGGTCCTCCAAGAAAGTATTGATTTCTACTTTCGTACGTATTGCAGAAACGCGGAGTCCGCCCGCTCTCTGCATGCTTAGGTGGCTCCTGGGGGCTCCTGTGGCAGTGCGCCGCCTCCCACCCGGCTGGAAGGAGATTACCAAAACAAACCTTACGTAACGCGATTTCATCCTACCCCTTGGCGCCACTATAGCTACAGGGTAGACAAGTCTCATTTTGCTTGCCAGACATGGGCTTGCGGATAAATAATCACGAAGAAGCAATTGTTTTTGCGAAACGCCGCGAAGCCGAGTGTGGTTTTTTAACGTAAATCATATGGTTTAATTTTTCATAAGAAAGGATTAGTAGATCGTTTTTCACACATCCCCCCATTGCGGCCCCCGAACGCCAAAAAAAATCCCACAGCAAGAGCACGCCGTATTCGACGAGGAAGGGCAGAATACATATAAAGCAAGAGAAGCGAAAGAGAACAGCAAGGTCGAGTTCAGAGCTGACCACGCGCCACGTCGACGACGGCCTCGCGAAATCCGAGCACGACACCGTTCGCCAAATACACGGCACCAGCGTCGAGGGCCTGCCCGACGCACCCGTCGCCCATGCTGCACACGGCGACAAACAGCTTGATGGCGCTCCGGTAGAAAACCAGAAACGAGGCCGTGGCCCAGCGGAGCACGGCCTCGGGCACGTGGTACTGGCGTTCGACGGCCACGGCCCAGCGAACGAAGTCGGTGGCGACGGGGAGCAGCAGCAAGATCAGCGCATAGACGCGCGTGACCAGCCAGTGCGTCACGGCATGTGGCAGCGACCGCTTGCGGCGCATTGGTTGTGGCCCGGGTGTTGCCATTCCTCCTCCTGCTGCTGCCGGCGTTGATAACGAGCCTGCCGTGTAGACGGCGAGATGCGACTGGTGCTGCTGCTGCAGTACGAGTTGTTGGTTTACAAATTGTGGCGCCGCAAGCGGCAAGGGGAACGGCGGAGAGTCAACAAGGGCGGCGGGCGCAGCATGACGCAGTTGGTCCAGTTCCCCGTGGTCGAGATCGCGAGGCAGTCCGCGCAGCAAATACGCCATGCTCTCTACGTAGATTCGGCGCTCCAGTTCGGGAAGGCGGTCGGGATCGCCCGCTTCGCGCAATGCGCTCTGAAGGCTGCGAAAACCTGTCCAGGAAGAGACAGTGTCAACATTGTGTACAGAGGATATGACGAGAGAGAGGGAGAGACGCTAAACAGCGAGAGCCCCAAGCAAGGAGAAAAACAGCAGGCAAGCAGATAACATACCGTTTTGTCCGTACTTCCAGTTCACTTGCGACGGCAGCTGATCTGGCCTAGGCTGTTGATTTTGTCTGTCTGAGGCGAGGACGAGATCGAGTTCGCCAAGTTCTGGGCTGCTACCACCTCGGCTCCACGATGCCACCGATGCGGTGCCGGACGTTGTCGGCCGTGAGGAGGGCGGGGAAGACGAGGGTGACAAGGACGGCGAGCCAGACGAGGTTGACACCGACGAAGCAAGGGGTGAGTCCGACCCGGAGCGGAAAAAAACGCTCTGCATGCTGATAGAGCGTCGCAGCGAGGGCAGTTTAGGAATGCGCGATTGAATGGACGCCGGCAACGCCGCGACCAGGAGAGACGACATATCGTCGTCGGTGGATCGGCTGGACGGCGGAGCGGACGGAGGAGCAGCCGCAGCAGGTGAGAACATGATGGAATACCTGAAAAAAGGCAAAATCTTGGGATGGACTGTAGGAACAGAAATGCCGTACAGCATACGAGTATGTAGAAAGACGTGGAGAAAGAAAACTGAAGCGAGGCGACAAAAAGATTCTGGGTCGAGAGAAGGGAAGAAAAATCGCCTCCTCCGGGACAAAAAAAAGAAAAAAGAAGAAAAAGAAAAAAAAAAAAAAAACGAAAACAGGAGCTCGGCTCTCGTTCAGCGTCAACAACCGAAATATCCAAACAAAAGGAGCCAATCATCAATAGAATCTTCGTGCGTCAATGCCAGACAAGGCTGTTGTAAAATAGAATTCCATTGACCACAACAAAGACCCGGGAGAGACATCTGCATGCTGTTGTCTCGCCATGCTCGCGCGAGTGTTATCACTTGTTCAACAATAAGCAACCGTTATCGCAAGCATGTGAAGGTTGGTGGGGCAAAAAAAGCAATATATGATTATCTAATTTTCTTATGGCAGCACAGTGATGCAACAATCTCGGCTCATGCTGTGGTTCATGGCATCCCTACCCAGAAGGAGAAAACAAACCAAAGCCATGCATTGAAACGAGGAGTATTAGAACAAAAACATTCTGAAGCAAGATTCACTGGGCCTTATTTGGGTATCACTAAACCGTACAATCTATCCACCGCCTACGCCTACGCCCTCAAGCTTCTCCCGCCGTCAGGCCTCCTTGTCCAGCGCGTCGTTCAAATAGCCCACAAAGCTCTCCCGCAGGCGTGCGCTCGTAAACTGGCCGGCACCCTCGAGCCCGATGCCGCCGCGATTCAGGGCCATAAAGGCCCGTCGCAGCCTCTGCAGCTGGGCTAGCCCGACGGCCGTCCCCGGCAGATCCACCACCAGCTCCCCCTGGCGCGGGTCGGTCCGGCTCCGCGGGACCACCACCGCTCCCCCGCTGCTGCCCGCCTGTTCCTTCTGAAACTCCACGAGCCGCTTCACGACGTCCTGGGTTTCGAGGTCAAGGAGGTAGAGGAAGTCGCCGCCGCCGTCGTTGCCCCGCTGCACCGCCACGAGGTTCGGCCGGACCTCCTTGCGGCCCGTGCCGGCGATGGCGTCCCACAACTGATCGAACACGGCGCGGGTCGCGGCCTCGCCGTCGTCCCACGTCAGCACAAACAGCGGGCTGTCCCAGCGGGTCATGCCGTTGGGCTCCTCGTAGCGGAAAACAAGGTTCTCCCAGTTGGCGGGGGCGTAGGGCTCTGCGTCGGGCTGCTGTTCACTCCGTTGTTCAGTCTGCTGTTCACTCCGCTGTTCAGTCCGCTGCTCAGTCCGCTGCTCAGCCTGCTGTGCGTCGTCCGCGTGGCTTGCTTCGTCCTCGCCCCCCGCTCCACATTCGCGCTGCCGTCGCAGCCGCGCCTCGTTGACGGACCGCGCGCGGTCCACGCTGCAGCCGATCTGCAGCACGGCGCTGGCCGTCCGGAGGTTTTTGGCCTCGCACGCCAGCTGGTAGCGCCAGCCCTTGATGTAGTTGAGGCCGTCGAGGACGACAATGTCGCGCGGCGACAGCACGCGCTTCACGGCGCCGTACAGCGCCGCACGGGCGTCTTTTTCGGCGGCATTGGCCGACCGCGTGTGGGCGGGCAGCGCGGACAGGTCATAGACAGTGCGCGGGATGGCGAGGGTTTCGTCCGAGATGAGGTGCAGACGGTAGCTGGGCGTAGCAGCGGTGGTGGCCGGCTGTGCTGGCAAACGCTGTTGGGCGTCGATGCGCTCGGCAAGGTACGCGTGCAGCTGCTCGGCGCGTGTCGACTTGCCGGACGTTGGTAGGCCGGAGAGGATAATAAGCTGCAAAGAGAGGAGAAAAAAGGACTTTTTAGTATGGGAGGCATTTTGAGAGGTGACCGTGAAACAGTAAGACAGTAGGTAACACAAAGCAAACAGGAGAGAGACAAAGCTTACTGGCATGGCCTTGGAATCGGGTCTGATCAATCCCTGCGCTGCGCAAAGCGACCCTCTATAGAGCGTGGGAGAAATTACAGACAAAAAGAATCGGGAAAGAAATGCGAAGAATCGGAGCGCCCCAAGACTTTAGCGGCCGTCGCGAATACTTTGTACGTTGTCTAGTGGGGTTGGTGCGATCAGCCCAGCCTTGCGTACATGTGCACAGTCTGGAAGTTTGCCAATTCAGCCTCATGGTTGCTTGTATGCAAAAAACAATTTCCCAATACTGGGTTTTTTTTAAATAATAAAAACCGGTTTCAACTGCTTACTTTGGAAATTCTAGAAGAGCCTTCTAGTATATCACTTCTTTCTCTTTTATTTAGAGCGTACAAGGAGGTGGAAAAGAATATCAGTTACATTAAAACAAATTAATAAATAAATCAAACAAAAGAAATTCTATAGGCTTATTATGCTTCAACCCTTTAATCTGCAAGAACCTAGACGCCGCCCAATACAAATGAAATCAAAGTTTGAGGGTATCAAGGAACCCTTGTTTCCGAAAAAACCGCAACCCATCTATAACAAATACCCAGTCCGCTTTACGGTCTCTCAACGACGTAGTACGTTCTTGACCTTCTTTCTGAATGCTTCCTTGGATGTTGCTTTCTAGCATGCCGTCTCGATCGTTGTCTAGACGACTCGTCTACATCTCTCTCGACCCGCTGTTTGCTCCGGTGATGTGCTCGCCGGGTGTTTGGCGAAGGCCGGCCCATGCGCCGCACAGGGTGTCCTCGCGGCGCCATTTCCACATCGGCGTCCTCAGACGGTCTCAACCTGCTTTGGGTATTGCGGCCCACCGTGGCCCTGGTACGCCGTCAGATTGTGTGCTTCGGCGGCGCGTGCGCCGGGAGGGATGGCTTGCCGCTCTTTGTGCGGCACGTACGCGATGGACATGCCCGCCACCTCGAAGATGGCCACGGCCGCAAACTCCATGGCGACGCACATGCCTGCCACGTAGTTGGCCGCGTCGGGGGCGCCGCCGTACTGGCGGAAGCTGGGGTTGTGCGAAAAGGCCACCAGAATCGAGTAGATGAGGCGCACCAGCACAAAGGGCGCGGCGACGCCCACGGCCAACAGAAGGCGCTGCTCGCTGTACGGCATCCGGCCGTACGACCCGGACAGCACCAGAGCGGAGAGCAGCAGCAGAACGAAGCCGGCGATCATGCAGCCGATGCCGCCTTTGGTTTCGGAGGCGACCGTGTACTGGAGCGGCTGGCCCGCCGCCAGCGCGTCGCTGATCTGGTCGCCGGTGTTGACGCCGCCGACAATGGTCAGAATCAGGCCGACCATGACCAGGATCTGCAGGAGGCGGAGGACGCGGGTGTTGGGCAGCGCGGGCTGGGCGTTGGAGGGGAGGGCGCTATAGATGCGGCTGACAAAGCCCAGCAGAACCAAGATGAGCGGCGACAGGCCGATGCTTTGCAGGGTCTGGGCGCCGACGAGGAGGTTGACATTGGCGGGCGAGCTGATGGTGGCCAGCTGGAGGCAGCCGCCCAGGATGCGGACGAGCGACAGGACAACCAGATAGAACCAGCCGGCGCTGCGGCCGAAGCCGTGGCGCCAACACAGAATGCCCGCGAAGACCAGGGCCGGAGCGTAGTAGACGATTTCCACAATGGAAATGTTGTTTTGTTCAGTGAGCTTCGTCATGTTGACGGCGTTTGTAACGATTAATGGGCGATAAGGAAAAAAAAGGGAAAAAAGGGCACTGTTCTTGCGGATCTGAGATGGGATAGTCAAGGTCCTAAGATAATAGACTGCTCTCCTACTCTATAAAACAATTGGTCTTTTGTGATAATGGGAACGACGAGAGGATGAGTAAATTGGAAGATGAGAACAGAAAAGAGAGAATAAAAGAACTCGTCTCTGGGAGCAAAGCTCGCTCCTTTATATCTTATTCTCATTGTCCTACAAACAGCGTTGCCGTGCGCATCTCTTACCTTGCGTCAGAGATTCTTTCAAACAGAACCAACCAAAACTTAACCCATCGCTTTGCGTCGTTCTCGCACTCGGAAACAAACAGGCCCCTGGTCACTGGGACAAGGCTGTGTGCACTTGTATGTTTTGGAGCCAAAATGCTTGTTTGCCCCGTAGTACTACCGAGTCGGGGCCCAAATAGCGGGATCTCCCACCGCCAAGCAGGGGTAGTGACAGGACAAGAAGCGCCACCGGTATTCCGCGCTAAACTATTTTAGGCTTTATTATGCGAATTTGCGAGCCAGCCACGCACAGCCAGAGAACGCGAAAACGATAACGAGCTTCGATGCGAGGTGGGAAAGGGGACAACAAGAAAGGTCTGATATCATTTTGTGGTTTTCAGACAAAGGCCCACCGGTTGATCAAGGCGCAGCCACGGTCGTTTTCGTTAGAACTAGGAAAATGAACAGCAATGTAAAACCCTCTGCATCATGGACGAATCCGACAAGGCAGCAGCTTTTCTGGATTCGACTGGCGTAATGAGGGCCAAAAGAGACGGCCGTGAACAGGCAAGTCAGAAACCGTGACGACAACGGCAACGCGTGTCAGTGTGCCAACATTGCTGAACCGCCGCGGTCTCATTTCACCCACCGCAACGCGGCGCGATCCCCTTCCTTTTCGTGACAGCATCGTGATGGGGGCTTAGTAATACCTGTGCTGAAGTGTCCTGTCGTCTCATCTTATCGTGTTCGATGCAAAGGAATGGCGCAAGTACTAAGGTACTCCGTAGATCTGGCGGCTCGTTGGGATGTGCTGCAAAGAAACCAAGTGAAGCTCGAAAAGGGGCGAAAAAGAAGCCTGGCCTGCATGCGCGGATTCCAGCCAATCACCGTCAACTGGCTCCCTCGCATTCGCATTTGGGCCCCTGCGAGCTAGGGGGCTGTGACTAGCAGCGTTGCTGTCGCTGATGCAATCTATGCAGAGCGCTGACCGTTTTATTGAATCACGTGAAATACACGCGGCAAAGTCCGTCGTTCTTTGCCGAAAACGGTAAACACCAAAAGACCGTTTCATGCGTTTTTGTCTTTTACGTCCAATATTCCTACCAGGTCTAAGCCCCCATAAAACGAAACGAGCGCACAACGACTGCAAAGAAACACATGTAAAAACTCTTTAACGTACAGACGGTGCCAATATATTTTGCTGTGGCTGTGCAGCTTTAGACTTAACGTAAACACGCCAAAAGGCCAATACCGTTCCATCCACATTCGGAGCCAATGTGCGAAACGATGCTTTCGTAGAACGGTGCTTTGGTAGGCCAAGAAACGCCTAAAGAAGCAGGAGCGTTTTGTTACAGAAGAAACGAAAATGACACGTGCTTTCATCCCATAAAACCAGCGTTGCGCCGTTTCTTAGGCAGGTACGGAGAACGTAAGGATGACAAACGCTCGGGGAGAAGCTGCCTTACCGTTTTCTGTATTCAGTTCATCACAACCTGACATCCAACTTTGTCGTCTGGGATGGTTCAACCGGCGTGTCGGTCCTGCAACGCTTCGCCCAACCAACTGCCTGTTCGTCCCGACGCCGATCAATTGGCCTCGCACAGGTTTCCCTTTTGGGAAAGTAGCTGTCCAGCCAATCAGAGACGGCAACTGCCGGGAGGCTCCTCTGGTGACGGCCAAAGCCAAACGTCTCTCCTCCGCTCGTCGACAGCGCCTCGAAAAAACTTTCTTACGTCTCCGTCACAGTGGTCTTTCCAGTAGGGCGGAAGTCGTTTGTTAGCTCAGGCAGCCCACCCCAGGACGGCCGAGTATAGCCTAGCAAACTTGGGATGACCTGAATGTGGCAGTGTCCGATAGCTGAACTCAGATTGACGCCTCTTTTTCCTTCGCCGACCTAGTGTTGATGCGGGAGGACGGGAGAGAGACCCTTCCTCGCCTTGGGATCAAAAGGACCGTCTTCTGCTTCTTCTTTGGAATTTCCTAGTTTGTTCTAGACTTGTCCCGTCCGCAGCAGGCAACACTACCAACAACAATAACCCGGCTACCGCTTCAGCCTTATTTGGCTTTTGCATAGGGCAACGCAAAGCAGACAAAACGGACACACAAGCATTCCACCAGCATCGTTGTGTTGTGCGGACCGAGTCGATCCGTAGTAGCATACCAACCGTGGCGAGCAGCTGTGCTTGGGCTTTTGGAGCGAGGCCTCACGCGCTTGCAGCAGAAGAAGCACAGAAGCTGGGTGGCCGTCGTTCTGTTCTTCCCATGCTTTTGTTTTCTCCTGTCTTTTTAAACCCTGGCACCAGCTCCGTTCGACCTTTGCTAGACGCTCATCACACGCCACCGAGAAACCTCTTAAACTCTAGGAAAACAAGACGAACGCTTCCAACGAGAACACACGCGGAAGAACAATCAGAACCATTTGATTTTTTATTCAAAAAGCACAACAGCCAATTCAACGCCACAGCCGCCAGATTTCAGTGCTTTTCCCTATATACGAGCACAGGGTGTACAGGTAAAACATTCACCCAACGGCTGACCGCCTTCTTTGTTTGGCCATCGGCGGTAATATAAAGGGGGAAAAAGGGGGAAGGACGGCCAAACACCAACCAAACCAAAGCCGAAAGCTAGACTACAGAGTGCAAAAGCGGACGGATAGCAAGGAAAAGGGGGAGCGGCCGGCCACAAAGCAGACGACAAAAAAAACACTGAAAAAGAAGCGACAAAACTAGGCGGGATACGAACGACGCAACACAAAAGATGGCCGGCAAAGCTTGCTTACTCGTTGACGTTTGAAAAAGAGAAATGCCACCGGCAGGATTCTAAGGCAGAGACAAGCACGATCATACCAACCTGGGACAGTTGTTGCAGTGCCAAGCAGCCAGCAAGCCACGAGGCACGACGAACCGAGCAGAAGGCTTTTCCCATTTTTGGGGGGAGAGGCCTGTCCAGCGTGGCCGTTGGCCACGAAAGATCAGCCAAGCCAAACTCCCGTTTAGGTTACAACTTCCTCGTCGGCCTTCGTTTTGTTCTTCCTGTGCCCATTTTAACGAAAACGAAGCCGGGCTCGAGCCAGACACGAGCAGAAAAATAAATTGGCTTCCCCCGCCTGTTGTAGGGATTCAAAATGGTGTATTGCGGGCCGCCATCTAAGGGGTGCAGCAACTGCAGAGACCGGAAAATTCGCGTAAGTCTTTCTCGATTTCATTTCAAATTACATACATTCTATTTTTGATATTGGGTTACTTGTCAATATTGTTCTCGCTCTTCTTGAAAGGACGCCGATGGGCTTTCTTGTTGCACAAACGAAACACATGGCTATATAGATTGGTATCGAGAGATTTTTCGGGGGGTTTTTTTTTTCTCCCATGACCGTTTTGTGCGTTTCGTTACACCATTTACTGCTTGACTCCAACTGACCTAGGCCAGTGTGACCAAAGAGAGCCCGGTTGTGGTCAGTGCGAGAAAAGGCAGCAAAAATGCCCGGGCTACAGGAACATGGTCGACCTCATGTTCCGCGACGAAAGCTCGCACGTCATCAAGAAGGCACAAGCAAAGCAGCAACGCCGAAGAAAGGCCTCAGGGCGCACCCCTGAACCCGTTGCCTCGCCGAGATCTGTCTCGTCACCGTCTTCCTCCGCCGCCTCCTCTTTATTACAACCCCCTCCGCGTCCCTCTACAATAGCGGACAACCCCCCGACTCATCCAAACACCGTCGTCTTGCCAGTCTCTAGCGCCGACGTCGACCGAGTTGACGAACGTGAACGGGGGCCGGCATTGTCGGCTTTCCGGCGGCATACATCGCAACAGCCCCCCCAGCCAGAGCAGCCAAAGCAACTTGTGTGGACGCGTGACGAACACGTGCTTCCGTCTCCCGAGGCGGGCAATTGGCCAAGCACGCCGCAAGTGGCGCTGATGTACGATATTGAACCGACTTGCCAAGAGCGCGGCACGGCTTTCTTCTTCTCCCGCTACGTCACCATCGACGAAAATGCCTCCCACCAACGTTTTGATTTTCTCTACGATATTTGGAGACCCGCGTCTCCAGCGGGCACACAGCAGCTCGATGGCGTCCTGGCCAGCATGACGGCCGTTGGTCTCGTTGGCATTTCGCACCTGACGCACTCCGAGGAGGTCATCGACAGTGCGCGCAAGAGCTACGGAACGGCTCTTTGCCTAACAAACGCCGCGTTGCGCGACCCCCAAGAGGCGATCAAAGACACAACTATGCTTTCCGTTTTGATCCTGGGTGTCTTTGAAATGATGGCGGAACCGGGCGTCAAGACCATGAAAACCTGGCAGGACCACATCAACGGCGCCTTGGAGTTGGCCAAGCTGCGCGGTGCCAGCCAATTTCAAACGCGTGCCGGTGTCCGGATGTTCAATATGCTCTGCGAGAGCATTACGATTTCGTGCATGCAACGGCATGTTCCGATGCCGCCCGAGGTCGTCGCCCTGCAGGCGCAACTGTTCTCCCATGGCGCCCTCGAGCAAGAGCCGGGCAGTTTTGGCGGCATTGATTTGACGAAGCCCATTTACAAGCTCCTGCAAGCCCGGCACGACGTGACGATGATGAATTTGATGAACAACCTCGACGACGTGCTGGCCCGGCTCGACGACATCGAGGCAGAATTTGACCGCACCATCTCGTCGTTCCCAGTCGATTGCTACTACAAGGTGTTCAAAGTGACCAAGGCCCACAAGGCCGTCTTTCGCGACGCCTGCCACGTCTACCCGAGCGTCGCGACGGCCTCGGTGTGGAACCGGCTGCGCTCCGGCCGCATCTTGGTGCTGGAGACCGTGCTCGCTGCGATACGACAACGCTTTGCGGACGCCGGCGACGAGGACGGCGAGCTTGTCCCGCAAAAGTATGCGACCGCGTACCGCCAGGCGTGGGCCAAGCTCGAGCGTGTGAATGCGGCCATCGTGGCCAGCGTGCCGCAGCACTTTGGCTTGCTGAATCCGGTCAATCCCTACTTCGACTCGCTCAAGCTGATGCCGACCGTCGCCGCCCCGCTCTCGACGACCGAAGTCCGCGAACCACCCACCCCGCCGGCGCAGTCGCCCATCTCGTCCGTGGGGTCCGCGCCCACGCCGTCCCACCACCCGGACGAACGCAGCGGCGAAACCGGCGGAAGCCACGCGGGCCACGACGACGAGGAGGTCGTCTTTGACGACGGTGGTCCTTCGTTGCAAAACCCAACGCGCGCCCACAACCCCGACGAGGAAGCCAGGCGGTATATGCTCTTGGCCTCGGCCACCAATGCGGCGGTGTGGCCCTTGTTTGCTGTTGGTGTCAGCTCCGTCTGTAGCCCGCATCTGAAAGAGTACGTTGTCGCACGCCTGGCGGCGATCTACGACGAGACGGGACTCAGCCAGGCCCGCGCGATCGCCTCCATTGTGCGCAACCGGCAGCTCGTCAAGTCGCCGTTGCACAAACTGTCGTTGAAAGCATCCAACCACATGCCACCGCCCTTTCTCGCGGCAGGTCAAAAGAATCTGGGAGCACGAGAGTTTCCGGTGAAAGGCGAGGCCAAGGGCAGCGCATGATCGGTGGTACCGGTTCTTGACGTGTATTACAGATGGTTTACATATTTGAAAAAAAAAGACACAGGGGAGGGAATGAGGGAAATGCGAAACGACTGTCATGAAGAGTACATACATAACGACGACTAAAACCGGAGAGCAAAATAAGGACGGAAACGGGAACCAGCCAATATAAATAGCACTAGAATAATGAAGCCCTTGGCATATAATGATCGTTGGATTTATTTTATGTACCATTTTCCTTTCTGTCGGGGTTATCAGGAATTTGCTATTTACAAGTAGTTATACAACAAAGCTATAGTACATATATATTTACGAAACACGGTTCGGTTTGATATTACGCACATGTCTCTGTCGAGTTCGTATACGCTTACCAACTGTCAAAGTTGCCAAATCCGCCTGATTTGATCTTTTTCTTTGCTGGTTCTTCCCATGGGTCTACTAGAGGTAGCGGTTCGGCACCACTCTTATCCCGATCCACCTCGGCATTGGTGCCGTTGGATTGTTGTTGTTGTTCTTGCTGTTTCAGAGCCGTCTTCAGGTATTTGCCCACGCCGGCCGACTCGCTGCCGGCACCGTCTCCGTTTTCGTGGGCGCCGCGGACCCGCTTGCCCGTCCACGTCAGCTTGTCGTCGTCGGTGCCCCCGCGCCGCTGAATGGCTGCCTTTTCCGCTGTGGCTTCGTCCTCCCGCCGCTTCTCTTGCAGGAATTCCGCAAACGGGTCCAGGTACACCACCACGTCCTGGATGACAATGTCGTCCACCGGGCGGTCCCCGCGGTCCTTGTCCACGGGCGCCGCCTCCATGCGGTCGAGCACGTCCAGGCCGCCCACCACCTGGCCAAAAATGGTGTGTTTCCGGTCCAGGTGCTTCGCCGCCCGGTACGTGATGAAAAACTGGCTCGTGTTGGTGTCCTTGCCCTTGTTCGCCATGCTCACGACGCCGCGGCCGCTGTGCGTCAGCGGGCCCCCGACCTCGTCCGCAAAGGGCGTGCCCCAGATGCTCGTCCCGCCGCGGCCCGTGCCCGTCGGGTCGCCGCCCTGGATCATGAACCCGCGCAGGTTGCGGTGGAAGACCACGCCCCGGTAGGCGCCGCGCTGCGCAAGCCGCACAAAGTTCCACACGGCCCGGGGCGCGTGCTCCGTGTGCAGCGCCACGTTGAGCGCGCCCAGGTTCGTCTCCAGGCGCGCATACCCCGCCAGCTTGACGCGCCGCGGCCGCAGCAGCCACTCCTCGTCGCTCAGCACGGCACGCGCGCTGCTCGTCTCGGGCGTCAACCCCGTGCTCGTGAAACTGGCCGCGGCGCGGCCTGTCGTGTAGACGGCGGCGTGGTCGTCCGCCGCCGCCGCCGCCGAACCAGCGTTTGTTCTTGTGAGCGTGCCGCCACCGCTCGCCTTTTTCACGAGAGCGCCGGGCCCGGCCGTGGCGTCGCCGTTGCCGTTCGCCGTGCGGGCACGCCGCGCCTTCTCAACAGCCTCCCTCGCCCGTCGCACCTTGTCCTCGCGGCCATCTCCGGGTGTGTTGTCGTTCTGTTGTACGGCCGTGCCGGCCTGGCTTGCGTCGCGGCCGGTGCCCACCTGCAGCGGATCTTGCAGCGTGATAATGTCCTTGCGGGTAAAGGGTTCGTCGTCGACGAGATCGCGCCACATCTTGGGCTTGATGTTCATGCGCTCGACCGTGTCCCAGGCAAACACGTTGGCGTACGTGCCGTGGCGCAGGGCGACGATGTGCGTGTGCTCGGTGAACACCTTGAACGTAACCGGATCGATGTAGTCGGCGCTGCCACTGCCGCTGCCACTGCCGTCCCCTTCTCCCTCGCCGTTGCGCGCAAAGTTCAACCGGATCAGGTCGGCGGCGCGGAGCGGCGCGCCCGTGACGGGGTTCCTACCGGGCTTCTTGGCCAAACAAGCGGCAATGGCTTCGGCGTCGAAGATGATGCCGTCGGGCGTGCAGACGGGGTGTACAAAGGGCTGGAGGCTGGCGGCGCAGTAGTTGAATGGCAGGCGGCGGCCGGGGGGGCCCTGGTTCGACGGCAACGACGAGCCGACCGCGGCGCCTTTGCTGGCCGAGAAGGCATCGCTGGACGCCCACTCGGAGTGGGTGATGTAGAGCTTGTCGGTGCCCTTGCCCATGACCGCAGCAGTGTTTCGCGGAGTTCTATGGATAGAGAAGCCGGGTATCGGTTGTTAAAGGCACGGGCCGTAGAAAAAAGAAGGGTCGACGATGATGATGTAATTTTTGAGTGCTGAAATTCAAAGCATATCCCAGCGAGCAACACGTCTTTTTAGCGCCCCGCCACGCCCCAAAATGCTGTCCATCCCGAAGAAGACTAGCCTACATGCCGGTACGTAAGCCATCTTATCTTATCGTAATCGCTTGACGCGGCCTTTTTGGGGACAGCCAGCTTCGTGCTAAGGCCCGCCAAGCTGGGCGAGCAGGGCCAATATTACGAGGTATTAGAGCGCTAACGAGGTGCAACGTCTTCCGAGCGCCGCCGCGGCCGCCGAGACCTGTTCTCTTCCCCCCCATCGACTCCTCTGTCTTCACAAGCTCTTTGTCTCCTACCTGCTGTCCCCTCTGCCTTACCTTTATGCGAAGGGAACACGATTTATTGATCTTACAATAGTACTTTCTCAGTGGAGGAGGGAGCTCGCTTGTGTTAGGCTTCATCTTTTTTTTTCTAGCCATCCAGGTCTTGTGTCCTTCGATCATCGTCTACCTTTCGACTTTCGCAGCAGAAGCCGACCAAACTTGTCCTTCTTCGCATTTTGACAAGAGAGTGGATTGGATATAACAGGAACAGTCGATGATGGCCCGCGGGCTTTCGAGAGTGCTGGCGCTGCTGGCGCTGGCGGTGTTGTGGGCGGCGACGGTAACCGAAGCTTTTGAAGAGAGAATTGTACGCCCAAGAGACCGTTCTCCTGCCCAACTTTTTCTTTCTCGTTTATTGTCTCCTTGACGGAAAGCCAAAATTCTAATATTGCGTCTTTATAAAGGATCAAACCGACGACCAACGACAACGATGTGCTGGTAGGTGTTGAGCCACGTCCCGTATTTGTCTCGATGCGAAAGATAATTGGCGTTGACGAAGCTCTTTCTTTTTTCCTTCTTCTTCAAAGGCATGTACAGCAAGAGCTCGTGGGGTGGTGCCGTCGACCCGTTCATCCTCATCCGCTTCGACAAGTACGACGGTCCCGTTGATCCGATTATCAGCCTGGTGGTTTTCGAGTGGACCGACGAGGGCTTCATCGGCATCCAGCCTGATCCGACCAAGGGGGTAGGTTGAAGCGCACGCGGCTTTTGTTTCCTGGGGGAAGCGTGCTCTGCTTTTTTGGGCGCTCTTGCTTTTGTTTGCGCGCTAACGTCCGTCGTCTCCGAGCAGCGCATCCTCATTTGCGAGCAGCCGTACGTCAAGATGGGCTACTGCAATGCCACGAACGTGGGCGAATTCGCTCTTCAGGCCAACGCCACCGACCTCTCGCAAAATGTCATCTACACCAAGGCCGTGCACCTGAAGAGCGCCGAGCCGATCAACTACGCTATCAAGAAGACCGGCTACTACTGCGTGGTCACCGCGCCCTTCCGGGCCACCGATTACGGCGCCGTCGTTGAATTCCGCAACGCCTACGGCGAGCTGCCGGCGACACAGATACCCAAGCTGCCGTTCTACGGCGGCATCACCATCCTCTACGTCCTGGTCGCCGTGTTCTGGGGGTTTCTGTACTACCAGCACCGTGCCGACATTCTGGCTGTGCAAAATTACATCACCGCCATTCTGGTCTTCTTGGTCATCGAGATGCTCATGACCTGGGGCTTCTACGACTTCCTCAACCGGCACGGCTCCAATGTGGGCTCCAAGGTGCTTCTGGTCTTTGTGGCCATTCTCAACGCCTTCCGCAACTCGTTCTCCTTCTTTTTGCTGTTGATCGTGTGCATGGGCTATGGCGTGGTCAAGCCGACGCTGGGCCGCACCATGATCTATGTGCGCTGGCTGGCCATTGCCCACTTTGTGTTTGGCTTAGTCTACGCCATTACGAGTCTGCTCGTGACACCCGAAGCGGCCGGTACGTTTTTTTTTTTTAGAGGAAGACAAAAGACCAAAAAAAGAAGAGGAACCGCGGGGGAAAGTGGGTGATATGGTTGCTAATTTTTGGCGCATGTATGTATAGGACCGTATGTTCTTTTGATTATCTTACCGCTGGCCGGCACGCTCACGGCTTTTTACGTCTGGACCCTGAACTCGCTCAACTTCACGCTGAAGGATCTGCGCGAACGCAAGCAACACGCCAAGGAGTCCATGTACCGGAAGCTGTGGTGGTGCATCCTCATCAGCATCATCACGCTCTTTTCGTTCTTCTTCATCAACAGTTTTTCGTTCGCCTCGTCGGGCGATCCCGACTTTGTGCCCTTCCATTGGAAGACGCGCTGGTTCGTGCTGGACGGTTGGATGAACCTCGTGTACTTTGCCGATGTCGCCTTTGTCGCGTACGTCTGGCGGCCGACAGCCAACAACCGCCGTTTTGCCATGAGCGACGAAATCGCCCAGGACGACGACGGCACCTTTGAGATTGCCAATCTGGACATTGGTGTGCCCGAGGATTTTGACGAAGACGAAGACGGCGACGACGAGGCAGGGGGCCCAGGAAACGGCCGGAAAGCAGCAGACCGGAGCGGCGCGGCCGGTGCCGAAGAGGCGGCCCTAGGGGATGGCGCGAAGCCAACACAGGGCCGGCCCGCGCAACCGGCGCAGCCAATACCACAATCCAACCCACTACAGAGGGCCTCATCGTCCGCCACGGCGTCCTCCACAACAACAACACAAAAGCCGTCGACGGCGCCGATGCCGCGCGACTCGTTGGACGGCGAAACCATCTTTGCCGTGGGCGAGGACGGCGACAAGTTTTCAGACGACGAGGACGACGACGGGTCGGAGGAAGAATCGGGACTGGTGAAGAATAAAAAATAGAGGCGGAAGGAAATGACGACGAAAAGACAACGCCTGTGTATCTTGGGGAGGGGTGGGCCCGGTAAAAAACCAACGCACACTTTGCATTTTTTTATATATATATTTCTTGTATTCGATTTTTGGGGCCACGCCGGTTTGTAGCACCAGGAGGACAAGAGTGTGTTTCTTGACGCGGTATTTTTTTGTTTTTTGTGTCTTTCTCTTTTTGGATAAAAAAGCGTGGCCTTTTCTCTTGGTGGCGACATACCTCTTATTGAAGCAATTCCGCTTTTCTCTGGTTTATCTTTTTCGCCTGGTGATGCACCTTTGAGAAGCGGTACATCCTTTATTGCACCACATCGCCGCCGAACCCTACGGGACGCCGCCGCCCGCCGTTTTCGGGCACAATAGCTAGCGCCTTGTACACTTTGCCCATGCCGTTGGGCCCGCGGTCCACCAGCCGTTTCCAGGCGCGCTCAATGTCGGCGGCTTTGGTACTGCCACCGCCGGTGCTGCTGCTGCTGCCGGCCCCGTTAGAACTGGACGCAGCGGCTTTGCTGGCCAGCGCCGACGCCCGCTCCCGGATCCCCATTGTGAGCAGAAAGTCTGCCTGGTCCACGGGACCGTGCACCTCCACGCCGTCGCTCGCCTGCGTCGCCGCCTCGGCCAGCGCCGCAAAGTCCACGTCCGCGCTCAGATCCGTGAGCCCCGGTTCCGCAAAGGAACTGACACGCTGGTGCCGCCGAATGCCCCGCAGCGAGTTGACGGGTACGGTCCCGTCCCCGGGACCGTAGTCGAGCACAAGAGCGGCGCCTGCTGGTCGCCGTTTGGGTGGGTGGCTCGCCGGCGAAGAGCTGCTCTTGCTGCTCTTGCTGCTGCTGCTGCTGCTGCTGCTGCTGCTTCTACCGCCACCGATGCGCAGTGCAAATTCGGCCGCATACAGAGCAGCGTCGGGGCAGACTTCGATCACTGCGCCGGGCCCCACGGTCTGAAGCAGAGCGCGGTAGCGGGCGGACATTTCTGGTAGGTAGCGGGCGTGGCGGGTGGTGCCGGAGGCGAGAGTCAACTGAAAGTCGGGCACGGGGCTGCCTCCATCGCCCTCCTCCTCCCGGCCTGGTAGTGGAGGCGGCCGCTGGGAGCGAGGGGTGCCGAGGCTGTCGTGTGTGGCGCCCGGAGGCGTCGGTGAGACGACCATCTCACGCCACTCCACTTTGGACGGAGACGACGTGGAAGGTGGCGCCGATGATGACGACGGCGGAGGCGTAGAGGGTGTAGGCGGTCCTTGAGCCACCGGAACCGAGACGGCTTGGAACGCGTGGATGGGCAAAGCATCAAAGAACTCGTGCGCCACAATCAGTGGCATGCTGTCAGGGTCTGAAAGACGTTGAGTTTAGTTGGACATGGGATGCCGTGTACCTAAGAGATTGCAAGAAGGCGGAGAACGCAAAAAAGCAGGGCAACATACTCTTCGGGACCGCCTGAATCGTCTCTGTCCACACGATAGGGAGGCCAATGCGGGCGCTGACGCCGTGATAGCCCGTCTTGGACTCGGTCAAGGTCGCGTTGGGGCCGCACAGCAGCTCTTTTTGTGTGTCGCGCAACTGTGCGCTCGCCTCAACCAGGTAGACGGCATCGATGCTCTTGGCCAAGCCAAAATGTCGAATGGTCTAGGGGGGTATGAGCAAGAGCAAAGAGTCAGCGCGGTCGAAGTGAACTAACGCGACGACAACGACGTATCACAGGACGGGTAAACACCACGGATGGAAACCGCCCTACCCGCAAAATGTCGTCCATCAACGTCCCGCGCCCGGGGCCGACCTCGATCAGCTCGACGCCGCTGGCGGGCCGTCCCTGCGCCATCCACTCGGCCACGAACCAGATGCCGACGAGCTCGCCGAACACCTGCGACACCTCCGGGGACGTGACAAAGTCGCCCGTGCGGCCGAACGGATCGCGGCCGGTGTCTGCGAGCGCGCCCGTATAGTAACCGCCCAGGTCGGAGGTCAGGCACATGCGCATGTAGCTGGCCAGAGGGATGGGGCCGGTGGTCTGGTCAACTGTGGTCAGTACTGGTTTTCCATGGGACGTGGGGTGTGGGCTCGCAAACAAACGCACCGAGATGGCCTCGGCCAGCTGCTTCGCCAAAGGCGTCGACCACTTGCGCTCTTCGGTGTCGTTCCGCCTGCCAACGGACGACGAAAAATCACGGCGGCGAGCGACCGGCCGGCCCGCAAGGGCTGCTGCGGACGGCAGACGCCATGATCTTCGCGCCAACGCCGGACAGCAATGACCCGAACTAACCAAGCTGCGCAAGGGCCGCCGTAGGAAACCCGCTGGCCATTTCGACGGCATGACCGGCATGCTCGTTTGTGTTTGCAATTTCGAGATATAAAATTTCAGCAACTGGAACACATTCTCGTGAAAGTTGAGAACCAAGATATTCTTTGAATGTGGTACCAACATGTAAGTAGGCAAACATAACGTGAAAAAAAAAAAACGGAAAAGAAATGTGACAACATACACAGATTCGCTGGTCTCTTTTTATCTGAATAAAGAACAAAAAAACAGCTTCGGGTGGTAGCTTTAGTTGTCAATGCGAGGCTCTCAGAAGAGAAGCAAAAATAGCCCGTTTTAGCTGTAACCGCTTGAAGACGTAGGTGTGGACCGAAAAGGGAGCATTCTGATTGGCCATGAAAGACAGCTCCTCTGAAATCGACCTTTGGGGGAACCTTCTAACTTTTGGTCAACGTCATTTTGGCAGCGGTTCTCTACGTTCTTTTTTCTTTTTTCCCTTCGAGGCAGCCCAACCTCTACCCCTATATTTGACACAGTACCCCAACACACCTATTGGATTCGACATAGACAAACGACCTGTCTGTCACGGGGGCAACATGGCGAGCGCGGCCAAGTCGCGCTGGGCCGACACCGAAGAAGATGCGGCGTTCGAAGCGAAGCGACGGAAAGACAAAGAGGAGAAAAAGCGACTCAAGGCGGCCGAGCGTGCGCGGAAAGAAGCGGTAGCAAGGGAGCAACAACAACAACAAGCGGACGGGCGGTACGGGCACAGCGACGACCGGCCAAGCAAACGAAGGAAACTCACACCCGAGCGAGAAGAAGGGTTCGACGAGGGCTGGCGCGACGACGCAGCCAGAGGCACCACGCAAAGGACGACCACGACGTCTACTGCGACTGCCGCGGCGGGTGGTGGTGAAGGCCCGCTGTTGCGTCTCGCCGGCGGTGCCCTGCCCGGGCCCTGCCGCAGCGTCGAGCACTACGAGAAGCTCAACGACATCGAGGAGGGCGCGTACGGCTGGGTGGCGCGCGCGCGCGACCGGGCGTCGGGTCGCGTCGTGGCGCTCAAGCGGCTGAAGCTCGACGCGGCCGACCGCGGCGGCGTGCCGGTCACGGGGCTGCGGGAAATCCAGCTACTCAAGGACTGCGCGCACCGCAACGTGGTGGCGCTGCACGAGGTGGTGGTTGGGGAGCGGCGGCCCCTGGACAGGTGAGATTACGAGAGAGAGGGAACGACCTCATTTTTTTTTTACGTCTTTGCTAATCGTTTGGTTCGCCAGCATCTTCCTCGTCCTCGAGTTTGTCGAACACGATCTCAAAAGCATCCTCGACGACATGCCGCAGCCGTTTCTCGCGTCCGAGGTCAAGACGCTTCTGCGCCAGCTGGCCGCCGGCGTCGCCTACCTGCACGCGCGCTGGATCCTGCACCGCGACCTCAAGACGTCCAACCTGCTGCTCAACAACCGCGGCCAGCTCAAGATTGCCGATTTTGGCATGGCCCGGTACTACGGGGGGGACGGCGGCGGCACCGAACGCGAGAGCAGCGACGCCGGGCAACACGAGAACGCCGCCGCGGCCGCCGCCGCCGGCCAGCTGACCCCGCTGGTCGTGACCCTCTGGTACCGCGCGCCCGAGCTGCTGCTCGGCGCGCGGCGCTACGGCCGCGCCGTCGACCTGTGGAGCGTGGGCTGCATCTTTGGCGAGCTGCTCACGCGCGCGCCGCTGCTGCAGGGCAAAAACGAGGCGGACCAGCTCACGCGCATTTTCGGGCTGTGCGGCCTGCCGACGGACGCCACCTGGCCCGGGTTCCGCCGGCTGCCGAACGCGCGCGCGTTGCGCCTTCCGTCGTCCTCGTCCTCGTCCTCGTCCTCTTCGACAGCATACGACGCGCAGTCGACCGCTGCCGCGATCCGCGCCAAGTTTCCGCTGCTGACGGCGGCTGGCTGCGAGCTGCTGGCCACGCTGCTGGCGTTGGACCCGGCTCGGCGGCCGACGGCGGCGGGCGTGCTGGACCACGCGTACTTTCGGCAGGACCCGCGGCCCAAGCAGGAGGCCATGTTCCCGACGTTCCCGAGCAAGGCGGGGCAGGAGCAGCGGCGGCGGCGGCGGGACACGCCGGAGGCACCCGTGCGCGGGGCGGCGGTGGCGGATCTAGGCGCGGTCGACTTTGCGGGCATTTTTGGCGGGCGGGACAAGGAGGAACGCGGCGCGGGCTTCTCGCTCCGGATGGTATAGAGAGGGGCGTCCGTGCCGTTTCCTAGCGTCGTGTTGTACATACAAATAAAAGCGGTTGTTCCGCCGTGTTTTTTTATTTATATCTTTCTTTTATGCTGTCCCTCGTATGAACAAGGCTATAAAATTAAATTAAGTAAAAAGAAAATGCACGACCTTTCTCATGAACGATGCAAAATATATAAACAAGAGAACTCATAGCCAAGAAAAAGCAAAATCATGTCTTTTTTCCATGCGAACATTTTGCAGGCCCTCCCAATAGATTGTTCCCCTTATACACCACAAATGTAAAGCAACGCCCGGACGATAATAAACACAAAAAGGAAAACCAAGAAACTAAGATGGCTTCTTCTCTTGATTTGCAAAAATAAAATAAAACCGTGCCGCATCATCATATTGTGAGACGCATGCCTGTGACGAACCACGTGAAGCTCAGGACGGTCACGATGCTCATGGTCAGCGCGAAGCCGAGCGCCCGCTTCTCCATGTCCGAGATGGCGCCGCTGCACGTGGCGCACGTCCAGCCGTCGGACAAGGGCGTGTACGACTGCCCCGCGTACATGCCAAACGTGAAGCCGTTGAACGTGCCCAGGTAGCCGGCCTCGGCCGTGGCGCTGATGCTGCTGTCGGCGTCGTAGATGATGAGCGTGTACTCCTCGGTCAGCAGCGGCGTGGCGATGTTGTTGCTCTGGTAGGCGCCCGTGTCCCACGTAAAGGACCCCTGGGTCTCAAAGGTCATGTTCTGGGTGAGGGTGAAGGTGCGGGTGGCGATGCTGCACGACGCGAGCACGTCGATGGCGGTGGGCGTACCCTGGAGGTTCGTATAGTTCCAGCCCCACGTGACGAACTGACCGATCTTGTACAGCTGGAAGCTGTCGGTGATCGCGGGCGTCATCATGACCACGCCGCCGGCCGGGTCCACGGGGTTGAAGGTCGGGTGTGTCGTCGTGCTGTTCTTGGGGCCCTTGGTGCTGTCGCCATCGCTGTCGTCATCGCCTCCTGCACTGCCGGTGGGAGTGCTGCCCTTACCCGTGCCCGTGACTTTTTCCGTCGTTTTCTTGCCGGTTGTTTTGTCCGTGTTTGTGCCCGTAGCGCCGGTGTTGGCGTTGAAGCTGTTGTCCGGATCGGGCGGCGGTGTTTGCTTAGGAGGGGAGGTCGTTGCTGGTGTCTGTTGTTAGCATGCTTGCTCCGAAACAAGGGAGACGGTGGTGTGTGTTTGTGGCGGATCGCTCTCGCTCTCGACGCTACGTACGTGTGGATTTCGGATCGGCTCGTGGCACGACCAACGCGTTCATCGTCGGCAATGACCATGCCCAGGCGGGTGACACGGACGACAAGGAAAGCAGGGCGACGACCAGTCGGCCCAACGATCGTGACGCCTTCATCGTATCTTCGGTGGCTCGCAGAAGGGTTGGTAGAGACAGAAACAGCCCGAAGGAACGGCGAAGACGCGTGCCAGAAGGGGAAAGTATCAAAAAAAAGACAACAACCCAACCCAGTCCGAAGGAAAACGGGGAGGACGTCGTCTGTCCGAAAACGAGGGTCTGGCGACGCGCAAAAATAGATGCGGCGTTGTCTGCTTGTTTCAAAAGGGTGGTGTGTGTTTTCTGTCTTTGTTCTCGTTCCTCGTCTTCCCTATAATCGTCTGAAGAAATCGAGGATGGCTATGGAATGTAGGCGATGAAAAAGGAGGAAAGAGAAATAAAAGAGAAATAAATAAAGAAAAAAAGAAAAAAAAAATCCAAAAAGGCCCGTAGGATCTACTGACCGTGCAAAGAATGAAACAAAAAGAAGAAGAGAAAGAACCACCAAAAACGAGCGATAGGACTGGAATGCAGCGAAACCGTAACCAAGCGAATGTGTGTGAGAGTTCAAAAAAAAAAACAAAAAGGAATCCAAAAACTGGTGATGCTGCTTGTCCTTTGGACTGTGGAAAGGGAAACGAGGGCACTAACGAAAGAAAACGGGTTTCGACACGAAAAGAAGGAAAAGGGAGGAACGATCGAGCGCATCGGCTTTGTTGATTGGCTCGATGGGTCGGCCGGCTCACCCCCGTATACGAGTTGTCAGCCGTAATGGCCTATAAAAGCATTTTAGGGGGGAGACACAAAAGACCAAGAAAGAGGAAACTGCGCAGCATAGGGGCTGACCAGAGATGGCTAGCCCCAACTTGGGCAGCGTGCCTGCCTGTCTTTGGGAAAAGCAAAGAAAAAGGAAAAAAGACCCCACTCCGGCGCTGTGACCTCGTATCAGGGGAAAACGACGAGAGTCTATTTTGGTACGGAGTATCTGTACGCGCTGGCACGCAGCAAGCCATCCGCAGAACACAGGGCGTCCGTTGTACCCGTACCTTGTGCCTGCAGTCCGTACATACGAAGTTCGTTACGCCGCAGCCTCGTATTGATCCCGCTTTTGCCATGGCACAGCCAACCGGTTTAGCCCACGCAACCACGTCTCGTTCCCGGAAAACGTGAAAGGGAAGAAATAAAAAGGATTTGCACTCCATTCTGTTTCATTTGTCTTAAATGAAGAGTGCCATTCTTTTATCCGCATAAAAAGGTGGCGTTTCTTGCATCGCGGTGGCTCTCGTGATAACCAGGCCAAGAGACGTTTTGGAAGTTCGTATTCTGTCGACTCGTTTTCTGTCGACATCGATTAATCATGTCTTTACAAAGGCTTCGGGCTCTTATGCGAACGCCGTCGTGCGGTGGTGGCATGAAGGAGATCGAAGAGGAGGAAATACTTCGTACAACGGAATATGCCACCAATGGCAGTGCCGACCAGACTAGCCCGATCGGGGCTGACCTGCTTTAACCAAGAGCGCGTTCGGGGGACGGTTCGTGTTGGACGGGTTTGGACCATGACATTCACAATATACGCAACCAACTTCTTGTTCTCGCACGCACGGCGTAATTACGTCGTAATTGTGACTGAGAACGTGCATATTGCCGTTTATGGTGTTCTTTACAAATCTCGATTCCGGCGGGCTATAAAGGGACCGGCCTCCCAACGGCGGATTTACTTTTTTGCTTCCCTTTTACTTTTTACTTTTTTTTTGTTTTCTTTCTTCTATCTTTACTGTGGAACTCCAGTATTGCGTATGTTGGCTTACAAAGGACGGCATTTCGGTGGGAAAGAGGAAAGAGAACGAACCGACGTCAAACGAGAACGGCAACGCATCGGTCGTCAAAGACGCAGGACGGCGTACGTTCACAAAAGAGGCATAACGACAACGACAACGACGCCGAAACAGACAGATTTGCCATTCCTTGCACAGGTATAGCTCCAGTGGTCCCGTATTGTGTATCTGTCTTCCTCCGTCCTCCTGTTGGCAAGCCCGTTGTGGTATGTCCGCCTGGCACTTGAGCACTTGACATGTATGGCTGGGCAAGCGGCGAGCTTCTGTCCTTTCGTGCCCTGAATCCAGCAATGCCATCACGGCTTCACGCACGTTCGGCTGCATATCGTTGTTCGTTTGCAGCTCGATGGAGACACGTCCCTCATGAGTCGTTGGCTGAGGACGTCGCGTTTGGGTCACACGACTGCATGTGCCCGCCTTCTGAACAAACGATCCCAGCCAATGACCGAGTTTTCTTTGCGGTATCTGCTCCCTCCCTACCGATCTTTCTTCTCTGCTCTTTCCTATGGTACCCTGTGTTTTGTTTTCAGTCCGCAGCCGCTGGTTCTGCTTTTTTTTGTTGGGTGGACGCTGTCCAGTCCGTCGTCGCGAGCTCGTTAGCAGGTGGGAGCGGCGAGAACATGGTACGACGCACTGACAGCGCCGTAGCTTCAGCACTCGTCAGTCCGCAGCCGCTGCTGCCCAGCATGATCGTGAATAACCCCTATAACCCCAATAATAGCACTTTCATGTCATGACAGCCTGTCACCAACAGGTCTCGAGAAGAGGCTGCAACACGGTTGATCACTTCCTAGCCACATCTTCCATGCGGGCAAAGGGTCTTGAGTTCACTGCGACTTGTTGTATTTATGTTTGGGCGCGAAGCAGTATATCTCGTCTCGCTGCACTGCTTTCTTCCTCTGTAGAAGAAACGCTCTTTTGTCACGCGTACTTATATAGAACACCTTCCCCGCTAAGCGCTCTGTGCCATCATTCAACAACCAACAGGGTCCCCATTGAAAAAGTGGATACTTAGGTACCCAGCTACCAGGAGCCCAGTGCGGATAGGGGATGATCGCCCCGAAAAAAAGAACCCACCAGAGCTCCTTCTAGCACTTCGTAGCTCCCGAGCTCCCTGCGCGCTCTCCATTTCACAACTGTAAGAGCATCTCTCTCTTTCTTATCAGATATCACCTCTGACGAAACCCAACGCTCCTTCTGTCCTTGGTCCTTGCTTCGTGTCCAACGTCTTCTTTCCCCCTTTATTTTCTGTTTTTCTTGAATTTTGTCTTTCTCTCCTATTCCTCGTCTATTTCCAATTCATGTCCCTCCCGCCGTCATGGCATCCTTCATCGACGGCTCTGTCACGGCTGATCGCGGCTACACCGATAGCTTCGTGCGCAACAGGTAAGTAAAACGATCCAAGACTTCATTCTTTATTTGTACCACGATGCTCATTTCTGCGATCTCGCCTTGTTTCTTCAAACCGGCCGTTTCACTTGTCCTCTATATCTTTACTACGTCTTTTAACCTGGAACGGTGCTGATCGTCTCTCTTGTCTCAACGGTAGCGCGGATTTCGTACGTTTCGATCTGTTGTCTTTCTTCTCCAGAGTAACACGCTGGATTGCTACGAAGACTGCAGCCCTAACCAAACGTCCTCTTTTCCCCTGTCCTCTATCTCCTAGAATGCAAATCCCCTGAGCGAACCAAATACAACGGACGCCTCTCTTTACACAGCAACGATCTTTGTCTCACGAGCCGAGTATGCCCGTCTGCGGCAAGCTGCACAACAATATGGTGTGTTTTGTGTTTTGTGGCTTGTGTTTTCTTTTTTTTGGGAAACCTGGCACAAGGCATCTCCCGAACTTCCGCTGGGCGTTTGCAATCCCATTTTCTGTTTCGTCTTACTATGTACGAAAGTGTGCTCTAACACCGTCCTGCTATTAGCCAATCTCCGCCGAAACCTTCTCCGGGGTGGCCTGGAGGAAGCAACGATAGATGTGAGCAAAAAGTGTCCACTTGCTTCAGCAGGTGAAAACCGATATCCTGACGGGCAACAGCTTCTCAGCGTCGACGACGAGACCATCCACATGGCCGGCCAGCAAACAAACCAACTGGACGGCACCCTGCCAGCGCACGACGCCGACAGCATTGTGGCACGAAGACAGGGAGCCGATGGGGAAGACGGCGGTGCCCGCTTGGGTTCGCCCTTTTCCCAGTCGTCGACGACGCAGTTCCCGTACGACGCGCGTGCCAAACAGCGCACCCAGAGCGGGGGATCCGGGTCTGACTACGGCCATGCTGCATACGACCACGGCGACGGCTTTGGCGCCAGAACGGCTAGCCACCCCCGTGCAGCGCAGGTGCGGTCGCACGATTTGTCCTACGCCGACAGCGATCTGTATGACGGTGACGTTTCGCATGCTGCCCACAGCTTGGGCCCAGGCCGAGCTCAAAACCCGAGCTCAGGTTTAGGCCACGCTCAAGGCTACGGTTGCACGCCAGCCGCCAACGCTGCGGATGGTTCCGGAACCACGCGTCCCGTGTTCGAGCGAAGCTGCATGCGTACAATCGAACTGGGCGGTCTGTCTGAGAGCGCTACCCATGCCGATGTGGCGGCTGTGGTGCGAGGCGGGCCGGTGCTCGACATCTACATCCGGACGCGCGACCGCGCTGCCATGGTATCCTTTCTCCGGGAAGCTGATGCCAGGAATTTTTTTACCCATGTGCGGAAGCACCCACTCTACATCAAAAGCAAGCGGGTGAGCAATCGTCAACTGAAGAATTAAAAAAATACTAAAAAAAAATATCCGCGGAAGAGGCGACTTTTGCTAACGTCGTAGGTGGACGTCCGTTGGGCTGATCGCCAATTTCTCCTGCCGGGGCACGTCAGCAACAAGGTTGCCGTGGGCGCCACGCGCAATCTATTGATTCGCCGCTGCGACCCCCGAATCACCGAGCAAACGGTTCGTGACGATTTGGACCACATCCACAACATTGTCGTCCTCTCCGTCAAGTTTGCTGGGGGAAACTGCTATATAGACACCAACTCCGTTCACAACGCACTGTTCGCCCGAACCTGCATGATGAGCCGGGCGTGAGTTTTGTTTCTTTTTTTTTTCTTCTTGTCCCCTTGTGAGGACGGCCCAAACACCGCCAGAATTTTAACACGGGCAAACACAGCATGTACAGAAGTTCCAGAATTGAGTGGGCGCCCGACGCATGCGCGCAGCCAATCGAGCCGGTCACCATTCTGAAGCCCAAAAAGGAGCCGATTACCGCCAAGAAGCCACCGGTGTTCGTCGCGGTGAACCGGTTTCAACTGTTGAATTTAGACGAGGGCGACGACACTGATGGCAGCGGGGACGACGAGAACGGCGAGGACGAGGTTGACGACAGTATTGGACCCGGGTTGGACGAAAGAGGTGGCGCGGTGCCGGCAGTCTTCCAGCCAACGAGAAGAGCCGTTGGTGTCGTGGCCTGAAGACTGTGGTGCTTCAAGGGAAGGGTACTAGGACCCATCGTCACATTTTTCTTTTTTATGATTACGTCCATGGTTGGGCGAGTTTTATGATACTCCCGTTTTTTTTTTCTGTTTTTTGTTTGTTTTTTGGGGGCTCACAACATCGACGATACCCATATTCGTTTTTTCTATTGCTCCGCCTTTGCATCCTAGTTGCTGCAATTCTGGAACCGACGACTTGAGGTTTGTTTACCTGTTCTTTTTCTTTTTTCTTTTTTTTCTTTTTTTTTTCTTTTCCATTTCTCTTTTCTCTTTTCTCTTTTCTTCTTGAAGTTACCGAGGGGGGGCACGCAAAATGGTTTGATGGTTGTCTGCTTGTTTAGGTTAAAAACACAGTATAGCTTTATTTTTGGCCTTTTGGGGTCGTATTCTTTCCATCCGCTGTTCCCAAATTATGCTATAAACATGAGCACCACCAAATTGGAAAGGACGCGGGCGAAGGAAAATCATGCACAACCTGCTTTCATATGCACACGCACTACAAAAACTCTTCAAAAGGGGGAAACAGAGGTATAAAGGCGGTCACCAAACAGTATGCAAATCGTAAAAAGGGCCGTAAGGCGAAAACAAGGAACAAAAAATGCCGACGCTTGACGTGTAGTTTTGTTCAAAGGCTCACTATGAGAATAGCAATTGTAAGTACCGTACCATCCATCGACTACCAAAAGACACAAAAAACAAGACAACATCACACGCAAAACGAGGAACGAGTGAAACCAATAAAGACGAACCGCAAAATATTAAGAACGAACAAACACGAGGAGACCGAAAAGGCAAGAACAAAACAAAACGAAACAAAACAACAACATCTCCGGTGGTGCTGCCGTGGTGCCGCAGCGGAACAGCAAACCTAGAACCGGCCCATCGCTTCGCGCCTGGGGGGGGGGGGGGGCTACTGCGCCCCGGCCACCGAGGCCAGGTACCCCAGCAAGAAGCTGCGGTCCGCCGGCGAAATCGGCGTCTGGCTGCCCCGCCGCGACCCGTGCAAGTTGGCCGCGGCAGCGCCCGACTCGGAGCCTTCCCTCGCCTTGCCTTTGCCGGTACCCGAAGCCATGGCTATGGGATCGATGCTGGCGCTGCCCTGTGAGCTCACAGAGGCAGGCGGTGGCGGGGCCAAGGGCGGCTGCTGGCCGAACAGTGCAAGCAGCTTTTGCTTCTGCTCTGGATGCGCGTCGGGACGCCGTCCGGACAGATGCAGCAGCGGCAGCGGCGGCGGCGGCGGCGGTTGAGTCGCTGCTTGTCCAGGATAGCCAAGGTTGATATAGGACGGCTGTTGATGTTGTTGATGTGCATGGTGTTGTTGCTGCTGCGGCTGCTGCGGCCGCCGACCGGTGACGGCGGATTGGGGGCCGCCCGCCACGTGCGCGCCGCTGGGTTCCCGCCGGAGCAGGTCAACAATGGACGACGCGCCAGCCGATGCTGACGATGCCGGGGGACCGCCGTGGTAGGCTGCCGCCGCGTAGGGCGGTGACTGCGACGTCGCCGCGGATTGTGCCTGTAGAGGGGCTACAGGCCCCTGTGACCCGCTGCCGCCCTCGGCCCCTGCGGGTCGCGTCAGCAGAGACATCGCGCCAAAGGGGAGGCTGTTCGCATCCGGGTGCGCGGCGCCGGGCCCGCCGTTCGCGCGGGCCGCTGCCGTTGCCGCGGCTGCCGCCTCCATGGCCGGGCTGGTGGACAAGGTCTCCACGTAAACAGAACGCGACAGGCGCGGGCCCACGTCGCCGCCGCCGCCAGGCAACACGGCCGCACCTTGTTTTCCGTAGTGGCTTGTGGCCGGCTGCGGAGCAGCGGGAACGGCCGCCGACCGCGGGGACGACTGCTGCTTGAAAATGCCGAGAAGCGCGTTGCGCTGCTGCTCCGTTTGCTGCACCGGCCGCGGTACCGTGTTGTTGTTGTTGTTGTTGTTGTTGAACGAGGTAGGACCAGCCGCACTTTGTGGCGCAGGAACGTGCTGGTAGTTGTTGTTGCCGCTGCCGGGTACTGGCTGGCCCGTAAAGGGAGCTGCTGTTGGCGGCGATGCCGTCGCGTGGCTGGGGTAACGGTGCTGAGGCCCGGGCTGCGGGCGGGCTCCGTGAAGGTGGTGGCCTTGGTTGACACCGAATGATTGCAAGTTTTGCTGCTGGTGTTGCTGCGGTTGTTGCTGCGGTTGCTGCTGTCGTCGCTGCTGCTGCTGCTGCTGCTGCTGCTGCTCTTGCCAACCGAACGCGTCAGCCGCAGTACGGGACTCAGTATGGCGACCGCCCTCGTCCGATTTGAAGACCTGCAGCAAACTCGCAGCATGGTTGCTCAGAGGTGGCTGTTGTCCCCGGTGTTGCGGTGGGGGCGGCGGGGGCATAATGTTGATCTGGCGCCCGGCAGCAGCCGCCACCGCAGCAGACCCATCGGGCGAGGCAAGCGAATCCCTTGTGAACAACGCCTTTTGCACCGTTGGAGGCAGCGGCTGAGGGTGCAGGAGCGGCACCGGCGGCGGTGGTGGCGGTTGGTCCGATGCTGCGGAACCCTGTGCGCGGCCGCCCCCTGCTAATGTATATGGTGGCGGGTAGTTTTGTGCGCCAGCAGCGAAGATGTTGGGGTTAAAACCTGGCTCAGCCGGTTGCTGATAGGTCACTTGTGCTTGCCGCTGTTGATACTGCTGCTGCTGCTGCTGCTGCTGCTGGTACTGCTGGTTCTGTTGTTGTGGGAGCTGCTGTGGGAGCTGCTGTGGCGGGTTGGGACGGGGTGCGCCGTATTGGTTGTACGCTTGAGTATGCGCGTTCTCACCGTGGCCTGCAAGGGCCATCTGCAGGTGGAACGGAGGCGGTGGCGGCTGCTGAGGGTGGGATACGGACGATGGGTATTGGGCGTGATGATGGTGGGGATGCGGCGCATGGGGCTGCGGTGCCTGGCCGCCGTAGTAGGTGTAGTTGTGCTCGAGCGGTGTGTGCGGCTCCGGCGCGATGCTTCCTTGTAGGCCGTCTGCCTTCGACCGCTGCGAGGCACTGCTGCCCTTCTGCAAGACGGCCAAAAGCGCATTGGCTTTGTTCTGGTTCGAGTCGAAGAAGCCCGAAGGCGCGGCAGCGTCGACATCTCCGGCCGGGGCCTGCACGGAACGATTGGTAGACAGCGGTTGCACCTTAAGCAAGCGCTGCAGTTCCCGCGACGCATTCTCGAGGATGCTTTCCGGGGCCTCGGACCGCTGTAGGAACTGGTCTGGCTCGGGCTGCGCGCTGGTCTCGTCTTCGGTCAAGACGTCCTCGGTGAGAGAAATTTGCGGAGCCAGATGGCCGTGTCCAGCCAGCATGGCGTCCTTTTTCTTCTGGAGAGCCACCCATTTTCGCAACGGCCCAACAAAGGGCGCCACCATGTAAAATTTGTTGGCATTGGGCACACTGGCTGGGTCGTCCGTTTCGTGCCCGGGATGGTGACTCTGTGAGTGGTTGTGGTTGTGGTGATGAGGGTGGTTGTTGTTGTGGATGTTGTTGCTGCTGTTGGCATTGTTGGCATTGTTGTTCTTCTTGCGGTAGCTCGGCAAATCGGCGATTCTGTACCACTGGATTTTGCTGATCTCTTTGCGTGTTTTGGGCTCAAAGTAGGTGTCGACCGGCACGTTTCGGAACACGTACAGACGCAGCTGCTGGTCGCGGAACGTCGTCTCGATGTATTTGACGTCCTCGGGCGGCGGGACGAGCCCGGCGGCCCGGACGTCGAAGCCGGTCTCCTCCGCCACCTCACGGATGGCACAATCCAGGTCGTCCTCGTCCATGTTGATCTTGCCCTTGGGAAAGCTCCAGTGGGCGCCCTTTTTCCAGCCTTTGACCAGCAACGCCAGGTCCATCGTTTCGTTGAGCAAGATGGCGCCGCGGACGGGGACGCTAATCTTGTACTTGAGGAACTCCTCGAACGCACGGATGTGGTTCTCGATCGGAAACGGGGCGAGAAGCGGACACCGCTGGAAGATGGCAAGGCAGAAATTGCGCAGGGTCATGGAGGGGAGGCTATTGTCCAGTGGGCGGATGAAATCTTCGTAGAACCAGTGGGCTTCCTCAACAAGGAAGCAGATTCGCGCCATGGACGTCAGGTCGGCTTCGGGTAGGTTGATGATGAAGCGGACGCAGAGGTCGTCCAGCCCTGTGTGGTCATGTCAGTCCAAACTCCTGGGACCTAGGAAGAACCGAAAACCAAAAAAAACCAAAAACCAAAAAGGCAGACGCAACGCCTACGTACAATCCTCGAACTTCATTTTTCTCGTGGTCATTTTGAAAGTGTAGGCGGAGCATGTCTGTCTGGACGGTTCATAAAAAACGAGAAAAAAAGAAAAAAGAGAAAAACGCTGGAAAACCACGAATGTGGCAATCAGAGCTAGATGTCCGGAAGAATGAGAAGAAGGGTTGGGTTTGCCGGTTCGCCTTCGCGAGAAGTAGAGGAAGAAAGCTAGGATGACGATAACGGTTTGCTCTCTCTCGCGAGGAAAGGACGGGCGCAAAGCGGCGGTATCGCGACGTTTCTGGGTCGGCTGTTGTTATTGGATGGCGTAGACGCGGAGACGTACGGGTATTGGACGAGCAGATATGGTCGGGGTTGGGTTGCAGTAGGGGCGAAGCGAGACAACAGTGGGAGATATCGAACGCGAAAAAAGAACTGGAGATGGATGCAAAAAGACGGGAAACGTGGACCAAGCCAGTTTACGTGGGGTTGTCGTGATTACTCATTCCTCAGAAAGTGTGTGCTCTCTTGAAATACAGAACGTGTATCCCCATGTCCCTAGAGCCAGCAATTGGGCGCTACTGCAATGGTGGCAGTACTTTGCAGTACTAGACCATCTGGAACCGGGGAGCTTCGCCTTTCCACCCAAAGCTTAGGCAGGATGTTAACTGCTGGGCTGGCCCAGCTTTGCGCCACGGGCGATCGTTAGCGTGCTTTGGTTTCGCCTTTCAACACGTTACGTCAGGGCGCAGGCCTCCCATGTCTCAGCCAACAAAAAAGGGCCAGAAACGGCAAGAAGTGGCGCTGGGGTAGGAAGAAGAAAGAAGCCCAGATAAAACCTGCTGGCGCTTCCTTCCGTTTCTGTCATTTCCTATGATTCTGCTTCTACACTTGACCGTCGTCACCAGTTAAATTTTTGATATATTTTGAACTTGTGAAGGGCCTCTCTTTTCTCTCCACTTCCGCTGCCACCGCGTCAGTTGTGCGATATAAAGACCAACGGTTTGTCTGCACGGCGGCTTTCTGAAACCAGCGCCAGCGACTGTCCGCCAATCCAACAGCCCAGCGGCTACCATCCCCCGTCAATACGCATCCGGCCGTCCCCGTTGGGAGGAAAAGAAAGAAGAAAGAAAGAAAGAAGAAAGAAGACAGGCAAAGAAGCTTTCAAAGAAAAGAGAACGGGCGGCAGAAGACCGTCCATCGCTTGCGGGCCGACTTTACGTCGTACTACGGAGCACACGCATCATACATATATATACGAGCTTGCTTGCTCCCTTTTTTTTTTCTTTTTTTATCTCTTGCAGCTCTCCTCAAACATTCCATCTATTTTTTTGGCCTTCTTGGTTTTTTGGTCGTATATCTTTTCATCTTGCAAACATGTCGGCGCAACTTGTTAATGTGATTGCCAAGAGGGTATTGAAAGACTCTGCGAAGAAAAACATCAATTCCAAGGTAATGTGCTTTCTCTTTTGCCCGATCTTCCTGTTTTAGCCCGTCTTTGTTTTGCGTCTTCTAACGATAGCTGGTGGACAGGACCCGTACTTTGAAGAGGTGCCTGTTTACGACCGCCAGGGGCGTCCCACAGGCAAGCTCAAGAAGCAGAAGAAGGGCCTCCCGGCCGGGCTGTCGCAAAACGACACCCATGTCCTCAAACGAGTCCGGAAACGGGCCTACCGACTGGATATGTCTCTGTGCAATTGTTGCGGTATCCGCTTCGGCTGGAGCAGTATCATCGGCTTTGTTCCTTTGTAAGACCTTTTTTTTTATTTCTCTCGGGTCATTTCGGTCCATCTCGATGTGCACGATGATGGCTGGCCAATTGGCTCATTGACGTCATTTTGCGTAACATCGTCTCAAATGTCGCACGTCATGCACATAGAGCGATTTGGGTTTGCTAATTACGTTTTGTTCGTGGATTTCTAGTCTCGGCGACGGCATTGACCTGTTTATGGCTTGGCTGGTTGTCAAGAACTGTGCCCAAATCGACGGTGGCCTGCCGTCCAGCATCCAATACCGCATGTACTTCAACATCATTCTCGATTTTGCCCTGGGGCTGGTGCCCTTCATCGGCGACGTGGCGGATGCCGTCTTTCGCGCCAACACACGCAATGCTTGGATCTTGGAAGAGTACCTGACCAAAAAGGCCGAAGAAGAAAGGAAGATCTTGGAGGTGAAACAACGCGCGGGCGCAAACGCCCAGCAGCGGCCTGCTCTCGGGGCCGGGCCGGCTTCTGGAAGCATACCGAGCTACGGCCCGGGAACCGGGCGGGGAGCGGGCGCAGGTGCAGGCGCAGGCGCCAGCAACCAGCCCGTCAAGCAGCCGAGTTTCTGGTCACGGCGCGACGGTACGCAGGACGCGTATCACCACGATCAAGAGATGGGTGTCATCGATCACGATGCCGAACGAAACGAGCGCCGGGGACCTGAGAAATAAAGGCACGTCGGAAGGCTCCCATGGACGCAGATGCGGCCCCCATGTTTTGGACATGGATATTTTGTGATCTTTCTTTTTATTTGGACTGAAGATGTTTTTTGATGTAAAAGTTTTCTGGGTTATATTTACATTTACTTCGTTACTTGGTTTTGTGTGCTGCATAGTGCTCTGAAGGCGTCTCGCGAATATCGGAAGGCAAACAATAAAGAGCAACGTGGATTGAAAGAACAACACAATATATACATTACACGACTTTTATGGCCAGCACTTGTCAGATCGGAAAACATGTGAGGACATCCTGTTCGTACCTGCTTGGCACAGCAGCTCCATCTGATAAAACGGACGGAGTTTTACGAGTCCGTATGTCAGACCTGCTACGGAGTAGTAGTACTTGTGGAGAACCAGAGAAACGAGAAACTGCCTTGCTGTATTACTCACTCGTGCGAGGACGCAAGTTTGCGACGCGCCATCATGAACGAGCTCGATACCAACAAGTACGCCAAGATCTACGCCATCTTGGCCCGTCCTATGTACGAATTAGTCAAACCAGGGACACGCAAGAAGGTGGATAAAGGCAAGGGGGACGTCGTGAGACCAAGTCTACAGGGCTTGTCTCCTTGTCTCGCGTAATTTATTTTCACCCACCTAGGTCCTACGAAGTACTCACGCACGGAATCATACACAGAGACGAGCGACTTCGGAGTCCAGCTATCCAGTCTCACCGAGCCTGACGCACCGGCTCTTCTCTTACGTTCCTCTGAATATGTATGTTCTCGGGGTTTACAAGTCCTCGGTCTTACGACTCGCTTTCTTGTTGTTGGCATGGCATCCGTGATTTGTCTAAGTAGCAGCCACCCCTGTTGGATGCCTAGAAAAGGCACGGAATTACGGCGTACGGAATATGGAGTGGCAATGTACGGAGTAATTCTCCGTCAATCATAGAGTAAAAAACGCGAAAAACGGGTGAGCTTCCAAGCAAGAAGTGGGAACACAGGTGTGGGCGTGCAGCGGGGTCTCAGCTGTGAGAGGGGGCGTCGGGAACACGACGTTGGACCGTGAGCTTCCTCCACCGAAAGCGACGCGACGCGTCTTGTGCACGCCTTGCTCCGTATTTTTGTATACTAAAACATCATGTGACTTGGCGTTTCCCGCTGTCTACTTAAACAATCCGGCGCCAGCCTATTTTTTTCGCCTCCTGTCTTTCTTCTTCTTTTTTTTTTCCCTTGTTGTTTTGTCGTGTCGTTTCTCTCCCCATTGAATCTTCACGCGTCTTTCTCAATTCAATCTCTCTCGACATTCATTGCCATCGCATCTTTGTTCTTTCGTAGCTGTCTTCATACATCCCCCTTTTGCCATGGCTACCAACGTCACTCCCTCCAAGGCTGTATGTCGTCACGCGTCTTGTCCACGGTTTGAATGGATGAAAAATGCAATTGCTGACACGCGTCTTTCCCACTGCAGGCGGCCTCGGCCATTGAGTCTTTCCAGATTGAGTCGCCCGTCAAGAAGCTCGACTTCAGCGACGCCAACAAAGAAAATGTGCTGGCCGACGACGTCAAGCCGGTCGAGGAAGCGGCCAAGAAGGAGGAGGCCAAGAAGAGCGTCGTCGAGGAGGTGAAAGCCGGTGTGGCGCCCACCATCAAGCGGTTTGAAGCCGACGAGCCGCTTTTGCAAGAGAACCCGCAGCGCTTCGTGCTGTTTCCCATCAAGTACCATGAGGTAAAGTTTTTCTCTCGACGCGTCACGTCGCGTCGCAAAACGGACGCGACGCGTAAAGTGATCCCATTTACCTCTCCGTTTTTTTTCCTTGTCCTATCCTAACATCTCAATTCTTTTGCACAGATCTGGCAAATGTACAAGAAGGCTGAGGCCTCTTTCTGGACCGCCGAGGAGATCGACTTGTCCAAGGATCTGCACGACTGGAACAACCGTTTGACCGATGATGAGCGCTACTTTGTCTCGCACATCCTGGCATTCTTCGCCGCGTCCGACGGCATCGTCAACGAAAACCTCGTCGAGCGCTTCAGTGGCGAGGTGCAGGTGCCCGAGGCGCGCTGCTTCTACGGGTTTCAGATCATGATGGAGAACATCCACTCGGAGACGTACTCCCTGCTCATCGACACCTACATCAAAGATCCTGCTCAGCGCACCCACCTTTTCAACGCGATTGACACCAGTATGTCTGCATTCTTTTTTCCCTCTTTTTATTCCCCCTTGTTTTCGCCCTCGGTTTGTGTGTGGTGATTCGCCCTGTCCTAACGATGCTGCAGTCCCCTGCATCCGCAAGAAGGCCGATTGGGCTCTGCGGTGGATCAACGACAAGGAATCCACGTTCGCCCAGCGCCTCGTGGCGTTCGCCGCCGTGGAGGGCATCTTCTTCAGCGGCGCGTTCTCTTCCATCTTCTGGCTGAAGAAGCGCGGCTTGATGCCCGGCTTGACCTTTTCCAACGAGCTCATCTCGCGCGACGAGGGCCTGCACACCGACTTTGCGTGCCTGCTCTTCTCGCACCTGCGCCAGCGGCCCAGCAAGCAGGTCATCCAAGAGATCATCGTTGACGCGGTCAAGATCGAGCAGGAGTTCTTGACCGAGGCGCTGCCGTGCGCTCTTCTGGGCATGAACGCTACGCTGATGAAGCAGTACATTGAGTTTGTCGCCGACCGCCTGCTGGTCGCGCTCGGCAACGAAAAGGTGTACCGCTCCAGCAACCCCTTTGACTTCATGGAAAACATCTCCCTCGGCGGCAAGACCAACTTCTTCGAGAAGCGCGTCGGCGAGTACCAAAAGGCCGGCGTCATGGCCAGCACGACCAAGAAGGAGGAAGCCGCCACGCCCGATAACAACAACGACAGCGGCAACTTCACCTTTGACGACGACTTTTAAAGCCGAGCGTGTGTCAATGGCTTCCCTTCCTCTCGCGCGCTGTCAATTCCCACATGCTTGCAGGACTGTAATATTGGGTAGCAATCCCTTTTCATTGTTTTTGTTCTGTTTTTGTTTTCTTTCTCTTCTCATCCCACGGAAGAGTATGCTCGCGCGGCATCCCATCAATTCTCGGCTTTCACATTTCATTCCACTTTTACTGGGCTATTTCATACTGGCGTTGTCGGGTGCTCGGTTTGGTTTTCATTACTGTTATGAGAGTTGTGCTTTTTTGCGATAGGCATGACCGGGGGGAAACTTTGTGTTTATATGGTTTGGGTTAATGGGGGAGCATGATCATTTCTTATGTACTACTTACTACTGTTGTGGTTAGATATCCATATATCCAGGATTGTCACGAGACCATTGTACAACAATGCAAAGTTCTTCAATCGTTTTGCCATTGTAGCTTGGTGCGTCTATGCTCGTCGTTCCGCGTTGTTTGCTAGTTGAAGGCATCAACATGACTAGGCTTTCGCTATGAAATCGTACGCCGTCTGGTGCGGCGAGAACCTCCTTCCCCATTCGCCGTTCGACAAATCCTTTCAAATTGGTTTTTTTCCCGTGTTCACCTCTTGCCCTTCTTCTTCTTGCCTTTTCCCCCGCCGCCGCCACCGCCTCCTGATTGCTGCTGCTGTGGTTGTTGTGACAGTTGTGCCGCTGCCGGCGCGGGCGACGGCACCGCCGAAGTAGCTGCCGCCGGCGTCTCGGCCTCTTCCGATTCGTCCGCCGTTGCCGCCGCCGCCGCCGCCACCAGCCCGGCTTGTCGCTGGCTCAGCTGGCCCAGCAGCTGCACCAACCGGGAGACCTCGGCCGCCTTGGTCGTCTTGTACTTGAGGCACACGCCGCTGGCAGGGTCCACGGCCTTGAGTACCAGCGTGGCACGCGGGGCCGCGGTGGTGCCGGTGGTAGCAGCAGCAGCAGCAGCAGCCGATTTTCCCGGCTTTGTTGCTGCCGGCGGCGCATCCGGGAGGGCGACGTCCCCATTGTCGTCGACGGCCTTGGACGTCTTTGTCCGGCGGCGTGCCGGTTTGGGCTTAACGGAGTAGCGGCAGGTGATTTTTGTCTGCGACAAAAGTAAAGTCAGAAAATGGCCGCTCGTCCCCCCCCCTCCCCCCCCCCCTTTCAGGGTAAAATACAAACAAAAAGACGATGGGAGGCCCTTACGGTCTGCGGCCGTGCTTCGAGAAGAAGCGCGCTCTGGTGGAGCCATTGCTGGCTCGTTGCAAAAGTAGCCATGTCTTTTGAGCAAGGCTGAAAGACGTTTGTGAGAGAGATCCTCTGACTGGTCGATTCGACGTAAATCGGGCGTTGCGTCGCTTTTGTCGCCGTCGCCCTTCGTCTTCTATATTGTGTTGCGGTTTTTGGGAAAACAGCGTTTGGCGTTTGAGTGTCGACCCCACTCAGAAGAACGAAAAACGATGCACAAATTTAGATACCTCATTGTTAGTGCCACACCACATACATTACGAAGTATACAAATGGGTTTCGCTTAGATGCATGTATATTATATATGCATACTACTGTGAAAGCTTCATATACTGGAACTTGCCCTGAACATCCAACTGCAACAATAAAAGAAAGCAGGCCAAAAGGCATTTTCATCATAACTCATTAAATTTATTAGGTATATACATGAATGCGTGTTCTACGTATGTGCAAACCCGTTTTTCTTTAAGATTGATATGCACTGCGTGCCACACACATAAGTACCATAGCTAAAGACAGGTGAGAGGCGTGCTTCCTGTTTGCTGAGTTCGTGACGATATCCTGGTCGTCTCATGGCTCGGTCAAGCACACAAGGGAGACAAATTCTCCGCTCAAAACGCTGCAGTTCCTGTAAGACCTGGACATCGGCGCAAGGGGAGAGCGTTCAGAGCGGAGCGTCGTCATCTGGATTTTATAACTCGCTGAGGGGAAAATACCGGCCGGGCACACTTCTGGCGCAGTTACCCGGTTGCTGGTTTTTTATTGCTTTTTGGCTCGAGTCGATTCGTGGGCAACAAAGGCCGTTGTATTTTTGTTTCTTTTTTTGGGGTGCTGCTTGCCACCGTGGCCTTTTGCCTCATGCATTGGCGTCTGGCAGCCAGAACACCAGGGCTTGGTCCGCCGTCGCAAAGAGGTTGTACCGCGGATTGAAGGCCAGCACGGCCGCTTCGCGCTTGTCCTCGAGCACAAAGGCTGGGTTGAGTAGCTTGTTCGGCCCCAGGGCGGCGCCGCCAGCGGTGGCCAGCGTGTCCCACACGAGCACGTTCTGCTTCGTGCCGCCCAGCACGTAGCGCCCGTCGGGCGTGAAACAGCAGTCGCCGCTGCCTTCGAGTCGCGCGGGATCACCGCTGCCGCTGCCGCTGCTGCCGCCGCCGTTAGCGTTGCTGCTGCCGGCACTGTGATCACCCTCACCGACGGCCGCGCGGTGGGCGGGTTCGTCGGTCTTGCGCAGAAACGCCTTGAGGCTGCCGTCAAAGGCGTCCAGGAGAAAGTGGCCCGCACCGCGCGTGCCGACCAGCAGGTGCTTGCCGTCGTTGGAAAAGGCGAGCGTCGTCCACCCCTGCAGCAGGTTGCGCTGGTCGACGGCGGCGCCCTGCTCGACCACGTCAAAGACGGCAAAGGGCGGCTTCGTGTACTGGCGGTGGTCGTAGAGCAGGACGCTGCCACTGGCGGGCGAGGCAACGGCAAAGACGTTGCCCGAGGGGTCCCACGCGGACAGATACGGCTTGGTCAGATACAGCATGCCGGTCCACTGCTTGCTGTTGACGTTCCACAGGCGCACGGTATTGTCGAGGCTGCAGGAGAGAAAGGTGTCGCTGCCGGGGTGCATGGCGATGGCGGTGACGCTGGCCTCGTGGCCTTCAAAGTAGCGGATGAACGAATTGTCGTGGGTCGCGAGGTAGCGGATGGCGTCTTAGAAAACAAAACGTTAGTTCCTCCAGGCAGTCCACACCGGCAAAAACGACGCGCACCCACCATTCTGCTTTGTGCTCGCGTACACGATGCTGGACGACCAGTGCGTGAACCGGGCCAGCTTCGCGCCGTACTTCTTGCTGACCAGCGACTTGTCGTGCCGCCCCTCCTTGACGTTGTAGATCTGTATGGTCTCGTCGCTTTCCGAGGTCATGCAGAGCTCGCCGGGGTCGTCAAAGTCGAGCGACAGGATGTACGCGGGCGGCCGGTCCTTGGGCTCGCGCGCAAACAGCTTGGTGGGTCGGAAGCTGGAGACGATGGTGGTCAGCTCGGTGGTGGTCTCGCGCAGCGCGCGCGTGATGTTGAGAGATGGCGCACCGCCGGCACCGCCGGCCGCAGAGAGCGCCGGCGGGTCAACATCCATGGGAACGGCAGGCATCGCGCCGTGATTGCGCCGGTGCGATCGGGAACGGATCCTGGAACGGATTGGGTTGCTGAGGAAGAAATAGAAAAACAGAGCCAAAATGACGAGAGAGCTAGGAGCGCGAGGCTAGTGCTGATGGAGAACCTCGTCTCAGATTGAAGAAGAAGATAAGAAAACGGGAAGGACAGAGCCCTAGGACGTAGTACTTCGGCGGAGGCGTTCGTTTGTGGTAGGTAAAGTAGGTCGTATGCAGTCAACAAAAGCTTTCGGCGACGAAGCTTAAGCTTATTTACGACATGGCAGATGCGCCGCCGAAACCCGCTGTAATAAGCTCATAGTATCATTATGGGGGGCGCACGGTGTAAGCTGATGCTGGGACTCAACGTGCTTGGAACGAGCGACTCTGACAATAAGACCGCGAAACCTGCAATACAATAAAGTAAATAATATGCAATCCATTTCTGTTGCTCTCTCCATTTTATATGTCGTTAATTGACCCTTTAAAGCTTATTTTTGTTGAATGTCTTCAGACTGTTCGGTGTTTGTTGGTTTTTGTTACGTACAGTATGCACACTGTATCAATTGAATGGGTTATGTAATCGGAAAAGAGGCAAGTGAGAACTAAAGAATTTAGTGACGTGCCGTTGTCGGGATATAAAGAGTCACTTTTCTGCTCCCGCAAGATGAAATTTTATTCAACGGCAACCGACGAAGTTGAGGGAATTACCGCACTATCGGTTTTCTTTTTTTTTGTATATTCTGTTTAAGTTTTATTTTGCTTCAAAATGTCTTCTTCCTTGGACGTCATCGACCACTCGCCGCATCATCCTAAGGCGGCGGACCCGATTCCGACGGCGTCCAACTTGGTGCTGATCGACAACTATGACTCCTTTACGTGGAACGTCTACCAGTACCTTGTGCTGGAGGGCGCCATGGTCACGGTTATTCGGAACGACCAGATCACGCTGGACGGGCTTATTGCGCTCAACCCGACGCAGCTGGTCGTGAGTCCCGGGCCCGGCCACCCGGCCACCGACTCCGGCGTGAGCCGGGACGCCATCCGGTATTTCGCCGGCAAGATCCCTGTCTTTGGTGTCTGCATGGGCCAGCAGTGCATCATTGACGTCTACGGCGGCGAGGTCAGCTCGGCCGGCGAGATTTTGCACGGCAAGACTTCTCCGTTGGCGCACGACGGCCGCGGGGTCTACGCCGGTCTTTCCCAGAATCTGCCGGTCACGCGGTACCACTCGCTGGCCGGCACCTACGAGACGCTTCCGGGCGAGCTCGAGGTCAGTTCCTGGATTGCCAGGCCCGACGGCACGCGGGGTGTCATTATGGGTGTACGCCACAAAGAGTACGTCGTCGAGGGTGTGCAGTTCCATCCCGAGAGCATCTTGTCAGCCGAAGGGCGGACCATGGTGCGCAATTTCTTGCTGCTGCGCGGCGGGACGTGGACCGAGAACGCCCGCTTGCAAGCACAAGACAATGCTGCGGCGAAAGCAGCCACGGCCGCTTCCAAGGACAGCAGCATCCAAGGCAGCAACATTCTGCAGCGAATTTACGCGCGCCGGAAAGAGGTTGTGGCTGCCCAAAAGGAGATTCCGTCCCTGCGGCCCTCCGACCTGCAGGCAGCCTACGACGAAGGCGCCGCGCCACCTATTGTGCCGCTCGTGGACCGGCTGCGGCAGTCGCCCTTTGCGGTCGCGCTCATGGCCGAGATCAAGCGGGCGTCGCCGTCCAAGGGCGTCTTTGCCTTGGACAGCCACGCACCCGCACAGGCCCGCGCGTACGCGCAGGCTGGTGCGAGCGTGATCTCGGTGCTGACGGAACCGGACTGGTTCAAGGGCGGCATCGACGACCTGCGCGCCGTGCACCAGGTGCTGCAGGCCATGCCAAACCGGCCGGCGATCTTGCGCAAAGAGTTCATTTTCGAGGAGTACCAGATCTTGGAGGCCCGCTTGGCGGGCGCCGACACGGTGCTGTTGATCGTCAAGATGCTGGACGATGCCACGCTGGCGCGGCTGTACCGGTACAGCCAGTCGTTGGGCATGGAGCCTCTGGTGGAGGTGCAAAATGCGGCCGAGATGGTGCGCGCGATCGAGCAAGTGGGTGCCAAGGTCATTGGCGTCAACAACCGCAACCTCGAGACCTTTTCTGTGGACCTGCAGACCACCAGCCGCTTGCGCAGCATGGTCCCGGCCGACACCATTCTGTGCGCGTTGAGCGGCATCAACGCGCGCGCCGACGTGCAAGCCTGTGAGAAAGACGGCGTCAACGCCGTCCTCGTGGGCGAGGCCATTATGCGTGCTGCCGACCCTGCCCAGTTCATCCGCCAGCTCTGCTCAGGTGCGCCATCCCCTTCGTCTTCTTCTCCCTCCGCTCTTTCTTCTTCTGCACGAACACACCCCTTACTGGTCAAGATATGCGGGACGCGTAGCGCCGAGGCGGCGCTCGAGGCGGCGAGGAGCGGCGCGGACTTGGTTGGCATGATCATGGTGCCCGGGACAAAGCGGTGTGTATCGCACGAGACAGCGCTGGCCATTTCCAAGGCCGTGCACGGATACGCAGAGGAGACCGGTGGGCCGGAGACAGCCGAATCGCAAACGACGACGACGACGACAACAACAACAACAGATACAACAAACGCTATATTAACGCCTTCTCCAGCGGTCCCTATTACTGCAGAGGCCACTACAACCACAACAACGACCACCACAGAATTTTTCAGCTTTGCCCGCGATACACTGTCTCGGCAGCACAAGCGCCGGCCACTGTTGGTTGGTGTATTCCAAAATCAGCCGCTCGATGAGATTCTAGTCAAACAACGACTGTACAACCTAGACGTGGTCCAGCTGCACGGCCGCGAGCCGGTGGAGTGGGCTCGCCACATCCCGGTACCTGTCCTACGCAAGTTTTCCCCGGGCGAGACGGGCTTGAACCTGCGTGGCTACCACGTGGCGCCCTTGTTAGACTCGGGGTCGGGATCCGGCGAGCGGCTCGAGATGGCCGCTGTGCGGGCCGAACTGACAAAGGACCCGGGGCTGACGTTTTTGTTTGCGGGCGGACTCACGCCCGACAACCTGACGGCGGCTCTGCAGGCGCTGGGAAGCGACGGCGCACGCATTCTCGGCGTTGATGTTAGCAGCGGCGTCGAGACAGACGGGCGGCAGAGCCTGGAGAAAATACGGGCGTTTGTGCAAACAGCCAAGCAGTTTTGCTGATGGAAAGCAAAAAGAGTGAGCCTCTTTTTATCCACTGCTGTCGCATCTCTCAGTAGCCATTCACATTTTTGTATCATAGTCACGACAAAGTTTTCCTCATAGGCCAATGGTTCACGTTTTCTCACTGCCGCATCTTGTCCAGCTTTTCTCCTTTCCACCTTGATACGACAGAGACGTGAGGCCGAATGTTCGCACATTGATTTTTTACGTGTTTCGTACAGCGCGCGATCCGCCAACTTGATTTCGTCGTTGTATGTGTGAAGCTACATCCTTCCACTGCCTTGCTCTTCTTTTATGTTTTTTTAAAGACGCGCACATTTCAGAACTTTCTCGTTTTCTTGTCTTTCGGCATTGGCTGCCTCTTTCGCTTTCCCCTCATCTTTGCCTCACTTAAACGTGGTTGGCCTTCTGTCTCCATGTCCGCAGCAGCGACGGCTTCGAGCAAGTCGCGGCGCGCCAGCGTCCTTAAAGGTGTCGTCGTTGCGGTCGCCGGCAACCTGGGCCCGGGCTGGACGGACAGCGACGTCGCCCGGTGGCTGGCCTACAACGGCGGAAGGTTTTCGACCACCGTGACCGACGAGGTGACGCACGTACTCTGCACGCGCGAGACGTACGCCCAGTGCAGCAAAGCCCCCGGTGCCAGTCCGGTTCTCCGTGCCGCCCTCCGGCGCGGGCCCGCGCACGTTCACATTGTCCTCCGCGACTGGCTCGAGGACTCGCTGAACACGAAACGCCGCCGCCGCGAAGCTCCGTACCTGCTATCCCGGCTCCAGCGGGCGGCAGCGCAGGCACCGGACGCCGTTGCGGCACGGCTGGCGCAGCGCCGGGCCAAAGGTCGCCAGCAAGCTGAGACGTTTGTCGACACAAGCAAGTTGTCTCGACTATGACCATGAACTCCTTTCTCTTGTCTGCCAGCATCTAACCGAGTCCTTTTTAGCCCTCTACCGCGTCTACCACGACGCCACCGGCTTCGCCTACAAGGTGACTATCAGCCGAGACCACGCCGCTTGCGGCATCTTTGGCGAGCGCTATGTGCTCTATGTGAGATATCCCCTCCAAACTCCTTGTCATAGGAAAGGACCCGTTTTCTTTGTGTTGCGGTTACCCATTGACCTCGCTTAGCTGTTTGAATCGATTGCGCGGCCGTGCCTCTACTGGTTTGCCGCCCGCCACTATAAGAGCCGCACACACACGAAGCCGCGCGACTTTCGCCCCAGCGGGACCTGCCAGTTGTTCGCCACAGAGTTCGCGCACTTTTGTGCCTTCTTTGCACGGAAGACGGGCGTGGCCTGGGACGCCCGGATGGTAGGCGAGGCGCCGGCGAGCAAGAGAAAAAGAAGCCACCACGTGAATGTGAAAACGGAAGAGGAGGCTGCGGCGACAACAGCAATAGATGACCCTGATCTTGTCGCGGAAGAGACTTCGTCGTACTTTCGGTACCAGAAACCTGTAAGTAGGTCTGAAAAGGAAAGGGTTTTTCTGTCTTCTAGGGCAGCGTTGCTAACGAAGCACAGGGCCATGGTATGCCGATGGGTGTCATTGCAGATCAAAGAAATGTTCCGCGGCCCAGTATCGGCGGAGAGCTGGCGGAAATAGAAAGCAAAGAAGAAAACCACGACAAGTGAGGTTGCGGATCAAAGAAGCAAAGAATGACAGTTCGTGGAATCCTCCAGAAGCTGATGGGAAACTGTGTGGGAGAGAGACGATGAAGATAACGGGAATTGCCCGTTTTGACTTTCATGGATTAATAGATTTATCTAAAGTAAACGAAGAGTTTGACTATACACCTTACTTACGATGCTTCCATCTACGCTCACGCAATGCCATATATATGCAACAGTTTCGGTTCAAAAGCGCAACTTTGGCAGGAAGAGAAACATCAGCACCAACAACACCATCAAGCCGTAGACCATGGCCAGCAGCAGCATCCGCCCCCACCAACCCTTTCCCTCGGTCATCCGCGACAGTAGCGCCATGCTGCGGCTGGCCGCCGTGAGGCTCACGTTCGTCGTGTGCAGGCCCTCGCCGACGCGGTCGACGATGTCCTTGTCGTCCTCGAGCAGCCGCGACGTGGTCAGCGACTTCTCCTTGAGCGCCTGCGCCAGCCGCAAAATGTCCTCGGACAGAGCCTCCTGCTCGCGGCGGTGATGGTCGAGCAGGTTCTCCTCGGTCGCCACTGCTGCCGTCTCACCGGGTGCTGCCTCGCCGCTGGCGGACCGCGACGACAAGGAAGACATGAGCGCAGGCATGGCGGTCTCAGCGTCTTTGTGCTTCCCCCGTAGGGATGCCGACGTAGTGCGGGCACTGATCTCGTCCGCGGGGGGTGTGGCCCGCCCGTTCCGGCTGCCGCGCAACCGGAGGGAGGCTTGTGGTGTTGGTGCTGTTGTCGGTGCTGTTGTCGGTGCTGTTGTCGGTGCTGCTGCTGCTGCTGCTGCTGCTGCTGTTGTCACTGACGCTTCCGCCGTGGTACTTGGACGTCCATTGAATGATGCACTAGATGTCTGCGACGTTGGTGTTGTCATCGCGTCCGTGTCTGTCTCGGCGATGCGCGTCCTGTTCGTTTTGTTTTTTTTTGGTCTTGCCTTTGGCCTTGACGTCGCCGGCGCTTTAGACTCTGTCTCGTCTTCTCTTTCGTCTTCTTGTCTTCGTCGGCTCTCCGCTTGCCGGCCGTTGTCCGCGACACCGATGCGCGCGCCGTCGTCCGGCGTGCTCCCGTCTTCGTGCCGTGTTGGAAGAATGTCGGCGAAGACGTCGTCGACGACGTCTGCATCGTCGTTCTCGTCGTCCGTGGCCGCTAGGGCGGCCGCCGCCCGCGCTTCCTCGTCCAAGTCGTCCAGCCTCTCCAGCAGCTGCGCGATTAGTGCCCGGTGCCGGGCGAGCTCCGCCTGCGCTTCCTTCCGCCGCGCCTGGCTTTTGAAAACGGGCGCCGTCTGCTCGACCCGCGCCAGCAGGGCGCCCGCGGCCGCCACATCCGACCGAGCTTGCAACCGCTGAAATTCGTCGTCAACAAGTCTCCGCCACCGCTCGCCGTTCGCCGTCCGAAGAATGTTCTGGTAGAGCCGGTTTAGAAGCCGACTGAGCTCGAGGTACGGGTCCGCGACAACGGAGGCCGACGGCGAAAAAGGAGGTAGCGGCTCCGTCCGCGCCATGGTTTTTGGTAGGGGTCGTGTAAACTATCGCTGTGTTGGCCTTGGGTGCGTCAGATGTTCTAATAAAACCCCGTAGCTATTTGTGCGAGTCTCGTTGAAATGTTTGATGAACGGATCGATGTTGGAGAATGTGGAAGCTGTCCTTCTGTCCTGATTACAGCTGCTGTGGCGCAAGCTATGTCATTGTGGCTGACACTTGCGGCACTAGAACCTCCAGCACGGCTTTACAGGGGGGCACTGTCAACTAACAATCGTACGCCGGCAGCCTCAATGACATCTCATTGGCCAAAAAACAGAATTAATAAATAAAGACTTAATTGAATAAGTACAGTGACGGAAAGTTACAAATACGAAATAAATGAGGAAGCGAAGTCGAGATGGTTATATTTCTATGATGAAAACAATACCGCTGAAAGCCGTTACCCTCCATTCTGTCCTTAACAAGAAAACACAATAAAAATAGAAAAAGAAAATAAAGAAGATAAATAAAAAACCCGCTGCCAATATCTTGCGTTTTCCCAAATCGACCCAAATCTAATGTACAAGAGCTTCTCACGACCAAAGTCTAAATAGTAATCATACACATATTAAAAGTTGACGAGAACTGCGCCAAAAGAAAAAGAAGCTCACTGCAAAAAAATCGTTCACCCATCGTCGTCAAAGAACTGGCCTCCCATCTGCCTAAAATTCGGCTCTCCGGCGCGGCTTCTCGGACCAACCGTCACGGGACCGGTTACCGCCGGACCGGCCACTAGACCGGTCACCACCAAACCGGTCACCACCACCGAACCGGTCACCGCCAAACTGACGGCGAGGACGGTCAAATCCGCGGCCACGGTCCGACGATTGGCGGCGCGATCCGCCATCTTGTGAGCCTTGCTGGAAGACACGTTCAAATGGGTCGCCCCCACCAAAACCATCTTGCCGTTCCCGTCTCTCGCCAAAACTCTGGTGCTCTCTGCCGCCGGGCTGAGCGATGCGGACGCCCCGCAGTTTCAACAGGCCACGCTTCCGCGCCAACTCCTGGTTGATGGCTGGCGGCTCCTCCCACCCCCAACCGTGCAGCGCCCAGTTGTTGAGATTGTCGAGCGTCGTCTGCATGGAGCGGCCAATGGTCGATCCGCCAAAGAAAGACATGTAGGTGTCCACCAAAAGGCCACTCGGTACCCGCTGCATCGCGTCCTTGACGTCCGCCACCGTTTCCGGCGGCGCCTGGTCCTTGATGTTGGCCAAGTCGAGATCAGCATTTTCCAAGCCCTTGGCGCGCTTGATGGGTAGGTCGCCCAGCACATTGCGCGCCAGGTTGATCTCATCCTGTGCAACAATCAGCCAGCCCTGGCCGCCCTTGTCGGCGCGGCCCGTGCGGCCCAGACGGTGAATGTACTGTTCCCGGTCGGGGGGCACACCGATCTGAACAACGTGGCTGACGTTGGGAAAATCCATGCCGCGCGCCGTCACGTCCGACGAGAACAGAATGCCCGAGTCGGCGTTGCGGAACGCGTTGGCCGCAGCCGTCCGCGCAGCCTGTGTCAGCTTCGAGTGGATGTGGTGCATATACGGCAGTTCGCGGTGGGTTTTCGACAGGCGCTGGAACGCCATGGCCGTCAATTGTACGTAGTTGGTCGTCGGCAAAAATACAATGGCTTTGAACGGTTTGCCGTCTGCACCCGCGCTGCGTGCGGCCTGGATTTCGCGCTTGAACAACTCCAGCATGGTCGGGTAGATGTTTTCGTAGCCGCGGACCGGCACGATATGCTGCGGCACCTTCTCGTGTGTCGGGACCTCGTCGCCCTTGACGGTTTGCACAAACTCAAAGTTGCTGGCGTCGACGTACGTGCGGGCGAGCGAAATGACGTCCTTGGGGATCGTGGCCGAGAAGAGCAGGGTCTGGCGCGGCTGCTGTTTGCGGTTGGGCAGGTACCGCACAATTTCTTGCAGCTCCCGGTCAAAGCCAACGTCCAGCATGCGGTCGGCCTCGTCCAAGACAAGCGCAGACAGCTTGGGCGCATCGATGCCCGAATCGGGGGTGCTCAGCACGTCCAACAAGCGACCCGGCGTCGCCACCAGCAGGTGGCAACCCTGTATTTTTGTCCTCCTCAGCATCTCGCGCTTTTGCGTGCCGCCCACCGCCGTCTGAACAATGACGCCAGTGCCCCGGCAAAGCTTGCGGGCTTCTTCGCTAATCTGCTCCGCCAGTTCCCGCGTCGGCGACAGAACAATGGCGAGAATGTCGTCGGACCTGGCGCGAACCCGGCGGGGGTAGGCAAGATCCGGGTTGTCGGCAATCATCTTCTGGATAGTTGGGATCAGGAAGGCAAGAGTTTTGCCTGTTCCCGTCTTCGCTTGTGCCACCCTGCCCAGAAAAAAAAAGCAAAAGGTTAGACAATCGGCTCTAAAAGAAGAGCAAAGTGGATAGGTACTGATCCGTTTCGGTCGCCCTGAATTACTTACATATCCTTGCCGGCGAGCGCCGGGCTGATCGTCATAGACTGCACGGGCGTCATCGTATCGTAACCCAATGTTTGGGTCAGGGATCGAACCAGATTCTCGTGAACGCCAAGACTCGCGAGATCGGCGAATTGGGTTACTAGACCTGGAGCCCGTTCAGGCGTCTCAACCGCCTGTTCCGCGGCCGAGACCGAGGCCGCATGGTTGGCGCTGGAGTGAAAGCTGTGACCCGCGGCAGACAGACGGGAAACCGCAGGCACAATAAGGCCCAACGGTGCAGCCGGTGATGATCCAGAGGCAAGTGTCACGGCACGGCGGAGGCCGGACAAACACGACGTGGATCGAGGCAGACCTGTCGCGCGCGACAGCCGAGCTGCGCGCAAGACGGCCGTCTTAAACATCGCGTCGGAACAAAGGAGAATATTGTGCGGATTAAGCAATCGGCAACAAAAAAAATGCTTCCGAGAACCGACAATCGTGCTGGGGTGACGGGCTAAAACAAAGGTGTTGCGGCGTGAAGGAGGATGTGGAAGGGCGAGGCCAAAAAAAAAAGGAAAAAAAAAAGGAAGGACTGAGAAACCCAGAAAGTATGGGCCGATCCTTCAGAGACTTCTGTGGCAATCTCTTATCTTATCGATAATTGATTTTCCTTTTGCTGCCGCACGTGCTTGAGTGGTTACATAATCACTGTTTTGGTGGCAGGCGCGGTTGCCCCGACTACTATCAGCGTGTTTTTTTGGCTAAGACGCGCTCCCCGCGCTTGCCCAGAGTGCGGTGCGAACTTGTTTACAGTCTGTGATATCGATAGCGCTGCCTTTTTCCTTGCATCAGCGAGCCACGACGACGACACGACAACTACGACAACTCTCACAAAGGCCGCCTCGAGAGCCCCACGATCGCAAAATTACAAGCAGGCTGGCTAAGATACAAGCACAATGAGGGTAACGGAGGTGATCATTGACGTACGTTCCCATCAACATCTCCGGCTCCGCGCGAGGTTGAGAACTCTGCTAATTCGTTGTCGCGTCTGAACAGGGCTTCAAGTCGTATGCCGTGCGAACGGTGATCTCAGGATGGTGAGTGGTAACTGCGTTTGTCTTTTTTTTATACTAGCCGACCCGTTTCAGAGTGCTGACCGTGGGTTCTGCTCATGATTCACAGGGACGAGAGTTTCAACTCGATCACAGGCCTGAACGGCAGTGGCAAGTCTAACATCTTGGACTCCATTTGCTTTGTTCTTGGCATTACAAATATGTCCACTGTTCGCGCGCAAAACCTTCAGGTATGTACAGCGGCAAACAACAAGTGTCGTTTCATGGGGACCATGCCATGTCCGCTAACATGGGCGCGTTCCTATCGTAGGACCTCATCTATAAGCGCGGACAAGCCGGCGTGACGAAAGCCAGTGTTACCATTGTTTTCGACAATCGCGACAAGAAGAAATCACCGATCGGTTTCGAGGAATATGCCACCATCAGCGTCACGCGGCAGATTGTGCTTGGAGGAACGTCAAAGTACTTGATCAACGGACACCGCGCACAACAACAAACAGTGCAAAACCTTTTTCAGTCGGTTCAGCTGAACATCAACAACCCCAACTTTCTTATTATGCAGGGCCGCATCACAAAAGTATTAAATATGAAGCCCGTCGAAATTCTGGCCATGATCGAGGAAGCTGCAGGGACACGCATGTTCGAGGACCGGCGAGACAAAGCATTGAAAACGATGGCGAAGAAGGAGATGAAGCTGCAGGAGATTACCGAGCTGCTGCGTGACGAGATCGAGCCGAAGCTCGAAAAGTTGCGGACCGAGAAGCGGGCCTTTCTCGACTTTCAGCAGACACAGAACGACTTGGAGCGCCTCACGCGGCTTGTCGTTGCGCACGACTACGTGCGGTACCGAGAAAAGTTGCAGCAATCGATCGCTGACTTGGAGGCAAAGAAACAGCGCCAGCGCGACCTCGAGGAATCGGCCGTCCGCCTGAAAAGCGAAATCTCCCACTTGGACGCGGACGCCAACCGCATCCGGGCGCAACGCGAGAAGGAGATGAAAAAGGGCGCCAAGGCCCAGGCGCTGGAAGAATCCGTCAAGAAGCACTCGAATGAGCTTGTGCGCCTCGCCACCATTATAGACTTGAAGCAGACCAGCATGGCTGAAGAGAAGGATCGGAGGAAGGCCGGCGAGAAAAGTGTGGCCGAGCTCGAAACGGCACTGAAGGAGAAAACGAAGACGTACGAGAAAATTCGAGCCAAGTTTGACGCCGCCAAGGACGAGCTCGAAAAGCAAAGCACGGAGGCCGAATCCAAAGAAGAGTTGCTTCAGACGCTACAGACTGGTGTGGCCTCCAAAGACGGCCAAGAAAATGGCTACCAAGGCCAGCTCCAAGACGCACGGAATCGTGCCACTGCCGCCGTCACAGAGCAAGAGCAAGCCAAGATCAAGATCAGCCATTTTGAAAAGCGCATCAAGGAGGAGGAGCCGCGCGCCAAAAAGGCCAAGGAACAGAACGCCGGGCTGCTGCGGGAGCTAGAAGGCTTACGGGCCCAGGCGCAGAAGCTCGAAAAAGAACTGGGAAAGTTGGGGTTCAGTCCTGGTGCCGAAGAAGAGATGTACAAGGAGGAGGCCGCCCTGCAACAGAAAATTCGCAGTTTCCGCCAGCAGTCGGACGCGCTGAAGCGCAAGGTCGCCAACATTGACTTCAATTACTCCGACCCCGTGCCGGGCTTTGACCGGTCTAAAGTCAAGGGTCTCGTGGCCCAATTGTTCACAGTGGACAAGAAACACACGGAGGCCGGGACGGCATTGGAAATTTGCGCCGGCGGCCGCTTGTACAATGTGGTTGTGGACACGGAGGTGACCGGCACACAGCTGCTGCAGGGCGGCAAGCTTCGCAAACGGGTCACCATCATCCCCCTCAACAAAATTGCTGCGTTCCAAGCGCGTGCTGAAACGGTCGCAACTGCGCAGAAAATTGCCCCAGGAAAGGTCAACCTAGCCCTGTCTCTACTCGGCTACGACGACGAGGTGGCCGCGGCGATGGAGTACGTGTTCGGCAACACGCTCATCTGCGCCGACGCCGAGACTGCAAAGAAGGTTACATTTGACCCGAATGTGCGCATGCGGAGCATTACGTTCGAGGGTGACGCCTACGACCCATCCGGCACATTATCTGGCGGCAGCTCGCTGAACTCCAGCGGCGTGTTGATAACCCTGCAACAACTGAACGAGATCAACAGGCAATTGAAGGACGCCGAGACCACTCTGGCAGCGCTACAGGCACAGATTGCACGCGAAAAATCAAAGCTCGACCAGGCCCACCACATTAAACGCGACTTGGATCTTAAATCTCACGAGATCAAGCTGGCGGAGGACCAGATCAGCGGCAACTCATCATCATCTATTATCCAAGAGGTTGAGAACATGAAAGAGCAAATTGTTCAGCTCAAGGCCAGCTCTGCCGAAGCCAAAAAGCGCCAAGGCGACGCCACTGCCGACATCAAACGTATCGAGAAGGACATGAAGGACTTTGATAACAACAAAGATGCGAAGTTGGTCGAGCTGCAGACAGCTCTCGACAAGCTGCGGGCAACACTCACCAAGAACACCACGTCCATGAAGGCCCTGCAAAAGGAACTGCAAGGGGCGCAGTTGGACTCGGAGCAGGTCTCGGGCGATTTGGCCGCGGCCCGCGAACAGCTCAAGGAAATTGATTTGGCGATGCAGGCGCAGCAAGATGAGCTGGACGAGCTAAAGAAGAAGCAAGAGAGTGTGACTGTTTTGCACGACACGGCACAAGCGCAACTCGACGACGAACGAGCCAAGCTGAGCATCTACGACGACGAACTGCGTGCCCTGGACCAAGCCACGCGCAGCAAAAACGCGCGCCTTGCCGAGGAAGGCCTGGAGATGCAAAAGCTCGGTCACACCGTCGAGCGCTTCCACAAGGAGCAACAGAACGCCCAGCAGGCCGCGAGAGACATGGAGAGCGAGCACGAGTGGATTGCCGACGAGAAGGACAAGTTTGGTCGCTCAGGCACGCCGTACGATTTCCACCGCCAAAACATCGCCGAGAGCAAGGCCACGCTGCGCAATCTGACCGAGCGTTTCCAAGGCATGAAAAAGAAGATCAACCCCAAGGTGATGAACATGATCGACAGCGTGGAGAAGAAGGAAGTGTCGCTGAAGCACATGATGAAGACGGTCATCCGCGACAAGCGCAAGATCGAAGAGACGATCATCAGCCTGGACGACTACAAGAAGAAGGCGTTGCACAAGACCTGGACCAAGGTCAATGCCGACTTTGGCCAAATCTTTTCCGAGCTGCTGCCGGGCGGCAGCTTTGCGAAGCTGGACCCGCCCGAGGGCAAAACAATCAGCGACGGCCTCGAGGTCAAGGTCTGTCTGGGCAAGGTCTGGAAACAGAGTTTGACGGAATTGAGTGGTGGTCAACGGTATGTTGTTTTCTCGCTGCAGGCAATCTATCTCATTGCACCTTTTTTTTTTGTGAGTTACGTTTCGTTGCAACCCATACTGACCGACCCTTACCTGCCAGATCACTGATTGCATTGTCACTCATTATGGCGTTGCTTCAATTCAAACCGGCGCCCATGTACATTCTCGACGAGGTGGATGCCGCTTTGGATTTGTCTCACACGCAAAACATTGGACGCCTGATCAAAACGCGCTTCAAGGGCTCGCAATTCATTGTCGTTAGTCTGAAGGACGGCATGTTCCAAAACGCAAACCGCATCTTCCGCACGCGGTTTAGCGAAGGCACCAGTATGGTCCAGGCCTTGACGCCGGCCGATCTTCGGTAACAGTTCCGAGTCGTGGGGAAGCAGTCATGTTTGACAACCTGCACTCGTCCTGGTGTGCGAGGGTGTAGGGTCCATTTTAGGATAAAGCATTGGGTGGTGGGATGCGATTTACTTATGGGATCGGGATTGTTTTGGGAAGGTTTGCTGGCATGGCTTTTTTGGTTTTTTTGGCCCATTTTATTTTGTGCGCAAGATCAACGCGGTTTGGTGTTGTTCGACGGTTTCATCGTGGTTGCTTTTGACTGTTTTTTGTCATGAATCGTATTTTCTTAATTTACAGCTTCACCACGCAACATCATCGTACGGGTAGATGAAACCATCCAAGCTTTTTGCCCTGCTTTCCATGCAAGCGAAAATGCCTTCTATATCTTGACGTACAGGTGCTCACCACGTGCCAGAACGTCAACGGCCATGCCGGCCTCCAGCGTGAGCTCCATCGACTCCGGCCTGTCCGGTTGATCAAACAGAGGCGTCAGCTGCATCCCCAGGCAGCCCATCTTCGGTGCACCCGCGTCAATTTCCCGGTGTTTCCGCAACGAGAAATCTGGCTCGCGCGGGTGACGCTCTCCGGTGTCCGGGTTGACGTTGGGCAGCTTGCATCTGCTGTTGTTAGAACGCAAAAGGCCAGAGGCAAGAAGCAAGAAGACGAAAGGCCAGCTTACCTGACGGTCCTACAAGAAACATGAAACTTTGCTTCGTCGAGAGACGATGGTGATCCCGGCGTTGGCTTGAACGAGACGAGCTTCCATCTATTTTATACAAAAAAAAACGTCTTGGTTAGTATAACGACCTTTTGTGAACCGTCGACATCCATCCCCAACGACGGCAAGAAAAACTTACGAATCTTCGTCGTATGCCTCGACGCCATCGACTGCGGGTTTCGCCTCTTATTAGCGGTGTGCTCGTAACAAACAACAACGACGGATAAAAAATAAAGTAAAAATAAAAATAAAAATACAAATCCCACGCACCAACAATGTTCGCCCGAAACCGGCGTACGTCCAACGCGGGCAAAGCCGCGTCTGTCTGCACGACTGTGTTGAGCGCGCGGACGCTGTTGCGGTTGAGGAGGTGGACCGGATACTGTTGGGTGTGTGTCTTTGTGTCAGCGCGCTTGTACGTTGGAGGTGAACGTAGAGAAGAAGAAGAAAAAAGACCTACCGCATCCTGAAAGCCCGTCACCGGCTGGTAGCCGGCCGCGTCTTTGCGCGGCGCGCACCGGAAGATCTGGCGCAGGTGCGCCGGGTCCACGCGGAAGACGCCCAGCCGGTTGCTCACGCCCAGGTACAGCTGGAGGGCGCGCGGCACCTCGGCGGACAGGTTGCGCGCGCGCACGGTGTCGCGCCAGATGCGCACCTTGCCGTGGGTGGGCTTGGCGGCAGCGTGTTTCTTGGTGTTGCTGTTGTTCTCGTCGCCGCCGTCGTCGCCGTCGTCGCCACCGTCGGGCTCGATGGGCAGCACGACCTCGATTTCGGGCACCGCGTGCCAGCCGCGCGCCAGCTTCGCGGCGAGCCACGCCCCGTGCCCGGCCCACAAGCCGGCCGCGCGCCAGGGGAACCGCACGACGACAAAGGGCGCGCGCGTGGCGGGCGCCCGGGCGGCCCAGTCGTCGGCGCGCATGCGGGCCTGCGCGCGGCGCACTTTCGCCTGGTCGGGCTGCCACAGCTCGACCTGCAGCGTGGCCAGGCGCGGGAACACGCGTTGCGTGATGACCTCCCAGACGTCGTCGTCGTCGTCGTCGTCGTCGTCGTCGTCGTGGCCGTCCTTATCAGGCAGTCTCCCGCCCGCCGCTACATCCGCGCCGGCGCGGGCGGGAAACCGGCTGGCGAGCTGCGCAAAGGCAAACAGACGGTCAAACGCCAGCCCCGTCGGCCCCACCGCGCTGCGGGCCACCCGGATCCCGGGGCACGACTTGATGGGGTACACCCAGAGACCGCGGATGCGCGGGGTCCCCGTGGCCTTGGCTGCTGCATCGTCGTCGTCGTCGTCGTCGGCGTCGTCATCGCCGTCGGGGCCCCAGCCGAGGCCCAGTTTCGAGTGCGTCTCGCTGAGCAGCTCGCTGGGCCGCGGGCGCACCGGCGGGTACACCAGCAGCATCGGCAGCACAAAGCCGACAACGGTGACCAGGAGCACCAGCAGAGTGCCGGCATCGGCCCAAGACGCGGCCGCCACCGCCGGCCGTGGACCCGGGCTCTGTGCCGTGTCCATACTCTCGTTTCCGTCACTCTTTTTTTTCGTTGCTTTGCGGAACGCTGCTTCGCTGTTTTATTGCCCTTTTGTTCTTGTCGAGCTCTTTTTTTTTCTTTTCTTCTGTTTCGTAAACAGTCGTTGTATTTTGCCCGGGCTCTTGTTCTCAGGGGAAAGTGCGGAGTGTATTATTACTCCGTAAAGACTGTAGCGCACTGCACTAAGTAAAAGAGCGTGCCGGCTTAACGCCCGTTCGGCCCCCAACAACGAAACACGCCTTCGATGCCCCTGCCATGGCGCAATGTGCCTGAAACCCGGTGCTCCGCCCGCCTTGATCCCGTGAGCACGTGACAGAACCGATCTGCTTCCCACGACAAACACCAACGAGGGCTGTACGAATCCATTGTCTTCGCCTAAAGTTGTTTTCATGTCGTCGACTACATACCCTGAGATGTTGTATCTTGATTTTGCGTGTCGGAGGGAAAGCTGACTTGAAGTTTGTATTCGACAAGGAGGCGAGGTCAGAGGATGGAGTCAAGATATTCTCCTATTATACTATAAGCCGAGAGCTTAACAACTCGGAAATCTTGTGTATTATGCTGTTTCATGCATTCAATCTACCTATGAAGATCTTTGTATTGCTGGAAATAATGAGTCTCACGATGCGTGGCTACAACCGCTTACCTTGTTCACCGCGAAGCTACGAGTATGGCGTAACCATAAGCTACAGGTCGGCTCCGCCAGGTCTTATATTCAAGGCTGTACGGGGCAAAGATGAGTCAGATATAAGCGGACAACTGAACCCACTCGACGAAACTAGAGAGAAAGTGCGTGCTCAATAGGATTTTGATGAGATGACTTCTAAATAGACGGAGCCACCCGCAAGCCGAGCGCCAACCCATCGTATAAGACTATTTCTCATTTTTTCGAGTTTCTAGATTCTCTGTAGCACAAGATCTAAAGTATCGTCGTGCAAAATAGCGGAATCATATTCCATTATACAAAGCGGTGCATCGAAGCTCTGGACCGAAGCCTCATCCGGGCTTTGAGCGGCACACATAAAATCCAGCACAGCGCTAATCCGAATACGTGCTTACAGTGGAGACAACGCTGTATGGCCCGCTGCGATGGTTTTGCAGCTCCGACTGTCGCTGCTGGCTTGCGCCGGCTCACGGGTACCCCACCCTGCTGGAGCCCGGTGGATAAAAATTTCCAGCACACAAGGGACCCAAACGCACGCGGAGAAGCTCTGCAGTCGGAATCCATTGGGAAGTAATATAAGCAGAAAGGACACTAGCGATTTTGCTCGTAAGTACCTTTTTTTCGCAACCAAAATAAGGGTTCTCTTTTTGTGAACAATTGCGCCTTTCACTTTGAAAGCTTCGCCCTTTTTTTTTGAGCTTCATTTCACGCTCACGTCCAGTTTATCCCTCCCCATATTGGAGCCTCCTCTGCTGCCTCTGCTGCCTCTGCCGTCGACGCCCTTCTTGAGTGACCTTCGGTGCCCTCTTTGGGCCTTCACGACGAAGCAGCGGGTCTTTGTTTCCGGCATAATTGCGCACGGCCACGGCCGACACCGCCCGGGTTTTTAATTCTGCTGTGGGATTCTTGCAGGCGATTCGATCCGGCCACGGAAGATCCGGGCAAAACTCGCTTCGGCGCACGACAACCCTCTCGTGGGCCGACCAGACACAATCCACCGCCGGCTCGGCTACCTCGTTTTACGGCCCTCTTCCCTTTCCGGGCTCTTCTTTTTTCTTCACCCCAGCGTCCGTTTCGGTAGTCCACGCGTAACGGGCCAGTTGATCGGTGTGGCCGACGCTGCCGGTGGTGAATCAGGAAGGGAGGCAAAGCCCGCACTCGGTGAAGAGACCTGTTGATAGACGAGATACCGACGACACCGCGAACCATGTCGACAACTGCTGGGTTTGTCTCTCTCTCTCTCTCCCTCCTCTCTCTCCTTATGTCTTCCTTCGGGTCTACCGCGGGCGCCAAAAGCTAACGTACGCCGCCCAGCGCCTTCATTGCCGGCGGCATTGCTGCCTGCGGCGCCGTCACCGCCACCCACCCCTTTGAGACCGTCAAGATCCGCATGCAGCTGCAGGGCGAGCTGCAGGCCAAGGGCCACCAGCCGCACTACTACCGCGGGCCCCTCCACGGCGTCTCCGTCATCCTGCGCAACGAGGGCCTGCGCGGCCTCTACCGCGGTCTCAGCTGCGCCTACATCTACCAGGTCCTGCTCAACGGCTGCCGCCTCGGCTTCTACGAGCCCATGCGCCACACCCTGGCCGGCCTCCTGTACGGCAACGGCGCCGTCCAGAGCCTGCCCATCAACATGTTCTGCGGCGCCGCGTCCGGCGTGATCGGCGCCGCCGCCGGCAGCCCCTTTTTCCTCGTTAAGACGCGCCTGCAGAGCTTCTCGCCCTTCCTGCCCGTCGGCACCCAGCACGCCTACCGCAACGCCTGGCACGGCCTGCGCAGCATCTACCAGGCCGAGGGCCTCGTGCGCGGGCTGTACCGCGGCGTGGGCGCCGCGTGCATCCGGACGGGGTTCGGCAGCTCCGTGCAGTTGCCGACGTACTTTTTCGCCAAGCGGCGGCTGCAGCGGCACCTGGGCGTGCCCGAGGGCCCCGCGCTGCACCTGGCCAGCAGCACGGCCAGCGGCTTTGTCGTCTGCGTGTTTATGCACCCACCAGGTAGGTTGTTTTTAATAGTGATCGTGTTTTTTTTATTTTTTTGCCACCGTTGCCATTGGCTCTTGCTTACGGTGCAGACACCATCATGTCCCGCATGTACAACCAAAACGGCAACCTGTACAACGGCGTGTTCGACTGCCTGGCCAAGACCGTGCGCACCGAGGGCGTGCTGGCCATCTACAAGGGTTTCTTGCCGCACCTGGCCCGGATCCTGCCGCACACCATCCTGACGCTGAGCTTGGCGGAGCAGACCAACAAGCTGATGCGCAAGGTGGAGGGCCGCCTGCTGGCGAAACCCGAATTAAAAGCTGCATAAGGGAGCGTGGCTGGGAAGCTTCCAAAATAAATAACGAAAGAAAAGAAGAAAAAAGAAAAACGCAGTAAAAAATAAGAATATGAAGAGAACGGAACCTTTTTGGTTATGTAACCCGACTGCATGGTTCGGTGACTTTTGTTGTTGGAAGCTTTTTTGGTTTAGAAGAGAGAAAAAGGGAATCTACGAGGAAAAGATAGAACAGCGTCGAATTTGTTTGGAAACGGGAGAGCCGCAGCTATATATTCCAGAAAAAAAAAAGATGCCATATGGTATGCTTTCGTATTTGTAAATAGAAATAGAACAAAATACGCCACCAAAAAAAAGGGAGGGCCTTTCGAACATGCTCATGAAAGTTTGTACAATCCCATTTTCTGCAATTCGCCCTCACCCGTGTATGGACCGCGCGCAGCCGTAGCAGAGCGGCCTTTGCCGCGTGTCCTGCGGCGACGCTGCGGCGGCCGGCCGGTCGCCGAGCTCGCCCCGCCACCGCGCGTCGCCCGCCGCGTCGAGCGGCATCCCGCAGAGACCGCAGCCGTCGAGTTTGATCTCGTCACCGTCGCCGCCGTCGCCGCCGCCGCCGCCGCCGCCACCGCCGCCGTCGTCGTCGTCGTCGTTGTCGGTATCGTCGTCCTTGACATCGTCACCATTACCGTCGACGCTGTGGTCGTCATCCCTGCCGCCGTCGTGCCCCTGCCGCGCCAACTTCGCCGTCGTCCGCACCACGTTCGTCACGATCGACGGGTACTGCGCCTCAACCTCGGCGCAGTACCGCGCGACGATCTCGTCGAGACTGAGGTCTTTGTGGGAGACGACCGCGGCGGCCGGGGAGGACGAGGGCGACGACGACAACGACGACGCCATTTCGCCGCTTGCGAGGGGCGACGGCGGCCCGGCGACTGCCCCCGACGCGTGGGTCCAAGGCTGCTGCGCCACCACCCGCGTATACAGATCGAGCTCCCGGCGGAACAGCTCCCGCAGCGGGTAGTAGACGAGGACGGGGCGGTGGTCGGCCCCGACGTAGTCCGCGACCGGCCCGTCGTGGACCAGCCACGGCACGGCGAAGCCGCGGCCCTTGGTCGTGGCGCCCAGCGTGCGCTCCGCCAGGGCGGTCGTGCTGCAGCCCAACAGGAGGGCGTCGCAAGGGGCGGTGGTGGGGGCGGCAGAACCGGGAGACGGGACCCCACCGCCGTCGGGCGAAACCGCCCCCGCCGCCCGCGCAAGAAGCAGGCGCCGCACGAGCAGGTCGAGCACGTCGCGGCGCGCGGTGGCGGACGGCAGGCGTGCGAGCATCGCACGGAGCTGGTCGGCCGTCGCGGTGGGGGCACGTAGTGGTCCTGGTGGTGATGGTGGTGATGGTGCGGATGAAGCAGCCGCCTCGTGGTCGTAGGGCAACGCCGACCAGTCGACGCCCGCGGCCGGGTCTAGGACCGCGCTCAGGGGCAGGCACTCAAACGTGAACTGCGGGTAGGCCGCGCACCACTGGTCGAGCCGCTGTGCGGCCGGCGTGTCGGCGGATGCCGCTGTCGCCATCGCCGTGTCCACGTGCACGACGTGCAAGGTGAAGGCGGCCGCGCGCCCCTTGGCCTCCTGGCCGCGGTTGATCCGCGCGCAGAGGTCGACGAGGGCAGCCGACGAGGGGCCGAAGGAGAGGCCGACATAAAAGGTTTTGCAGCTGTTGGAGTAGTGGGCACCACCGTTGGTACCACCGTTGGTACCGCCATTGGTACTGCCATTTGTCCCGCCGCCGGCTGGCCGGCCGGGCGTGCGCCGTGTCTCCCGGCCGAGCACCTCGAGACGCTTGACCGTCTTTGTCTGCACAAAGCGGCACAAGCAGTCACTGTCGGTAGAGTAGTTAGATGCTGAGGACGTGAAAAATGACATGCCCGTTTGTTGCCCACCTGCAAATGTGATCCGACCGGACGAGGTGGGCGGCCGGCTGGTCCCTGCACCGCCGGCAGCGCCTGGTCGGCTCGGCCTGCGTCATTCGCGGGGAGGAGGGGTGGAAGAAGAAAAGGAGGCGGATGGAGCGTGTTTCCTTGTTTGGGGAAGATGTTTACAAGGCGACGTATTTGTGTTGCATTTTATTGCCAAGCGGAGTATATACTTGTGAGGCAAGAGTTTTTGTCTTGATTTGGGTTTTGATTTTTCTATGAGTCTTGACGTCGATGCTGAGTTTTCCGGTCTGTTTTTCGCCTTCTATATATCACGTGACCGCCGCCGACAAAACCTGGCCGCCGTCCGAGTAACGGTGCGAACCCAATGGCATTCAGTTGATCTAAATAATCTATAATGAAAAAACGAGAAGAAGAAAAAGAAAAAACACGTTCGGACATGCAATGCGATCGAACGAAGTTGGGCAGTTTGCATACAAAGAGCGAGGACAAACAGCCGCCAGGAAAAGCACGAAAAATCGCCTCAGAATTTTCGACATGCTTCACAGCCTTATGCCAAGCACAGTCAGGACTACGCCAGGACATTCAGTCTAATTCACGCACGACTGCCAGTTTTATTTTTGTGATTTTCCTCTCGAGTTTTTTTCTTCTTTGTCTTCTTTTTTTCTTTCCCCATCAGAATCAGGATGTATCCCGACCCGCCGAAATGGAGCTGCCTGGCAGGCTGCCTCCTCGTCCTCGCCACGGACTCCTGCATCGACAGTTGTCTCCTTTGGGTTTAGACACAGCACGCCCACTGAGCGTACACAACAAGGGACTGGTCGTTGCGTTTTCAAGCTGATACCGGAACCGTACTGGCTGGCCCTGGGGTGCCAGGCTGTGCACCACCACTCAAACTGTGTGGCCCCAACCCGTTTCCTGAATAAAGTGTGTGGAGAGACGTTCTTTGCGGTGATAGCCGGGTTCGTTGGCGCTCTTCCGTTCCATCTTCCTTTGTATATCCGTCTTCCGGAGTGTCTATGCCAATGCGTTGGGGAGATGGGTGAGCACAGCCACGCGATCGCTGGTTTTGTTTCGATAAAATAAAATAAAATAATTAATTAAAATAAAATAACCAGTGCTTTCTCAGCCTCCTGGCCTCCTGGCCTGCAACACGAGGGGACCACTGGTTGAGGCTGCCGCTCTCATGGGCCATGCTGAAACAAGGCCGACGAGGCCGGCCAGAACACAAACCAGTTTGGCGACGAAACCAGTGTCCAACCCAGCGGCCGTTGCAGGTCCCCAACAACCACAACAACAAACTGCAATTGCAAGTACGTATCCTAAATACATCGCACATCCATTACAAAAAGAAGGGTTGGTCAGCCACGGCGAGACGCGGGACGCGCAAGCAGCAAGCGGATCGACCGGGCGCTATGTTGATTGGGCCCTTTTTGGGCGACCTCCTGAGTCCTCCTTCTCTTTGTTTGTCCTTCTATGAGTTTTGGGGACGACAAGTCACGGGCTTTCCAGTGGCAACTTCCGGTAGTTGCTCACTTCGTGCAGGAAGTAATATATATTGTATATGGCTTACGGCCTGAGCATTTATAGGCCGCCCTCCCGTCTTGTGTCTGTATGTTTTTTTGATTTCATATCGACGTCGGTCTGGTCAACCATTTCTCTCCATTTTTTCGACGTCGGATTTTCTGTCTTCCTGTCTGCTCCCATTTCTCTTCTTTTCCTCCTCTTTTTTTTCTTTCTTTTTTTCTTTCTTTTTTTTTATTTTATTAATTTTCTCACCTCGCCTATCCTCGTTTTCCCGTTCATACTTTACCCCTTTTCTTCGATTTTCGCTTCCATCGCCGCTAGAGGTCGATCTGCTGCAGGACAGCTTTAGGATAGTTTAGCCTTTGGTCCTTAAATAGGTGGCTATTGAAACGTCTTTTTGTGGTTCTCGAGTTGTCTGGACTTTCCCTTGCCCTTGTTCCTTCCCGCCTTCTTTAAATCGCGGGACCCACACGTTCTTCGCCCTGGTTGGCTGCCGTTCCAGGTAGCCCTGTATTCCGTTCAGCGGCACCACATATTACGAAGGTCAACGGCCGACGGGCATACTCCCCACCTCTTATTCCAGGTGGGGCAACAAGGCCCCGGGGGGCCAACCAGCGCCGCCAATCGCAGAAACGCTCTCTTCTTTCGCAGCCATCGCATTTTGCTATGAGCACCGTTTTCGGTTGGCCGCCTGGAACGTCGAAAACCAATTACAGGACCTTGCCTACTCAAACCTCTTTTTTTTATTGTTGCTGCACCTCGCGGGTCTGCACGCCGCCCTTTTCGTCCTTGTCTTCTTTATTTCTTCATCTCCGCTTCTTTTACCGGCCGTCTTGCTTTGCTGTTTTCTTTTCTTTTTTTCTTCTCCCTTTTCTCACGAGAACTCCGGCAAAACAACGTCTTCTCCTCTTTTGCCAATTCTCTCTTCTCCAAGGTTATCGTTCGTCCGTCTTCTTTTTTCTTCCGTTGCGTTCTTGTTATTTTTATTTTATTTTTGTTGCGAGATAGCGCGAGCGAGTCTCCTTGCCAGCCGTATTCGACCGAACCCAACACGACGATTGCCCCCGGGCCATGGTCGCGATGCAGACCCAGCCGCCTTCGACGGCGCCGTTGACGAACGCCAAGAGTCCGCCGACGACCCTCGCCTCGACAGCCCCATCGGCTGCCATTGCTGTTCCCTCTGCCGTCTCGCCGCCGCCGCCGCCGCCTCCTACAGCCCTCCCATATATGCCCATGTCGCGGCCACGACCGTCGCCGGCTGTGCACGATACCTACGTCTCCCCGATCAACCAGAACGGCTCTTTTGAGTTCGACCGCGTGATCAAAAGCGGCTACGTGCAAAGACGCACACAAAAGACAAAGGTACGGCAGGACAGATGCAGCAACATGGTGGTCCTGTCTTCTTTTCTTTTTTTTTTTTTGGTTACACAAATCGTGCTGACAACGGTTTCCCTTTCTGCAGACATGGCGGACCATCTTTCTCGTTCTCCGTCCTACCACACTCTCCATCTACAAGACCGACAAGGAGGACAAGCTGCGCCAAAAGATCTTCTTGTCAGAGCTGACCGCCGCCGCGTTTCTGCGCGACCCCAAGCACAAGCGGCAACACATGTTTGGTCTGTTCTCGCCGTCGCACAACTACTATTTTCAGGGCAGCTCGGCCAAGGACGCACACGAGTGGGTCGAGAGCATCCGGGCCGAGGCGCGCATCGAGGAGGAGGAAGAGGAGATGTTCCTCGCCAGCCCGGTGGTGCGCCGCCAGTCCTACGGCATCGCCAACCTTTTTCACTGCAACCCAACCCTCGTGAACAGCCACGACAACAACAATCACGTCCACCCGCCAGCCGCTGAGCACGAACGCTTTCTGTCCAGCTCGCCCGAGCCGCCGATACGCACACCCAGTAGGCCGTCATCTCAGCAGCTACAGCCGCAGCTGCAGTCGCAGTCGCAGCCGCAGGCACAAGCACAAGCACAACACCTAGAGCATCCCCACCATCCTGACACGGCCGCCTGGTCCGGCAACGACCTCGGTTTCTCGGACTACTCGGACGGCGACGTGCAGAGCCGGCTGCCGGGTCTGACCTCGGACGGCGCCGTCGCGGCACAGCACCCATCGTCGCCGCCGGCGTCCTCGTCGCTGCCGCCCCGGCCGTCGCTCGCCGCCGAGGCCCCGCCGCAGCACCAACCACAACCACAATCACAACAACACCCCCTCGAGAGCGACCCCGACCGCGTCATCTGGCAGGGCTGGCTGTGGTGGCTGCGCAGCAAGGGCGGCGTGCGCCAGTGGAAAGACTCGTGGGCCGTGCTGCGGCCGCGCAACCTGCTGTTGTACAAAGACGAGGCCGAGTACGCGGCACAGCTGGTCGTGCCGCTGTCGTCGGTCGTGAGCGTGGTCGAGCGCGACCCGCTCAGCCGCAGCAAGACGCACTGCCTGCAGGTCATCACCGAGGAGAAGACGTACTGCTTTTCGGCCCACGACGAGGAGACGCTGGTGCAGTGCCTGGGGGCGTTCAAGAGCCTGCTGACGAAGCGGCGCGGCCTGGAGAAGGCGGCTGCGGCAGCGGCGGCGGCGGCGGCTGCTGCTGCTACTGCTGCTGCTGCTGTCAACAACATGTCCTCGAGCGGACCTTTGAACGCGGTTCCCGCTCCGGTTTCCGTGCCTCCTACCGGCTGCCTTCCGCCAAGTAGTACGACCGCGCTGGCGGCACCATCTGCTGCCACAAACACGATGCCGATCTCCACATGACGATTCCTAAACAACGATTTCCACATTACAATTACGATTGCATGTCTTACTAAGAATATTCTTTCTCGACTTTTTTTCTGTTACGCCTGGCTTGCATTTTACGCCAATATGTCACGTTACGTTTTACGCCCCCAGCATTTTGTTTTTGGTTTTGTTTCTGGCAACACGGTTTGCTTTGACGTACTGTTTCTCTGCCGGCGACTCTGGTTGCGTTCTCTTTCTTCTAAGCCGTGGCAGCGTGTACGGGGTGTTCCGCCTTCTTTTTTCTGGGATTTGATCTTTTTTTGGTCTTTTATTTGCTACGTTTCACGAAATACGAAAAGGCATGACGTTGGAGCATGGAAACGAGAGACGGAAGACGTTCACTTTGGGAGTTTTGTTTTTTTTTGTTCTTCATGGCTTCAAATAAATAAGAGACGGCGTCAATTGATGATGTACAGCGAAAGGACTAGCACGGGGAAATAGCCATCTCGTGTTCTTTTTATTGCCCGCATTGTTTTTTTTTTCTCACCTTGTTCGACCTTCCCCATTGACAGCTTTTCCCGGTGTTCTGTTTTCGGGTAACCCTCTTTGCTCTCGCCCGCGTGTTACTCGACTGACTGTCTCTTTGACATTGCATGTCCCCCCTCCCCATCCTTCTCGTCCCGTTTTCCTTCTTCGGGGCCCCCCCTTTCTTTGTATCGCCCGACTGAAACCAACCGAGTCGACGTAGCCATCTGTCTGGGCGTCCATCCTTTATTTCGCTCGCACCGGGGACCGGGGTGCTCTTGGCATCTTTCTTCGCCCGTGAAATGGGATTGTGTGGGCGGCGTGGGCTTTGCCCGCGACTTGCACCGTGGTTGGCCTTCCCTTTCCCCCTGTTGTCTCGAAGCGCTGTTCTGTCCGCCAGCGGTTGGTCAGCGTGCCCCGTGGTGCTGTTTTTTGCCTCAACCAAACGAAAGATCCGTGCTGTTGTGCCACCTTCCTTTGCACTACTTTGTTTTGGTTGTTTTTGCCTTGCTTCCTTCACGGGCCAAAATGTGTTTTGTCGATATGTTTCCCCCCCTTTCTCTTATGGTATTTACCGCGTATGTCGTATACTTCAACCTCGGCCCCTTTCTCGTCTTGGGGTTAGAAAACCGAGTAAACGAAAAACGCGCGTCCGATGGCAGCGTATTATTTCATTCAATAGGAACAGTGAAATGGCACGCAAAAGTTGTTCTAGATGAGCATGCTGAAAAGATTGAGCAGGCACCCCCAACGTTTGCAGCGAAACGGGGGCCTTCTTTCGCTGCTGCTATACGCTATGGGGTTGAGCAGTAGGTCATCTATTTGTGCCTCCCGTTCGGCCAAGTATCCTTGGCCTGCTTCCTGGTTCTCCTGTATGCTCCGACGAGGTGTGGGTGGTAATCAATACAGACCCATGCACAATGCAGCCATCGAGCAGCCGTGTCCGAGGGCCTGAGACAACAAGGTCGAGTAGTTCGTCCATGTGCTCGTATGTGCAGTCTGTACGCGTCGTCTTTTTGTTACCGTAGTTGGCCGTCGTGGTGATATTTTTCGGGGGAGGTCCTGCAGGCTAAGGGACAGAAATTATTACGGATTTTTCTTATAGTCAGTCACCTTCTCCAGAGCGCTCTACCTATGTAGGAAATAAGCTGATCATATACAGCAGCTAGAACGGCCTTCAAAAAACAATCCAGGAGCAGAGCAAGCAATGTCTAGAACAGTCGGGTCTCGCATCCTCACCATCTCTCGAGATCTCTCCCACCAGCCGTATCTTTTGTTCTTGATACACCCGTCGAATATTACCGGCGCAAGAATACTCTCTTCCTTATTTAAACTATTTCTTCTCCGAGACTTCACGTGGCTCTTGAACCAAAAACCGCCGTGGCGGCAGCTTTGTCTCGGTGCATCTCTTCGATGGAAGCCGCCCCCGTTTTCTCTTGGCTGTGCCAACCGAGTGACATAGAAGCCAACAAGCGAGACAATGTTCCGTAGGAGGGCATCTGCTTCTTTACACACTTTGTTCATGGACAGTTGTTGCTACCATACGGCGAACAACGATGTTGCTGCTTCCGCTTTGTCTTTGTCTTGTGATGACGGGCGGCGCCCAGTCTGACCTGCCCCTTTTCCCCTTGGCCGAGAAGGTTGCCCGTTCTTCATGTGGACGCAAAGCCAAGATTGTATCTCTTTCCTGATCCATCCTCTACGGAGTGATTTTGTTTGCATCGTATATTTTTCTATTTAATTTCTATCCTTCCGTTGGCCCTTTTTTTATTCTCCTGGAATTTTGGATCTATATCATGTCTCTACTGTAGCCCCTTTTTGGTTGTGTTTTGAGCACACACTGTACATAAGTTGCATTTATCGGATGCGAAGCGTAAAGTCCTCGTGGTTGAGTTATTCTTTATTTTTTTTTGGATATGAAATTTCTTGAAAGAGCTGTTACCGTGTTGGGCGGCTTGACGGTGATGGCAACGGCGACGGCCGCGGCCGTCGCCGAGGCAGCAGCCCCGGTCCTGCCGCTGCACACATCCAGCCGCTGGATCCTCGACGCCACCGACACCCGCGTCAAGTTTCGCTGCGTCAACTGGGCCGGCCACCTCGAGGTCAACCTGCCCGAGGGCCTGCACAAGCAGTCCATCGCCACCTTGGCCGACTGGGTCCAGGCCCAGGGCTTCAACTGCGTGCGCCTCACCTACTCCATCGACCACGCGCTCCACCCGGACGTGTCCGTAGCCGACGCCTTTCGGAACGCCGCCGCCGCCGCCGGCGTGCCCCCGGCCAACATGACCGCCCTCTACGAGGCCGCCGTCGCCCACAACCCGTTCCTCGGCGACCCGGCCACCACCACGCGCGACGTCTTCGGCGCCGTCGTCGACGCCCTCTGGGCGCGCGGCGTCATGACGCTGCTCGACAACCACGTCAGCAAGGCTAGCTGGTGCTGCAACCTCACCGACGGCAACGGCTGGTGGGACACGGCCTTTGGCTACGTGGCCGCCAACGCGCAGTACTTCAACACGACGGAGTGGCTGCAGGGGCTGCAGGCCATGGCCGCCTGGGCGCGCGGTGGCGGCGGCGACAGCAACGACAACGACGACAACGACAACAGCGACCACGGCCACCCTGGTGTGGTCGCCTTCTCGCTGCGCAACGAGCTGCGCGCCCTCCTCCTGCAGGACACCAACGACGGCGCCGACTGGTACGCGCTCCTGGCCGAGGCCGGCGCCCTCGTGCACGCGGCCCACCCGGACGCCCTCGTCGTCGTCGGCGGCGTCGACAGCGCCACGAACCTCGCGCGCGTGCGCGGCGGCGGCGGCGGCGGCGACCGCATGCTCAACACGACGGCCTGGGCCGGCAAGCACGTCTGGGAGTGGCACGCGTACTCGTTCACGGTCACGTTCCCGCGGTTCCTGCCGTGCGGCGCGCTGCAGGACGTGTACGGCGCGCTCGTCGGCTTCGTGCTGAAACAGGGGCAGGCCTACACGGCGCCGCTGCTGTTGTCCGAGTTTGGCGTGGACCAAACGGGTGGTGGCGGCGGCGGTGGTTCGGCGAACGCGGGTGGCCTGTCGTCGGTCGACAGCGCGTACCTGGCGTGCCTGGCGCAGTACATGCAGGGCAACGACGCGGACTGGGCGGTGTGGGCGCTGCAAGGCAGCTACTACGTGCGGAACCAGCAGACGGACTACGACGAGACGTGGGGCCTGCTGGACCACGCCTGGGCGGCGCCGCGGAACCCGCAGTTTGTGGGATTGCTGGGGAGCATGTGGAACGTGACGCAGGGGCCGTGAGAAAAGAGAAGAGAACAGAGAAAAACAGCAGCGTGTTTGGCTTTTCATCTCTCCCCCAACAAATTTTTCTTCAGTAATTTTTTTTTTTTTTGTATTTACCCCATTTGTAAATAAAGGCTCAACTGATAATATCTTTTTTTTTTTGATAAAATGTGTATTTTTTGGGGGCAGTTAGTCTCAACCTTATGTCTGGCGACGTCATGACTCCGTTCCATAACCACGTCAGCAAGGCCGTCGGGCGAGGAAAGCCCAGTGCAAACATTTTAGTTTAATAAAACTCTTTTGCTGCTTTCCCACGACTTCGCCACAATCCTCTGTTAATCCGTGTCAAAGTAGTTGTCTAGGTCAATCAAATCGGTCCTGCCCGTATACAACTCGTCGAAATTGGTCGTCGTATCCTCGCCAAGGCCCTCGACACCGTCGTCGATAAATTTGAACAGATCGTCTCCGTTGTCGATGCCTATGTTGGCGTCTCCTGTGCCGGTAGTTCCTCCCAGGAGGAAAGTGTCCGGCTGCTGCTGGGACGGAGCCTGTTGTTGGAACGGCTGTTGGTATTGTGATGGTGGTGGTTGCTGTTGCTGCTGCTGCTGCTGCAGCTGCAGCTGTTGGAACACATTTGCTCCGAGTGGATTTGTCGTGAACGTAGTGTCCATCATGAGATTTTGAGCCGCGTCGGCCGCGAATTTCTCGACATCGAACTCGGAATCGTCCTGCTGTTGTGGTGCACGCTCCGGGACCAGCATCTGCGGTTGCGATTGCGTCTGAGGTGGCATCTGCGGCTGGAACTGTAGCGGGGGCGGCTGCGTTGGCAATGAGGTTGGCACTTGTGGCTGTGGTGCTGGCTGTGGCTGTTGTTGCTGCTGTTTCTGTTGCTGCTGCTGCTGCTGTTGCTGCTGTGCTTGTTGTTGTGGTTGTTGTGGTTGTTGCGGTTGTTGCGGTTTCCGTGTCTGTTGCGGTTTCCGCGCTTGCTGTGTTTTCCGCGCCTGCTGTGGTGGCCGCGGCTTTTGGGGTTGCCGGGCGTCCTCTTCCATGCCGGCCGGAATCACCGAGAACTGCATGTTCGTATACGGCGGTGGGCCCGCTTGACTTGGTTTCGCCGAAGTCGGCGAGCCCGTGAGGTCGAATATATCGTCCATCACGGTGTCTGCCGGGTAGTCCATTGCTGGCACGGGCGCTACGGTTGCCATCGGTGCAGAGGTGGCTGGCCACGCAGAGGTTGTCGGAGCCTTGGCTGGTTGGGAAACCGGTGCGGTCACCGGGGGAGGGGTCGCCTTTGCCGATGTGGCCTTTTTGATTCGTGGTGACGCAGCCGCTGATTTCCTTGTCAACGCCGGCGACATCGTCACCGACGGCGAAGGCGACGACGACACGGAGATGGCATCCATGGGTGGCGCGCTGGAAGAAGGAGCGGAAGCAGCGGAAGCAGAGGCTGCCGCGGCAGGCGTAGGCATCGGCTGCTGGGACAGGGCAGATTTGCCGACGGCTGGCGACGCCGCTGCCGACTTGACGAGAACGGGCGAAGGCACTTTGGTTGCGGCGGGCGAGGCGGTAGACCGGGCTGCTGCAGGAGACGGAACTCTTGTGGCGACCGGAGATGTAGTACGTTTGGTGGGAAATTTCCCTGCGCCCGCGCCCACGCCCGCGCCTGTCCCTGTGCCTGTCCCTGTTCCGGCTGCCACGCCACCCGGTGCCGGCGTCGGTTTTGGTTTGGCTGTCCGCTGCGGTGAACGTGACAGCTTCTCCTTTTTGACTTCGGGCGATTGCGATTTTGTAACCGCGGCCGGCGCTGGGGTGGGCTGCGACGACGACGACGATTCGCTGGTGTTGGGTGCCGGAAACGCGGTGCTGGTCGGGAAGTCGAGGTCCATGTTGGGAAACGGTGCCATCATGGCCGGAGGTGACATGTTGGCGGCGCCGGCCTGCGCCGCACCGGGCTCCAATTTCATTTGCTCCTGCATGTCGGCCATGTCCATCGGAGCGGGCGGCGCCTGCTGAGGAAAAGCCACCGCAGCGGGCTCCTGTGCCTGCGACTGTGCCCGTGCCTGTGCCTGTTCGGGACTCTGATGGACATTGGTCGTGGAAACGGTCGCTCCAGCGCCCTTTTGTGCACGGAGCTGCTCGAGGTCGCGCAGCAACGCAGCTTTTGCGCGCAACTGAGATTCCGGTTAGCTGGACATGCCATTTCCCCTTTATCTGCCGTCGTCTGTTCCTCTTCTTCTCCTTAAAAAACCCACAATGTCGGTTTCGATGCTGTCGAGCAACATGTTGACCGAGTTGTTGGCCTCGTAGATCTTAGCCGCGCTGGCCGTCACAACAGCTCGACGTCCATTCTTGCCCTGCGCCCGGATGGCTTTGCCGGTGAAGATGAGCTACATACGACGAGCGAAGAGACGCAGGTTGTCAGTTAGGTTAAAAAAAAGGGGAAAGGAATATTCTTTCTCGAACGTACCACGTCGTTGACTGTCTGCTCGATGATGTCGAGCGAGTTGCCCCGGTTCGCCGTCATCCTGAGCAGCAAAACGGCGGCGTGGACGGTCGGTTTGTTGCAATTCAACGGCGCAAAAGGATGTGAGAAGCGTGTGAAGAAGAAGAAGAAGTGGACTGCTGCAACACACAGGCAAGACAATGAAGGGCCGTGGTCATGTGCTATGGCAGCTCTCGTGCTGATCGCACCTTCTCTTTTTTAGGGATTGCTCGCGCCGAGTTGCGCTGCGCGAAGTGGCAAGCACGGGCTGCTCCCGCAAGCGGAATAGTACGCCTGGCGGCTGCTTTTGGCTCCGGTGAGACATGGAGCAAACAGCCCCTAGTGGAACACAGCCCCACTAAAAAAGCTATCTCCCAAAAAGGGCGGGCAGCGAATTGCCCATACAAAACGTATATGTACTCTACTTCTCCGCCTTCACTCCCCTAACCCATGGTATGCGGTTGAGTGCCGGTAATCTATGTACGAAGGATTACTATTTACGAACCGACGGGGCATTTTGTTCTGGACGCGAGGACTGGCTCGTGCGATAGGCGCAGCCAACGAACTGGCGGTGAAGCCGGGCGATGCGATTGATAAGATGGTCCTTACAGATTGGAGCAGAGAACCTACGCATAGAGGGATTCATAGCAAGCGAAGGTGACAGGAGGCGCATCTTCACCTAATGCAAGACGCGGGAGGAAAGACACAAAAGGGGAGATGACGCGGGTCGGCGAAGAACGGCAATGGAACGCAAGGAGGTGACAGCAGGTCCGGTGCCCATGGCGCGACCAACGGTGTGATGCGTCCGTCGGAGCCGTGTCATTGGAAAGGCCAAGGCGACGACGAGTTGCGTCAGACAGAGAGGGTCAACAAGTGCGGGCAGGCGTGTTCTATCGACCTCTAGGTACTATTTCTATGTGAAAGATACGGGCGAGATACCCGGCAAGGCCGCAGCCAACAGGCTACTTTTTGCTTGTCTACCAAAAAAAACAGAAAAAAAAACTGCCTGTCCCGTCTCTGCCACTGAAACCGTTGAGGAACAGCCTCTGGCCGAGCAAGTTCGGGTTTCGTTGTGCTGTGGTGTGGCTGCAAGTGAGTTGCGTTCAAAACGGTTGCCGGCATAAGGTTCCGTCTGGCCAACCAGAAGCCCGGATTGGGCGAGAGTGGGGGCTTCCACGCAGAAACGCAGCCAGTGAGAGGAAGGCCAGCAGAAAACAAAAAGGACAATATTGAGGGACGTCAAAGAAAGAAAGGGACAGCCACTGCCAGGGTAACCCAGCCACAGGCCGTAGTTGTGCCTCTCCGGGGGTTTTGGGGGGGGTCTGGTCGTTCGGGCTGCCGTCCGCTTAGCACTCGGTGCAGTGAAGAGCCCACACAAACAGAGCTCTTGGCAGCCGGTGACAAGCACATATGTACTTCTTAGAGGCTCTAGACGGGACACAGCTGGAGCTACGATGGGCGTGTTTGCCCTGTTCCTTGTTAGGAACTTGCGACATTTGTACCCGTTTTTGTACGTTATCAAGTACGTTATGTACCTCATTGTACCAGTCGTAGCTTCCCGTTGTAGCTGTCTTCAACGCCCGTTGACCAGCTGGATGCCGCTAGCAACTCCACTACCGCTTCATCGTGCCTTCCCTACTCCGTACACGTACTTCGTACGAACCCTCAGGGCGTAGCCGCAAGTCTCCGTACCTCCTCTTCCGCGTACGGAATACAACTACACGGGACTACAGCCCCTCTCTCCCCTATGGCCTTGCGCTAGCATTTGCGCGGGGAGCACACTAGCTTTGGCGTCCCGTCCACGCTCGACCGGCCCCCCGTCGAAGCGCTTTCCGTGCCTTCCCCCCCTTTTTTCCCTGAACCTTCTCTGTTCGTTCTTTCCCATCGTTGGGAACCCCTCCCTCCTTCCCTCCACGCTTCCTTCCCTTTTTTACTGCCCTCGTCCCTTGTATTGTCAGTACAAGGATTGTATTTAGTGAACCCGCTGTTTTGCTTTTCCGTCTCTTTTTTTCTTTTTCTTTTTTCTTTTATTTTTTTCCCTTTTCTTACTTCTTGGACTCCACCCACCCGTTCCCTCTTTTTCTTCAATTCTTTCCCTCTTCCTTCTTCCTTTCTTTTCCTTTTCCTCCCCTCAAGCAAAAAAGTTCGTCATCTTTTTTTTGTCTTGTTTGTTCGGATTGCTGCCTCGTTTTCTTTCTTCTTTCTTCCTCTTCTTTTTTCCCCTTTTCCTTTTTTCCTTTTCCAGCGGATCCATCGTCTCTTGATTTGTATTGTCGAGCTCGTCTTTGTTTCTTCGTCCCATCTTATCTTTCTGGCGCCAATTCTTGACCGCCCTACCCTCCAACTGGTTTCCCACCTGTGTTTCTCAAGTCTCCAGTTTTATTCTTCTCTGTTTTTTCCCTATTTCTCTTTCTCCTTTGCCTCGTGCTGAGATCGCATCTTTTCCAGCCATCGCCCGTTTCCCTGGTTTCTTCGACTGTCCGGCTTGCAATTATTTTCTTATCGTTGTCATCGCATAAGTTCTCTTAGTTGCTTTGTCGGCGTCGGCGTTTCCTCTTCGCACTGATTCTGGTGCCCGTGATACCTCTCTCCCGTCTACAGTTTCTTGTTTTCCTTCCAGCCTTTTCTCTTCCTTTTGCAATCGACTCGCCTTTACGCCACGAGCTTCCTCTCGCGTTCTCTGTTACGTGACGTACGGGTGCCGAGAGGCTTTTTAATCGTTCAGACTGCTTGCTGTAAGTGTGTTTCTGATTTTGTCGTGACGCGTTGCAATTCATTTTTGCTTCGAACCTGCCCGCGTTCCTCACCTACTCCTACCTATTTACCTACCTACCTACCTATCTACCTCCTATCCTCTTGTGCGTCGCTGGTTTTGTGGACTCTTCATTTATGTGCTGTTTATTGCAGACGATTGCACCCTCGATAACCAGCTTCTCATTTCCCGTTCACGTTGTTTTCGTTCAATTCAGCCAAACCTCGCCGTCTAACATCTTGCCTTTCTCATACAGTTCTCAGAGATTTTCGCGCCTCACGTCGTTTGATTCTTCTCGCTTTTGTGGTTTCGCTGTCGGGTTTCACCGTTTTGGCACGTTTGTTCTCTTGAGCGAACGAGATTTTGTCAATTCAGTGACCCCTTACGATCTTCAACTATCTCTATTTTACAACAAGTTTTTACCAATATTCGAAACGATCTGCCCAAATCGATTGTTTTTTACGACCGCGAACCTCACGAAGCTTTGCAACATTTCGCTATCAACATCTTGACAAACCTCGTTTTTATTTTGTTTTGATCTGTTGCCATGGCTGATAACGGTCTTTCGAACTCTGCCAACCCTGCGCAGTCCAACAACGGCGGCGCGGGTTTCGACAACCAAAATGGCCAGTCGAACCCGGCCCATATGCCGCCCCCGCCCCTCCACATCCCCCAGAACACGAACCCAATTCCGACGGCTATCACATCCCCCATCGGCGGTGACAAGGGCGGTATGATGTCGCCGGCGAGCGCCGCGGCTTTCGCCAGACGTTCGGCGCCGGAGCCTAACAAGCGTGCGCTCTACGTTGGTGGGCTCGATCAGCGGGTGACCGAGGATGTTCTACGCCAGATTTTCGAGACGACCGGCCATGTCCAGAATGTCAAGATTATTCCGGACAAGAATGTAGGCACTGCCAGGGCTCCCATTTTGGCGGAGGATTGGACAGACGCAGCGACAAAAGGCTAATGATATCCAGGCCAAAGGTTACAACTACGGTTTCATCGAGTACGACGACCCTGGTGCAGCCGAGCGCGCAATGCAGACCTTGAATGGCCGGAGGGTCCACCAGTCGGTAAGATATTTTTCATATTGATTTGTTGTCTTGGCAGGAGACGAGTACGGTAGAGCGTGAAAGAAAGCACGGTACACTTACAGAAGTGGTTGCATAGGAAATCCGTGTAAACTGGGCTTATCAAGCCAATGCCACGGGCAAGGAGGACACTTCCGGTCACTACCACATTTTTGTCGGCGATTTGTCGAATGAAGTGAACGACGAGCTTCTTACGCAGGCATTTGCGAACTTTGGGTCCGTTTCCGAGGCGCGCGTGATGTGGGACATGAAGACGGGCCGTTCGCGTGGTTACGGCTTTGTTGCTTTCCGCGAGCGTTCGGAGGCTGAGAAAGCGTTGAGCACCATGGATGGCGAGTGGCTTGGTTCGCGCGCCATTCGCTGCAACTGGGCCAACCAGAAGGGTCAGCCGTCCATGGCCCAACAGCAGACGATGCAGCAGGTGGGCATGACGCCTACGACGCCCTTTGGCCATCACCACTTTCCTACCCACGGTGTCCACAGTTACGATATGGTCGTGAACCAGACGCCGGCGTGGCAGACGACGTGCTATGTTGGAAACTTGACGCCCTACACGACGCAGAACGATCTGGTGCCGCTGTTCCAGAACTTTGGCTACGTTGTCGAATCGCGCTTCCAGTCTGATCGTGGCTTTGCTTTCATCAAGATGGACACCCATGAGAACGCGGCCATGGCCATCTGCCAACTGAACGGATACAACGTGAATGGCCGCCCGCTCAAGTGCAGCGTAAGTGTGCTTCAGGTTCTCCATGGAGTTTATCTATCTCCTCTAAATCCTCTCTCATTTTTTTTTCTTCGCTCTTTTACTAACGCCCGTCCGTAGTGGGGAAAGGACAAAACGCCCAACGCACAGGGTTTTGACCCTTCGCAGCAGTCGTACAGCCCCCAGAGCGCTCAGGGGCAGGCACCGTACCCTGGTACGCCGACGACTTACTTCCCTCAGTATGGCGGTGGTGGCATAAGACATGGCCGGCAGTAGACGGGACCGCAAGAATCTTATTTTTTTTCCGCGGGACCAGGCCAACATAATGGAAGTAGCCGACGGCCGACGGGGGGTTACCGTCGTATTCTTGTTGAGGGTGATGAATAAAAGATTGTGTGACTTATGGCGACGGCGATGATGGAAGTCGGTTTCAGAACACGACTTTTTTTACTCGAAAGGAAAGCTTCCGTTGCGAGAGGCAAAAAAATGGGGGAAGCATTGGCGGAGGAAAAGAAGATGACCCGGTAATGACCAGCTGCCTTTTCTGCGTCAATTCTACACCGACGTGGACGCTATACCAAAATTTGCAATTCTATTTATTTTCCGAAGCTTTTGTGCGCTTTGCGTCCGACTCCAGTTGTGACCGCGTAAACCGACATGATCTTCTTTCTAGCTGCTTGCTTTTAATATTTCTGCTGTCCTTTTCTTGTACCTGCTCATGCCGCCAGAGATGGTCGCCGTTTATGCACATTGACTACCCTGTAGTTTTCTTCTATTTCCCGTGCGCCATCGTCATCCTCACCTTCTGTTGGCATACTCCCTTTGTCTCCTTTATCTTTCCTATGAGGCACGATTTATTCGCCTTGCTATTATCTGGTCGTTTCGTTACACAGCGTGAAGGACATCGCGCGTGATTTGGGGAGCTTGGCGAAAACAGCAACCTCTGAACATATTCTCCTTCAAAAACACAGGGTTACGGTTTTATCTTTTTCCTTTTTTTCTTTGTTTCTCGACTAGCCACGACAAGGGGGGGCATGTTTTTGGGCATCAAAAGCCCAGCCACGGCCACGCTTCATTGGGTCCCTTGAAACTATGCGGCGGTTAAACGCGTCGTGAAAAGCTAAAAAAAAAAAAAGAAAAGAAAAAACATGCTCGGCTTATTACTCCAGTAGGCTAGAAAAAAGGGGCGAGCTAGACTAAACCAGACGCAACAGCATTACGCACGCTATTGCTACTGCTCCTCCAGCCTAACTTGTGGCCCTGAAACAAAAAAAGTGAAGAGCAAAGACACCGCATGAGACAACCCGACCTCGATTCTTTGTCGCAAGACGACGAGGGCAGCACGCGAGTCAGCAAACAAGTAGAAGAACATAATAAAAAAAAAGTCAAAACTGTAACGCCTTGATGGCTGCTGTGCGTAATGCCTCTTTGTTTTGTCGTCGCGTTTTTCGTGCTTTGTTGTTCCTTGTCCATCTTAGTCAGCCGCCGTTGGGTGCGAGGTTGGGTATTGCCTGCTGGAGCTCAGCTCTGTTGCCCAACCTGTATCGTACTCCGTAGTGAAAACGGAATTACCTCACGCTGGCTCGCCCCAGTGAAGAGTAGCAGTTGGCACAGGCGAGCAGGCCACTGTGCGTCGTAATCATACTCCGTGGGTTGCTGTGCTTTCGCAACGGGCTGGCCCTGTGAATCACCTGCTGCCCGTGCCTTCCTAGAACAGAAACAGGCCTGTGTTCCCAATCGCGCCTTTCCCCCAATCCGCACGGCTGGTGCTTGTTCTCTTGTTTTTCCCTCTACCCTTCCTTCCCCCCCCCCCCCCCCCGCCTTCCTAGCCTCCACACCTATATCCCTCCCTCCTTCCTTCCTTCCTTCTCGCCATAAAAATCCCGTGCCAGACTGGGCAGTCGAGTTTTTGTGTCTGGATCCCTAACAATGAGGATAATGCGTCTGTAAACTCAGACAAAGCAGACCAAAAAAGCCCCCCCGCCCCCCAAAAAAAGGCAGAAGCAAGGAGCATCCAAAACCCACGCCGAAAACCCAAAACGGGGAGCTGGCGGGACGAAACAAAACCTCATTTTTCGTCACTCTTTGAGCGACGTCGACGGCCCACCCCGTCGTTTTTGTCTTCTTTTTTCTTCTTTCTCCTCTTGTTCTTTTTCTTCCCGCCATCGTCTTTGATTGTTGTGTCGCTACTTTTCCTGCCCGTCATTTTTCGTCTTGGCCCTCTACGTCGCGTTTCCCTTTCTTCTTCCCCTACTTCTTCTTCTTCTCTTTTTTTCTTTCTTATTTTGTCCCGCTTCCGCGTTTCTTTGTTCCTTCGCTTTCCTTCGCTTTCTTATCCAGCAAATCCTCGCGATCGCTTCGCCTCCGGCCCCCCTAGCAGCTGAACGTAGCTTCAGCTCCAGCTCCAGCTCCAGCTTCAGCTTCCGAGCCATCGACCTAGAAATCACAACGGCGCAACGATTCGAAGTAAACTACACGGAAACCAAACGTTGCGTGGGGCTTTGCCCGCTTTTGCTTTGTCTTTTCTTCCTCTTTTTCGCTTCGGCCCTGTCGGACGGTGCCAAAAACGCGCAACGAACACCATTGCAGCCGAACCAGTGAGCTGGCGAACGAGGTTTGTTCCGGACACCCCAGCGCGACCGCAAAGCAACCGACACGACGCCGATTCACCCCGTCGGTTCGAACACACACACCATGGATCAATGGCCAGCGTACTCTGACTCGCCCGGCGGCGGCGCGCGACGATACAATGGCGGCGGCCAGCTGGGACGGGACTACGCGGCCGGTGCCCAAACGCTGCACCAGCAACAACAACAACAACAGGCGCCACCATTACAACAGCAATATCCTGGGACGGTCCCCGTAGGCGGCGGCAGCGGCGGCGGTGGTGGTGGTGGTGGCAGCATGCTCACACCCAATCTGCCCGGCTCGCCGATGGTTACCAGCGGGCCGCCGTCCGCCCACTCGTTCCGCGATGGCAACGGCGACATCGCTATGCACGATGCAGCAGCAGCAGCGGCGGCGGCGGTGGCGGCGACAGCTACGACGGGCAGCGCTCATCACGATCCCTATGCCGGCGTCAAATACCCGCTTCGCCCACATCACCAGCATCAGCTTTCCGGCAGTGGCACCCTCGGCGGCGCCGGCCGGGTACCGGTCCTGCACTCCTCTCCACACGAGCCATCCGCGGCTGCGCAACGCTACTCCCCTATGGAAGTTCTTTCGCCCACGTCGCCGTACGCGCCCTACAGCCACAAGCCCGGGCCCAACCCCGGCTCGGCAGCGCAACAACAGCAACAACAACAGCAGCAGCAGCAGCAGCTACAACAACAACAACGGCAGTCACCGGCTCGGCCACCCAACGACTATGCCCCACAGAACAGCCCATACCATCCTCAGAGCCCCTACTACACAAATAATCGCCAGCCACCGCAAGGCAACCTGCAGCAGCAGCAGCAACCACAACAACAACAACAACCGCAACAGCATCACCACCAACACCACCACCAACACCAGCAACAACCACCTCCGATGCTCCCGCCGCTCTCGACGCGGGGCGACGGTAGCATAGGCATTACGGGCAACGAGTTTTATTCGCCCGTCTCAGCCGGACTGACGCCCATGGACGGTCCGTTCGGGGACCCGAAATCCCCGCGGCGGCCGCAGGTACCGACGATGACGCTGAATAATAACAGCAGTGGCAGCAGCAGCAACTCCGGCGGCCGCGGCAGCGGCAGCGGCATGGGTAACCTTGCGAACAACAGCAGCAACAACAACAGCAACAGCAAAACCGGCGGCGAGAGCAACAAGGAGCCCGTGCCCGAGTTCAAGAAGTTGCGCAGCATCAGCGACCTGCGCCCTACAGTCAACACACAGCCACCGTTCCGGCGCGCCAACCCCGAAGGTGGATTCATCAGCGTGCGTTGTCTTGTTCTTTGTTTTTTTTCTGCTTCTTCGGTGTTCGCTCTCGTTCCTCCGTTTTTTTACTCGTTCCTTACAAAGTTTACTGACGCTTGATTCACGCAGCCTTTGCAAGCGTTGACTGTCCATCTTCCGGCTACCTACCGCATATGTAACCCTCATTTCAAGTACGAGTCGTCACGGAATCCGCGACGGGTTCTTACAAAACCGAGCAAAGGCGTCAAGAACGATGGCTTTGATAACGAAGACAGCGATTATATTCTCTACGTGAACGACATTCTCGGTTCGGAAGAAGCAGGGCACAAGTACGGTTTTCTTGCGTCATTTTTCTTCCCATAACGAACATAACGAACAGCCTGTGCTAACAACCAACCCCTCTAGAAATCGCTACCTCATTCTCGATGTTCTTGGCCAGGGTACCTTCGGCCAGGTTGTTAAGTGCCAAAACCTAAAAACGCAAGAAGTCGTTGCTGTCAAGGTCATCAAGAACAAAACGGCCTACTTCAACCAGAGTATGATGGAGGTGTCGGTTTTGGATTTGGTACGCCCAGGCGCCCGTCTACTCTTCCGGAGTGTCTTCTCGTCGTTTTACATATCTAACACACACTGCTAGTTAAACACAAAACTCGACAAAAACGACGACCACCATCTGCTTCGCCTCAAAGACACGTTTATTCACCGCCAGCACCTGTGTCTGGTCTTCGAGCTACTCAGCGTCAACCTGTACGAGCTGATCAAGCAGAACCAGTTCCGCGGCCTGAGCACCACTCTCGTCCGTGTCTTCGCCCAGCAGCTGCTCAACGGCTTGGCATTGCTGAACAAAGCACGTCTGATCCACTGCGACTTGAAGCCCGAGAACATCCTACTCAAGAACCTCGAAAGTCCCATCATCAAAATCATCGACTTCGGCTCCGCCTGCGACGAGCGGCAAACCGTCTACACGTACATCCAGTCGCGTTTCTACCGTTCCCCCGAGGTCCTGCTGGGCCTGCCGTATTCGTCCGCAATCGACATGTGGTCACTCGGCTGCATTGTCGTCGAACTCTTCCTCGGCCTTCCTTTGTTTCCCGGTTCCTCCGAGTACAACCAGGTCATGCGCATCGTCGAGATGCTGGGCAACCCGCCCAACTGGATGATCGAAATGGGCAAACAAGCCGGCGAGTTCTTTGAGCGCCGCGCCGACGAGTTTGGCCGCCGAACATACCACCTCAAGTCCATGGAGCAGTACTCGCGGGAACACGGGACGAAGGAGCAGCCAAGCAAGCGCTATTTCCAAGCCACGACCCTACCAGAAATCATCAAGACATACCCCATGCCACGGAAGAACATGAAGCAGAGCGAGATCGACCGAGGTGCGTTTTGTTGTCGTTGCCTTGAGGCTTTTCATTTCCCTACGTTATTGTACCACGGGCAGCCGCTAACAGTTTACTAGAAATGAACAACCGCGTCGCGTTTATCGATTTCGTTCGGGGCCTCCTCAACATCAATCCTCTCGAGCGGTGGTCACCCCAGCAAGCGAAGCTGCACCCCTTCATCACGCAACAAAAGTACACGGGGCCCTTCGTGCCGCCCATGAACCTCAAGTCGAGCTTCGTGAACCGATCCCCTGCGCCCGGCACGCAGCAGCAGCAGCAAGCCGAAGCGTACAGCAAGCAGCGGGCCCAAGCAGCGCAAGCCCAGGCCAACTCGGCTGCACAAACCGCCTACGCCTTGAGCGCTGGTGCCTACCAGCAACAGCAGCCGCCGCCGCCACAGGCTGCCTCTATGCACGCCCAACCGCCCTTGTACAGCACGGGGGGCGGCATGTATGCGTCTAGCAGCAGCCAGGTCGCCGCACAACAGGCCGCGCCACCGCCGTACGGGGCCCCGGGGCCCAATCCCTACGCACCCATGGGCATGGCCCAGCAAGGGGTCCAGCCACTTGCAGCAGCAGGGGGCTACGGCACGTCGTCGATGGGCGCACCGCAGAGCTCGTACCAGCAGCAGCAGCAACAGCAACAGCAGCAGCAGCAGAGCGCGGCCGCCACCGCCCGGTCGCGGCAGCGTGCGTCCACAATGGAACAGCACGTGAGCGGGATCCCGGCGGCGATCCAGCGCGTGGCGAGCCACCTGGACCCGACGCAACCCATCCGGCTGCAGCCCAGCCCGGCATACTATCCGCCACCGGCCGACGGAATGATGGGGTTGGAGTCGTCCGGTCGGCCAGCGCGCAGAGGCAGCCGCGCAACCCAAATGGGCGCCAGCGGCCTGGGAGGCGGTGCGGGCGTGTACGGTGGAAGCGGCAGCGGCGTAGGCAGCAGCGGCGGCGGCGGCGGCGGCGGTGGAGGACGCAGTGGCAACAACCGCGATTTCATTCGAAACTTGGAGGAGAGGACGCTAGAGGAAGGGTACATGGGAGGCAACAGTCCATGGCATTAGGCGAGGAAGACCGGGGGGTTAAGGGGGGGGAGTGAACGAACTGGAAGGAAACCGAGGCAGTTGGGCTGCCAAACAAGGAATCGACGGAAGGGGACAAAAAAGCAAAATGGGAGACGGGATCGACGGCACTTTTGGAAGGAAGAGAAAGGAGGAGGGGGAGTGGTTTCTTGGATTTGGGTTTCTGTTCCGAGGTTTTCAGGCGTTTTCTTCTCTCCCCCCCAAGAGCCTTTTTGTCTCCTTGTTTTGTTTGTTTTTTTTTCTCGTCCCGTCCCACTGGCTTAGTTCCTCCGCGGGACGACGTGTCGTGTTCTTTTCTTCTTCTTTTATTTTATTTTTCATCGTTTTCATCCAGCATCCATCAAGGGTTTTCACTCGAAATTTTTCCACATTTTGATTCGCTTGTCTCCTTTTTGTTTTTTGTTTTTTATTCTTGAGAGATCTTGTTCTTGTTGACTTTGGGCATGGCGTATTACCAGACTAAACGTCCCCCTTCTTGTGTGTATTCTCCGTGGCTCGTCCATCCATGCAACAGTCATTGCCAAAAAAAAGGGGTTTCCGCGTAGGCAAATACATCAAGTTGTGCCTGTTTGTTTTGACCTCTCTACGTCTCTTTCTTATCTTTTTTTGTTTTTTGCAAAGCTACTTCAGAAAACCAGCGAGATTCGAAATTCAGCATGGGGCTCTCTTATACGTCTGCCGTTTTTTTGTCCCTATCAGAAGACCAAGGTTGATTTTAACTCCAAAAATAAAAAAGCGCGTGTGAGCGGCCAAGGGTGAGACTGCTCTTTTCCACCCTGGAAAGATGAATTACGCGTAAATGAACACTGGGAAAAAAAAGAAGACAACTGTGGCAAGGGCAACATGAAAGATCGGATCCCGCTCAACACAACAAGACGAACGAAAAGGGTACCTTTGCTGTCGCCCTTTGTGCAATGTGGCCGTGCGCAATACTCCCTCAAGCGGGATGTGTTTTTTGTCTTGCTCTTTTTTCCTAAGAAAAAAAGAAGAGATCGAAACTAGAAGACATTACAATAAAAAAAGAGCCCGAACGCGATTTCGCCCTTTGTTCCTTTCCCCATGCCTCATCTCTTCGCTGTTGTCCCTGCCCGTCAACCAAGGCAAGGCGCCCTCCAAGTAAAAAAAAAAAAAATCAGAAACTGAAAAGAACCCCCCCTCCCTTTCAGACTGCGCCACCTGCAGCGATGGGCGCGTTGTCCAAATCGGCGTAGTTGAGCGTGATCTCCTGGGTTGTCTGCAGTTTTGACATGGTCAGTACACTCTTCGTCTGATTTTTTTTGGACAACCCCGACAGGCTCCGCTCCGCTTCCCTCCCCCCATTGCGTTTGATTTATGTTTCCTGCAAAGGGCTTACCCGTTCTTTGCGCCAGTTTGCCGTGTCCCACACAATGTAGTACCCCCGCTCATGGTTCATGCTCAGCACCTGCGGCATCATCAGGTCGTCCTTGGTCAGCCAGACCTGCTGCCGCTTGTGCCAGCGCCAGTTGCGGTTGCTCAGCTCGATCGCTGCCAGCTGCTGCTTGATGTCGTTGGGACACGAATAGAAAATCCACATGAGCGTCTCCTCGTTGAAACTGCTGATCTTGTTCTCGATCGGTCCGACGTTGGACACCTTGTAGCAGTCCGGCAGGCGGAATTTGGGCACGGCCGGCCGCGGTGCGACGCCGTCAAACAGCGAATATGCTTGCGTGGAGATCAGTCTGCTCGCCCACGGGGCACCCATTAACGTGAGCTCTGGTCATGTGTGTGAAAAAGAATCGGCCGGCAAAAAAAAACTTACTCATTCGTCCCGAGGTCGACACCCAAAGTGTTCAAATCCAGCCCAAACCCGGACAGCACGGCGCTGTACTCTGGGTTGCTCATGAGCGTCCGCAGTCCCTTCAGCCCCCACTTGTCAATGGGCGCCAAACGGGCCAAGGGATCTTGGGCCGCACTGGCTGCCGTCGCCGCCTGGTCTTCCTGTGCCTTGGATAATGCAGGGCCGTCTCCGCCGACTGCCCCACCCAACGTGTTGTGCGCATCAACGGTGCCGTCGCCTATTGGTGACGAGGATAACTCGCCGTCTTCCCGGAACGGAGGTGGAGGCTGCTGCTGCCGTTGGGACTGCTGCTGTTGCTGTGGCGGCTGCGGCGGCTGTCGTTGCGACTGAGGCGGTTGTTGTTGTTGTTGTGGTTGCTGTTGCTGCTGTGCCTGCTGCTGCTGCTGCTGTTTTTGCCGCGCATCGACCTCTGCACCCACGCTCCGCGTCTCTTGTGGGCGTGTACCGACGGGCGACCGTACCTCGCCGCCCACCCGCGAGTTTGCGGACAATGCGTTTAGCAGCCCATTTCCGATGCGGCCGCCTTGCGGTGCTGGCGACGTGGCTGACGACGAGGAGGCCTGCGTGTTGTAGCCGAGACTGGACATGAGGCTCTGGCCGCGGTCCTGGCCAATGTTGCCTGCATTGGCAGTGCGGTTCAGCGGCGGGAAATCGTCGATGCTGCCGGGTTGTGAGGAGGGGACCGAGGGGCCGATGCTGCTTTGGTTGCCAAACCGAAACGACGAACCTTGGTTGGACGACAGTCGTCCTGCCGTCAACCCGAACATGTCGTCCTGTTGGTTGGACTGCGACGACAGTGGCGTGTTGGTACCCCGTTGTAGCGCCTGGCCGGAGCCAATATTTCGTGCACCGGCAGTTGACCACAGCGAGGGCTGGCCTGCGCTGGAAAGCTGGGAGCTATTTGACAACGAGGGGAATTCCCTGGGGAACTGGTTAGCGTTCGGTCTTCAACACAGGTAGGACGATGTAATGTAAGAACAAAAAAAAAGTCTAGAAAACGCGGCCCCAAAACATCAGACTGCCAATCGAAACACAGTACACAGTACCCTTTGACAGCGGCAGCGTACGCCATGTTCCTGACAGTCGACGAGTTGGCTATCCGCTGGGATGCCGGTGTTCGGCAAGGCCTGCGCAGCTTCACCCTTCCGTGAAAAGTATCTGGTTCCAGAATCGGCATGGTTTTGCACTGAAAAATGCGAGGTTGAAGAAGAGACCAAAGCAAATGCAGTAACGGAGATGTGATGTGGGGTGTGGGCGGGTACGTGGTGTAATAGTCATTCATTCACATGGGGGACGGTCAAGTGAAGTGAAAGCAGTCGGTAGAAAAGCAAGGTAGAGTTTTTTTGGCGGATAAGATCAAACAAAGTGAACCTGGGGCTGACTTACGAGAGGTCCAGTGGTGTGGCTGGCTGCGAGCCACCGAGACTCTGCGCAAAACTGATGCTGTTGGCCCCCAATTGTTGCTGCTGCTGTTGCTGTTGCTGCTGCTGCTGCTGGCGAGCCGGGTTTTGGAGACCGCCGCCGCCGCCGCCGCCGCCTCCAGAAAGTGGTACGCCAGAGCCGAATGCCCAGCCGGACGCGTTGTTCCCTGTATTGCGAGAAAAAACAACAAAAACGTGATGTCAGTCTACAATACCGCAGGTCGCATTTTCTGGGCCGTCCGTTCACTTTGCAATCGTCACCCACCTAGCTTTCCATTCGGCAGTCGGTTCGATACCGCTCGCGCCTGTTGTGGAGGGGGTTGCTGAGAATTGAAGCCGCTGGGTATGCCGCGCAGCGATTGCGGAACGCCTCCTGCTTTTGAGAGAACGTGTCAGATTAGCAAACACATTGAAGGTCAACCTGGAGACGAGAGATGCGGACGCATGAAGGAAGCGAGCGACGGGGTAAGGGCAGAGCAGCACAGCAAGCAAGACATCGAGTCGGACAACGAAAATGTCGACAAGCCAATGCACAACGGAGCGTTGGGATCGGTCCCTTTGCTTTCCACCAGAAATGCCAGGTTGATCTCTTCGGTTGGTTGGCAAGCTCGGAGCAGAGGCAACACCACGTGCACGAAGACGGGCCATCCCCATCCTTGCGGCATGACCAGTCCGTCTGGTCTGCAAAGCAGAAGTGGAAAGGGTCCCATTGACTGGGACTTGGTCTTCTTCAAACCCGGTCTCACTTGCTCCATCTCGCTCCGTCTCGCTCGTGCGCCTTCGTCGCCCATCGTCCCCCCAGCTCGCCTCTCTCAATGCTCGCTTGCCCGTTGCTTTTCCACGGGACATTCCATACCTGGTCGGTTCATGTTGACGAGAAGCTTGAAAAGAAGCTTGACAAGAAGTGATTTGTAGAGACTGAGTGTCGCTTTTTGCCTCGCGATATTTGCGTTCAATGGAGAACGAACAGCGGAGAAGCACCGAAGACGAAATCGCGGTTTCGCGGGCTGTGCTGGCGAGCGAGATGGAACGCGAGACGAAAGAAAGCTTTCAGCCGTAGCGAAAGCCGAAAAAAAAATCGTCGTTGGGGATCGGCGCGTGGCGTCAATACAAACAGGCGTTTTGGTGATCTCAGATGAGGCAGATCGTGAGATTTACAGGAGAGAAAGTTATTTGCCGTTGGCTGCGAGGTGCGGGTTGGCAGAAAAGGGAAGGAGGAAGGTTGTCTTGTCGAGCGACAAAGCCCAGAAAATGCCTGCCAACAAAGAGAAAGAGCGACCCGACAATCACCAAAAAGCTCGTTTTTGCGCCTAGCGCGGTTTTCACCTGCGTCAGTCCTCTTCACGTTAAGTGCATAACCGCCGGTTTTAGTGTACGGAGTCATGCAGGCTGGGAAAAACGGGGGTGGTCCGTGCGCGAGTTACCGCCTTCTTCAAAAATACGAAAAAATATATGCGTTTTAATAGGGCGGCAAAATGTATGCAGCTTTTGGTCCTGCCGCACCACTGCCGCTATAACGCCGCTATAATGCCGCTATAAGATTGGGTAGAACTACTGGAATAGCGTTGTTCCCCCGTGTAAACTCCCCATGCTATATCTCATGTCATACTACAACACTCAACCACTTCCGCTGAAACGCCGTACAAGAACCGCCCATTCAAACAGATAGTTGGTATGCTGATCATACTGTTACAAAATCCGGGGTGTGATGAAAAACTTTTCTATGTTCTTAGCCACGCGAGAATGTTTTCCCCAAAAGCAAAGTCGTCCAACCGCCGGCCTATCAAGACCAATTTACTGGAGGCTGGACGCGGCGCGTGTGCATCGTTGGCGGCGTCTGTCTCGCCGGGCGCATCGAAGATCTCAAAGAGCTCCCGCACGCCCTGCACCACCTTCACCGTGCCGTCGTCGAGGACAAGCCGTCCCTTGGTGCGGTGGATCGCAAAGCCGCCAACACCGTTTGGTCGGCTGCTTTGTAGCACACCGTCGTTGATGGCGGCGGGGAGCCGGCCTTCCCACAGAACCGACCGGAGCCATTCGTCGACTTTGCCGACTTGCGCCGAAGTGAGAACGCCCAAGTCGAGTGCAAGAGTCGATATTGTCTGACAAGGTGGTCAGCAGAGAGGCAATACAGAAAAAAAACAGGAAAGTGTAGGGAGGAGGCAGGAGGAAACGCACTGGATCCAAATGGCTGTGGTCTGTGTGGCGTGTGGCACGCTCGACGGCTTCCGCCGTCTCGTAGGCATGCAGGTCGAGCAGCACGCCCTCGAGCTGTGGCACGGCGCTCTGTGTTGTCACGTGGATTTTGGCCAGCCCGTTGATGGCCTCGACGCGTGCGCGGACGCGCGCGAGCTCCGCGGCGTCGACAAGGTCGGCCTTGTTGATGACGACGACGTCGGCGTGCGAGATTTGCACGTGCGCTGCGGTGACAAGCGGGCCGTGGGTGTCGGCGGCGGTGGTATGTTGTTGTTGTTGTTGCTGCTCCTGTTGTTGTTCTTGGTCCTGTGGTACGACCGCGGGATCCTCTGGGTCGTCGAGGCTCCGGAGGATGTTCTTGGCGTCAACCAGCGTGACGACACCGTCCAAAAAGATGGTGCTGCCGAGGCCGTCGTCTACCCAGAAGAGCGGCGCCAGGTTGCCCGGATCGGCCAGACCCGTGGTCTCGAGCAAGATGTAGTCAAACTTGCCCTTTTTTTCCATCAGCGACTCAATGGCCGCCACACCCGTGTCTCTGCGTAGTGAACGTCAGCTTCGTGAAATAACAAAAAAAGAAAAAAGGAAGGGGGCGGGAAAAAATGACGTTTTGAAATGAGGCGGACAACGTACTTTACGGAACAGCAGATGCAGCCATTCCCGACATCCATCCACTCCTCAACGGACTCGCCGTTCTTGTTGATGGTCAAGGACTTTTCAATGTCCAGCGCTGATCGAGCAGGCAAGGCAAGGCAAAGCATGGCAAGTCGTCAGTATCGAAGCGCTTCGCCACAACACACAGCAGCAGACATACAGTCACCGAATTCTGTAGTCGGGGTTAGCAAAGCAAAAAATGAAGCAACAGACAAAGCAAAAAAAAAGAAATAAACAAAATAAAACGAAGTACCATTCATGATCACAGCGATCCGCTTGCCATGTTCCGCCGTCAAAATGTAGTTGAGCAGGGTTGTCTTCCCGGCCCCGAGGTAACCTAAACGCGCAGGAGAACAAGAACAGTTACTTTCATAAAACTCATTTCATAGAAAGAGAGGGCAGTTTCCCGTTCGCAGCAGTCACAGCAAAACAACATCTTACCGGTTACAATGGTAATAGGCACTTTTGGCCGTTTCACTGCTGGCTCATCGAGCTTCGTGCTGGTGTCGACAAGCACGGGCGGTGCGTCGTCGTCCTCGTCTGCATTCATATTTTCAGCGATTATGGGGATCTTTTCGTCTATTGTCGAGCTGTCGTAGAAATCAAACGTATTTAATCCAAGTGCAAGTGGTATGGCGCCTTTGCATTGACATCTTAGCCGCGTTGGGAAACGATGAATGACGCAGCATCCGGAGATTAGTAATCCATATTACTACGGGATGTAAGAAAATTATTAACAATTTCACCCCAATAATTCAACAACTGTAAACCCGGTATCTCATCGTAACCATATGAGTTATATTAGACCACGGCGTTGGTATTTAAGGTCATTATATACAAAATAGTAATACGAATAAAACCTATACAGTCCGGGATCACAACGATTTTTCGACCTCACCCAACGCGTTGATGACAAGAGTTTCAACGTCGCGGAAAACGCGGCCGTTCAGCTCAACAACTGCACAACCCGCGGGGAGCACGATGGAGCCCGTCGTGCCGAGGGGTACGGTAAGCGCAATCACGACAGCCGGCTCGCCAAACGGCGGTATTGTCTTCGCAGAGACGGTCGCCTCAAACCATCCCCGGCCGGTCTCGAAACCGGCCTGCACCGTGGACAGACCGCCGAGCTGCGGTGCCAGCACCCACGTCTGGCCGCCCGGCCCCGTCGGCTGCAGGCCGAGCACGCCCGTAATGAGGACCGTAGTCGGCGCCGTGCTCCAGCCGTGGCTCAGGCTCGTGTAGGCGGCGTCGTACGCGTACCCGTCTTCGGCGCGGTAGTACAGGCTGCCGTTGGCCGTGAGGCCCTCGACAAACGTCCCGCCGCCCAGCTGCGCCAGCGGCAGCGCCGTGCTCCCCGTCAGGAGGTAGCCCCACAGCCGCGTCGCCAGCTGCAGCGCCCGCGTCGCGTTGCGCGCGCCGTGCAGGTGGCCGAGCAGCTCCAGCCCGGACACGAACGGCGAGACGGCGCCCGGCAGCTCCGGCGTCACGGGTCCGATGGGGTTCCAGAAACCCGTCAAGCCGCGGCTGACGGCGGCCGCCTGCGCCGCCGTCGCCGTCAGGTTGAACCACAGCGCCAGCGCGTTGCCGTCCTGCGGATGCAGCGTCGTCGTCGTCGTGGTGTTGTCGCGGTACAGCCCGGCCGTGGCGTCCCACAGCTGGGCATTGTACGACGCCTTGAGCTTCGCCGCAGCCGCCGTCCACAGGGCCGCCTGCTGGCGGTCGACCGCGAACGGCGCCCAGACCGTCAGCACGCGGTAGGCGAGGGCGTTGAGCGCCGCGTTGAACCCGCCGGCGCCGCGGCGGCCCCAGTCGTTTGCGTTGGTCTGGTTCTGCAGCCCCGTCGCGGGGTCCAGCGCCGCCACGATCCGGTCGATGCCGCGCGTGATGTTGGCCCAGTGGCCGTGCAGCCACGCGTCGTCGCCCGCGTAGAGAACGTAGTCGTGCATGGCCAGCAGACTCCAGGCGTGGTACGTGTCGCTCTGGCTGCCGGCGCGGAAGCTGGCCGTGTCGGGCCCGGCAAACGGGAACGCGCCGGTCGTGGCGTTCTGGTAGTAGAAGAGCGTGGCCAGGCTGTTGGCCAGGGCTTCGCGGCCCGCGGCGCCGAGGGAGAGCATCGCCGTCGGCCCGCTGATGCCCAGATCGCCCGGCCAGTTGGCACGGTCGCGTTTCGCGCCGTCCACGAGCAGCGGCGCCGCCACGCCCAGGCTGCTGTTGTATGCCCAGCCCGGCCGGACCTGCGGGAGGTAGCGGCCCGTTTCGGCGGGCGCTATGTTGGTCTGCACGGTGTACGCGCCCGCGTACCAGATGCGGTTGAGCACGTCGGCGTGCGCGTCGGGCGTGTAAAAGTAGGCGCGGCTGCCGCGCAGGTCGGCCATGTTGTGTGCAAAGCCGATCTCGCAGCGGACCTGCGATACGGTCACGTCGGTGTACGCGTTGAAGGTGACGAAGCGGAACCCACCGCGAAAACGCTCCGGTGGCGTCCGGTAGGACAGCGTGACGGCTCCGGCTCCGGCGCCGGCGCCGGCGCCCGCTGCGCAGTCGGCTGTGGACACATTGAGCGCCCGGTCCCAGTCCATCGTGTAGACGGCGCCCGTGTCGTCGCTGAGGGGCCCGACAAACGACGGCGATTCGCAAAAGGCGAGTGACAGCAGGGCTAGCTCGTCCGCCGAATGCGGCGGCGCCTGCACGTCGAACGCGAGGTAGCCGCCGACTTCGACGCCGAAATCGAGGGACACGCGGGAGCCCGCCGCCAGGTGGAGGACATACTGGCCCGGCGGCCCTTCGACGTGGGCGTTGCCGACGATGGCGTGCACCGCTACCGGTGCCGGCGTCCGGCTAGACGGGGCGACGATGTACTTCTCCCATGGTCGCGAGAAGGCGGACCCGGTGCCACAAGTGGCTAGCAACAGACATGCGGTCTGGACGAAGTTGCAACTCAACATGCTTTCGAGGGGTTTGAATTGTTTCCTCTCCTCTCTTGATTACTGCAAGAGTCGAAAAGCAGCAACATAGGCGACGCGGGCGTGGCGCCAGCCATAATATACGGCTGGGACGCCGGCTCGGCCGTCATTTCCCCGGAAACTCATAGACCGGGGGGTTAGCTTTTGATGTGACCCCATAACGTTGTATTATGTTGCTCAAGAGAAAAAAAAACAATACCGGCTCGGGCAATGAACGGCTTGTTTCCCGCACGCCATGGCAGATGCACAGGCAGAGGCAACGGCGGTCAAGTAAGATCTACATGATGCTCGCATCAGCTATCACGTTTCTGGTAAGGAGCATGAGCTCGGCTAAGCTGCTCGGTAAAGCTAAATAGCTGAGTGCAAAGTGTTTGGGCAAATAGAAAAAAAAAAACCCCAGGGAAACACAGCGTATCAATACCCGCTCATCTGCGTGCTCGTGAGGAGAAAATAGTATACATTGTGACCTTCGTACGTAATATCACGATGCAACCGGTGATGTCCCGGCTTTCCGAAATACAGGGGCACTGTGCCCATCAATCATACGACCCATTTCATAGCTAAAATTGTATCTATTGATATAAGAGAGTGTCTGCTGCGGAGGGCGTAATGCTGCCTTCCTAAATGGCCCGTGGCCTGTGTGTACAGAAACGGGCGGTTTTGGTCATCACCGAATAAGAGAAAACCGCTCAATCCGCATGCGTGACGTCCGTCTTCATCGCGCCGTCCAGCTGCACCTTTTGGTCTTCTCCCTCTTCGACGTCGGCCGCGCGCGCAAACCCAAACAGCTCGTCCATCTGGTCCATGCGCAGGCCCTTGGTTTCGTGGATGAAGAAGTACGCGTAGATGCTCGCGCAGACGAGGCACGACGCAAAGAAAATGTACACGCCGTAGCCCATGCTCGTAAACATGCTCGGCAGCGCCTTGGTCACGACGTACGTCCAGAGCCAGACCGACATGCTGGCGAAGGGACCCGAGATGGACCGCAGGGAGCTCGGGAAGATCTCGGCCGAGATGATCCAGGGCAGGCCGTTGGCGCCGAAGCTCCAGGTCGCGCCGAAGAGCATGATGGCGGCCGTGGCCGCCTTGCCGCCGGCCACGGTCGAGGCCGACCGCACCGTCGTCGTCGTCGGTTTGGCGATGGCAATGTAGGCGGCCAGGTAGTACTGGCAGGCCGCGCACGCGAGCGACGAGGTGATCCACGGCCACTTGCGGCCCCAGCTGTCAATGAAGTAAAAGTAGAAGACGATGGAGCCGGCCGCCTTGATGACGCCGTAGATGCCGGTCCAGAGCGTGACATCCGTCAGGCCGATGGAGGCGAAGATCGTAGGCGAGTCTGCCAAGCATGATTGTCAGAGAGAAGCAAAAAAAAAAAAAAAATCAGGGTGAACGGGACGGGCGGCCTGCATACAGTAGTTGATGGCCGCCGCACCGGACCAGGCCTGCCACATGAACATGATGAAGACGAGGGCAAAGCGGCCCCGCATGCCCTTCATGATGGCTTCCCGGCCGGCGCCTTTGGCAAACTTCCAGATGTCGACCTTGCCATTCTGGGCAACGCTGCGTTCCACCTCCATGTGGCGACGGACAAACGCCACGTCCTCTGCAATGTACGGATGATCCGCGGGCAAATTGCGGATGTAGCTGTAGACCTGGTAGGCTTCCTTCTCGCGGCCGCGCTTCAGCAGGAACGTGGGAGACTCCTTGATGAACGGGATGAAGATGGCCATGAGGCCCGCGGGAATGAGCTGAACAGCCACTGTTGCACGGGGGTGTACCCGGTTAGCCTAGGTAGACCTTTCATGTTGCGTATGCAGGTTTGCTAATCAAAGAACGCCTTACTTGGGATCCTCCAAGCCGTTGCACTCTCCGTGTTGATGTTGTGGACAATGCCGTAGTTAATCCAACTGAGCTATCTGTTAGCATTTAGATATCAAAAAAAGAAGTCCAGGGGAAGAAAAGAGTCTGGAGTCAGACATACAATCCGATCACGGCGCCGATCTGGTACGAAGACTCGAAACTAAGGCGGGCGTCAGTAAAACTCAAGAAAAAAACCTAAAAAGACGAGAGATTTCTTTCGTACAATCCCGTCAGACGGCCACGGATGGCAGGGGGCGAAAGCTCGGCGATGTACAGCGGCGACGCGGCAGAGATGCCACCCACGCCGAGGCCGGTCAGCAGCCGTCCGGCGTAGATCACGCCGAGCTCATTCTTTGCTGCTGTGCACATAACTCTAACCGGTTCCAGTGTCATTAGTACGTTGGCCGGGGAATTTATGAGGCACCTCTTCCACGTGTGTTTTCTTGACATAAGAGAATAGTGAATAATACAACTGAAGAAAACTTACGCGCCAACGAGGAAGGTGACGTCCGAGATGATGATGGTCATCCGTCGCCCGAGCAGCTCAAGCGAAAAGAACATGAACAGGGCGCCGAAAAAGCCACCGGCCGAGTCTGTTGCGTAGCCACACGGTTAGCAGCCATTTTTCTTTTCTTTTCTTTTCCGTTTTTCACGTTCTGGCCAGGAGAAGGCGTACAAATGCTCGTCAGGTTGCTGGAGACATCGTTCTGCTGGGATTTGGTCATGTGGTTCAAACCAAAGTCCCGCTGGAAGCTCTTTTGGGTGATGGTCGTGCCAATGAACGCGGAGTCGTAGCCGTACGTCAAGACACCAAGAGAAATGACACAGGCTGCCAGATACACCCTCCAGTTGTACTAACGCGTCGTATGTAAGTAAAAACAAATAGAAAGATCAAAAGAAAGAAGTGAGATTTCCCGTCAAACGATGAACAGAGGCCACTTACAACTTCTGGCGGAGTCGGCCGGTCCTCCTTGGAGCGCGAGAAGCCTGCCATGCTGACTGGGGGGGCTGTCACAGATGGGAATCAAACAAGAAAGAAAATGAAGTAAATCAAGGGAAAACACAATCAAAGCATGGCAAGATTGTTTGGTTGCGAGCACTGCTCGCTCATCTTCCCCCCGGGGTTGGCGATGCTGGCCCTTTTATTGCCGGTCTTTTTCTTTCTTTTTTTTTAAAAATGCCGAGGAGCACCTGAGAGTTGATCGATCCGATGGATGGTCGAGGTCTTACCCAACGTCGACAATGAAAAAAAATCAAACCTCCCCGTTAGTGTGTCGTCTGTGGAGTTCATGTGTGCGTCCAGTTTTCAGTCACCACATCTTGTGGGGGAAACCGGGCGCAAAACAAAGAATCTGCCCGCCCCCAGAATTACCCCACAAGTGTCGGTTCGACTGGTTCAAATGGGGAAATTGCCCTGGTCACAGCCCATGTTGTCGGATACGCTAGGCGGTATCGGGAATGGCCGCCCCGATGGGCAGAACGACCACGGTATTTCGTTGCAACGTGCTCGGCAACGCTGGGCGGTAATGGGTTTGGCGCATCCGACGAGTGGCAACCATGAACAAACATTGTGTTCCAAAGCCGACGGCGGCGACGGTTTGTTTGTCTGGAAGCCTTGAAAATGGCGCCGCGGTTTTCCTGGACTGATCCTGATCGTGATCCTGATCGAGACCGTGATCCTCACCATGGCCGTGATGGGGTCTGAGCTATGCTTTCCACGTGGTGGGAAGTCGACAGTAGGTCGACTGTGGCGGTGGCGTGCCCGTCAGCCGTGAAGCACACCGCGTGGGTGACATCTACGAATTCCGACGAGGCCCATTCCGGGCTTTGGCAGACGGCGGCTCGGTCGTGTCGGATGTTTGTTACCGCACATACAGAGCACAGAGCAAGACCTAGTTGTCCAACTACGAAGCAGTCATCAGGTTGTATTTCTATGGGGACGCGCACGAGGAAGATCTTACCCCAGACTTTCCCCAAAAAATCATATCTGGTCAGCTACCACGGAGATACGAAAGACGTGCATAAAGTGATGAACTACCCAGAGCAGTCTTGTGGTTGCGAACAAAGAAACGCAGACACCCGGCATTAGTTGTCATTCTTCTTCAACTATTTTTCGGCATCTGAACTCTTCTTTTAGTATTTGCTGGAATACTCGGGCGCATCGCTTGCCAGCCGGTCGCCGTCCACCGCGGTCCAGTGCCCAAAGTGCACCGGCACGTCGCCAATCTCGGCCATTTTGGCCTCCAGCAGCACCGTCATCTCCTGGACGACGGCCGCATACGCCGCCTCGTGGTAGCAGTTAAACAGCTCGAGCGGATCCTCCTGGCAGTCGAACAGCTCCCACTCCTTGTGCTCGGCGTCGGCCGGCCGCGCGCCCTCGAGGCCGAGCGCCTCGTTGTACCAATAAATCAGCTTGTAGCGCTGGTTGCGCACGCCGTAGTGCGCGTACGCGTGGTGCACCGGGTCGTTGTGCATCCAGTACCGGTGGTACGCGACCTGCTGCCAGCCCACGGGCGCCGGGCCGCCGCCGAGCAGCGGCCGAAACGACACGCCCTGCATGTACGACGGGATGGTCAACCCGGCGAGATCGAGAAACGTCGGCGCAAAGTCCACGTTGCAGACGATGTCGTCGCAGACGGCGCCCGCCTTCACCGGACTGCCGCCGCCGCCGCCGCCGCCACCGGGGTACCGGATCAACAGCGGCATCTGGAAGCTCTCCTCGTACATAAAGCGCTTGTCGAACCAGCCGTGCTCGCCCAGAAAGAACCCCTGGTCGCTCGTGTAGACGACGACGGTGTTGTCGGCCAGGCCCGCGGCGTCCAGGTACGCGAGCATGCGGCCCACGTTGTCGTCGATGCTCTGGATCGTGCGCAGGTAGCGCTGCATGTAGCGCTGGAACTTGAACGCGTCCAGCTCGGCGTGGCTGGCAAAGGTGAAGACCGTGCCGTCGTCCTTGTCGATCAGCTTGAGCTTGGTCACGTCGGCGGGCGCCACGATCTTGCGGTCGGTGAGGTACCAGACGTTGATCATCTTGTCGCCGAGGCCCGCGTGCGTGCTGCCGCCGCCGTCGGGTTGCACCAGGCCGAGATCGTAGTACGTAATGTCCTCGGCGATGCGCATCTTGGCGGCGGCCGCGGCGCGCGCGCGGTTCTTGTAGTCGTCCGTGAACGTGTCCGGCAGGCGGATGGGGTCCGTGTACAGCCCCTTGTGCTTGACGTCGCACTCCCAGCTGCGGTGCGGCGCCTTGTGCTGGCACATGACGAAAAATGGCTGGGACGGGTCCGCCGCGCGCGTCCGCTTGATGAAGTCCAGGCTCATGTCGGTGATGACGTCGGTCGCGTAGCCCGGGTGGTTGGTGGTGCCGGTCTTGGTGATGAAGGCCGGGTCCCAGTACTCGCCCTGGCCCGGGATGACGGCCCAGTCGTCGAAGCCCGTGGGCTCGTGCCGCTTGCCTTCGCCGAGGTGCCACTTGCCGTACATGGCCGTGGCGTAGCCGCCCGTACGCATGGCCTTGGCCACATTGGGCAGGCGGTTGTTGATGGCGCTGTCGAGCGTGAGCACGTCGTTGACGTGGTTGTGCGTGCCGGTCAGGATGGCCGCGCGCGACGGCGTGCAGATGCTGTTGGTGACGTAGCAGTGGTTGAACCGCATGCCTTCGCGGGCCAGCCGGTCCAGGTGCGGCGTGCTGTTGATGCCGGCGCCGTACGCCGAGATGGCCTTGGCGGCGTGGTCGTCGGCCATGATAAAAAGAATGTTGGGACGCTCAGGAGCGGTGGCCATGGTGGCAGGTGTGTTGTGGCAAGAAGAAATAAAACAGGACAAAAAAAAACCGGAAAATATCAGGGGCTACAAAACAACATCGACGTACGAAAAGCATAAAGTACCATGGGCAGGCCGAGGAAACAAAGCTGTTCCAGATGCGAGACGAGGGCTCGGCAGTTGTACTCACGAGAAAACCGTATATGTGTAGACGAGCACGCGTTATCGGCCACAAGTTGCGATGATCGGCGGGAAAAAAAAGATAATTGAAAATTAAAAAAACCCCGAACAATAGCTTCCACACAATGTCAGAGCATGGCTGTGTCACATCCATTTTCAACTAGCTGGGGGATTTGTAGCAGTTAGCATTACGAAGCTGCATGTGCCTGAACAATCTCGACTTACACTCTCCAAATACGGAAACTAGTTCGGAGACCGGACTCCGCGTCCGGGGCCGGATGCCGGGGCCGGGAACCGGGAGCCGGACGCCGAGTACCGTTGTTAGCTCTCTTACGTGCGTGGGTAAGTGTCTTTCTACGCTGCAGTGCAGCTGCACGACGGGACAGGTCGCATAGTGCTCGCGACGTATGTATCGCCAGCTTTGACGGACACGTTGAAAAAAAAAAAAAAAAAAAAAAAACCGAGCAAAACCATTCCCTTATTATTCCTTAAGAGACAAACCACTGTAAGGAGAGGCCTTTGTATCGTCTACTCGAACCACATTGTGTTTATTAAATTTGCGGCAAGTAGAAAAACTTGATTGGTTAAACTGCAAACATAGTGTTTCTGTAGACCCGGCAACCCCGTGATGCCCGGACCCCGGGTCCCGGGCTCCGGGTCCCAACAACCATCATCAACCGACTTCTGTATTCCGTCCCCCCCTTTTTTAGAAAAAAAAAAGAAACAGGCTTTACAATCCGATGCCGCTAATGCACCGAAATGCAAACATTCGTTAGCCTTTCCCGTTCCGAATTTAGATGGAGGCGGTTCGTTGAAGCGATCAAAGGTCGAGCTATCTTATGGATCCCATAAAACAAACTGATTCCATCCTGGTTTGCGGTGAGCGGAAGCAGTCATTGGAAACTCGAGAGCCGTGAAGAGTAGTGACTGGCGAGGTAAGAGAAAAAGTCTGCTTACAGTATTTTGGCATTGCAATACGGAGTACATGCAGAGGTGTGTGGAGAGCCGACCCTGCGATGAACAAATCCGCCCTCAATACCCCACAACTACATTAATTCGCCTTGCTTTCAGACTCCATCGTCTCTACAATACAGCCTCCGCCAGCTCTCCCATACAATGTAAAACCATTTCCGCCAATCCTGGACTTATCCAGAGCACGTAGATCAGAATGTCCTCGGATCCCAGCAAGGTAAGATAAATTCAAAAAGGCGCACCCCAGCAAACAGACGCAATGAAAGGAACTCGATTCTAACGACTATCCGCAGCCACTCGTCTCTCATGATCTCGCTTGTGATCAGGTGGGTTGATAAACCACGCAGGTACCCAGCTTGAACCACGAGACAAGTCTGCTAAGTAGTCCCGCGGCAGTGCCGGGTCAAGAAGCTTCGCTGCAGCAAAGAGCGGCCGTCGTGCTCCAACTGCCTGAAAGCCAAGGTCCAGTGTATGCGATCCGGCAAAGGCAAGAAGCCGAATCAGACAAAAAAACTGTACGTACGTCCGTCCCCCCTCCAAATCACAGGCGGGGCCGAGCTATCCGGACGGCGCTGACTCCAAAGCACGCGGTAGAGCCAACGACTTTGAGCAGTTTGGAGATCGGCTTGAACGACTGGAAAAGAACGTGGGTCTTCTTCATGAAAAGCTTGACACGTTTTTGCAAAACTGTCCCGGAAACCTGCAGACAGGTGGGAGGTGCGAGCGTGAGCACCAGAGCGGCCACGATGGGGCCGGGCCGGGACCGGAATCGGCCCGGCACGACGCCGGACCGGACGCCTTCCGGCATCCCGTAATCGCCGACGCCAGAACGAACACCACAGGCGTTCCCCGGACAAACACACTGCTGTCCCTGTTGGAAGACGCCGACGAGCAGATCAACGCGCAGCTGGAGGCCATGCGGCCCAGGTCGTCGTCGCTTCGGGACATCCTGGCCCAAGGCCGCCAGCAGGACCAAGCTCAACGGTCGCCGCCGCCGCCGCTAGACGGCTTTCTCTCCTTCAAGGACGGCGTCTACCGCAAAATGGGTGCTCTGGATTCTGGTGCGTTGGATGCGTATTACCTCGCTCACGACGGCGCGCCGCTCTTGCTCCCGCCCAAGCGACTGTTGGAGGCCATTGTCGAGCCGTTCTTCCGGCACATCGCGCCGGTCGTGCCCCTGCTCAGCCGCGGTCCCTGCCTCGCGGCCATTGCGTCGCACTACGCGGAACGGAACCCGTCTTCTGCCGAGCAGCAGGCCGAGCCGGCCTGGGTGGTGCTGTTCAATTTTATGGTGCTGTTCTGCTTCGTCGGGCGATACATGCCGCTCGACCGGCCCAGCAGCGACATCGACGTGGTGCAGATCAAGCAGTTTGAGAGGCCCTTTGTGTCCAACTTGCGGCGGTCCTTTGCCATCATGGACAAGCTGCTGGCGCCCACGTTGCTAAACGTCCAGGCTCTGATGGCTCTCGTAAGTCTCCCTCTCGTGTCTGTGGCTTTTGGGATCGCTGCGACCACGCATACAGCCCGTTTTGTTTGCTAGCTACATACTAACCAAGAAGCAGACCCTCATCTCACAGAAACACTTCTCCGAACACGTCACGCAGTATCTGCTGAACCAGGCGTGTTTTGTCGCCAAGGCCATGGGTCTCCATCGGCAACGACGACACGCCCAGGAAGACCAGGAGCCGGTCGCGGACGACGTGGACGAACAGCGCCGCGTCTTTTGGTGCCTGTTCACGATCGACAAGGACGTCGCGCTGCTGCTCGGCCAGCCGCCCAACCTCCACCACTACGACTGCGCCGTGCCGTATCCCGTGCACGTGTCATATGAATACCTGCGGCGCCTGGACTGCAGCATCGTGCTCGGCAAGATCTACCTGCTGCTCTACTCGTCCGCTGCCGCTGCCGCGGACCATGGCCACGATGACGGTCACGGTCACGGTCACGGTCACGACCACGACCACGACCACGGCCCCACCAGCCCGCGACGCGAAGACGACGTCGACGCCCTGCTGGCCGACCTGGACACCATCCAGCATGCGGTGGAAAACGTGCCGCCGCGGGACCTCGACCGCATGCACCGGTCCTGGCAGTTCTTACGCGCGGCTCCTGGTGCTGCGGCGGAGCACCGACGCGGCCAAGTATGACCGGCGCCTCGTGGAGGCGCGGCGGTGCATCAAGACACTCTCACGGCTCCGCGTAGCCCGGACCACCGTTGGTGGGTTCATGGTTCTGCGTCGGTACGTTTTTTTTTTGTTTACTAATTTCTTCTTTCTCCTTCGCCGAGAGGTGGCTGGTACACGCTGACACCTTAATTGAATCAAAAAACAGCCCCTTTCAGTGGCGGCCCTTTACGGCCTTTTTCGAGTTGTTGCCCACCGTCTACGCCTACCCGCTCGCGGTTGGGCAGCTGGATGATCTCAACCTTCTCAAGGAGCTCGTCGACATGCTCCGCGTGGTGGCCGCCGCGGAGGATGCCTCTGCGTACTGCGCCACGCTCGTGGATGTCGCGTCTGGATGCATTGCCATTGCGGACGAGTTTGTGCGGCGGTGCCTGCGCCATCAGAATGCGGCGGCGGAGGGGCCGGCGCGGCACCTGATGGCGCCGGGGCCCTCCGGAAACGGCAGTTTGCCGCGCAAACGAAAAGGAAGTGTGGGATCGACAAGTACCGGCGTTGCCGGGGGCGGCCGCGCAAACAAGAGGCAGCAGTCTGATTCGAGGCCGTCTTCCCATCGGCCCAACGAGCCGCCGCTACCGCTGCCGGTCGAGACGCTGCCATCGGATAGCTCGCTGCTGCCGCCGCCCCCGCCGCCGCCCCCGCCATCGACGTTTACACCTTTGTCTTCGGGGGCACACAACGTGACCGACTTGGCTTTGGCCGGCTCTGACGACACCGGTTGGCCCAACACGTTTCTCGAGTGGCCCGAACAAGGCTCCGACTATCTATCAGTTTTCAACGACGGTCTCTTATGGTGGGGAGAGGACGTGTTTCCCGCCGAACAGGACACGCCTCCATGATGGTGTTTGCTGCGGTACGAGAGGCAAGCTGACTGCATCTGTGTGTTCATGACGGGGAACGAATGATATACGCACATTCAACCGAAGCTTGAGTTTTTACTACCTACGTATCAAAAGACAAACGGGCCAGTCAAACTGCTTTGAGTTCCTTGACATCCTCTCTGTTTCCACGCGAATCCTACGGGATAGGAAGGCCGTCCAAGTATGCATTTTTCTTTCCTATCAAGTCATGTTTGTGCTTGCGGACGAACCAAACCAAAAACGTCACTTTTTTGTCTCGATCAACTGGCCAAAACGTGGTCGACGTGGTAGAGCGGCTCCAGATGCGCCGTCTGGTCGAACAAGACGTACCGGCGCACAAAGTACGGCAGCGCCCGCTTCACCTGGTAGCGCACAAAGGTCCGCGTCGGCACGCCGAAGACGTAGTCGAGCTCTTCGAGGCTGCGCTGCTTCGTCTCGGGCACGAAGCAGAAGATGAAACAGAAGCAGAGAACGTTCAGCCCGGCGTAGAACCCAAAGGCGCCCTCGACCGTGAAGGCGGCGGCGATGCGGAAGTACGTCAGCGACAGGATGAAGCCCCAAAAGTTGATGCTCGCCACGGCCCAGCTCATGCCCACTTCGCGGTGCGACAGCGGGAAGACTTCGGCGCTGTAGGCAAAGGGCACGGGGCCGGCGCCGGGCGAGTAGCAGATGGTAAACAGATAGATGAACAGGGTGATGAGGCCCAGGCGGGCCGGGCTGCTCTCGGGCACAAAAAAACACATGGCCGTGGCCACAAGCATGACCGCCATCAGGGGAAACGTCGCCAGCAGCAGGCTGCGCCGGCCAAACCGGTCGATCAGGCGCACGGCCGGCAAGGCAAAGACCAGCATGATGGCGCCGAAGCCAAACGAAAACAGCAGCGCCGCGAGCGTGCTGGCACCGGCCGAGCTGAAGACGGAGGAGCTGTAGTAGCTAATGATGTTGATGCCGCACATCTAGGCGATTAGCCGACGGTGTGTCTAAAGTTATAATATACATATATATATACAAAATTCTCGCCTACCTGCTGAGACATCATGACGACAAACGACGCCATGACCGCCCGACGGTTGCGCGCAACGGTGAACAGCTCGCTGAAGCGCTTGGCGTAGTTGCTCGTCTGCCGCACAAGCGAGGCCTCAACCTGCAGCTGCGCATGCATGTAGTAGAGGTCGCGTGCGGCTTGTAGTGGCGTCGTGCGCAGGCGGCAGAGCGAGGCGTAGGCCTTCCGGACGCGGCCTTTTTTCATGTACCAGCGAGGGGACTCAGGGCACATGTAGATCTAAACGGGAGGAAGGGGAAAAACAAAAATGAGCACAGAAAAACCCCCTGTCAGCTTACAATGTGTCGAGCGATACGCAAAATATACCATCCCCCCATCGGAAAACACGTACGAAAAGAGCCAGCGGCACCGCCGGGAGAAAGGCCGAGGCCAGCTGGAACCGCCACGCGAGAGGGCCGATGCGGTAGAAGACGAGGTTGGCGGCAAAGCCGAGCATGATGCCCAGCGCCGTGTAGACCTGCCACGACATGACGAGGCCGCCGCGGATGTATGCGGGCGCGTTCTCGGCCGCGAACACGGGGATGATGGACGCCTTGCAGCCCCAGCCGATGCCCAGGAGCAGCCGGCAGACAAGCAGCTGCGGCCACGTCTGCGTGAACGCCTGGCACAGGACGGGGACGATGCAGAAGAGGGCCGCGAAGAGGATGGTGCCGCGCCGGCCGGCGTAGTTGTTGATGGGGTCCGACAGCCAGCAGCCCAGAAACGAGGCGCCCACGTGCGGCGCGCCGTTGACCATGCCGAGGAGCCATTCGTTGCGCTCGTAGTTGGGCGTGCCGACTTGGGGGTTGATGCCAAACTCCTGCGGGAATGAGAGGTTGGCACCGTTGGCGCCGGTCTGGTCCCAGCCTCTGCGATGAGATGGAAACGTTTGCTATCAGCATTTTTTTTTTGTCCATGACAATAATTAAAACTAGAAACCAGACCGAGACAACACACTGTACAGCCGCGCCCACGGAGCAGAGGACAATGGTCAGGTACAGGGCCCCCGTCTGGGACCACTTGTGCGTTTGCTCGTGGCGGAAGACAGCACGGTCCGCGTCGTCAAGCTCAGCAACATCCTCGAAGCCGCCGTTTTGCGCGACGAGTGCTCCTTTCTTGAGCAGGGTCAGGGCTTCTTCGAGCTGGTTGCCACGTGCAAACGTCTCGACCTCGCCAAGGAGCTGCTCCTTGGTGAGATGGGCCAGCGGGTTCTGGATTCTGCACAGATGGGGTCAGCAGGTGCGGATACTCGGTGATGACCCACGGCCTAAAAAAGGGCTCAGCAAGGCGGAGGACACTCACGCTGCGGTGACGTTGTAGTTGAGGTCGACGTGCAGTCCATGTTTCAGATCGTCATCGTGGGCGTCGTTCCTCTCAAGGTGACCGACGGCTACCTTTGTCTCGCCAGTGTCATCCATGGTGTAAAAGGCGTGCCGTCTTGTTTAGTTGCTCCTGAAGAGCAGCCGGTATTTTTAGATAGATCAAAAAAGGATATAAAACGTGACAAGACAGGATGTATTCTACTTCGAGGTCAAGGTGAGCAAATCGATTTGATAATGGACAGGAGTTCCACGGGCCCGCCGTTTTTATACGTGTAAAATAGCCATATCTAAGTCAACAAAGACACCGTCAAACAAGAATCTACATTTTGCGGGGTGCATAAGGCTAGGCGGTGCGAGTCTGGGGAAATACCGGGGACCGAACTTGTGGTTGGTCTCGGGGTCCGGCTTCCGGGTCCGGCGCCAAGACACCGTCAGACTGGACGCTCCGGAGACCGGTACCCATGACCCGCACCTCTTTTTCTATGACCGGCTTATATCCCCTGTGGTCGTAAGCAGAAGGCCGAGCGTCGGAGGTCGTACTGGGGCGTTGATATGGTATTATGCTTCTTTATTGGCTGGAATTTATAAGGGGGAAAGGTCATCAGACATCGACTGAGAGAGAGAGAGAGAGGGAGAGAGTCATTCTTCCGTCCGTTCTCACTCACTCCCTCCCATCCGCAAAAATGGCAGCACAAGACGGCGAACAGGACGCGGCCGCGCTGCCCTACAACGTGCTCTACATCGGCGCGGGAGGCATTGTCTTTGGCAACGACTGGGTGCACTGGAACCACAGCCAGCACCTTGAGCGCGTCCTGGGCGGCCGCCTCCGTGTCGTGGGCATCGTCGACCCCAGCCGTGAGCGGTTCGAATGGGTCATGGGCCGGAAGAACGTCTCGGCGGCCCGGGCCTCGTACGCCGATACCCGCCACTACATCTCCGTGCAGGAGGCCGCGGCGACTCTGAATTCGGCGGCCGCGGAGTCCGCGGCCGCCGGGCCGGTCCATCTCATCATCTTGGCGTCGCCGCCGCAGTTCCGCGGTTCGCTGACGCCCGGCCGCGACCTGGAAGCGCAGCTCGTGGCGGCGTTTGGCCGCGGGCCCGCCATCTTTGTGGAGAAGCCCGTGACGACGGGCGCCGCCGAAGACGCGTACGCCGTTGCGCGGCACCTGAGCGCGTCCGGCAACCTGGTCGGCGTCGGCTACATGCTGCGGTACCTCCGGGTGGTGCAAAAGGCAAAGCAGATCCTCCGCGACAACCGGCTCGTGGTGATGAGCATCACGGCGCGGTACATTACGGCGTACGCGCGGATCCGCAAGACCGCGTGGTTTGACAAGGCGGCGCTGGGCGGGCCCATCGTGGAGCAGGCGACGCACTTTTGCGACCTGTGCCGGTACCTCGGCGGCGAGGTCGTCCTGGACTCGGTCCGGGCCACGGCGCTGGAGCACGACGAGCCGGCGGGCGAGCTGCGCCACCTGACCGACGCCATCGACGAGAGCGTCGTGCCGCCCGAGAGGCGGATTCCCCGGGTTACGGCGGCGTTTTGGTAGCTTTTTTTGGTCCCATTTGGAACTTTTCGACGGCATGCTGACAAGAAAATCAACAGGAAGTACAATACGGGCGCGATCGGCACGTTGAGCCACGTCATTGCTCTGCACGGCATCACGTACTCCAACGAGATCGACGTCGTGGCCGACGGCTACCAGCTGCGCCTCGTCGACCTGTACAGCGTGCCGAAGCTGTTCGTCCGGTATGTTCCGTGCCTTTTCCCATACCCGGAAAATGGCAATAGAAAAGACTGACGGGTGTTGCATGTATGTAGATACCCGCACGACGAGGCAGAAGTGGAGTACTACTATCCCGGCGACGACCCCTTTTACAACGAACTGGAGACGATCTGCACATTGCAGGACCAGAAAGCCGGTGTCGCCGCGGCCCATGCCGGAAACGCGCCGGAAGAAGACGACGGACTCCGGCCGGCACGGATCCTGTCGTCCTTTGAGGACGCGACCAAGTCGTACGAGTTCAGCTGGCGGATCCGGATTGAGAGCGAAAAAAAAAATAGAGAGTAACTTTCTACCGCCGGCGCCAGGCGTGTTTATTATGAAAGACAGGCTCGAGCAAGTGTTTAGACTTAAGGTGGTTATTAGAGGTCAAGTAATTATGGTATAAGGGATAAAAATAAAAATAAACATAGAACCCCTTTTAATTTTTTATTTTATTTTTTGAAAATTTTAACAACACATCCTACAAGTATAGTATTCTCTAGGACTTATTTACTGGATGAAACTTTTTTTTGTAGATATATAGCGCTGAGAATAGGAAGCAAATCCAACACAGTCGTTTCCTTCCGGGCTTTGGAGCAGTTCAACGTTGAAAATGCAAACAACCACAGTACCAGTAACTCTAAACGTAGTCAATCTATGAGCAGCAAATAGATGTCCTTTTCGTTAGAGACTATTCACTATGTAGAAAATACAACAAATATAGTAAGAACACAGAAAGCTCATCAAAGGTTCTTAAGAAAATCAACATCCTCCTGCCATCAAACAGCTTTCTTCAATCTTTCAACGAACAGACGGCAAATATATCTACGAGAAGACCTTTAACTTAAGAAAAAAGAATTACACGGTCCTTTTGACCGGGGACACTGCCCAAGGAACCCATTAAGCGAATCTCAGTCTCACGATCGATACGTTGTTGGTTGTCGTAGGATGGGCAGCGAATTTGGAAACTCCATATAAAAAATCAAGAAAAAATCCTCACAAAAATAATTCATCCCGCCATCCTCACCAATAAATAAGTGAATCCTGAAAGAGAGTATGTGTTCAATCTCAAACCTTTTTTAGGTCGACGATGTCCAAAGCCAAGGGGGACGACTAGCTTGGTGACTCACGCACAACCAGACCTTTCAAAAAGACATCTGCATAGAATATCTATTTGCATACTTCGACAGCCATCCAGGATCAGACTTACGTTGGAAGTGCCGCCTGCACAAACGACGTTGCCATTCGCCGGGAGCAAGTCAATAAGGGGGCCATCTGTGAAGGATGATGAGGAGGCGGGCCACAGGGGAGGTCGCTTAAAGGTCCACGGTAATTACATAATCAAACTGGGCGTGTAAACTCAGCCAATCAAAGGAGTTCCCTAACCTTCTCCAACATTCAGCCAATCAGAGAAGCTAGCTAGCCCTGGACCTCAGGACCTATTGGGCTGCTGCGTTGCCTCGTTGAAATATCGAAACCAAGCTGCCGCCGCCAACGGGGGGGGCACAAAACGACGAACAACCAACGCGCACGCCCGTCACAGAACCGAACACCGAAAAGCATAGACCGGAAGCTGGACACAAACAACGACACAATACATAGGGAGCAAAATCGAAAGCGCAACACGGACCATGGCGCTCCCGCCGAGCTCGCCGCGGCTGCCGAGTCCGCCGCCGCCGGCCGAAATCCAGATCGGGCCCAAGTCGCCGGCCGGCTCCGGCAGCAGCCTCGCCCAGCAGCAGATGGAGCAACAGATGGAGCAAACCATTCTGGACGCCAACGCCAAGCGCCGCATTCATCCGGGCACGCGTGCCGCGGATTTTGCAGTCGGCCCGCCGCTGGTGCCCTTGAACGAGGTACGTGGGACGAGGACACTGAGGACACGAGGACATGTATTTGTGTATGCGCGCTGGCGACTGATAGACTGTTTTGTGCCGATGCCCCAGCTCGACTCCGCGTTTCAGCTCCAGGAACACCTTGCCGCCCTGCACTACTTCCACACCGCCAGCAACACGCAGCCCATCACGCGCGACACCGCCCGCACGCTGGCCCAGGCGCCCGCCGGCACCGACCGCACCCTCTGGCTCTACGAGCTGTGCCGCTTCCTCATCGCCCAGTGCAACGGCCTGATTGTCGGCTTCCTCTTTGACACACCGCCCTGCAGCGCCGCCACCTGCCCTGAGATGCGCGCGTCCGAGTGGCAGTTTTTGTGCGCCGTCCACGAACAGCCCAAGTCCTGCTGTGCCATCGACTACTGTTGCCACACGCTCGACTGGGCCGCCAACGTGGTCACCAACCCCAAGATCTTCCCGAGCCGCTTCGTGTTTGCCGACCCCAACGACAAGAGCGCCGCCGTTAAGAACCTGGTAAACGTCTTCCGCCGTCTGCACCGCATCTTCGCCCACGCCTGGTTCCAGCACCGCGGCGTCTTCTGGTCCGTCGAGGGCCAGACGGGCCTCTACGTCCTCTTCAAGACCGTCTGCGACATGTACAACCTGCTGCCCGCCGAGAACTACAAGCTGCCGCCCGAGGCCGAGGGCCTCGGCCCGGCGTCCACGTCGGCGGCAGCGGGTGCGGGTGCAGGTGTGGGTGCTATGAATGGCGGTGGTCTTCCAGGTAGCAACGGTATGAACGGTGCGGCTACAGCGACGGCACCAAACGGCACGGGTGCGTCCGAGCGGGTTCCCGGCCTTTTGTCGGTGGCCGCACTGGGCTTCAACCCGAGCTCGAGCGGGCCCGTCTCGTCGTTCTCTGGCGCGCCGCGCCGCTCCTCGTCGGAGCACATCGGGCTCGGTTCGGATCTTTTGGCGGGCGACGGCGAGAGCGCGTACTCCCTCGGCCGCACCAACACACGGCGACACATCCGCAGCAGTCCGTCTACCGGCAGCGCCGTCACGACCGTTCTGGAGCAAGACGAGGAGGGTAGCGCTGCGGGGCTCGCTGCTGCAGCCTCCGCAGCTGCTGCCGCCGCCGCAGCCGTCCCGGCTTCTCTTTCTTTGTCCCCCACATCGTCGTTTTCGTCCTTTTCTCCTCCAGCACCAACGTCCAACCGGGCCGTGCCAACAGGCGTGTTGCCACAACTAAGGCGGGGCTCCTCAACGCGAACACCGGCTGCTCATGCGGCCGGCGCACCGTCCGTCACTGAGCGCGAAATCCACGAAGAGCACGAAAACGAGGAGGACGACAATGGCGGTGGCGGCGACGACAGCACGCACGTGCAGATAGACGAGTCGGAGGAAGAAACCCAAACGCCGAGTGTTTCTCAGGCAAGTGGCGCGGCAGAAACGTCGGCAAACAAGGCAACTGCAACTGCAGCCGCAGCTGCAGCGGACCAAGCGACGCCGTTGGCAGCTCCGAAACCGCCGGCTTCCGCAGCAGGGACAAGCTCCGACGAACCGCCAGCGGCTGCAGCTGAGGTCGCAGGGAGCAGTGAAGCGGACGCGCCAGACGCGCGACCGGAGACGAACGAGGCGGCGGATGGTCCAAAGGAACGGTCTGACTCGGCCGTTCCCGCGACCGAAGCGGATGTGCGCTCGGAAAATGCCGTAAGCGGTGAGGATAACGCCGTCCAGGAGCAGGAAAGCAGTGCTGCCGCTGCCGTTGCCTCTGCGGGTGCTCCAGCGGTGGGTCCGGAGAAAGGGAAGGAGACGGAGAAAGAGAACGAAGCAAACACAGGCAGTCACGCGTCGGTTGCGGCCGTCGAGGAAGACGACAAGGCCGGCGAACTGCCAGCCGAGCCGAGCGGCACGGCCGGCGCAACAACCGAAACTGAATAAGGGGAGAAAAGGGACGGAACAGGAAATGGGCAAACTTTGGAAGACTGAAGAAGAGCAGGATGGGCACATGCAATCTCTTGTGATTTGATTTTTGGGGGGGTGGGGGGGAAGGGGGACGGGAGTTTCTACAAAACAAAAACGAAAGAAGCATATCTTCAGCAGCATTTTTGAACGATTTCGGGTTGAGCAGTGAGCTTAATTTCTCTGTATGTTGTATCTTATTTTTATTATTATTCATGACAACGTGTCTTACATATCAAAATCTTTTCTTTTTGGGGGCCATGGTCTTGGCCACATTTCAAAACAATCATCATCTTGAACACTCACCATTGTTAGACAGCAAACGGACGCCGTCGGTGGCCTCTTTATCATTTTTCAAAAAAGCGTTTTGTCGCCAATGGGCTTTTCATGTCGTCTACACAAATGACACATATTTCTCATGCATGACCGTTATGCTTGGCCTTTCTCTTCATGAACGTTTATTGTTTTTCCCCCTGGCGCTATGCATTTATCATTAATGAGCAAACGGGTTACATCGCGTTGTAAAGGGAACGCACACTCCAGCTATCGCATCACGCCTTTTCCTTTGTCTCGTTTTGTTTGCTTGGCGAGATTATTGCTGCTGCGGCGACCGCGGACACCGCCCGGTTTGCCCTTAGCGGTGGCCTGTTGAGCAGTGCCCGCATCCACCGGTGTCTGCGGACCTTGGCTGCCGGCCGGCTGTCCGGTGTCTCCGGCGTCTTCCGCGCTACCGCCGCCGCCGAGTTGCATCTTGGCAAAGATGTGCCGGATCTCGCGCAGGTTCTCCGTCTGTGCCGACACGGCCGTCACGTTGCGCTCGTCTGCAAACGCGCGGACGCTCCGCAGAATCGGGCTGAAGCCCTCGTCGTGCGGCAGCCACCAGCGCGCGCAGGCCGGGTCCTGCAGCAGCTCGGCCATGCGCGTCCGCATGGTCAACGGGAAGATGTACCTGTAGCAAGGTTAGCAAGCAAAAGAAGGCATGGGACGAAAGGTTTCTACCGACAAAAAAAAAACAAAAAAACTGGGTGACGAAAAAGACGGCAAAATCACAACGTACCCCATTGACTCAATCAGAGCAAACTTGCGCCGGATCCACGTCTGGTGCCGCCGGTCACGGGGCAGGAACAAGGCTGCAATGGCCAGCATGGCCTGTGTGATGATGAGGCTGCCGGGCGGGCTCTCGGGCCACCGTTCGAGCGTCTCAAAGATCTGGCAGATGGCGTACGCCCGCTCGGCCAACCGGGCCATGCCAAGCGGCATGCTGTCCGGTGTTGCTGGTCCACCCGCTGTAGCAGCGGCAGCGGCAGCAGCGGCGGCGGCGGCAGTGGTGCTCGTGGGCAAGCTGCCTGGTGCGTTCATAGTTGGAGGGCCGGACGCCATAGCAGCAACACCACCACCGCCGCCACCACCACCACCACCTTGAGCCGCCATGGCTAGCTGGGCGGCTTGCATTTCGTGCATGACCACGATGGACTGCCACTCGCACGTCATGATCGTCACGGCGAACAGCGGCTCGTGGTACAGGACGCTCGGCGAATATGGGTCGACAATGTCGTCTTCGCCCAGAGGCTGGGCCTGAGGAAACTCGGTCACCAACAGGGAGCGACGCTGCGCCGGGTTGTCGTCGTCGTCCTGGGCGCCACCGCTGCTGCTACCGGGGCCCGCCGCCGCGCGGACGAGGGCGTCCAACTTGCGTTTCCACGCATGGAGCGCGTCCAGCAGCCGGGCGTGTTCGCGGACAAAAGCTTCGTCGGGTCGGTAGGCCGGAAAGCCGGCCAACCCGTCACCGCCGCTGGAGAAAGCACCGCTACCGCCACCCACACTGCCGCTCTTCCCCAGATCATCATCGTCATCGTCGTCGTCGTCGTTGGCCCCTCCTCTGCCCTTTGGTCGCGCGAACAACAAGGACATTTCCATCGAGATCTGCCGCAGACGGGCCGAGCACGCTTCGATCTGCCAAACGAGGCCGTCCGATTCGCTGGCCGCCCGGGCCTCGTAGTACACGATCGGACTCGTAAACCACGCGCGCGCCAGGGCCGTCTCGAAGCCGCCCATGAGGCCGACAAACACGTCGAAGCGGCTGTACCACTGCAGGATCATGCGGCTGGTGCTGGTCTGCATGGCGGTCTCGGGGGTGAAGACGTCCGTCAGGATTTCCAGCGCGGCCCGCTGGTGACCCATCAGGTTGACCCAGTCGCCCAAGTATTCCTAGACGAGACCGAGTAAGTTGTTGTTTCAGGCTTTCCCCTTTTTGCAACGTTTTGCCCTCTTGTTTTGTTCCACACACCCTCCCCCCCCTTCTCGTCACCTCACCTCGATGGTTGCCAGTTGCAGAATGGTCAACAGCGTGCCGACATTGTGCGCTTCCTTCCGCTGCAGGATCCCCAGCAGCAGCTTGACGCTCCGGTCGTAGTAGAGCAAGAACAGCTGCATGCGCGCCGCCGGGTCGCGCAGGATGTAGTGGTACGCCGAAAAGGCCACCACGGCGTAGAGCAGGGGCTCGTACCGCAAGGCCAGGCCCGGCAGAACGTCCCGCATAAAGTTCTCCGGGTCGGTCGGCATGCAGTAGTGGTAATGGGTGATGTGGTCGGCAAAAAACCCGAGGAAAAACCGCAGGTCCTGCGGTAGGTGGCTCGCGTCCGCGGTGGCCGCTGCGGCGCTCGCAGGCGACGGCTCGGCGCCGGCGGACACGGAGACGGAGTAGTACGACGTGGTGGGAAACAGGCTGCTGCCGGCGGTGCCCGTCGACGTCGACGGAGACGAGCTTTTGCCGTCCAGCGACGGTGTTTCGGACGCCTGCCGCGAGCCTCGTGCTTTTCCGGTTCCAGCTCCGCTTGCGGTTGCGGTTGCGATTCCGGTGCTGCTGGCCCCTGCCCGCTTCAGGCCCAGCAAGGACGTTGTGCTCGACTGCCGCAGCGGTGGCTTCAGTACGCGTTCGTTAAATGACACGGCGAGCTGCTGTTGTTGTTGCTGCTGCTGCTGCGACGGGCCCTCTTCGGTCTCTAGATCGTCGGGCTCGACTGTCTCGTCGTAGTCGGGAATGGTGTCGAGCTTCGCATCGTGCTCCAGCTCGTCCTCGTCGTTGTCCTCACCATTGGACGATTCTGGGCTCTCTTGCTGGCTTGGCGTAGACGTGCCTTGCGACGATCGGCCTCCTCCTCCAGCAGTAGACGACTGCTTCGACGATGGCGGATCGGGGTAGACGCACTCTCTTTTGCCCTTTTTGCATCCTATTCATAGTATACACCATGATTTGTCTTGCGTTGGCGGTTGAAGGAAATAGCAGCAACAATCAAACAAGGTTCATTCTAACAAAAAAGAAAAAAACAGTCTACTCACGTTCACATGTTGGACGGCCTTCGTCGCACTGGAGCAATGACAATCAGTAACCAAAAGAAAAGCATTGCAAAACACACTGACTCTAAAAGCACGTCGTTTTCGACGCAGCAACCGTTGTCAACGTACTTTGATTCGTCGGCTGCGACATGTATAGCACCCCGAGCGTGTTCGACGGTGTTTGACATGGTCCGCACCGGGCGCTGATTTTCGTCGATGCCGCTGTGCTTTGGGCGTTTGAAAGAGCACCGGTTCGGGAAACCCGGTGTACAAACCAAGACTCTGGTAGGAGTTGCCCGGGCCCAGGCCCAGGCCAAGGACACCAGCTGGCTGCTGTTGCTGCTGTAGATGGAGTGGAAGGGCAAGGGGTAGGGCATCGTGTCCCGGCGTAGGCGGATGGTGTTGCTGCTGTTGTTGCTGTTGTTGTTGTGGCTGCTGTTGCTGTTGTTGTTGTTGTTGTTGTGGATCTTGCTGAGGCTGCGTCGGTACGTTGGGATAATTGGCCACAACACCTGACATCGAGGCCAGGAATTGGGGGTAGTAATCGCTCATGGTAAAGAGACAACCGACCAAGTCTATCTATGAAGCTATCGATCGATCCCATATGCAACAAAACAGACTATTTTTCAGCAAGGGCAGCCGGCACATCTGGCCAAAAAAAGAAAGCCTGGACTGTTTGTTATGGGCTGGTCATATTGTGAAAGGTCGCGAGGGAAGAAGACGGCGAAACCATCAACCGCTTTCGAGACAAGAAAACAACCGAAGTTATCGATGAACATAAAACGCTGACGATGGCGAGAAAAGTCGACGATTTGTTGAGTCCGCTTATGGTTGCATGCTCTGTTCCCTTTTTCAAAAAATTCGTTGAAAGCGAGGCGGTATCTTGGAGTGCTGTGATTGAGAACCCAAGTGAGATCGAGGAGAAAGCGGTAAAGACAGACTGTCGAGAGAAAGACCTTGCGTTGATGTCCAGCCCTTTCTCGTTCAAAGAAAAAATAAAAAAGGAACAAAATAATTAAGAGAAAAAAAAGATAAGTTGGAGAGGCTGGGGCGTTGAATAGATTACTCCGGTCCTAAAGTTAATCGAGAAGTTTGCCGGCCGCGGTGTCGGACGGAGTGTGTGGCTCTACTGGAGGCTTCAGTAGTGGGTGGGATCAGTTTTTGTAGAGACCACCAAGTAAAGGATGCATAGTTGGAAAGTAAAATAAAGGGAACCAAAAATTAAGGAGAGAGGAGGAAGGGGAGATCACTCCGGGGAAGGGAACAAAAAGAGTGTCTTTGTAAAACAGCTGAGACAGGCAGCCCTATTCCGAAAAACGAAGCAAGCACACGTTCGAATGTTATTCAAATGGGCGCTCACTGGCATAAAAGGAAGGTTCATTATGCCATAACAATGTGTGTCAAATCTGTGCTCGAGCTTCTCGGGGATATTATGATTTTTTTTCGTGTTGTTTTGTCTGTTTTCTGGTCTCGTTTTCCTTTATTTCCTGGTGTCGGCCCTTGGAATCAATGATCGGAGGCTCAACGGCAACAAGAGAAACAGTAAACACGAAAAAAAGAAATAAATTAAAAAAAAACAACGGGGAAAGGGGAAGGCCTATAAAACAGGTGAAAGAAAAGACACGAAGAAAAAAGTGGTTGCGTGGTTGGATGAAGATGCTGCCTACTTACGAAGTAATACGCGCCGACGTTTGTTCCCTACGCCAGCTCGCATCCCAAACCAAGTTTCTTGCCTCCGGCCAGGGTCGTATCCCGCGTCTTCCACGAAAAGACCGGATCTGCCCGCGGGACTGTCGAGGTGGAGTGAGGAAACTAAAGAAAATGGTTTGAGAGAATGGAAGTAAGGAGAGCAGGAGAGCATTCACCACTACGGAGGCAGTTAGGGGCGGCCATGCTTGTTCAGAACCGGCTTGTAGCATTCCCCCAGTGTACAAAAAAGTCGTACGGACTACGGAGGAGTGTGGTAGGTGGCAGGAGTGAGCCAATATTACTTTTCACTTTGCTGGTGTCCAAGAAGCTATATTAAACAAAGATAAACTATATCAGACGCAGGCGCTAGAAAAAACAAGGAGATTTAATATGTATGACTACGGAGTACATACAAGTACGAGAAAGGGCCAGCGCAACGACGGTGGATCGTGGCTATAGGTGGTGTGGGGGCTAATTCGATGCACGAAAAGGAGGAGAGAACGTTTGTTTTCCCTTCTTGGGGCACCGTTTTAATCTGCCCACTGACCCCAGACGCAAGATGAGCTAACCATTGATTGGATGGGCGACGAAGCAGCTGAAGGAAGCTTAAGGGCACCGGGGGGGGAGAAGAGCAGAGGCGCCACAGGACAGGTTTTACCACGGCTGTTTTATGTCGTATTCTTCATTTTTACGGGATATTCCTCTGTACATTCTACTTGAAAAAGTACAAAGAATCGTCGTTGTTAGGTCCTCCATACATACTCGCATCGTATCACTGTAAGGAACTCCGTCATATGTGCAAAAGAGCTTGCTTTTGAACGCCGAGGAAGAAATCTGAGCTGGAAAGGGCTGGGCAGGTAATGAAAATCAAGAGGGTTGATATTCAAACTACAACGTATCAGGTTGTAGTACGTTGTACGGAGTACGGAGAAAAGGAGCTGGGCTGGCGGTTCAGAGAGGAGGAAACCCTCAGTCGGGATAGGGCCGTCTGAAGTACGTCGTACGGAGTAATACAGAATACGTAGTACGATTTCTCTGAGTGCAAGGGGGATCCTATGTTGGAAGTATCTAGTAATTACGCAGAATGATACATACGGATACCACTGAACTGTGAGAATGGGAAACGACCCCTGTTGGATACCCGTCCAACCCATTTCCTTATGTTCTAGCGCAGAATTTGATAGTACGGAGGAATACGACGTGGCCGTGAAATTACTCCGTACGGAGTTCTCCGTAATACGCGGAATTTGTCCCTGAAGTTGGCATAATACAACAAACGAGTGGTCTCATCGCTGGATCATACGGCATCAGCGTGTACACGTAGGTGAAAAGAGACAAAAAAAAATGACGCAAAATACTTGACAAAGATGGGCGGGTTACGACACAAAATACACCAGGATCACCAGTCATGCCGGCGTAAAAGATGGGACGGAAAATGAAAAAAAAAGAGAGTAGAAACGGACGGTCCGGGCTTGGCAGTAGCAGAAAGTTAATGATGAGAGGAGTGTGTTCAACCCGAGAGACTAAAGACAAGGTGGTTAGTAAAAGAGAAAGAAGAAAGAAAAACCCAAAAAAATAACAAACGTCAGGGGTCCCCCGCGACGGGTTCTCCGTGGCCAGGCCCCAGGGCACAAGAGGCAAGTTCCGTGCCAGAAGCGTGCAAGGTTTTTGCCGTGCGTGGGTGCAGGTGTGGGTGCCAGTCCAGCTTTCTTGGGACCCGTCCTACGTCGTACGTGTATTTGAATAGGATCCGACGGTGTGGTCACGCTCGGTTTTTCAACATGCGGAATATGACATGTAACTACGGGAGGAGCTCTATTTCTATTTCTGTATTGCTTGCTAGGGAAGTGGTGCAGGAATCAATGCCAAAGCGTCATGGCCATCTGAAAACGCAATATCTACCCATAGGTTTTTGCCAGACGGTATTTTCCTGCATCGTTTTGTGACTTTCGTTCTCTCTGTAAAATCAAACTGCGACTGAGAAAGCCCTTCACGCATTTCAGCTTCCTGCATGCCAAAAGCTGATCCCCTGCCCGAAGCTAATGCGGCACGCGGGAGGTGTACTATACAAAGCAAGTTTAATTAGACGAGTACCACAAACTTTCTTACTTTCTTTAAATGGAGCTCATTTGGCGGGTTTTCAGCAGAAATATTGGGAACCTCGTCCACCATCATGGTGGAACAAGGGCGCTAAGATCGATAGCACCAAGTATTTGGGGGAAACAAGCAGTCAATACGGAATACGAAGAGTACATCGAGACCAAGCAAGGGGCAAAAAAAAAAAAAAAAAAAAAAAAAAAAAAAAAAAAAAAAACAAGGCGGCAGCGAGGGCCCTGTGAAACCCATAAAAAACGAGGACGACATCAAACCTATTCCGGCATACGAGATACAGACAGTCCAAGCCCATGATGGATAGGCGTGCATAAAAAGAGAGCATAGTCCGTAAACACCTGCGAAGGACGGAGTATGCATGAGTATCACAGTACTTCATAAGCGCCTACGATATGCATGCGACGCCGTGAAGCAAGGGCTGCAGAAACATGCAGCATGTTGCGGTGCAGTTGCCCAGCGGTGGAAAGGTTGTGGCTTGATATTCTAGTTCTAGTTGTATGCAAGGACGCAGGAAGAGTGGTAGCAGAAAACAAGGCAAAAAAAAAGGGGCCAAAAAGCACCACGGATGCGTACGTACGCGTTTTCGGAGCACACACGGTATTCTCCGTTCTTCTGACCAGGAGCGCAGCACGAAATGAGAAAGGCCCTATCTTGACTTGACATTAGCTTTTGACAAGACAGGCAAAGTGTCTGCTGGAGTTGCGGACAGGGGCTACCGTTGAAGGTCAGCTTTTGATCCACCTCGACCAGTTTTCTTTGATTTCCCTTCATCTTGTCGATCGCGCAAAATGTGTGTGTGTGTGTGTGTGGAGTAAATTAATTAGAAAATAATAATAATAAAAATAAAACCACACGAGAACAGAAAAGAAGACGATGGATAAGAAATTAGGGGTCCCGTACACCGTAGGAACCGCGGCTCCCACATTAAGGCAATAACTGAACACAGGCCGCAGCATACTGAAAGAAAAAGAAATAGAGGACAGAAAAAAAATAACATGGGCTGCTACCCGCTGCAGGGGTGCACGAGAAAGGGGGTCCTTTATTTTGATGCAAAAAGTAAGACCCGGTTTGGGAGCAGGCTGAAAGCAAAACCTACTGCACGATGCACGTACGCACGTCCCTTCTCCGTCCTTTCCGTCTTATGCAGCGTGATCAGCGTTCAGCGAGGTACGGACGGATACAGAGTACAACTACAGAAACATGTCATGATGACGGCGTGCCGCCTGTGTCTTGTGCCGTTCTTTGCCATAATCGTGCTCGTGCAGGCGTGCCATGCAGTTCAGCTGAGAAACGAGCACAGACCAAAACGCAAAACAATACCAAGAAAAGAGAGGAAAGAAAGAAAAGAGCAGGACATAAAGAAAAGGGAGCGCCGATCCCGCTAAAAAGCATGGCAAAAGAAGTCCGTCGTAAACCATAAAAAATAAAAAGGACGTGCGTGGATTCACCTCACCAGTCCCCTTTCTCCGTCTGAGGTGCGACGTCGATGAGGGCGAGCCCAAACCATCGGGACCGCTGGCGAAGCACAAGGTTTTTTGGCGATTGGCGAGACAGGCACAAATGAGATTTGGTAGGTCTGGTGCTCGTCATGCAGACGCTGGGGTGCGTATTACTTTGTATTCTTCCTCCCATGGCCATTCTTTTTTTTCTTGCTTTTTTTTGCTTCTCTGGTTCAGCCCCATGAATTACACTGAGAGTTTTCAAAGTTAAAGCACGACACCGCACGTCCATTCGTCTGATCACTGGTGGATGCGTTTTCAAACAAAAACCAAAAAAAAAAAACCTCCGTTGATGCGCCGACACGCTGCAGGCAGAGAAATTGGCCGCCCCAAGCGCCTCCACAGGCACGCAAGGCAACAGGACTAGCTCGCTGGTTTTTCATCGCAACAGCGGCTGTAACTGGATACGATACTCCCGTATGAAGTAAAGACTCATCTTTTCAGCCATCCTGACCCGCATTGAATGCACGGTGAGACGATCTAGACCACTTCATGCGGGAGGAGGCGAATAGCGTTCGTTTCTCTTGTTGCCACGCAGCGGACGCAATTCCGCCCATACAGGTAAGTAGAACGCGAGGCGAAATGCTTCTTACTGAAAAGCATGCACCGTTTGAAACTGGAAGAAGTTTGAAGAGAAAGGAAAACAGCAAAAAGAAAGGGGGAAATCACTGCACGAGAAAGAAGCATCTGTGAAAGTGCCAGCGAAGTTTCTCCTTATGGGATACATGAAAAAAAAAAAAAAAAAAAAAAAAAAAAAAAAAAAAAATTGCAGCCATAAAAAGTTGGGATGAAAAGAGACATTGGACGACGCAAAATCTCTGGGGAACGGAGATCTCCGTGATCCCGTCAATGCAGGACCGCTCCAGAGAACACATAAATCGCACAGAACAAAAAGATCAGACGAACATCACGTGTAAGGATCTGCGTGTCGGCGTGTCAGAATCCGTCGGTCACTTCTGGAGATTGTCGCGCGGCAACGGGATGATGCGCAGTCCTGTTGGTTCTGATCCGGATCCAGCTCCTGTTGTCTCCAATTGATTTTTTTTTTTGCGATTGTCGACGAACCACCGGCACGCATGCATGATTCGCAATTTCGTCTGATACAGCCCGTCGCGGTTGTTGCTGTTCTGGCTGACCTGGATGCTGAGGATAAAGAGGCAGGACGAAATGGACGGAGTCCGTCCGAGCTGGTTTCTTCATGTGTCTTTTTGAACAGGCAAAGAAATGCAGTGCCTCCAAAGGCCAGTCTGTCGACGGGATCCTCGGAAACCTTTGACACAGGCCTCCGGCCATGGGATAATAAAGTAATAAGTAAGACATGCCACGACAGGGCAAACAAGAGGGAGTAATAGCACACCGTAGTTGTACATATATGTATACGGTGAGCCGAAGCCATACTCGTATTTCCCATTTTGTGGCTGGTGCCACTCCCAAATGAAGAATATTGTAGCATCCCTTCTTCATAATCAAACGATGTGACGCCGTTTTGCTACCCTGCGCGGTGCGCATACGTACAGAGTAAGGAACGACAGGCATTGCGACGTTGCGGCGTCTAAAGAAATCAAACAAATTTGAGGCGCCGTGCCATATGTGGCTTTTGTTCGGAAATGAAGAGCCCCCATAGCTACCAACGCAGATATATAGCCGTGCTGATTCCAATAAGGTTGGGCAACATCTCACCTGCCAATTTTGGTGTAATGAAATGAAGAAAGCTTTGGCCTCAGGGAATGGCCAGCATTGGATTTTTTCTTATATTGGGGCCAATTCAGCTTTTCAGTCGATATATGGAATCCCAATTTACGACTCAGTGTGGCAACTTCGTATGGAGAGAGAATTGTTGGCAGTTCGTCTGTTATTACCCTCGATATTCAAAATACGACGTCAGAGCACAAAAAGGGAAAAGAGGTCTACAGATGTAATCAAATCGAGAAGAAACGGCCAGTTCCGGATACGACTCTATTCCTAGACCTGTCTAGGGACTACGCAGAACCCGAACAGGGAACAACGAATTGCATCGTAATATACGTACGTGTCCTCGTGAGAACGCAAGCCCTGTTGACGAGTTGGGAAGAATAATATTTTTTTTGCAGAGCTTTACTTCAGACACTCGTGTACGAGTGTCGGTGAGCCCAGAATCAGAGCTCAACGAGACCAAGTCATAAACAGATCTTTTGCATTCATTTCGCCGCAAACGCCTGCCGGTCAATGAAATCTATAGGTCTAGCACCAAAAAAGCGAGAAGCCCAAGATCAGGAGTCTCGAACATTCCCTAACCAGGTCTCGTGAACTGATAAAAACATTACGATGCGGTCTGGGAGAGTAACCTTGTGTCCCGGGAGCCTCGGATGACCGATTTGCATGTGCAAAGTAACCCACTTGCCCATGTACAGCGTCGTTCTCGTGCTGCCGACCGAGACGTCGGACAATACGTTCTCGATTCATCGTGAAGTCAACAACCACATCCTTCGTAAATATCTCCCCTGATGTTGTAACGACAGCTTCTTGGCTCGCCCCCGAAACTTCTACCAAGTCCAGAACATCATAATTGTTGTGGAGAATGGCTCCGGCCTCGACAAAACATGATGCTCGGCCGTCGCCTTATGGCCTTGTTGGCTTTGGTTTCCGTTGACTATTGTAGAGGCAGAGGCCAAAATCATTGCTTATCGAGTGGTCGTGAATCGAAGCACGTTCTACAACGTATTCTTGCTTTGTCGCACCAAGTCTTGTGTTTTTGATCGAGAACTTGTAAGGATGGATATAGCCCACGTCGCCCGCCTGATCAGGCTGAAAAACTCGTCGAGGCTTCACAACAAAGTGTAAGTGGTGGAATCCCTTCTTCCGTTGTTGGCTTAAATTGCTGCAATATCCCGTTTTCCAAAACGTCACATAGCCGAGAAAGACACGCACAAGACCGCAGACGGGCACAAAAGCAGAAACGGGCCGAGATACGAAACCTCGCACAAGATGGATCTATGTACGATGGCTACGTAACGTAGATAAATCCCTTGCTCATAAAGAGTTCATGAGCATCATACATTTAAGAGGGGTTTTTTTTCTTTTTTTTTGCACTCATCTACGGTCGTCGAAAAAGGGTGCGTGCTGCAACGCAGTCTGCAAACAATCCTCATACTCGAAATGTTTTTCAAGAAGCACGTCGAGCGGCGCGGTGCCCTGCATCTCGGCCTCTTGCTGGTCGTTTTCGCGTGGCTTTCGCACGTATCGCCTGCGGCTGCTGCTGCTGCAGTTGCTGTGCGTGGCCAGCATGCCGCCGTGGCAAAGAACGCCACGGCAACCGTGCGCCAGCGCGAGCGCCTGCACACGGGCTGGCGATTTTCCCGCTTCACGTCCAACCCGGACTCGCTGTCGTACGCCACGCTGAAGCCGTGGATGCTCGCGTCAGCCAGCGACTTCATTGTCTCCGGCACCAAGCCCGCCCGGCCCACGACGACGCCCGACGCCGTCAACGTCCCGTACGCGCAGGCGTCCTTTGACGACAGTGCCTGGGAGACCGTCAGCGTGCCCCACGACTGGGCCATCAAGGGCCCGTTCAACGCGCCGGGCGTGAGCGGCGGCATGGGCCGGCTGCCGTCCAACGGCGTCGGCTGGTACCGCCGGAACCTGACCGTGACGGAGGCCGACCTGAGCAGCCGGTCGCTGTTTTTGGACGTCGACGGCGCCATGTCGTACGCCGCCGTCTGGCTCAACGGCCAGCTTGTGGGTGGCTGGCCGTACGGTTATGCCTCGTTTCGCCTCGACCTGACCCCCTACGCCAAGGTCGGCAGCGACAACCTCCTGGCAGTCCGGCTGGACAACGCCCTCAGCAACTCGCGTTGGTATCCGGGGGCCGGCATCTACCGCAACGTTTGGCTTATCAAGGTGGACCAAACGCACGTCGGCCAGTTTGGCACCTACATCACGACACCGTCCGTCACCGCAGAGTCGGCGACGGTCAACCTCGCCGTAAACGTGGACAACCGCGGCAACGCCACCAGCAGCGTGGACGTTGTGACCACGGTGCACGTGTACGACCCAAGCACGGATGCACCGGCGCAAGCCGCCGTGGCCACGTTTCCCGCGGCCACCGTCCAGGTGGCCGCGGGCGGCACAGCCGCCATCAACGGCTCCACCACGCTCGCCAACCCGCAGCTCTGGGGCCCGCCACCGGACCAAACGCCGCATCTGTACGTGGCGGTCACGACGCTGTCGGCGAACGGCGTCGCCGTCGACACCTACGAGACCCGTTTCGGTGTCCGGACGGTGACGTACGACGGCAGCACGGGCCTGGCCGTCAACGGGAAGCATGTGCGTGTGCAGGGCACCAACAACCACCACGACCACGGCTCCCTCGGCGCCGCGTTTCACGTGCGCGCCGCCGAGCGGCAGCTGGAGATGCTCCAGGAGCTGGGTTGCAACGCCCTGCGCACGTCGCACAACCCGCCGGCGCCCGAGCTGCTCGACCTGGCGGACCGCATGGGCTTTGTGGTGCTCGACGAGATCTTTGACTGCTGGAACAACGCCAAGACGGCCAACGACTTCCACCGGATCTTCGCCGACTGGCACGAAGCCGACCTGCGGGCGTTCCTGCGGCGCGACCGCAACCACCCGTCCGTCGTGGTCTGGAGCTACGGAAACGAGATCGGCGAGCAGACCAGCGCCGCGGTGCGGCCGCTGGCCCAGTCGCTGCACGACATCGTCCGCGCCGAGGACCCGACGCGGCCGTGCACGGCGTCGATGAACGCGGCGTCCGCCGGCAGCGCCTTTGCCGACGTCATGGACGTCGAAAGCCTCAACTACCAGGGCGAGGGCCTGGGCACGTCCACGTCGTCGTCGTTCCCCAGCTTCCACAGGGCGTACCCGTCGAAGATGATCTGGACGAGCGAGAGCTCGTCGGCGGTCAGCACGCGCGGCACCTACGTGTTCCCGGTCACCGGCGCCGTCAGCGCCACCGCCGGCCCCGCATCCGGCGAAGACGTGGCCCAGCTGTACGTCAGCGCCTACGAGCTGTACGCGACGAGCTGGGGGTCGTCGCCCGAAAAGGTGTTTGCCGCGCAGGACGCGCACCCGTACGTGGCGGGCGAATTCGTGTGGACCGGGTTCGACTACCTCGGCGAGCCGACGCCGTTCGACGCCGCGCGCAGCTCGTACTTTGGCATCCTCGACCTGGCGGGCTTCCCCAAGGACCGCTACTACCTGTACCAGGCGCGCTGGCGGCCGACGCGGCCCGTGGCGCACATCCTGCCGCACTGGACGTGGCCCGACCGCGCCGGCCTCGTGACGCCCGTGCACGTGTTCGCGGCGGCCGACGCGGCCGAGCTGTTTGTCAACGGCCAGTCGGCGGGGCGCCTGACGCGGGCCGCGGCGCACCCGTACCGCTTCCGCTGGGACAACGTCACCTACGCGGCGGGCGACCTGCGCGTCGTCACGTACCGCAACGGCACGCAGTGGGCCGTCGCCACGCGCACGACGGCCGGCCGCGCCGCGGCCCTCCACATGACGGCCGACCGCACGACGCTCCGCAGCGACAGCCGCCTCAGCGACGACCTCGCGTACCTCCGCGTCGCGGTCGTCGACACCAACGGCGAGACGGCGCCGCACGCCAGCGATGCCGTCACCTTTGCCGTCACGGGCGCGGGCGAGCTCGCCGCCACCGACAACGGCGACCCGACGGACATGACGGTGTTTTCCACGCCGACGCGCCAGGCCTTCAATGGCCTCGCGCTGGCCATTGTGCGCGTCAAGTCGGGAGCCGCGCCGGGACAGACCATTACGGTGTCGGCCAGCGCGGCGGGCCTCACCGGCGCACAGGTGACGCTCACCCTGGCATAGATGAGCAAAAAAAAAACAAGCCAGTAGATTGGCTTCCAATGGAACACAAAAGCGAAGAAGTGAGAACAGAACGTGGTTAAGCAAGTTGTTTTCTTGTGCCGTCTGGGCTGCACCGAAGCTATTGGACAAAGGGGACGAACAAACGGTTCTGCAAAGAGTGTCCGCCTTGATGCACAAATTTGCAGGACTTTTGAACTGCAAACGCCTCTGTCTATATCAACGTCTTTGACACCCCGTAAGAAACGAAACCCTCACCAGTCGCGTAGATGCATGCTTGTCGTCCGTCAGAAGGCTACTCGTGTACCTTGGGAACGAGCGAACTGACTGACTATTTCGGTCCTACTTCATGCACCCGAGTTCCTCGTAAGACCGCCACCCCGTAGCCAAGAGTATACTGAGAACAGAAGCTGTACGTTGAACTGCTCGAAAGTTCAACACACGTCAACTTTGAGGGCCGTCTTTATTCTCTCACATCGACCACGGGACAGGGAGGCGTATGACCAGAAACTGCTTGTCAAGGCTTACTAAAACAAAGCTCAGTTCCAGAAGAAGCCATATCGCGCATTCAGTGTTTGTTTTCACAACCGTCGACAAACGGAGCACGACTTTGGATATTGTTTTGATGGACACATCTGAAAATGTAGTTGGACTTTTGCTCCCGCCGCATACATGATTACGTAACGAGACATGACCGCCCCTGGCGATAGGCTGAAGAGCTTATATGTCCCCACAAAACACGCTAGGGGCGCCTTAAGCTCCAGCCGCGTCTTTTGCAAAGCAGCTTTTCGACTTCGTAGGAAAAAAAAAAACAGACGAACACAGCATCACGATACGGTCTTATTACCGCGCACACCCTCCCTCTGTGGCCTGGGTTCCGGTTTTTTTTTTCACTGCAGGTCCAAATATTCCTTCCGAATTGCCGATGCAGTCGTGTGCTTTTCCATAGCGCTCTGCAACGATGGCGCCGCCTCTGGATCACGTCTATTTTCCGCCCTTGGAAGAGCTCTTGAATGGCGACACCATTTTGCTGTGCGTTTCTCTCTGGTCTTGAGTTTTTCTTCGGGCGGGTTTCAAACCTGAAAGGCTTCTTTCTGTGCGCCTGTACTAACCCGTCCTGTGCAGGTCCTGGAAGCTCGTTGCGTCGGCCCTCGCGGATCCCACGGGCGACCTCTTGGCCTCCCACGCCGTGACCAAATATCTCGCAGATCCGTTTGTGTTCGCGGCCTTGACGGGGCCGTCGAGCCCCTTTCTGCCGCCTACACCCACGTCGACGTCCAGCTTTGAGACTAAGACCGCTGCTATTAACGTCACGCCCACCCCCAACGACAAATTCGACATCCAGGCCGTCAAGGCCGACGCGCTCTGGCTGAGCAAATGCGCCCAAATCGGCGAGGTAGCCGCCCTCCGTATGGTTGTGATCGAGCGGCAAACGCGTCCGCAAGCCGTTTTGGCCGGCCCGCTGTCGTCCCAGGATGCTACGAACATCAGCAAGGCCACCGCCGCCGGCAGCAGCGGTGGCGGCGGCAGCAGCAGCAGCAGCTTCGGCAACGGCACAATTCTTGCCGACGAAGGGACCGAGGACGCGGAGGCGTTGTGGACCGCTTTCAATGCGCAGGCGAGCCAGCGGCAGCGTCTCTTCGCGACGTACTTGTCGGAGCGACGTTCTTTTGCCGCGGTGGCTGACTACATTGCGTCGCTCATTCTCCACGGTGTGCCGCCCGTCTCTGACGCTGACCCTGTTGCCGCCGCCACGCTCTCCTCCACACTCGACGCACTGCGCAGCAATCTGATCCATGTCAAAATACCCGGACAAAGCCCATCGTCTCATCCAACCCACGGCCCCGACGCACAGGAGTACTTGTCGTCGCTGCCTGGCTACGTTAAGGAGCTGCGCGCCTGCATGGGGCGCGCCCAAGGCGGGATCGAAGAAACCGTCAAGGACGCCGACCAGGATGTTCTTACGCAAGACCTGGCCCTGGAGTGGGTGAGAACGGCCTTGGCGGAGGCCGTTCACTACATGTCTCTGATTTTCGTTGTGCTTCAGAGCTGCGGACGGCTGTTTGTGTCGCCGTCTCTCACCGAAGAATGGTTCCGCTTTGTCGGCGACTTCGCTTTCTTTGACGGACTCACGCCTGTATGTTGACGACTTGAGGGCCAGCTGGCTGGTCGATCCGTTGTTTTTTTTTCCATTTTTTTTCAGCTAACTTATGCTTTTATACAACTAGGGAGACGACCCGATGGCTGAAGTGATCCTGCCGCTCAAGACGCTGGCCTGCGTGAATTCTCTGCTGTTTTTAAATGTCGATCGGGCCATTGGCTATCTGGACCACGATATCGAACTGGACGGCGAGGAAGAACCCTACATCAACGACGCGGACGTTTTGGAAAGCGTCCATGCGGCTATTGTTCAGGCCGCAGACGTCGGCCTGTCCACGGCGAGCCCTGTGTTTCTGGCCTGGTCCCTGATCTTGCACCGCATGGACGTGTCCTACCAGGAGCGCGCCGAGAGACGGGACCTGGCCCAGAACCAACGGGCGCAGGACGGCTTCGAGCTCGATTATTCGCCGTACCAGGCCCAGGCGTTGCTGCAGCCCCGCGGCCGCCGTAGCTCCGTCGGCAGCATCGTTTCGATCGAAGCCGCGCCGTACGATTCCTTTCTCAGCCAGCGCGTGTTGGTTGCGTCTCCAGACGGCGAATCCTTGGTGCCGAGGCTGGCCATGACAGCCACTAACCGATGCGGCGTGTACGATGTGATCACGGCCATGGCCGCCTGCGCCGGCTGCGGCATCGAGGCTGCGTTTCGGTTCGACCTCGGCGCCCGCATTCGCGTGGTGTTTCTGGAATTCCTCAAGGCCAGCTTTCCCATTGTCGGCTACAAATCCGACCCGGTTTCTGCGTTGTTGCAAGTCTTGTCCGGCGGGCAGCAGACGCGGAACACCCCCGCCGAGAACGAGATCACCGCCGCCGCCTTATTGGGCGACGACCAGTTGGTGCAGTTCTATGTTTACAATGCACTCAGCCGCTTTCCGTACGAGTTCACGCCGTTCGTATCCCTCTGCCGGCATCTCTCTGCCTGCACCACGCCCGCTACGGCCGGGTTATCCGATTTTGTGATGGAGTCGCTGCTCCGGGAAACGCCGAGCTTGACCTTCACCCTTCCGCCCGATTTTGACGGATACACAATGATCGACGATGCCGATCACCCGACGGCCACGATGCGCACGTTAGAGGACCTCCCTCTCTTCCCCTCCGGGGCATCCCAGCGGCGGCTGACGTACTTCCACGAGAAGCAGGTCGCAGTGATTCCGGCGGGCTCGTATGGCCGCTTCATGATCGACGGCAGCGGCATCGTCAATATCGACTACGAGCACTCTACTTTGGCTCTGCTGGGAAAATGGCTGGACGCGAGTCTGGCCGACGAACCTCGTGGGCTGATTCTTGGCCAGATTTCGAAAGCAGACGTTGCCGAAACCATCGGCCTTTTGGCTGCGTTGGTGCGCGCCGAGGTCGCCAAGGCGCTCAATACCGCACAAGGCGACGCTGCCGTTGCGTCCGAAGCGGGCCTGGCCGTTCTCGAAGAGGCCAGCCGCGACCTGGACCAAGCCAAGGACGTCATTTCCGTCGTGTGCGACACGGTCGACACGCTCATCCAAGACGGCCCGGCGGAAACAGACGAGGCGCGCATGGCCGTCCTCACCGCCTGCATGGACTTCCTGCAGGCTGTCCTGCCTCTCTGCCCGGGCCGTGTGTGGTCGTACATGGCGCGTTGCCGCCTTCTCAACACCGACGTCAGCGCTGGTCGTCTCTGCATCCTGACCGGCGCATCAGACGTCGTTTTGGAGCGCTTCAACTTTGTGATGGCGTCCGTCCGCCTTTTTTCGGGCCTCGTCAACAACGCCCTGAGCAGCGCGGTTCAGCGGAAGGTGGCCGGGAAGTCCGTGGGGCGCAGCAGCAATCAACGCAGGGAAGAAGAAAATGTCTGGCTGGCCGCCTCCGACAAGACGCTGGCGCAGGTTTGCCTGTCGGTGGCGCAGACGGTGGTGGACCTCTACGAGAACACAAGCACGTGGAAGTTTGCGTCTAAATTGCACTGCTCGAGCCTTGTTTCTGGGGCCGTGGGCGTTTTGCGGGACATTGTGACGTACGCATACGGCCTTGAGCCCCCACCGAACCAAGACAGTCTGGTCGTTTTCTTCGCGCCGGCGGCCGAGTTCATCACAAACGGCTTTCTCATTTCTTCTTCCTCGTCGCTTCGCTTTGAGCCGTTGCTGGCAACCTTGCTCGCTGCCTTGGAGTTAACAAGCCCGCTGCAGGGGCCTCTGTATCCGTACCGGCGACGCCTCGCCGAAGAGCGGGCCGTTGTTGTCTTGGAGTTTGCCGCCGTTCTGCTCAAGGTTTCCGCCGACCACCATGCAGACAACGCAGGGAGGGTAGCGGCGATGGAAGCTCAGCTCTTCCAGATTGCCTCTTTACCAGCACGGCTGTGCGCCTCGCATGCCACGTTGCGACCAGCCCTCGACTTACTGACCGATCTGGTCGTCACCTCTGCGGCAACGGCAAACGAACCCCCGTCTCTGCTCGGGTATCTTGGCGCTCACATTTCGCGGTCTTTCCTCGCGGTCTTGTCCGCTGTGGACAAGCCGTTCCGGCGGCCAACAGAAGCCGTCCGTATCTGGAAGTTTTTCTCGACCATTTTGAAGCATCGGCAACAGTGGATGGCGAACTGCCTTTTGACGGGTAAGACCCCGCGGGAGGCGCTGGAAGCCGAGAGCAACGCGACCAAGCTGTCGTCCGACTCCGCCCTCGCCAAGGCCAAAGAGGCCTTGCAGTCGATTGCATCGCTGCCGCGCGTCGAGGCCATGGCTGTGTTGGAGTTTCTGGCCGCCGCGCAGAACTACTGGCCGTGGACCATCTTTGCCGTCCGCGGCGGCGGCGATTACCTCGACAGCATGCGCGCCTATGTGCGCGGCTTGGCGCCGGCCGCGATGCGGGCTAAAACGGACGCGCAAGCGGCGTGCAGCGAGGCCCGGATCGCCGCCTACATTGCCGAGAGCTTTGCGATGCAGCTGTACCACATGCGGCAAATGGGCACACAGGAGGTCTTTGCGCGCGACGTCGTCCAAGACGTCGACTACTACCTCCGCGACGGCGTGGGTGTGGCGGGCTACAACACGTCGCTGCACGCCAATTTTCAGCGCAACTTTGCCAACCACTACCCGGGGTGCACACTGGACCAGTTCAAGCGGTCGCTGCTGCAGCCGCGGGGCCTGGGCCCGCAGTTTTACTATGCGCTCGAGTTCGCCGACAAGATGCTTGCCTTTGACGGTGCATGGGCTGGCGTAGGCGGCAGCAACAAGGGGTTTCGTCGGGAAATGGAGACAGCGAACATCAACCTGTCGCTCGTGGACGCGCAGATTGCGCTCTTCCACGCCTGGGAAGTGCTGCTCTGGGAGCTGAGCGTTTGCCTGCTGCCGGCGAACCGGCGCCTGCCCGTGATCATGCTGCAGATCGCCGAGCAGTGCCTGACAGCCAACCAGAACAGCCAGGGTCCTGCGCCGATCTTTGCCCAGCTTGCGCAGAGCCGGGCCAACTTGGCGCTGTTGCTCTTGCAGCGCTTGACCGAGTTCGCGTCGCTGCCCAAGGACGTGTCGCCGCTGCTGCTGACGGTCTGGACGAGCATCCACGGCGTAGACAACCCCTGGTCGCCCGAACAGGCACCCTATTACCGCACGCTGCTCCGGATTTTGTACGTGGTCTTGCGCGCCACGCGCCCCAGCAGCCGCCGTACCGAGGGCGGCGGCAAGACGGGCGACGCGACTGGGAAGACCGCAGCAGCGGGGGGGCTCGACGAGGACGATGGCGGCGCCGACGATGATGACAACGCCATGGTGGTCTCTACTACGCAGACGGTCCTGAACGTGCTCGACCGCGTGGTCGCGCAGGGGTTTCGGACGCTGGTCCGGCTCGTGCACGACGCGGACGGGGACGCGGACGCAAAGGCGCGGCCCACCGACATCGCCCTGCTGACGGCCGTGCTGCAGGCCTGCCTGAGCACGCCCGGGCTGGCGCAGTGCCAGATCGAGGTGCTGCACATTCTGGCGGCGCACGACGTGCTGCACGTGGCCACGGCGCTCTTCTCGTGGGCGGACCAGCTGCTCGTCGACGACGGCGACCCCGTCTACGGCGAGCTGAGCCTGTTGTTTCTGCGCGAGCTGGCGGCGCTGCCCGCCGTGGCGGAGCAGCTGGCGTGCGACGGGTTCCTGAGCCATCTGACGGCGACGGCGGCCGGACCGGGCACGGGCACGGGCGGCCTGGCCGCGCAGCTGCGGCGACCGGGCGTCGCGCCCTTTTCGGGGGGCCCCGCGCAGCAGCGCTGCTACAGCCTCTGGGCGCAGGGGGTGCTGCCGCTGCTGCTGCACCTGCTGCGCGCGCTGGGTACGCGCATCGCGCCCGAGGTGGCGTACGTGCTCAACCAGTTCCCGCACCTGCTGGCGGCGAGCGTGCAGCGGTTCGAGGCGCCCGGGCTGAGCCGGACGTCGGCGGCGTCGTTGGCGCGGAGCAGTAATAGTGGTGGTGGTGGCGGTACTGGCGGTAGTGGCGGCAGCGGCGGCGGCGGCGCACCGCCCATGACGTTGTTGGCGGTCAACGAGGTCCATTCTCTTGCGCTGCTGACGCGGGTGCTCGACGCGCTGCGGGTCAACCACGCGCAGACGATTCCGGTGGTGCCGTGGGACGCGGCGGCGGTGCTGGAGAGCGCGGAGGTGTGGCTGTCGCGGCCGAAGCTGCTGCGGGAGCGGTTGGTGCCGCTGGGCGCGCGAGAGACCGAGTGGCGGGCGACGCCGGTGCGGCGCAAAGGCGGCAGCGGCAGTGGGCTGGAGGCGACGAACCGGCTCGAGGAGAAGGTGGTCCAGCTGCTGGAGGTGGTGCGGATAGTCCTCAGCGACGACGACGACGACGACAACGAGTGAGGGGTGGCCATTGTTTGTTGGATTCATGTATTTTGCGGGGGACACATATTGAGGATTTTTTTTCTGGTGTGTTAGACATAGTCTCCCCAAAGAGGAAGCACACTTCATAGCATGGTCGTAAGAACAACGCAATGTGTATTGTATGCCACAAGACAACCCCCGTTGGAGACTGCAGAATGCGGCAATTGACACGACACTTATGTACGAAAAAGGTAAAAAGATGCGATTGTCCCCAGGGCTTGACCACCCGGTCTACTGTATCCATTGCTCTTCATGGTCGTACAACTCCCCCTTTTTCCATGCCCGTATCCTCTCTGACACGGTTCCGGACGGGCGTCGTCGAAGAACCGGGCCATGTCTCGGCCCAACTCATTGTTCCCCATCCACATGTTCGTCGTTTCCTATCCAATCGTGTATATTTGTGTACAAGATCGCGTCCAGAGGCCCCTTACAACGCCGTTGTTTGGTCGGCCGTCGTTGGCCGTCGTCAATTCGACGTTTTGATGGTCCACCTCGTCGTCCGCCGTCTTTGTCGTCTTGTCACCGTCCATCGCGTCGTCCACCTACTTGGGCTGCTGTTGCTGCTGCATCTCGGCCGTGTGCTCCTGGAACCGCTCGGACAGCCGCTGCTGCGTGGCCAGCGCCTTTTGTACGCACCGCGACACGCAGCCACTCTCGCGCCCCGACACAGACTTGGACGTGAAGTCGTCGATGCACGACGAGAAGCAGTGGTCGACGAGGTTGCTAAAGAGCTGTTCGGGGGGTGGGGGGAGAAAAGCTGTGAGCAAGTGTTGTCCACGGCATTCCCAGGGGACGTCAACCCAATACCAACACAACAGAATCAGAACACACCCCAATAAACTCCTTGACTTGGCGCTTCTGGAGACGCTGCTCGAGCTCACGGGACTCGGACGCGGTAAGGCTGGGGGGTGTATGAGTTAGCGGAGATGGAAGGTTTTCAGAGAGAGACGAGGGGGAGGGGGGGCCAACCCTTCCATGGCTGCGGTGGCAGTGTGCTCGGTCTGGTAGCGGCGGGATGGGAGGAGAAGAAGTGGACGACGTTGTTTCGCAAAAGCAGAAGGAAGAACAAGGTATTGTCACGAGGGAGCGAGAGAAGCGGTGCCTTCGGTGGTCGACGTCAACCGGGGCAAAGACCAAACGAAGGTTGGAAAAAAAAGAGTGCATGGGACCCACATTTCAAACACGACCCGCTTTTATTCTTCGGAAAGAGGTTTGGTGGGTTGTCAGCAAAAGCAGAAAAAAACCGGGAACCAATCACGTCTGTGCTACATAATAGTGGGTACGTTTCTTACATACGACAAGAAAATCTGGGATGTTTTGGCTTTCTGCTATTCTTGTTTTCAGCCTACGGAAAATACGTACAATGACAACTGCAAGGTAGCAACCCAACATACAGATGTACTTTGTACAAAGGCAAGCTCCGTTCAGATGCATATGGAACTCCCACGTCTATGTACGTGCTAACAGAACACGAGCAACGTGAAACAAAGCCAGCGCTGCAAGAAAAGAAAGAAAAGGGCGAGCAAAAATAGCAGGTTTTTTTGTTGTTGTTGCTTTTTTCTTCACCGAATAAAAGGGCGTGCATTATTTTCTTCTGCAGCGAAATACTCCAACGACGCTGTTAGTTCCTTTGTTCTGGTTTTTGCTTTCTTTTTTTCTGGCCGTGCGTGTTCTCCCCCATGTCTCAGCTCGTATCTATTTTTGGTGCTTTGCCCCCCTCTTCCTTTGTCACCGAACCAAAGAACAAATGGCCCAGACCCATTTCAAGCTTTTGGCGAGTCGCCATCGTCGCTTTGGGGCGGCTCCCGTACCTTGGTATCTTGGCACGAGCGAGAGACCAACATGGAAGGTTGACCTAGCCAGGCCTGGATCGAGTCGTCTGTCCAGCTGCACGGGGAGGAATGGGGAAAGGGGACAAGGCCAGGCCATCGACGCTGGTCTTCGAGCCCACTCTCCGTCTAGCCCTGTTGTCCGAGAACAGGTTGTGTGCTTGGGCTTCTCCTCTTTTCGCTTCATTGGCAGGTTCTGCCTAGTTTTGTCGATCCGAAAGGAACGAGCCGGTTGGACCAAGTGACGCAGAGAAAGGAGAAACAGAAACGGAATAGCTCCCAGGCATGGTCATTATCCCAAAGGAGCAGAGGCGGAGCAGGTGCGCCTCCAAAAACCTTGCTTTCGAGCTGCGTTCGTGACCCGTGGGGAGGCGAGGGTCCAACGTCATCGCTGCAGGCCCCAGACAGAGTGAGTGGGAGTGGCGTGTGCCGCTGCAGCGCGGTTGGACGGAATCGCTGTTTAGATGGTTTTTGTACATCGTCGAGTTTTGTTTGGACGGATTCGACGCCCCCTGTTGTTCCGCCCGACGAAGGAAGTACGAGGACGGCGTCCTACGGCGTCCTGCTCCGTATCCGTATAAGTGACAGCTTTTGAACGGACGAACGCCCAACCCAGTTCCCTCTCTGCTGCTGGCGATGACCGACGTCTGGTCACCCGGCTGGCAGGTAAAAAACAAAAACAAAAAAAAACATAAATAATAAAAAAAGATCGGCGCAAATCAAGCAGAACCCGACGATCGCCAGATCACCACGCGCCACGCCCTTTTCAATGCCGCTCCCCCCATTATTTATACTACAACTTACATCATATTCCATTTGGGGCTATATAGTGTTCCCTGAAGAGCAATCTATATGTCCATCGTTATGGGGTATCCAATGGCGTCGTGCGCGTCGTGTGCGTCGTGGGATTAATTGGCCGGAGGCGACCATGACGGCGAGCGGGCGGGCAGCAGAGGGGGTTTGTTCTCCTCCGAGCAGGGTAGCATTCATCATCAGCTACCAGCTACCAGTTATGAGTAGAATTACGGATATAGAGTATGCCCTGTCTGTCTTGACAGCAACATCGCCGTCCCGCCAACGCAGGGTCCGTTGTCTCGCTGCCAGTACCGCGTTTATTGCACACTCTTTTCCTACCGTGTTGCATCTACGTACTCGGTACAGTGCTGAGTACATACTTCCTTATGTCTTTGCTTCTCTGGTTCGTTTTGCACTCCCATTTCTCGCTTCTACTCTGTCCGTGGATCCCGTCCCATCAGCGACCCGGGACAAGAAGAAAGAAAGACCTGGTCCATCCTACGGAATAGTTGTAAGAATACGTGACACTGAATCATGGTCGTCTTTTCAACGGGACAATACGACGTAAAACCAAACACACAGAAACACATGCACTCTGAAATCGTTCTGCCTTCGAGGCATACGCGTACAAAGTACGATCACGACCAAAGCGGCAAGTGCCCGGCCCACTTAGTTCTTTGGGGCCGCTACAGGCCCAATCCGACTGGCCGTTTCAGGGGCGATACGGAAGTCAAACTGATGCGTCCTTTGCGCGTCCTCACGCTCTAAAACGCACGAGTCTGTTCCACTGTAACCGGGGCCCTTTTTGGTCTTCTACCACCCAATCAGCGCCTGTCAGCTGGCCCGGGCCCTTCCCCCCCTCGTTTCGTTCCTGCCTCTCCGTTTTCTCCGCCGTCTCCGTCCTAGTCCTGCTTGCCTTTGCCGCTCTTTCCTCCCTGTGGGCCTGCAAAGGGAGAGAGGGGCGCAAGAGAAAATAGAAACAAAAGGCCTGCTGTGCCTGCCCTGCGGAGAGAGAGTTGAAACGGCGGTACCAAGTACAGAAGGTGTATTCCCCTACAGCGTATTACGGAGTATGTACACGATGTACATACACACTCTCGTCTACCCCTGTATGACTGCATGCCTCCTTCGCTCTTTCCCTCTTTTGGTGCCCTGTTGGTGCCTTGTTGTGGCTAGTAGAAATGCGGAAGAACCTCTGTACTTAGTACGTATTCCTCGTGTCTCCGTACCTTGGTACCGGTACCTTCCTCGCAACGAAGTCGGTTCTTTCTTTCGTCTTTCCTCCACAAAAGCTTTTGCACCTTTTTCCTGCAACAGCGCCAGCCCCCTTTCCCTCGTTCCTTCCCCACGAGGCTTCTGTCATCCATCCATCCATCCATCCATTCCTATCGTGGGACCTTTCCTCTTTTTCTTCTTTCCTCGTTCTCCGTTCTCCGTAAACGTCGTCTTCTTTTCCTTTTCTTCTTCCTCATACTTTCGTGTTCCTGCGTGCTCCCCCAGATCTATTCTCACGAGCCGCATCTTCTCTCTCTCGCTACTCGTCCTTACGCTCGCCCTGTTGTTCCCGTCTTTGCGCTCGTTCGGTAGTTGGCCGTCCCCATTTTCGCCCTCGTTTTGGGCTGCTCTCGGCACCCTTCCCTTTTCCTTTCTTCTTTTTTTCTTTCCTTTCTCTTTCAATTTTTCTTTCTTTTCTTCCTTTTTCTTTCGTTTCCTCTTTTTCTCTTATTTCTACTCACGTTCCATTGCTTTCGTCCCTTTCGCCGTCATTGCGCGCGCACTTCCGATTTTTCCGGCCTAATTGTCCTCCTTTGTTTTCCTTTTGCTTTATTTTCGTCCGCAGCAAGTCTCTTTCTCCTCAACGTTTTCGGAAACGCAATAGACGGACGACAACCGAATGCTTTGCATGCTCTTCGCTGCCGGTAGTTTCACTCGACGATTTTCGCGCATATAATGCGACGCCGCCCTTTCGCAACGACTGCTTCGACGACACCCTCACCACACACATTACGTTGTTCACTGCTCCAACCTCGTTTTCCTTTGCCTGCGTACGATACGACCGATACGTGTAGGAAAACGGGTTCTTCCTTCGTTTGGATCGCGCCTCCGAAACCATTACCCGGACAGTAGAAGCGAATTTGACAATCGACGTGGGCTTGCGGGCCTTCTTGCTTCCGTCTCTCTCGTCGCTGAGGCGAGCTTGTTTCGAGTCGTTTGCTTGCCTCCTCGACTGGGCGCCGTTGCCGCGACATGCCCGCCAGCACCACTCCCCCCCGGGCGACGTCGCCGCCGTCATCTCAACGAGCACAGCAGTCTACTCAGCCGCCGCAGACACAACCTGCGCAGACAACCACCATGCAACAACACCCTCAGCAGCAGCAGCAGCAGCAACAACAACTGGATGCCCAACAGATACCACCACCAGGCGGAGGCGGCCCGCTGCAACCACTTCCCCCGAACGTCCTGAATCCTCCGACGCTCCACTCTCCGCCTTCCCCGGCCGTTGCGCCTGCAGCCGCCTCGCCCCCAAGCAAGCGGGATCTCAAGTCGTGGTGGAAGAGTTTCAAACTGCAAGGCAGAAACCAAGATCAACAAGGTACTGTATTTCATTTCTCGTTCAGGCGTTCTTCTTTTTCCCTCTTTATCCTTTTGTTTTCTGTTTGTGCGGGCCCTTCTTGTGCTTTGCACGGCTTTCCTCGGCACGGCGCTGCATTCGACTCTAGCAACGATTTGGCGACAATTCTGGGCTACCGGGTTCTGGCGACATGTGGCACGTCCGCGCGGCGCAAATGCTCCGTCCTGCAGTGTGTAGGAGGCGCAGCAGCCCCTACATCTAAGACGCGCGACACAGAGGATGAACGAAAACCTTACTTCTTGGTACCGGGCTGCGCCTTCATTCTACACTGCCCTCGGCTCCATTGTTGCGTCAACAACCGGAACGTGGTAACACATACTACGCCACGCCACATTATACTAGGGGAACAAAGGACGGCAAGGCTGGAGGCGTACGTCGCACAACATCTTGTCACGGTCATTCCCGCGCGACCAGAAAATTCCAAAAAAAGGACTTTGGATATGTGGGGAAATAGTGGAAGGACGCGAAAACCGGAAAACGAAGAAAAAGGACCAACATCTTCAGATATACATGGAGCCTTGAGATGTGCGCTCGCATTTTCTAAGGCGAATTGGCTAATGATTGTGTTTATTGTGCAGAGCGGCGAACACAAGGCATCTTTGGTGTGCCTTTATACGTCAGCATTCGGTATGCGAACGTCGCCATATCGCTGATCGACGAGAGCGGAAAGAGCTACATCTATGGCTACGTCCCCATCGTCGTCGCGAAATGCGGTGTGTTTTTGAAGGAAAAGGGTAGGGCCGTCTTTTCACGACACGCAAACTCGCTTACGATATTATGTACCCGCCCACTGACCGCGATGTTTTCTTGCAGCCACCGATGTCGAAGGCATATTTCGCCTCAGCGGCTCGGAGAAAAGAATCAAAGAGCTTAAGCTTGCCTTTGACTCACCGGACCGCTACGGAAAGGGCCTTTCGTGGACCGGCTACACTGTCCACGATGCCGCCAATGTGTTGCGGCGCTACCTCAACGATCTTCCCGAGCCCGTCGTGCCACTTGTTTTCTACGAACTCTTCCGTGAACCCTTGAGCAACGTCATCAAGCAGGGCACCAACGACGCCAACGGGCCGCAGTTTGTCGAAGGGTTCGACATGGATGCCGCCATTGTACAGTACCAGAACCTGATTACGAAGCTGCCGCCGCTCAACCGCCAGCTTCTCCTCTACCTCCTCGACCTCCTTGCTGTGTTCGCGGCCAAAGCCGACGTGAATCGCATGAATTCACAAAACCTCGCGGCCATTTTCCAACCGGGCATTCTGTCGCACCCCTTTCACGCCATGTCACCCGAAGAATACCGACTCAATCAGATCGTACTGATCTTTCTTATCGAGAACCAGGACCACTTCCTCATTGGTATGAATGGTACTGCCGCCGATGAGCAGACCGTGCAAGAGGTTCAACGAGGCACGCCCGCGGCGACGCCCGCCATTGTGATGGAAGGGGCCGGTGTGGTTGGTGTGACACGGACGGCATCCAACGCCAGCGCGGGCGCCGAAAGCGTTGCGCGCGACGGCAAGATTCGCCGCAACCGCTCGACGTCGTCACGGAACTCGCGCCACTCCAGCACCAAACACGTGGGACATGCCGCCACGCCGCGCAGCAGCAGTCCGGTGCTGGCCACGACACCGACGACAACCACGAGTAGTGGCGCTGCCGGGGGGCTCGGTCGCAGCAACACGCTACCCGCAAGATCACCCGGCCTCGGACCGGGGCGCTTTCCCAAGCGCTCGGATGCATCGAGCGGTAGCCCCGTGACTCCCTTGACCCCGATCACGGCCCAGCACGCAGGAGCGCAAGCAGCACCTTCTTTCGAGCCCGTCGCGGAAGTAGCTACCTCTTCCGGCGATGGGCTTTTGACAAATTCAGTTGCCGCGGCGGCGGCGGCGGCGGCGGCGGGGTCGGGGCCGGGGTCGGCCCCAGGAGTAGCGTCACGAGACACGTCACTGCTCGCGTCGGGGGCGTTGCCTCCTTCTACGTCTTTGGCGTCCGGGTCGCCACTTGCACTTCCTACCGTCAACGAGGCCAGTTCAATCACACCATCAAAGGAGAAACGGTTCCAGCTTTTCCAACGGTCATTCACCAACGAAAGCAGTGACCAGCTGCGACCACAGCCGAACAAACTGAAGAAGAAGCAGAGAAAGCCAAGCAGTACAAATCCGAGTGCACAAAGCTCCACGGCTTCGTTGCCGCCTGCTTCGTCGGCGTTTGGGTCTCCAAACTACGAGCCAGCAACAAATCCACTCGAGGAGCAAGCACATTCCCCGTCAGGGCCGACGGCAGCGGCTACTACCGTCGCCACCGGGAACCCGGCATCAGACGAGGGGTGGTCGCATCGCAAAGAATTCCACGCCCAAGAAGTGACGCCTCACATATCACAGTTGCCGTCGACAACGACGATAACCACCAACTCAACCACACCAACGCCAGGTACTGCGACGGCGCAGGTGGCCGCAACAACGTCGTCCGACCCGACGTTACGGCCGCAAAAGAACTCGCCGTCGACGTCCCTACACAGTTCTTTTAACGAAGGTTCCGACATGGATCAGATCGACGAAGCAGCGACGGCCGGCGTACCAGAACAAGCCGAGCAGCCGGATAAAACGAAGAAGCGGCTCTGGCGGTTGTCAAGGCGCCGCGACGAGATGCAGACGACCACAAGCGCCGCCGCCGTACCAGCGACGGGACGGCACCCGTCGACCAGCAACCTGAGTGGCATTTCGTCGCCGTTCACGCAGCAGTCTAGCCTCGGATCGAACGCGCACGCGGCCATCAGCACCAGCTCCGATGGGAGCGGCGGCGCCCCTCTGGTGGGCATCGGCGCACTACCGGCGACCGTTGCAAGTGGGGCGAGCGGAGCGTCGGATCCAACTTTGGCCTCTTCTTTGGAAGCGCCTCACGGGTCTCAGGAGGCCGGTGCAGCTGTCGGCAGCGACAAGGACGGCAAAGACGAGCCCAACAAAGGGAAGCTCAGCGGCTGGCTAAAGGGCAAGTACCGTGAGGCCAAAGAAAACGCAGAGCAACGTCGCAACAAGTCGCCGACGCCCCAGGACCAGTCCGCGGCGGCGTCCACAATGTTCAGCATGGTTCGCGAAAAGAGCCTGGACTTGAACCGGGCCACCGAGGGAGGCGAGAAACTTGCGTAACCGTCGAAGCCCACCATTTTTTTCTTTTCAATCTTTTGAACGTTCTTTGTCTCTTTATTTCTCTTCATCTTTCTCGTCAGGGGTACACGGGACGACGTGCGCGACAACGCACGACGTCTCATTCTGTTCACATCATTCATAAAAAGCACTTTCTGGTTATTGAAATGGTTTTTTTTTTTGGGAAAGGGGGGAGGCTTTTCAAGGTTTGGCGACGAAAAAAAGGAAGATAATGAAAGAAGGAGTATTTGGTTAGACAGCAGTCGTTTTTGCCTGCTTTTACTTTCTCTTTCGTTTGGGAGGAACTGTTTCTCTTCAGTGGGGTTTAGTGGTCTGTGAGCTCGTTTGGTGTTGTTTTATACGAGTCAGCTTCCCCGTTGTGGTTGTTTTTTCCCGGCCTCATTTGTTTCAATTTTTACTTCTCGGTTTGGGCGGTTCGTCCGCAACGAAGGATACCCCGAGGGAGACATGAAAACCGTTGGCGTCCAAAGACGCAAAATGCTGGGTTGGAGTTGATGTTTTTTTTTGGTGTGTTTTTTCTTTGTTCATTACTCTTAGGTTGTTCCCTTTGGTTCCCATCAATACTGCAAAAAGATATCTATATAGTGACTTTTTGTTGTGGAATGCATAAAACGGGTTTTTCTTATTTTTTGGTGTCGACGAAAGGTCGAGAGAAGATCTTTTTTTTTGTGTCGTCTACGTGGGACCGATTCGAAACGTCCGGTTGCCTCTCCTCTCATAGTACGTGCAAGGCTCGTGCAACAAGCTCATCGAGCAGCTAATTCTTCGAAGCTTTTCACGGGTCCTTTCTGGGCTAGCCTGGATGATCGAACCTCTATCTTCTTCGTTTTCTTCCCCTTGAACTCCGTCGATCCGCGCATCGGCACGGCGTCGGCTCTTCAGCGGAATAGAACTCTTCTATTGTTCTAGCCTTTTTTTTCTGAACGGCACTTAAACGACTAGTTGCAGGCTGTTCTGCGGCAAATGAACACCGGAGACAACAAAAAAGGACGCCAAGCCGCCAAGAAGCCCAGAAGTGGTCACAGAACGCCACCCGGGACAGGGACGCCACAAAACGACGCCACCAGGAACCAAGATGCAGCCAAGCGCCAAAAAGGCTTGTTAACTGGTTAACAACAAACAAAATGATGAAAAGCATCTCGCCCACAAATACAACCACGCATTGCGACACGATCGAGACTGGATGCAAGCACCGGGCGGGTTAACGGTCACCAACACCGTGAGGCAGACACGCTGTCAAAACACTCCATCTGAGGGCTCACTGCACGCCCTGCTCTTGTGGCGTGTAATACGGCGGCGTTCTTGTACGCCGGGGGCGTGGCTACCCGTCTTGCTACCCGTACGCGAGATACAACTACAGCACACGATCCAGCACGCGTTACATCGAACTCGTACGTTGTCCAGTCTCGGCCGACCCTGTCAGGGCCGAAGCCGGGGAACCAGGTGGACGCGTTTCTCGTTGTTCTCCCCCATATGCTTATTCCTTCTGCTCCTTACGACCGACCGGAGTTTACCATGGGACGAAGACACTGCCGCCCACATCGACACCGATCAAGGCAGCCCACGCACCTTTTGTTTTTAGCTACTCGTATTGCTGCCCCCCCCCTCCCCGAATACCGGACCCGCTTCACTAGGAAAAACTTGCAAGAAAATCTGATTTCCCATCTGTCTCGTCCGTCTGCCGTCGGCGCTTCTTCGCCCGCCTACGACTTAGCCGAAGGCGCCTCTTCCCTTTCTGGTGCTAGGCGGGCACCCTTCCCGTCTGCCGACTCCGCAGTTGGGAGTTGTTTGTGGACAAGGGGGGGAAAGTCGTTGTGGGGGAGGCACACCTTGGACCGCTTCCGTTGTTCGTGATGGACACTTTTTGTAAACTTTCTGATACGACTTGGGCAGGACAGAAGGGGAGGACAGAAACCCAGAAAGAACTTGAACTCGTTCGAGAAGGTACTTCATCTGTCTTCGTGATCTACCACGTGACGGAAGTTGTCAACATGCAATGTCCTGCCGTAACGCGCGCTCTTCTCTCCCTTCTCTCCCCGACCTCTTGACGGGTATGGCAAGAAACACGACGATCCCCATCTTGTCTCGTTGTCTGTGTGGGGTGTGGTTGGGTTCTCCCTTTTGGATCTACGAAGTATTACTTTGTGCGTCCGTGGATTCCGAGCTCCGTCTTACAGGTCTTCTCATAGGTCCTCATCTTCCTCGCCATTTTCGAATATTTTTATTATTTTTTTTACTGTTTTTTCATAGTCGTCCGTTTCTTCGAAATACCGAATATTGCATCCTCTTCGTCTCTCCCATCCACTCTACGGTGCGTTTGCCTCGGCATCTGCTAAACCTCGACCCCGTTTTTGCTTCATTCGCCTCCAAGCTCGCTAGGACCAACAAGCCAGTGTTTGTGACTTGACCGTTACTCCCGTATAACGACCTATTACAACCTTTTTTTTCTTCATTTTCCTTTTCGACCTTTACTTGTATCCGTTTCTTCTGTCGCCACTACCTTGACAGAGTCGTATTATTGGTTTCCCTCCTCTTTCTTGCTCCGCTTTCTGCTCTTTCTTTTTTCCCTCGACTTTTTCCCTTTTTCCTCTCCTCACGCTCCCGTTCTCCCTTTCCCCGGTTCAGCTTCCCTCTGGCTTTCCTTTTTCGGCGCCGTCGGCGCGTTTCGTAGCTCGTGACTCCTGTTTTCGGCCCTCCCCCCCTCTCGCCGTTCTGTTGTTGACTCGGTATTACTTGTCCTCCCGTACTCGTTGTCTTCCCCCCCATCGTGCCTTGCTTTCCGTCCGTCTTACTCCCGTCTCCATAGCTACTTGTAGTATCTTGCTCCCGTGTTCTGGCTGTGTGGGTGCTGGGTGCTTGTTTATGTAGTCACCGCTCTCTCCTTCCCTGTGGCCTTGTTGCCGACCGCATCCCCTACACACCTCCGTCCACACGGGCTACAGTACCAGTGGCAACGTAAAAAGGTTGTTTCCCATCCTCCGTACCGTCCTTTCGGAGCTCCAAGCAAGCGATTAGCAAACCATTGTTTCTTCGCGGGTTCGGGTGTCTCCATTTCCGTTGCATTCCTCCACATACTCTACTTTTTTGGGGAAGGGCTTTTCTTACTTTCTTTTTTTTGGTAGTATTTTTGCTGCTCATTATTTCTGTTTTACGGACTTCTATGATATCGTCCGCATTGGGAGGACGGCATTGGAATAGACAAGCGATCGATCATTCTTACCGCAATGCTGTTCAAAACATGTAAGTCTGCGCGTTTCGTTTCCGGCTTGCCCAACAGGGGGCCATAACACGGCCTAAAGACGGCCGTGTCTGTCGTTGTCCTCCGGCTCACCACAGAACATCATAGCAGCGCCGGCACCGCCGCCGCTCGAAAACGGCCTTGGCAACGGCCTCGGCGACGGCCTGGACCACGGCGAGAAGGGCGTCACGCCCGCCAACGGCCGCGTGCTCCTCGACGCCGGGGATGACGACGAGACCGTCGGCAACGTCACCACCGGCGGCTTCGCCCCCGGCACCGCCGAGCACGACGACGCGCTCGCCGTGCCCGTCCCGCCGCACACCACCGCGGCCCGCCTCATGCGCCGCATCGACCTGCGCGTCGTGCCCTTCCTGGCCGTGCTCTACCTCGTCGCCTTCCTCGACCGCATCAACATTGCCAACGCCAAGAGCTTCGGCCTCGTCGCCGACCTCGACCTGACCGGCGTCCAGTACAACACCGCCCTCACCATCTTCTTTGTGCCCTACGTCTTCTTCGAGATCGCCTCCAACATCCTCTTGAAGCGCTTCTCGCCGCGCTACTGGCTCAGCGGCTGCGGCATGCTGTTCGCCCTCGTGACCGTGTGCCAGGGCCTGACGCAGAACTTCAGCGGCCTGCTGGCCACGCGCTTCTTCCTCGGCCTGTTCGAGTGCGGCATGTTCCCGGGCTGCTTCTACCTGCTGAGCATGTGGTACCGCCGCGAGGACGCGCAGCGCCGGTACTCGTTCTTCTTCTCGTCGACGTCGCTGGCGGGCGCCTTTGGCGGTCTGCTGGCCTCGGCCATTGGCAAGAGTGCGTGGGAATAATTTTTAGGCGGTTTTTTACTATTACCATCGTTATGATGTTTTTTTACTGACCAGACAGTGGACGGCAAACGGGGTTATCTCGGTTGGCGCTGGATCTTTATCCTCGAGGGCAGCGTGTCCTTCTTGATCTGCTTTATCTTTCTTTTCACCTTTCCGTCGTTGTATGTTTTTGAGACTTCTCCTCCTCCATGTTTGATCTTGCATGCCTTTTTGGCTCCCCCCTTTTCTTTCGAACCGTCTAACCACAAAACACCCTTGCCAGCCCCGAACAAGCCAAGTGGTTGCGCGAAGACGAGCGCGCCTACGTCAAGGCCCGCCTCCAGGCGGACCAAGGCCGCAACGCCGCCGAGCGCAAGGTCACGTTCCGCGACGTCCTGACGGTCATGCGCGACGTCAAGATCCTCCTCGGCGGCTTCATGTACTTTGGCCTCATCGTGCCCGCCTACGGCTACGCCTTCTTCAGCCCGGCCATCATCAGCACCTACAACTACGGGCCCATCCAGACGCAGCTGCACTCCGTGCCGCCGTGGGCCACCGCCTTTGGCTTCTCCATGGTCGTCGCCTACTTTTCGGACCGCGCGCGCCACCGTTTCCTGTTCACCATCGGGCCCATCTGCCTGCCCATCGTGGGCTTCGCCATGCTGCTGTCCATCCACACCAACGTCCACGCCGAGTACGCCGCGCTCTTCCTCATCTGCGCCGGCACCTACTCGGCCATGCCCGTCATCGTCTGCTGGTTCAGCATGAACCTGGGCGGCCACCACCGGCGCGCCATCGGCGTGGCCTGGCAGATCGGCTTTGGCAACATTGGCGGCATCATCGCCACCTACGCCTTCTTGCAAAAGGACGAGCCGCGCTACACCAAGGGCTACGCCATTTGCATCGGCTTTGTGTGTCTGAGCGCCATTTCGTGCTGCCTGTACTTTTTGACGCTGGTCCTGGAGAACCGCCGCCGCGACAAGGCCGTGCGCAACGTCGGCCTGACCGACTACGAGAAGACCGAGATGGGCGACCTGAACCCGGACTTTCGGTACATGTTGTAGAGGGGGGGCGACTAATGAATGATCATGAAAGGGAAAAAAAAAGAGAAATAAGGAAATAATGAGTAATGTTGCTTTGGTCTCTACCTCGGAAGAGGCTGAGATGTGGGAAGATACGATTACCGAGCAGTTTGATGCCGCGTAAATATCAACAATCATGCAGTTTACTTGATTGCGTTCAAAACTTGACCCAATTGCATTCTATAAGTACACCTTCGCTTGTCTATGGTACTACATTTTTACAAGGCGGCCCCCCTACTCGTCAAACGTCCGCACGGCTGCCGGGTGCGTCGCGTTCGGGTACACCCCCGTGTCCCACACCACCAGCGCGCCCCGCCGCCGCGCGTCCTCGTGGAAGAACCCGTTCCACCCGGTCCACGCGCGCCGCAGCGGCAGCGCCACGCCGAGGTCGGGCCGCGCCGCGAAGAAGCGCCCCAGCACGGGCTCCACGCCTTCAAAGCCGACCACGTAGCGGGGCAGCTGCGGGTGCGGGTGGCTCGGCCCGCTGGGTCGGCGGCCGTCGGCGTGCGCCGGCCACACCTCCGTCCCCAGAAACGCCGCGGGCGCGTCGTAGAACCGGTCCGCCTCGTCGCGGTACGCGGCTCGCGCGGCCGAGCGCGGCGCCGTGGCCAGCGGCGGCTCGCAGGTGAGGGCGCGCGCGCGCAGGCCCGGGTAGACCAGATGCGCGCGCCAGGGGGTCGAGTGGCAGGGCAGCAGAAAGAGGGCGAACAGTTCGGCGTCGCGGTGGTCCTCATCATCGGGGGCGGCATCGTGCGGCGGCCCCTCCAGCCAGTCCGGGTGCAGGCGCTCGTACTCGCTGCGCAGGAACGAGAGCACGGACAGCGGGGCCGGCTGGTGGAAGCCAGCCAAGAACGCGGCCAGGGCCGCGTTGATGGCGAGGGCCGCGGCCAGGACGCGTTTGCGGCGGAGGGTGGTGGTGGTGGTGCTGCTGGCAGTGCTGCTGGCTGCACGAGGTGCGCGCGAGGACGTAAAAAACGAGGCGACGTGCGGCGCGGCCAGGACCTGCAGGATGGGCAGCAGGGGGTACAGGAAGCGGACCTCCTTGTGCGCGACGAGGGACAGCGCGGCCACCGACGCGACCACGGTGAAGGCGAGCGCGGTGCGCGCGTTGGCGGTGGTGGTGGGATTGGGGTTGCCGGTCGTGGTTGTGGCGGCCGGGGTGACAGCCGGGGTGGTCGCCGACGTCAACGCCGCGTACACCCCGTACAGGGCAAACGGCAGGCTGGTCGTCGTGAGCAGCGGCAGGCCCTGCACCAGGTAGTAGTGCCAGGGGTTGCGCCCGTAGAAGACGGCCACGTCCTGCGCCAGGTTGACGTCCAGGAACGTGTACGCCGGGAACGTCCAGACGCCGTAAAAGACGCGGTCCGCGCCGGCCGCGACGGCCAGCACGGCACCGCCGCAGGCCACGCTCGTGACGGCCAGACGGACGAGCACGGGCCGGCCCAGCGATGCGCCCCCGGTGGCGTGCAGCAGCGGCAGGCGCGTCACGGCCACGGTCGCGAGGGCGCCCCAGACGAGGAGGTTGGTCGGGCGCAGCACGACGGCAAAGGCCGCGAGGACGAGGGCGACGCGAAGGCTAGCAAACGCGGCGGTCAGCGTATATTAGGAAATTAGAGGGGGAAAAAAAAATCAAAGAACACTTGAAGACACTAAAGAAAACTTACCGTCTCATTGCGGGCGCAGTGAGAGCAGACGGCGCCGCGCGGCTAAACAACTCCCACGGCCAGTGCGCGAGCGCCGCGACGGTCAGGGTGGCCTCCAGGCCGTTGGAAAACGTGCGCGCGCCGCAGAACGCCTGCCAGGGGCTCGCAACGCACAGCCAAAGCTGTTTTTGTTAGCTCCTTGCAAAGACATTGGTCCTGGTTTTGCCAAGCATCCAGATAAAACAACGTACCGCTGCCCAGGCCGCTCGGCTACCGTGTCCGTAAAGCTGCCCGGCCAGCTGCCACGTGTAGTAGTCGCACAACGCGGTGAGGCCGGCCTGCGCGAACCGCGGGGCCGCCGTCAGCACAATGGCGCGTAGCGGGCCGACGACGTGCAGCGGCACCAGCACGGCGCGGTCCAGGGCGGCGTAGACGGCCGCGAACAGCAGCGGGTGCAGCGACGTGCGCAGCCGGTGGCGCCACTCCCAGGTCAGCCAGGCGCCGCTCTGGGGCCCAAAGGCGAGCTGCCACGCGGGCTCGAGCGCCTGGTAGTACTCATCCGGCTGAAAGAACGTGCGGACGCAGAGGGCCGAGAGGACGCGCAGGCCCAGCAGGAGGAGCAGGATGTCGGCGGCCTGGGCGCCGACGACTTCCGGGTGGGGGGTCCCGGAAGCGGTGGCGGCGGCGGCGGCCTGCGTGTAGGCGGCCTCGAGCTGCGCCGTGGACGGGAGCGCGGCGACGGCGGCCGCGGCCGTGGTGGTGGTGCGTGTGCTGCCGGATCGCTTGGCGGGCGCCGCGGCCGCCGGGTCGGGGGCGATGGTGGTCGACGGCGAGGCCATGATCGCGAGGTTTCTCCTGAGATATAAGAAAGAAACAGGGGAAAAAGGAGGCAATTCCACTTCTGTATTTACTTCATAGCGGATGAGAAGGATTCTTTTTTAAAGAAAAAATCTGTCTTTTTCGGTTTGAGAAAAAAAAGGAATTCGCGAGCAAAAAACCACCTTTCTCATTTTGTCGTCGTCGTGCTGTCTCCATAACTGAAGCTCAAAACGTGCCCAAGCCATTGGACAGCACGGCTGGGAGCTGCCCCTTTCATGCACCGTGCCAGTAACATCCCCCATTAACACACACTATACATACGCACTGTGCCTTTGCATACAGGATCCATACTGATTAGTCATGTTACCGTTTCCTCATACAACGCTTCCGCCTTCAGCCGCGACGGCCGCCGCTTTGCTTCGGGATTGAGCATAACGTGACCTTTGAGGGCCCGCGTGCCTTCTCTGTTTTGCTATTCTTACGTACAACGTTTTGGCAAGGAAGGCATTCTTGTTTGTGATTTTGCCTCAGTTTGGGTAATTACCTTCCCAATGCGAGCTTTTGCTCACCCAAATCGCTTGCACTTGCACTTAGGGGTTTAGTCTGCGGTCGCGCTTGTCAGCGGCGTTCTCTTCTGCTGTGCCGAGGGGCTGGCCACTCTAGGCAATACTGATATATAGAGCCCCGCCTTTCTTTCGCTTTGCCATATGCCAATTGCTTTTACAGCTTCTACTGACGTGGATGTTCTGTCGCCACTTTGCTATAAGGACGGTGCTTCTTTTGTATCTACTCGTCTGTTCTTGATCTGTTCTTGATCTGTTGCTGTTATACATTCTGTCACCGATCCGGTATTGCACTTCATTTACCCCCCGGAAAGACCAAGCGAACCGGATCCAATCCTTTCGACGACCGCAACGACGTCGACTACGGCCACGACCATGGCGCCTCACGCTGACGGCAGTGCTGCACCTGCTTCCTCCGACCCCTCCGCGTCCTATTCCCGCTTCCACGCCGCCTCCACCAAGCAGGCCATCGCCGCCGAAGACCAGTTCGCCGCCCACAACTACCACCCGCTGCCCGTCGTGTTTGCCCGCGCCCAGGGCGTCCACGTCTGGGACCCCGAGGGCAAGCACTACCTCGACTTCTTGTCCGCCTACAGCGCCGTGAACCAGGGCCACTGCCACCCGGAGCTCGTCAAGGCGCTGACCGCGCAGGCCGGCCGCCTGACGCTCAGCTCGCGCGCGTTCCACAACGACGTGTTCCCCGTGTGGGCCGAGAAGGTCCGCACGCTGTTCGGCTACGACATGGTGCTGCCCATGAACACGGGTGCCGAGGCCGTCGAGACGGCCATCAAGATTGCGCGCAAGTGGGCCTACAAGGTCAAGGGCGTGCCGCAGGGGCGGGCGCTCGTGTTCGGCGTCGAACACAACTTCCACGGCCGCACGCTGGCGGCCATCTCGCTGTCGACCGACCCGGAGTCGCGCGACAACTACGGGCCCTACGTGCCCGGGATCTCGGCCGTCGTGCCGTCGACGGGGCGGCCCATCCGCTACAACAACGTGGACGACGTGGCGGCGGCGCTCGCGGCGCACGGGCACGAGACGGCCGCGTTCGTCGTCGAGCCCATCCAGGGCGAGGCCGGCGTCGTCGTGCCGGACGACGACTACCTCGCGCGCGTGCACGCGCTGTGCCGGCAGCACAACGTGCTGCTGGTGTGCGACGAGATCCAGACGGGCGTGGCGCGCACGGGCCGGCTGCTGTGCAGCGCGTGGGCGGGCATCACGCCGGACCTGGTGACCCTGGGCAAGGCGCTCGCGGGCGGCATGTACCCCGTGAGCGCTGTGCTGGGGTCGCGCGACCTGATGCTCGTGGTCGAGCCCGGCACGCACGGGTCGACGTTTGGGGGCAACCCGCTGGGCTGCGCGGTGTCGCTGCGGGCGCTGGAGCTGGTGGAGGAGGAGCAGCTGGCGGCGCGCGCGGAGGCGCTGGGCCGCGTGTTCCGCGGCGGCGTGGCGGCGCTGCGGTCGCCGCTGGTGCAGACGGTCCGGGGCAAGGGCCTGCTGAACGCGGTGGTGATCGACGAGGCGGCCACGCAGGGGCGGACGGCGTGGGACCTGTGCCTGGTGCTCAAGGACAAGGGCGTCTTGGCGAAGCCGACGCACGGCAACATCATCCGCTTTGCGCCGCCGCTGGTGATCACGGACGAGGAGCTGCGCCAGGCGCTGGCGGCCCTGGGCGAGGCACTGAAGGAGCTGCCGACCGTGGCCCCGGCGGAAGCGCATTAGGCGGTTCGGAAAAGAAAGCGGTCCAAAGCATGGTAAATCAAAAAAATTCATTGGTTGAGGGAGAGGAGCGGCCGCATCGATACCAATCGTAGGGTCCCTCCATGTTCTGATTGGGGGTTTGCCGGCCTCAGGCGGTGTGGAAGGAAGTAGGGTAGGGTCCATGGTAAAGGGATCACAAGACGCATTTTTTGGTTGTTGTTGCTGTTGTTTCCTTGGTCTTCTGCAGGGCCACAGGAAAAAGAGGGCGACCTCTTGGCGACAACAGTTTTCAACCGCCCCCCCAAAAGGCAGAAAGAGAATCAAATGATACCAATGGGGAGTTTTTACGTACTCGTTGAACAAGCTTACATGACTCTGTCAAACACGGCACGGCACGGCAGAAGCAAAAGGCAAGACAAACCGCAAGGGTTCCGGGTTCGTGGTGCTGTTCCCCTGGCGTTGCCGTCTTTTGCCGTTTCGATGTCTTGATCCTTTTTACGATATTCCCGTCAATTGTCCTCCCGGGGCCTCGCTTGCTGCCGCTGGTGGCCTACACCTTCCAAAGCTCGTCCATGACCAGATCGCACCCGGCGATGACAAGTGAACAGTCGTTTTTGCTATCCCTCGTTTTCGTGCCCAAGGGGACCGACAGGTAGTAGTAGCCTTTCCCAGGCGGCCACGTTGTTTCTGTCGGCGGATGGTAGCAAGTCTTTGCCGGTTCCTTCGTCCGCCCTGGACTCTCCACACACACACACACCCAGCATAAATATACGACTTGCATGTGTACATATGCATACATTTACAACGTTGCTTCCAATCGCGGCAGCCCCTGGCCCTGTCGTTTCTCCGCCTTTTTTTTTCTCCTGTTCTCCTTTCTGCCAGAATAACAACGGCAGAATGGCGATTCCCAAAACCAGCCAAACCGGCTAAGATTGTTTGCGAGGCCCACAGCTCCGCAGGACAGAAAAGAGCGGTCGCAGACCAGTTGCAGGCTTGCAGACGTGCAGACGGGCTAGCCGAATTCTCCAAAAGCGGTGTATGCCTCGGTATAGCATACAAAAGGCTACGACGCATGCATGGCCGCATGGCAACAACAGACAGAACAGGCTGGCGGCTCGTCTGGGCGGTCCGCCTCAAAGAGCTACTTAGTATTATCGCGGTGCAGCAAAGTGGACCTCATGCGTTTCGTGTCTGGTCTGTTGGGCATGCTTGGGGCTTTCCGTATCAAAACGTCGTCGTTCTGGCTCCCCCCAATACTCCCGTTTGTGGATCACGCGGCCACCGAAACGCCTAGGAGTGGGCGGTTCAGGGGAGGCTTTTACTGGATGGGCCCCGCGAAAGAAAAGTGCACTTTGTTTGGTTTTGTGTGTGTGCGTGACCGACGCCGAGGCAGCCAAATAACGCAAAGCAGCCGCCAGAGCGATTGGCAAAGAAAACGGTTGGCCAGCCAGTGAGTTCTGTCTGCAAACGTCTGGCGGCGCGCGTCCTCTTTCGGCGTGCAACCAACAACGCAACGCGTCCAGTCGGCGATAGCCTAGCGTAGGACATTTGTCTTTCTGTGTATGCATGTCCTCTCTCTCTCTCTCTCTCTCTCGTCTTTCCGGTCCCTCCTGTCCTGTTGTACCTGAAGGCAAAAAAAGCCAGGGTGAGCACTTACACTCGAAACGGTGTACTCGTAATGCAAAAGCCGCCCGCCGCTCTTCGGCAAGAAGATACAAAAGTGTAAAACGGGTTCTTTTTTCTTTTCTTTCTCGCCACCGGCCAATCGCGGACCAACACGCAACCCCTATCTCCATAGTGCCGCCTGCTTCCGAACGGATACGACGATGCAGATAAGAAAGAAGATGAAAGCAACGAAGGCTGCACGAACGGTGGGAAAAGAAAGATGATGGCTGTTGGCAGGCCTCATTGGACTTGGCAAGACAAAAGCAACCTATGGCTGTGTGAAGCGACTGGACAGGCACGCACCGTGTCACTATGTGCGCGGCACGGCCAATCTAGGTGAGGACAAGTCGAAAAATAGGGCCGCGGAAGCCACAATGGGAACGGGAGTAACAACTCACTGCATGGTTTGTGTTACTGGGCAGCCGGTGAGCAGGAGGGGCCTGGGCGGCGGCCTGGGCGGCCAGCCAACGGCCGGCAGAGCACGCATGGCCGCCCAGTCACCAAACAATCGTGCTTCATGGGGCAATAGCACGTGCCGGCCTGGAGGGTGCTCCGGTAAGAAAACACAGTACCGATACACACTGTGTAGATAAGGCCCACGAGCGATCTCCGTATTACTGTCGAACAAGATTCCTACATACGAGTGCGTACGAGTAAGATACAAGTCGTACGCGGAAAGCAAGGACGAGCACGGGTACAAACGTTTACAGAGTCATCCATCCCAGAAGCACGCAACCGCATGTCCGGGGGCGCGCAAAAAAAGAACAAAAAAGAAAATGGATGCAAAACCCGTTTTTCGTTACGGAAACCCCGTTTAGGCCCTTTCCGCGACTGAGCAAACCCTTTCTTCCCTGTTCTACGTTGTCGTCCCTGTTTTCTCTCTGGTCTCTGCTGTTCTGTCCTTGATCGCCGGCCATTTCATTGTTCTCGAATGCTGTCCTTGTCTCGATGACGGCACGTTGCGCACTGCGATTTCCGTTTTGGGTGGAGAGAGTGCCCTTGTGTCCCTTTTAGCTCACTAAGGCTCTGTATGTATGTAATGCTCCGTACCTCTTTGTCTCTTGTTTCCCTGATCGCGGGTCTTGCGGGGGCTTTGTACCTTTGTACTTTGGTGCATTGGGTGGGATCAAATGGACGGCACAGTGCCCAAAGCGCTACTTCGTAGTGTCCCAATAACTCTTTTAGTGTGGGGTTCACCCATCGTTTTCCTCTGACGCTGTCATAATACGATCATTGGTCTTTGTGACAGTGTCTTGCGACCCCCGTTGCCACTGGCTCCCCGGCACCTTGGTCGCTCTTGCCGCCAGCGGTGTCGCCAGTTTAACCCCCATTGTTCTTTGTCCAAGACTGCATCGCTCGCTCCTTCCCCCATCACGCGCTCCTTGACCAAGGTCGTTCGTGCCTGCGTTGTCTGAAATACAGCCAGCCTCCTTCCCAACAACGGGCCTTGTGCTTCGCACCTTTCTTTTTCTCTTCCATTTTTCTTTTCTTTCCCATCCATCCATCCTTTTTTGGGTATCTTCTCTTCGTTTCCTCTTCATCTCCTTCGTCGTTTCCATTTCCTCCCATCCCCCCACAACTCCTATCCCTCCTGCTCTGAGTCATTCGCTTGTGCTTGGAAGCAGAAAGCAGCAGCAGCACTATTACACGGCAACAGCAACAGCAGCCGCCCCAAATCACGCACTCGAACGGTCCCTTACGCCATAGTGACTACGTCTTTGCCTACACAGTGTCTCTTTCTTCCCCAGCACACGTTCTTCACACGGTACGTATCGGCATCTGCTGAGCCTCTCCTGTCGCCTTTCTTACACCGTGCCCAGACCTGCGTCTCGCTCGCTCTCTCGCTCCCTCAACAGAGCAAAGCCCGCCGAGCTCGCCCATCTCCCCTATCTCATCTATCTATCTCATCCATCTCATCCATCTCATCATCCCGTCCGCGCCCATCCACTCCCATCCATCATCCCATCCACAGCCCGGCCAGGCCGTCCAGCTTCCTCGATTAGACGGCCCTTCCCCCCTTTGCTCGCCCTGCTCCATGACTAACTGGTCGATTCCTTCGTTGCATCTGCACAGTACTCGTTTTCGTTCGTCTCTTTTGGTGGCTTGACTAACACGAATCTTCTCTCTTCTCTGAACATCCAGATCCTTTCCTCTTTCATCGTTTTCCTTCTCTTGTCTTCTTTTTTGTCTTTTTTTTTTGTCTTCATCTTCGTTTCCCCGTCTGCCGCGCCTTTTGCATCTTTGATTTCTCATCATCGCTGGTTTCCCTGTTGTTCTCCGTTCCTCTTTCGCCTCGTTGTCTCGCCCTTTGTCCTCAGCTCGTTCGTATTCGGTTCGTCTATCGACTCGTTCTTTCGACCCGTTCAACTCGTTCAACTCGTTCGTTTTCTATCCACCCAACCCCCTCCGCTTCATCTTACCTGCCTACCTGGCTGGCCCACGGTCTTGTTGTCCTCGTCCTTCTGATGCGTGCCCTCTCTCGTTCCCGAACAACTCGAAACGAATCCCAGAAAGCACGAGCCGAGACCCCATCCATCGTCATCCACGGCAGCTCCACCGCGGCTCGAAACAAGCCCACGGCTGCACGGCTGCACAAGAAGTATCCACTACCCCTAGACCCCAGCATCGACCCCTTCATTCTGCGAGTACCATCGACACCAAAACCAAACGACCACAACAGCTGCCTGTGCTTGGCTTGTCTGCCTGTTCTACCCTTACACCACACCCTCTCCCCCCCGGTCGCTTTCTACCTGCAGTCGGAGAGAAGCTCTCAGCACGGTGCAGCCTATCGGATCCTCGCCGCCTCATTTGTCGGCATTGCTTGACCTTTCCTTCTCTTGGTCTCTCCCCTTGTTCCTGTACTCTCGTTTCTCTTTTCTAGTCTATTTCTAGCTCTTTTTTCTTTTTTCCTTCTTCTTTTTTCATTCCCGCTTTCTTCTCTTCTTCTTCCTCCTTTCGTCTCTTGTTTTTTATACCCATCTTTGGATCAGCTTCATTGTTAAGCAACTGGCATCGACATTCGCTTCTGCTTGCTTGGTCCTTTCGTTCCCTCCCTCTACTTTTTGCCGCCAGCCTAGCCTTGCTAGCCTAGACCCTTTGCACCGACTACCGGACTGCGCCTTATCTCTATCACCTTATCGGCCGCGCCAACCAGTGTACATGACTGTCACAGCCGTGCAAGCTTCCATCACCCTTTAAACCCATCGGGGAGGGGGAGGGTTGCCCTTTCTTTCCTCCCGCCTCTTTTTCTGCCCTTCGTTCAACACGGAAAAAAAGGGAACGCCGTTTGCATTTCCCTCGAACCACAACACAAAAGCAACCATGGCATCGTCAAGCAGCAGGCGACAGCGTACCGGCGAGGATGCTGCCATCGGCCAGTTTCTGATTGGTGGCGAGATCGGCAAAGGCAGTTTTGCCCAAGTCTACATTGGCAAGCAAAAGGTGAGCAAAGCCAGGGGCTGCTGCTACTACTACTGCTACATTTGATAGTATTTGCTTGGTAGTTTCTCTTTTTCTAACCTTTGTTCCTTCGCTTCCAGGTCTCTGGTGCCGCCGTCGCCGTCAAGTCCGTCGAGCTCGCTCGCTTGAACAAGAAGCTGAAGGAGAACCTCTACGGCGAGATCAAAATTCTCAAGACCTTGCGCCACCCACACATTGTTGCCCTCCACGACTGCGTCGAATCCGCTACCCACATCAACCTCATTATGGAATACTGCGAGCTCGGTGACCTGTCCATGTTCATCAAGAAACGGGAAAAGCTCATCACCAACCCGGCCACCCACGACATGGCCCGCAAGTACCCCAGCGCCCCCAGCTCCGGCCTGAATGAGGTCATCACGCGCCATTTCCTCAAACAGCTGGCCAGCGCCCTCAAGTTTCTCCGCGAGGGCAACTTTGTCCACCGCGACGTCAAGCCCCAAAACCTGCTTCTCCTCCCCTCACCGGCATACCGCGACGCCCACAAATCCAGCCGCCCCATTCTGACCGCGAGCCACGACTCCCTCATTCCCGCCGCCGGCTTGTTCTCGCTGCCCATGCTCAAGCTCGCCGACTTTGGGTTCGCCCGTGTCCTGCCGTCGACCACCCTCGCCGAAACGCTTTGCGGTTCCCCGCTGTACATGGCACCCGAGATCTTGCGCTACGAGCGCTACGATGCCAAGGCTGACTTGTGGTCGGTTGGCACCGTTCTGTACGAGATGGTGTGCGGCCGGCCGCCCTTCCGCGCCAGCAACCACGTCGAGCTGCTGCGCAAAATTGAGGCGGCTGAAGACCTCATTCGCTTTCCCCGTGATTGCATCGTCAGCGCCGAAATGAAGGCGCTCATCCGCGCCTTGTTGAAGCGCAACCCCGTCGAGCGTCTTAGTTTTGACAACTTCTTTAACCACAACGTCGTCGTTGGTCCCATACCCGGCCTGGTCGAGGACGACGTACCACGCTCCGAGCGCCACCCGCAGCCGTTGGAGCGTGTCCCCGAACACCGCCGGTCGTCCAAGGATTTGCGGCCTGCGTTGGCCACTTCGTCATCCCCGTCTTCGTCGCCGAAGCCCAGTGAGCCGGTGCCTTCGTCGACACCGCCAGCGCCGCCCGTGGCCGGCGGCGCGCCGACGTCGCGGAGGCAGTCGTTCCGCCGCTACATCCCGGAAAATGCCCCCAGCGGTGCCAATGCGGCGGACCTAGACCGAGAGGCCGCGTTGGCGGCGGCTGCAGCGGGTGCAGTGGCATCCTCGTCGCCCCAGGACGCGCAGAGCAGGGGCGACATCAGCGGCCCGCGCCAGAGCTACTCGCCAAGACAGCAGCATCCAGACCTCGTTGAGGGCTTGGGCATCCGCCGCCCGCCCGCCCAATCGTCCAATACGGCTCCTGCGTCTTCCCGACCTGTTGCGTACGAAGACCGCAAGCTCCAGCCGCGGCCGTCCAACGCCTCGCTGAAGCAGTACCAAGTTCAAGGTCAGAGCCCACAACCGCCACAGCAGCTACACCACCGTTATACAGCGCGCGAGGGATCCTCTCCCGCGTCCTCTCTCCGCAATGAGCTAATCTTTGACGACGATGACCCAGCAGACGCGAAAACAGGGCAGCGTGCTCACATCCTCAGCGAGGAGCAAGAGAGGGCCGCCCAGGACATCGCTTTTGAGCGGGATTACGTCCTCGTGGAGAAGAAGCACGTTGAAGTCAACGCCTTCGCCGACGAGATGGCGGCCAATCCTCGGCTGGCCGCCCAGTACCAACAAGCATCCACTTCTGCCCCAAACGCGGAGCAGGCCATGGTGCGGCGTTCGACGCAGCAAGGCCACCCCACGTCGGCCACCGGCGCTGTGGCGCCCACACCTTCGCGCGCCATGCAGGTCGCCCAGGGTGCCTTGACGCGCCCGTTTCACGGCGGCGAACGGCCGTCGTCGTTGTCGGCGAGCCCCAACTCAACGACGTCCTTCATCGCCAAGGCCATTCACGACGCCAGCTTCCGCCTGCTGGGCGTGAAGAGCCCGGTCACGCTGATGGGCAAGGGTACGTCGCCGCCGCAGCTGTACAGCCCCTTCCCTGCCTACCCAACACCGTCCGCCGCAACCGCCGCCGCCGCCCTCATTACCGACGGCCGGCACGGCAGCGGCGAAAGCGGCAGCGGGTCGGCGGCGACCGACGGCGACGCACGCGTGGCCCAGCTGATCGAAGACTACGCCACGCGCAGCGACGTCGTCTACGGGTTTGCCGAGGTGAAGTACAAGCAGCTGGTGCCGCTGGCCCCGTCTGCTGAGCACGACTTGAGCGGTCTGCCGGTGGCGGAGAAGGCGGACGCCGTCGACAGCGACGACGAGCTTACGCTGGACGCTGTCGTCGTTCTGTCCGAGGAGGCCCTGGTCTTGTACGTCAAGGCTCTTTCCTTGCTGGCCAAGTCCATGGACATTGCTAGCATGTGGTGGCGAAGCAAGATGCGCGGCAGCGGCGCCATGGGAAACGGCGGCAGCGCCAGTTATCTCCTGCTCGTGCGCGAGTCGCCGCTCGGCCAGCGCATCAACGCCGCCGTGCAGTGGATCCGGTCCCGTTTCAACGAGGTGCTGGAAAAGGCCACCTTTGCGCGGGAGCGGCTGGTCGAGGCGCAGCGCCGCTTGCCCGAGGACCACCCAAGCCACCCAAGCAACCACAACCGGGACGACAGCGCCGGTCTAGGCAACGTGGGCGCGACGACGCCAGCGGCCGCCGGGTCCAGCACAGACGGTGTGTACCTCAGCGCCGGCGTCAGTGCCGAAAAGCTCATGTACGACCGGGCCGTGGAGATGAGCCGTGCTGCAGCCATTGGCGAAATCTCTAACGGGGACCTGGCCGGCTGCGAATTGTCTTACATGACGGCCATCTGCATGCTGGAGGCCGTGCTGGACACCGAAGACGACGCGACTCGGCGGCGGCTGTCCACCTCGAGCAAAGACGAGAAGGCGGCGCTGGACGACAATGCCAGCGACATCAACATGGAAGACCAGCGGACCGTGGAATCTAGTGAGTCCCCCCTCCAAAAGATAGAGGACATTGATTTTCGTTCAGTTTTTGTGACTCCGTGACTGACCAACCATCAGTGATTGCCATGATCAAGACACGGCTGGCCGTCGTCCGCAGAAAGGCGCACGCTATTTCGAACCATTCGCGGGCTGCACAGCAGCAGCAAAGCCTGGTTCGACGGCGAAGCGGCGATGTAACGCCGCGTAGCGTCCCATCGCATGCATCCTGAAAAAAAAAAAGACGTTTACGTCGATAAGAAAAGACGGAAACGCTTATCTTAAAACAAAACCTAACCACGGTCACGTTTTTGGGTGTCATACGGGAATCTTCCCCGTTTACGGCCGAAATGCTACTTTTTCTACGTTTCATTGTGCGGCGTTTTTGTTTTGATGTTGGCTTGTTTTTGGCTTTGTTTTGAGTTTTCTTTGATTATTTTCTCGCTGTTGTTATTGTTGTTGCTTTTTTTACCACAGCCCATGAGGATGACCCGTATTTTGTCAGGCGTTTCTGGGTCATGGTTTACCAAATTGCAGCCTTTTGTTTTTCTTTTTTTTTCCTTTCTTTTCTTCTTCTCCTTTTCATCGGTCATGGTGTGCGTCGGCTGCTCTGTGCCCGGCGTTGCATCGGTGTCAATGAATCACACAGACAGTGGCTTCGTCAAGCCAAAAATTGGGGGGCAAAGCTCCCTCGAGTGTGTTTGTGTGTGCGCGATGACTTGGTGTTCTGTGTTATTGTCTTGTGTTATTATAAAGTACGATAGCCGGGAAACGGGTCGCGAATCACGTTCTGCTGGTGAACATGGTGGGAACAAGGACCAAAGGGGCGTTTTTGTAACCGTACAGCGAAAGAAAAGGAGACAATGGAAAGTTTTCTTTTTTTTTTTTTTGGCTGGTGATATCTCGATTTCCATCAAATCAAAATTTTGCTTCACTTTTCTTTTTTCGTGGTCTATCGTCCCCTTTAATTGTTTGCTCCGGCTGGGCTAGCTATTGGTTCCTCTCCTCTTCTCTATTCTTTGCTCGCATGATGCCATCTTTCCTATCAGCATCGCAGGTAGCTGGTATGTATCTCGTCGTTATAATAACAAATGCCCTCCAACATTCTGCCTTTTTATATAGTTTTTTTTTCTTCTTCTACGCAGCAACCAGGTTCGTTTTGTTTTCTCGATGCGTCTCTTGACGATTACGGCGCGGTTCGGTCTCAATCTCAAAGATGACAAACTTAAATGCTTCACATATTGTTTTGTATTGCTTCACTACCTTCCGTCTCGCCCGCATCACGCCCCCGCCGTGCTGCCCCAGTGGCTCCGCAGGTTCGCCACCAGCGCCGCCGGGTCCAGCGGGTACAGCGCCGGGAGGGCGTACTCCTCCTTTGTGTCCTCGTCCTCCTTGTCCTCGTCGTCCTCCTCGTCATCCACCGCTGCGTACTCCGCCGCCAGCGCGTCCAGCTCCGCGGCCCGCTCGGGGTGCGCCGCCCGCAGCCGCGCCACGTCGGCGGCAAACTGCTGCGGCTCCGCGTCGGCCTCCCCAGGTCCGTGTCGTTGCCGTTGCCACCGCCACCGCCGCTGCCGCTCTGCCGCCAGCGCCCGGCCCACGCGCGGCGGCGACGCCGTCCACAGCGGTCGTTGGTCGAGCGTCCGGAGCCGCCCCCACTCGTTGGCGTACGCCACGCGGTTGCCGCGGCGGACAATCAGCACAGCGTCGGCCAGCGGGCGGCGGTTGTCGTCGTCGTTGTTGTTGTCGATGACGTTGTCCCCCTGGGTCGCAGACGCAGGGTCGTCCAGCATCGCCGCCAGCCGTGCCAGCCCCACGTAGCTCTCGTCGTGGATGGCGCGCGGGGTGAGGCGGACGGGGAGGGTGGGTTTAGCCAGGACGGCGGCGCCATCGGCAGCTGCGGTGGACGATGCTCGTGCCGCACCCGGCACCGCCTCCGCCTGGCCGTCCAGAAACCGCGCCAGCAGCCCCAGCCGCGACTGCGCCGCGTGCGCCGCCAGCAGCACGAGGCACACGCGGTACCCGGCGCGCCGGAAGATGCCGGCCATCTCGACGACGTCCTCGGGGAAGCGGCTGGCGGACTCGACGAGGGTGTCCCTGGGTGGTTGTGGTCCTTCGTCTCCACCGTTGCCGCCGCCGCCGCCCGCCGCCACCGCACACGCCCGCGCCAGCCAGCGCCGGGCGTCGTGCCCGGTGGCCGCCGAGGCGAGGCCCGGTGGCGCTTGCCCCGCCACGGCGGCGGCGATCAGGCCGGCGTACGCCGGGTGGTAGGGCTTGTGGGTGTCGGCGACGAGGTGGCAGGGCGGCGGGGACGAGCCGGGCGCGCTGGCCGCCAGGGCCGCTGCCAGGGCGGGCGCGGCGTGGGACTTGCCGGCACCGGTCTGGCCGGCGAGGATGATGCAGACGGGTTGGCGGCCGGGGCTTCCCGTCGCTGTCGCCGTCGACGGTGTGGATGCGGGGGTGCGGTTGTTGTCGACCCCGGCCAGAGGACCAAACTCGGCCGGGCGGATCTGCTGCTCAAAGATGGCGGCGTTCTCCGCGTCCGAGAGAAAGTAGTCGCTCGGTTTGGGCATGGTCAAGGAGGGCGGAAAAAAGAAAAAAAAAAAAGAGTTCTAATTGATTGCTACCAAAATGCAACATGGGGCTCGATGTTTGCAAAGGTCCGTTCAAAATCACGACTTTCTTCCTGCGTGTATCAAACTTGCGGTCGTCTAAAAGGCAAAAATTACCCTTTGGACTGTAACTTGACTCGAACGTAGTCCCGCAAATGGGACGGCACGGCACACGGCACATGGGCTCTTTCTCTCGTATTACCCGCCCGCGGCAGCACACCACGAGATGATTCTTACGAACTGGACGCTTTTCAAGCACTGCTATTTCACCTATTTTTGCGTTTCTTTGCTTCTACTGTCTTCCTTTTCAATCCTTTTTGACAAAGCCACCAGCTAGCATCGCGTCTCTTTCTTTTGAGAGCGTTTCTGTATCAGACTTTCTTTTCTCAAATCCCGGTAGCCTCACTGTAACAAAAGACTTGTCCGCTCTATTCTTACAATTTTTAATCGTCGACAAGCGTGTCCTTTTTATTACGTGCCTCACACTCTAGTCGTACTAAAACAAGGGGCGGGGGTGGTATCCTCTGAGTGCGTCCAGTAGTATCGTCATGTTCTATTCTTATTTCTTCATCGCCTGTTGCTGCCACATTGTAGGCTTGATTCCCCCGAGACATTCGCTCCTTTTCTCTGCATGCAAATTAGTACCAAGCCACTCCTCAGCCCCTCCAGAACAAGATGCGTCGCACAGTTTCCCGCGTGTGTGGGAGAGCCATGTCGGATCGCATGTGGAACAGAGAAAGGCTCTCTCCCCTCTTTTCCCCCGAATGCCGCTGTACACCATCTTCCTTCACTAGTCTGATTGGCTTCTTTGCCTCATGACGTTGGCAACCAACTAAATCTTTCCCCGACTGCGTACTTCTTCGCCGACTCAGCCTCGCCGTCTAGGCATGCATGTCTCGCTTTTCCATCAGGTCTTTTCCTTCAAGACCATTGCTTTGACGACCCGTGTCTGGGCTACAGTCGTCATTTTCACATGTTTGGATCGAGGCGGACGAACCCTTTGCCAAACGCACGTACGACGGGAACAAATTCCAGGGGGAAAAAAAAAGAAGAAAAAAAAAGAGCGAGTCTGCCTTGCCTCGTGTGCTTTTGTTCGTCTCTGCGTGTCTCGGACGCTCCTTGCTGTGTACAGAGAAATGGACGTCGCCCAAAATAAATAAAATGTGCGTCCACAGCGTACATGGGCGATCATCATCGCCTCTCGACAAGGATAGTAAACGAAGAGGGTGTGTCTGTAGTGGGTCGCGCCCATGCGGACAAAGTAGAGGGTACACGGTGGTTGTTGCTCGTGCGTTTCTCAGGCAAAGCAGTCGTCCCAGTTGCCGCCGCGGCGCGCAAACGCCAGGCTGTCCACAAACCGGCGGAGCGTGCACCGGCCCAGGGCGTCGGCACCGCAGTGCTCCAGGGGGATCACGCGGTCGTTGACGAGAATGCGGACGAGTTCTTCGTTGTCGTCGTGGTCGTCGTTGTCGTTCTCATCGCACACCATCTTCTCCACGTACATGCGCGCCGCAAACGGCACCGTCCAGCTGGCCGCGTACCCGCGCAGGGCGCCGGGTTCCGTGCGCGTCGTATTGGACGGACGATCCCCGCCGTCCTTCCCCGGCCGCCCCTCTGGCGATCCATACAGCCCCAGCGCGGCAAAAACGCCCGTCATGTCGTTGTCGTGGCTGAAGTCGGCGTAGACAGTCGCGTTGAGCGGGAACGTGGCCGGGTTCGCGTCGAGCGTCCGGTTCGTGCTCGTGCGGTCGGCCACGGGCGTCGCCGTCAGCCGCGCGATGAGCTCGTTGACAAACCCCACGCCCTGCGTCGCGCCCAGCACGCTGCCCGCGCCGTTGCCGTACCACTTGCCGAGCGTCTGCAGGTAGTCGTAGGCCCGCCACTCGGCCTCCGTAAACAGGCCGCAAAAGGGCGACAGCTCGCGGCCGCCCATTTTGTCGTCTTCGCGGTCCACATCGAGCTTGTCGGCCACGGTCTCAAACGGGCACAGGTCCATGAGCTGCACCGTCTCGGCGTCGGTGAGGTTGGCGTCCGGCAGGCCGCGGTTGAGGCGCGCCGTGATGGCCGGCACAAAGGTGGCGGCAAAGGTGCGCTGCGCGGCGTGGCCGGCGGACCCCGTAAACGCCGGGCAGAGGCCGTTGTAGCTGAGCGTGTTGTTGAAGCCGGCCCGCTCGGGCAGCAGGACGATTTCGTACGATCCGGGCTCCGCCACGTCTTCGGCCCGTGCACGCGCCGTGGTGGACGCAGTGGTAGACAATGCGTTGTCGTCGTTGTCGTCGAAAGGACCTTCGAGGCGGCCGCGATCGAAGCCGTCGAGCCAGTAGAGGGCCGAAATGACGACGCGGTGCTGGTCCGCGGAGCGCACAAAGGGGCGGATCGACGAACACGGTGCGGAGGACGACGCATTGTTCCCGCCCGAAGCAGACCTCCGGATGAGCGACTGGTACCGCTCGTAGAAATGCGTGCCCGAGTAGAACATCTGCTTCTCGCCAAAGCGCGTCAGCTCCTCGCTGCCTAGCCGGTAGCGGTAGTCGTTCAAGAAGGCGAACGCGCCGTCCGGCCCGTCGGCAAACGGAACGGTTGCCGAATCGAGAATGCGTCCGATCGTGGCCGCGTACGCTTTGGACTTGCCCGCCGTCGGAGAGCGGGCGCCGTGCCGCGAGAGCACCTGGGCGAACGTGTAGCGGCAGTTGGGTGGCAGAGCGGCGGTCGTTGACGACGAAGCCGAGGACGGCGGGGACGACGGCGAGGACGATGTTGCGTCGACTTCCGAGGGCACCGAAAAGAAGGGCGCGTATTGGCCCCAGAACGGAGCCACGGTCGGGTGGCAACGGTAACCGTGGGCGGGCGTGTCGCAGGCGGGCGCGTGGCTCTTCCGGCCGCGGGCGTGGGCGCTGCGTCTGAATCGCTTACGGTCAGAGACGGCGAGGACATGAGCTTGTTTCAGGAGTATCCCTCTCGACGCAAAACTCACGAGAAGGCCACGCCCAGGTACAAGAGGAGGCCAAGCGACACGAGGACTAGTGTCAGCTTCATCTTGGAGCGGTGGCCGCGCGGCCCGGCATGGGGGACCGCACCGTCGTAGTAGCCCTCCGCATCGCCGCCCGGGCGGCGCGTCCGGCCTCGGCCCACCGGCTCAGCGTACAGCAGCGGCTCGACTATCCCGTTCTGTTGCTGCCGGTCGGCCTGGCTGCGGTCGACGTCTTCGTATCCATTCTCAATGGACGGCTTTGTTGGGAGCGACTGGTAGCGGTGGCGCTGGCGGTCGAAGAACGCCCGGACGTCATGCATAAGCGACGCGGGGTCCATTGTCGCGGATGGGCGTGAGGGAGCAACGTAGGGCTGACAAGGACACGGGGATGTGTTTACTCGATGTTTGTAAAGTTCTCCGTCGCGTTGACTAGTTCCATCTGTACTGACGGAGGGAGAGAAAAGCCTGAAATTAGGAAGTTGCTAGTGGTCGTACGGGGAAGCTTGCACCTGCCCAGTTAGGTTGCACTGCCTGCGGAGCATGGCGATAGGGGGGGAAGGCCCTACTCCGTTGGTTCCTGGCTGATGATTCTAACGACGCCTCGGGCGGGACCATCCGTGTATGGACCCACTTGGCTCCTGCCACCTGGCAGCACCTGCCAGGGCGGGCAAATAAGTCGACGGCCTCAGACACACCCTGTGGCAACCACATGCGTTGTTATGTCGTTTTTGTATTGACAAGACAGTCAATCTTGTATGGGCGTTCAGAAAAGGTGAGAGTCAAACGTGGTTGCATCTGACACAAAAGTGGATAACATGCTGTACTTCACTCTGCTCTCAAGCAGCGTTTCTTCTGTTGTCAACCACGGCCGCATGAAACAACCACTTATGTCACTCGCAGCAAGAACCTTTGCTATAAAACTGCGTTGGCTTGTTATGCTTTGTTGGCAAAAACAACATACTTTACAATAAAATAACACAAATATGATCGTTGATACGCATCCGCCAAGGCGGCCGTGGCCGACAACACCAGCCCGGTACAACTGACTGCCTCTGCCTCATGTTGGCGACGCGGACTGGAACCGCATCTGCCGTCATTCTTTCAGCGTCCTAGCTTTGGGTAGAACTCGCGACATTCTGTCCCGGGTTCCCCGCCTGACGGAACCGTATCGGCACCTTTTTGACGGATGCGCGGTTGGTTCGCTTGCAAGAGGCGGTGCTGAACACTTCCAATTCTGCACGCCAAGCCTATCTCTCTCCTTGTCAAACTGCCGGTTTTGCTATGGCTTGAAAAGGCGGACGAAAATCTCAAGAATGAAGACGTATGCGAGGAGCTTACCGTTGAATGAGGGTATGTAGGAACAAACCTTGTAAAGCGCAGGCTCAGCTTCCACTCACGCTGTTGGATGGATTTGTTTTGCTAACAGAAAACACAAACAGCAGCACCCCACACTCAATATACTAAAGTGCGCTCTTCTTATTACACCCCATTACCACAGGCTCCGAAGCTGCACACATCTTCCCATTTTACGGATCCAACTCGGGATGCTCACAGGCCCTCGATGTGGTACTGTGATCACGCTGGCCAGGGACAACCTAGAAAAACCAAAACGGTCTCAATAACAGCACGAGCAAGCATACAGGCGGAGTCTTGTGGAGAAACCCTCCGTCTCGACAGCTATATAAATTGCGCGACCCGCATTCGCGGGTGTGCACTTGCACTGGCTGCTGCAACCAGTGTTCGCGCTTTCAAACAATACTAAACGACAACGATAGGACCGACATCTGTGGTGGGCCGTGGACCGGCGGGCTGACGGTAGAGGTTGACGAGAGACAACCCTAGCTTTCTCGTGTGGTTGTTTTTTAGAAACTCCATAACCAAAATCCGACGCGGTTGAGACCCCGTTCGGTACGTGGCTTCGGGGGCCGGCAGACCAGCAGGAGATTCCCCGTGCTAGGACTTCGTCCGGTTGGCTTCAAACCCGTTGTCCGGCATCCGTCGCTAAGCAACGTGAGTGTGATGTTTTCTCCGACCTGGCGAAACGACATGTACAGCAAACCGGAGTTGACGGTCCGTCAAGACTTCTCGAGGGTGCCAGATTTTGTACCAGATGAAAACGCCATTGTCACGAAGTGGACGGGGGGGGGGGGGGAAGCACATCCATATGTCGACGTCAACGAGGTCGACAATATCAATGCCTGGTTAACATAGCAGTGGACGCTGGTGCGCGACGAGGCCCCGTTTTCGGTAACGGCGTTCTCCAAAAGAGCACGCCGTAGAATACAAGGGCCAACTAAATGATTTTTATAGTCCGTCTATGTGCTCCTATTTCCTTACACGTTTTGGTATCTAAGACAGTAGGAATGGAAAGATAAACAAAACGACAACAAAATGCAAAATTATGCCGGGCAAAATTCAGCACCGGGTGCACACGGTGCTAGAAAACAGGTACACGGAAAGAGTGCAAGCCGCCGATACACACGGAGTAACAGTAACACGTAATACACCACCCGCCTAAAACGCTACACCCACGCTCTGCGGCCGGTGCGGATTCGCCAGGCCGCCGACGCCGAGCAGCCCCGCTGCGGCTGCCGCCTTGTCCGTGTGGACCACGGCGGTGGTCAGTGTGGGTGTTGTCAACGCCGTCAGCGTGGTCGACGTCGTGGCCGACGTCGGCGTCGGCGTGCTGTCCTGCTGGTGGTGGTAGTGGTGCTGGTGTTGTTGTTTCGCCAGGACCGCCTGCCGGTCCATGTGGCCAAACGCCATCTCCTCTTCGTCGTTGTCGTTGTCGTCATCGTCGTCGTCGTCCTCGTTGTACCCGTCTGCACCTCGGTGGTCTGCTCCGTCCCGTTCCGTCGTCCACGTCGACAGCGTGTCCACCGTCGACAGCGACGCCGTGTCCAGGCTTGTCCGCGTTGCGTCTGCCGGACCACTGCCGCCACCGCCGAGGGTCGGTGCCAGACACTGGTAAAACCCCTCCTTTCCCCGGACCGGCCGTGGTTGGTTGGTCACGGCGTCGACGCTTTCGTTGCGGTTGTTGTTATTGTTGCTGTCGTTGCCGCCGCGGTTTCCGCTGCCCTCGCTCGTGCCCGGAAACAGCCAGGCGGACACCCGCGCAAACGATTTCTTTTTGCGCAGGGGCGGCCGCAGCACGAGCGGCAGCGGCGGCGCCAGGGGCACGTCGACGGGCCGGCCGTTGATGCGTGCACCCGACCGGGCGGCGGCAGCCGAGGCGGCGGCCGTCGTCTTGGCCTTTTTGGTAGCGGCGGCGGCGGCCGAGGCAACCGATGCCGCCGACGCCAGCGATACGGCGGACGCGCTGCCTGTGGCGGTCGTGGCCAGGCGGGCCAGCGGTGTGGGCGTCGGTGTCGGCGGTCGGCTGGCGTGGCGGGCTGCGGTTGCGCCGCTGCGCTGGCCGTCTGTGTTTTCGTCGGTTTTTGCATGGTCGTCGTCGTCATCCCTGTCGAGCTTGTCGTTGCCGTCCTCGTAGAGGCCGTTGTGGTTGCTCCCTCTGCTTTCGCGGTATTCCAGGAGTGTGCTGTGCCGCGGGGGCGCCGTCTTTGGGCGCTCGGTGCTCAGGCGCTCGGCAAACGACGGCGCCGCGGCCGGCAGCGCGGGGACGGACGGCAAGAAGTCAAAATCTGCGCTGGGCGTCAGAAAGTAAAGAAAAAACATTGTACATTCACTCTGGGGTGGGTGGGGGGAGGGGAAACCCACCACCGTAGGCCGTCGACGGCCGGCTGTTGATGTAGATGCTCTGCCGCTCGATGACCGAGTCGATCTCGGCCTGCAGGCGCTCCATTTCGAGCATGGCGCTGGCGATGCGTTCGACCATGTGCGTGACGGCGGGCGCCGACGGCGACGAGTGCGCTCGCAGGCGGGAGCGCTGGGGGATGGTCGGAGGGGTGCCCTGGAATGCCGTCGACGACGACAACGACGACGTTGGGCCGTCGGTCCCCACCCACCGGCCGCTGGTCGTGCTCTTCATGCTGCCGCCCCCGCCCCCGCCCCCGCCTCCGCCGCGCAGGCTGCCCGCGGATGCGCCCACCGGCCGCCGGGGCAGGTGGAACGAGAGCGACGAGTATCCCCGGTCCAGCGCCGCCAGGCTGGCGCTGTCGTTGGCGGTGCCGGTGCTGCCGCCGCGGGTGTGCGCGCGCGGAAGCGGCGTGATGGTATCACGGTTGTTGTCGTGTTCGACGTCGTGACTGACCAAATCGTGCCCGACGAGGTCGTGCTCAAAGGACGACAGGAGCGGCGACGGCAGGTGGCCGACGTCGAGCGGCTGGAAAGGCGTGGTGGTGAAGGGCCGCTGGTATTCGGGCGCAAAGGGATGCTGCTGCAGCTGCTGTTGCTGCTGCGCGGAGAGCGGCGGTTGCGGCACCGGCGGCGGCATCGTAGGGAACACAAACGTCTCGGAGTGCAGATGACGGAAGTTGGTCGGGGCGGAGATGGGCGGCCAGCGCGCGGTGGTGGCGGCGGCGGCGGCGGCGGCGGTGGCAGCGCCGGTTGTGGTGGTGACAGACAACGGAAAGAGGGAGAAGGAGGACGATGTCCGGAGGCGGTGGCGGCGGCGCGTAGAGAGGCTGCGGCGGGTGCCGAAGGTAGAGCCAGAGCGGGAGCGGGAGTGGGCGCGGGTGTCGGCGTGTGCCTCGGACGACCCGGCCCAGATGTCTACACTGGCACCCATCTCCGTGGTGTTTGGGGGTTCCGGCCACGGCCGTTGGCCTTGTTGCCGAGCTCCATTCTGTGTCGGCGTTTCGGCCCGGCGCGGCCGCGGCGCAAACGACGGTGGCGGCGTAAAGGCTGGCTCGTCCGACCAGATGGCGACGTCTTTTTCCGAGCCTGTATTGTTAGTGGCACTGCCTAGATCGTTGTATTATCGGATAACCGCCTCCTGTCTTACGCCGTAGTTTGTTCCGCTGAGGCAGCCGTGGCGAGGGCGGCCCGCAGCAGGAGACGAGCCGGTCGAGCCACGAAGAGAACGTGGAGTCTGCGTACATGGCGCAGAGGAGGTTGGTTCTCGTGCCGGGTCTTCTCACGGGTCTCGTTGGGTCATGTCCGGAGTTTGATATTGTGAAAAGGAACAGAGGGAAGAGAAAAAGAGTTCAATAAGGGTATAAAACAAGAAGGAGAAAAGGCAGATTAATCAAAAAAAAAAAGAAAAGAACGAAAAAATATGAACGAGAGACGACGGCCAGCGATGCGTTTCCCCAAGACGGACAGAAATACGAAGCAAATACAAAGACAAGGCAAGGAAGATGAGACGTGATAGGGGACGTAAAAGAAAGAGAGTTATGAAAGACGACGAGCATAGAAAAAAAAAGAAGACGAAGACGGAGACGAAGAACGATTTACAAGAAAAAGAAAAGGACGAGACCCGACAAGCCGGCCGTGGTGGCGCCTCTTGCCATGCTTTTTTCTTTGCGGTCTTCGGTTCGTAGGGTTCTACTTTATGTATCTCACAATACTAGTTCCTTACAGAGATGTTTCTTCCTCGTCATGCGGCGCGTTGCTTGACGGTAGTGGTGGTGGAGCGACAGAAGGCAAAAAAAGGGCATCAAAGTATGCTATACTTTTGGCGTTCGTCGACTTACAAACCCACACGCCCCCCTTGACTACCAGACAAGACAGAGACAGACGGACACGAACGAGAGCGAAGAAAAAGAGAAACGTAAAACAAAATAAAAAAAGGCACTCTCTCACACGTCGTTGATGGCGAACCGTCAAGAGGTTGCGGCAACGGCAAAACCGGCGTGCTGATAGGTGGAGGCGAACAGGCGTTAGACAGGAAAAGGGGGGGTGGGAAAGGGGGGGGCGTCTGTGGAAAGGGTCAGCCGTGGCATCAAGCGGGCGCGTAGGCATGATTGGTTGGCGGAGGAGATTTCAGAGAGCGGAGCGAGTGGGAAGGGGGTGTGTGGGAGGAAAAGACGAAAAAAGACATACAAAATGAGTAAATAAAAAAAGAATAAAAAAAAGTAAAAAAATAAAAAATGAATGATTTCTTTCGCGGGCGCTACGGGCTGTGCATTGTCTCCAGCGTACGACGTATCACTCCTGGTTCGTATTTACTCTTTCTGAGAGTGACGTCCGCTAGTCGATTGGCGGCGAGTTTTGCCTGCATGTCTCAGTTTACGGCCTTGGTTTTTGTCCGTTGAAGAAAAGCAAACCGAAGAAAAAGAAAAAAAAAGAAAAGGAAAAAAAAAACGATGGAAAAAGAACAAGGGCCAGCAGAAAAAACTGGACGGAAACAGACCAAGACGACGAGGACGACCAGACATCCTTCTTTCTCCAAAAATAGTTTGATTAAAGGAGGGCAAGAAACAAAGAAACAAACGATGAACGTGTGCGTCTCGCCGGCCAACGTGACGAGAGGTTCGTCTCGAAAGGGGGTGAGGCCGCAATTCTTGTCTCATTTCGGGTCTGCCTTGCCCGCTCCGTGACGCATTGCCTGCTGTTCTGTTCTACGATGCAAAACGAATTCATGATCATGAACGGGCCGGTGTTTACAGACGTTTTGTGGACGACGATGCTCGACATATACGAAGCAACAGTACGGGTGACAAGCGGAGTTGGGTTTTGGTTGGTTTTCTGATTTTTCTTTCTGCTTTCCTGCTTTCTGCTTTCCTCCTCCCATTTAGCTTCTTTAGGCTCTGTCTGGAGAAAGCAACTAAACCCAATACGCTCTCCGCTGCCATGTCTGCTGCACGGCTGGCTCTCGCTTTGTTTCTTTCTGGCTTGTTGTACGGGAACGGCTTCACTGGACGGCACGACCTCTTTTTCTTTATCCATTCAAGTGCTTTGCAGAAAAAGGCGGACCTGCCGTCACATCCCAGAACGGGCCGCCAATGGCCAGTCAAATCGCAGCGCGTCCCCTGTCTGGGAACGGCTAGAAGGACAGGGGGGAAGCGTGGGTGCACGTCTGTGGTTTACGGAGTATCTTTTTTGACAACAACATTACAGTAGCAACAACAGGAGGAAAGGGACTTTCTTTGGAGTCGGGCAGCATGCAAGGCACCCGAAGCCGGGTCTCGCCACGTCGTTCTGGGGGGTTGGAGCCGAGCATATGACTGGATCCGTGGGATGTTTTATGTTTTGGGATGGCGACCTAGGACAACTTTCACCGTATTTGCAATCGTCCAACGTAGCTCTATGATGCTGTCCCTGTTCGTTGATAGTCTACTTACAGAGTGCTACTCTCTGTAAAAGGTGCCTGCAAGGCAGGTGAGCAAAAGTTGTCGCAACGCTCCGTCAGACAGCTGTCGTCAGCCCGGCCTTCTTCTTCTTCTCGTAATACGCAGTCGAGCTTGCTCGTCTCACCGATGACCACCTTTGGCCCGCATTTTTCAGTGCAATGGTGTCTCGTATACTTTTGTCGACAAAAGGGCAAGCCCATCGAGTAAAGTGTTTGCCTGGATACGAGATGCCATGGAACTCGTCCAAGAAGGCAACAAAACATGCCCCAAAACGCCGAGATCCAGGAAAACAAAAAACCCCCGAGGAAGTCACCGAAAAAAAACAAAAGAACGCTATATCTGACCGCATCGAACTGCCGGTGGGAGGATCTGGTGGTCTGGTTTAGTTCACCACTTGGCGTCCTTTTGGAGGAGGGGAGGCGTTCGCTGGCGTCACCAAACGAGTCCTCTTCGCGTCTCTCACTGGCTGGGCACGTTCCGAACGGAGAGGCGAAGACGGCGATGGAGGTAGGCAACAGAATAAAAAAATAATGAAAGAAGAGGGTGGGTAAGAGCCACGCCGAAACACAAGGCAAAAAAGGTTTAGGGGATGTGTTAGGGGCGGATACTAGACTGTGAACAGTGAGATCGGTCACGATTCGACAAGAGCAAATCAAAAGACGACGTTGGAAGTGGATATTACTTCGGAGGGTTACAGAAAGAAAAGACAGACGAAAAAAGGAACGACGTCGAGGAAGACCGTTTCAGGCCGCAACACAAAAAGGCTGCCACTGCAAACAGAAGCAAAGAAACAAAAAATAAACAAACAGGCATCGGCCAATCGTTGCAAAGAAGAAACGCAAGAGCAGCGTGTCGACGCTGAGGAACGGGTGGCTGTGAAGGGAACGGGGCTCTGTTAGTCGATATACGGAGTACGGCGACGACGGAGTCCATTTTGGCACTAGAAGCGTCGTGGAAGGGGTGCCACGGCGGCGGTGTCTCGTCTCTGCGCCTGTTCCTGGCGGCTGATTGGCTGCCGGCTGTCTGCAGCTGGGACACCCAATTTGGACCCGGCCAGCCAATGGCGAGGCCGTCTGCGGTTGGGCTGCAAAAGGCATTTTTTGACGACGTAAGGACAGTGCGCAAATACAGTATAAATCACCAAAATCAAACGGTATACGGAACCGGCCAATCCACGCTCCGAACTGAGTAATCGGGGTCCAGACGCCAAGGCGTCCCCTTGGGGGGTGCACGGACGCCAACCGTGGCCGCATCTGCTAAAGTGTTTCTGAATTGAACAGCTTGCTCGTTTTTGGGCCGAAAGGGAGGACCAGCCAAAAAGCCGGCAAAAAAGGGACGGCCAGCGAGGAGCACGATGATCCTATGAGTTGACAACAAGGCGTCTTTTTTCGACTGTCTCTTTTCCTTTTGCCTTTTTTTTTTATTTGAGTCCACTTCAACAAGACGATTTCAGCTCTTTTATTTTCTACCACAACCTTTGACCACAGCTTGCACGTTTCGCCGCGCTCGCCAACCCGCGAGATGCAGCAACCGTTTCCTGGCGGCGGCCAGCAGATGCCGGCCAACATGCCCTCGCCCGAGCAGATTGCCGCCATGCAGCGCCAGCTAGCCATTGACGCGCAAAAGGCCGGCATGACCGTCCCGGCGTTCATCCAGCACCTCCAGCAAAAGGCGCGCGAGCAGATGCAGATGCAGCAGCAGGCCGCGTTGCGCGCTCAGCAAGGGCAGGCCGGAGGCGGAGGCGAGGGCGGGCCGCAGCAGCAACAACAGCAGCAACAGCAACAAGCACAAAACGGCCAACAACACCAGCACCAACAACAACCACCACCACCGCAGCAGGGCGCACCCGCCCAGGCCCAGCCCATCACACCGGGCCCGCCGAACCCCGTGGCGCTGGCCATGGCCGCCTTCTTGCGCAGCCAGGACCTCAAGCTGCGCACCGTCATCCTCAACGGCGAGCGCAAGGACATGTTCCGCGTCAAGCGCGCGCTGCGGGCGCTGCAGTCGCCGGCCTACGAAAAGGCCCGCGCCAAGACCCCCGGGCTGCCCGCCGTCACGGACCGCGCGTCGCTCGAAAACGCCTTCAAGCTGCTGCCGCTGTCGATGCTGGCGCTGCGCGTCAACAAGGTGGAGGACGAGCACGCGGGCCACGACCACGGCAACAACGGGGCGGCCGCGTCGGCGAAGGCCAAAAAGAGCAGCAAAAAGGTCAAGGGCCTCTGGACCGTCAACATCGAGCGCCAGCAGGACGCCGGCGACGACATGTACTACGTCTGGTTCTACGAGGGGTCGCAGCTGCGCCGCAAGGTGTACGCGGGGCTGGCGCTGCTGGCCATCTTCGCCGTCGTGCTGTACCCGCTGTGGCCGCTGCGCATGCGCCAGGGCGTGTACTACCTGAGCTGGGGATTCCTGGGCCTGCTGGGCCTGTTTTTCCTCATGGCCATTTTCCGGGTCATCCTGTTCTGCGTCACCTACTTTGCCGTGCCGCCGGGTCTTTGGCTGTACCCGAACCTGTGGGAGGACGTGTCGTTTATGGACAGTTTCCGGCCCGTGTGGGCCTGGCACGATGTGCGTATTTTTTTCTTTTTTTCTTTCTGTCTGTATTTTGTTTTCTTCCTTCCTTCCTTCCGTTCGCCTCCATGCTAACAAAAACAGCCCAACCCCAAAAAGAAGAAGAAGAGCAAGGCCAACCACTCGACCGGCGCCGCCAGCGCCCACTTTGCCGGCACCACGGGCCAGCCGCTGCCCGCCACGGCCACCACGACGGCCACCAGCACGCAGGTCGATGCCGCCCCGACGCAGCGGCCCGCCGGCTACCGGTCGCCGCGTGTGGAGGAGGTGGGGGACGACGAGGAGTGATGCGGTCGGAGCGGATTGAAAAAAGACTGCATATGTTCAATAGTACGGAGCCGATGTTTTGGCTTAGCGGAAAAGAGCCAAGATGTCTGGGAAGAAAGAGCTCAAAAGCAGCGCCTGACTCAACTGCTAAATCATTTCTTTTTGCAAAGCAACAAAGCATCAACGGACAAGCCGCAAATTTGTATTATTAGTTTGGGGCGTGGTAGACGTTCCTTTCAAAACAGAAAGGTTATTTATAAACAAATCTAGGACGCTGTGCTGTAGCAACCGCGTAAGGGTGACCTTGGGTTTTAAATTCTGATCCAGCGGAGGAACTCTGCAAATGCCCCCGGTAGGTGCGAAGCTTGTCTCCTACGGTAGTGCGCGTAATGGCTAAAAAACCAAGGCAATAAACAATGGCCTGTGCCGGAAAGAGGCCTGTCCTCCCGTTCCGGTCTTTCACGACGGTGACGCCAGCAAGTCTTTGTACAGCAGCAGCTGGTCGCGTTTGGCACCGCCACCGCCACCGCTGCCGGTCACGCCTGGCCGCCGTAGAACAAACCCGGGAATGCGCCCGGCTTCGGTGAACCCCAGCGCCAAAAACAGGGCAGCCGCCGCCGAGTCGGCCTCCGTCTCCGCCGTCAGCAGCGTCCGCCCCTCGGCCCGCGCGTGCGCTGCGACACAGTCGAGCAAGATCTGGCCCGCCTCGGCGCCGGCCGGCCGTGCGTCCCACCACGGCTCCTGCTGCTGCTTCTGCTCCTGCTGTTGCTCCTGCTGTTGCTGCTGCCGCTGCTGTTGCTGCCGACGGTGCCGCGGACATACGAGCAGCAGCTCGACGGCGGCGACGTGGGGACTGGTCTCGGCGGGGTGGGGCCGCAGCATGGCGGCGCCGACGAGGTGGCTGCCGGGGCGCCCTGGAGCACCCGCTGTTATTGCTGACGTTGCTGTTTCTGCTGCTACTGTTGCTTCGGCCTCGTCGTCCAAGAGCAAAAACACGGCGGTCTCGGCCAGGCGGACCTTCCACCAGGTCAGCAGCTTCTCGTGGTGTAGGGGCGGTAAGAAGCTGCCGGAGAGGCCGTCGTGGGTGATGCAGGCGGCATGAAGGGCGGCGAGGTAGAGGACGAGGTGGGCGTGGCGGGCGGGAGCGAAGCGCTGGACAGTGAGCGACGGAAACGACGGGAGTGGCGGGGCTGTGGGCGGTGGTGGTGGTGAGTGTGGTGGCAGTGGTGGAGACGATGCAAAAGACAACGATTGCGAGAGCGGGAACAGGGAGGCCGCCGGGGCCGCTGCGGCTCCGTTTCCGTCTGCATTTGTGTCGGCCGAGAAATCCGCCGCAGTCGCGGCGGCCTCTGCGTCGGCGACAAGGTCGCCTAGCGGCTCAATGGTTGTCATAATGGTGTGATTCTCGTTCTTTTCAAAATGGCGTGTGTAGCCAAGATCAATTGCACAGGTCGCGGTGACCAACGCTCGTCTCGCGCCTCGTCTCAAGATATCGTGAACATCCAAATTTTTTCGAAGAGGGCCACCTCGGGTGTCTCAGAACAGCTCACTGATGAGCTTATGGTAGGCTGTAAGTAAACAGGTAAACTGGAGACCGGATCAATCGAGCCAAAATCTGACCACCGCAAGAAAAATAAGAATTGAGTCGCAATTGTTGCACATGAGACGCGGGTTGTCGTCGTGCTTTGTTTTTTCTTTTTTTCTGCTATCAACGTGATGCCACTAAAAACTAGGTGACTTCTTCCACTGACGTAAGGCAGAGAACTACCGGCTTTGGGGCCTTCGGGAGGCTGCACGTGCAAGGATTGGACCCTTGAAGCTTACGATGTTGGTGGAGTTGAGCAAACGGGAAGGCGCTATCAGCAGAAAGCTTGTTCAGAACAAGGCGTCCGTTCCTACCTCCGTTGTCAACCTGCCCAAGGCGTCGTCAGCAGAGTTGTAAACTAATGCGCAGAAACAGCCCTTTCGGACCGCAATAAACAAGGACGTCGTTCACAAAACACATCACGAGATTTCAAAAGCTTCCAGTGCAGCCCAGCTTTGCATACATTCGAACCAATGATGCAATCGATAAGACTGTTCCAGGGTGACCTGTGCAGCGGCTAACGTTACGGTAAACAGTGACATCAGACGGCCTTGTATTACAGAAGATAAGTATATATTTTCCAATCAGAAGGAGTACAGCGTAAACAATAAGCTTGATGCTGAGCTGTTTATTGATTGAGCTAGACAGATGCTTTTTCTTCTGTTCAGTCGTTGTTTAGTGTAGTCTGAGACCGCAGCTCTCTGAATTTGAGTTCTTCGTATTTTTATTTTATTTTCATTCTCATCCTCACTTTGTCTTTTGTTTCTGTCTGCTTAGGCCTGTTATAATGCAACCACATTCTGACAACTGCAGGCTTATTGCTTACCCTGTCCAAGACAAAAATCACGGTCCTAAGCCAACTGCATGTACGAGTAATGACTGAGCTGACGGCAGAGACGGCATTCAACAGGAAAAGAAAGGGTGTGGGCCCGGCCAATGGCCAACCGCAAACTTGCATGCTGCCTCCTTGAACACCGTTCCCCCCCCTTTCGTTCCCCTGTTTCTGCATCGTCTGCGCCGCGCGTAGCCCTGGCGGCTGGTCAGCCCTCGTTCGGAACGACCGAGCGTATGTAGTCAGAGCCGAATGGTGTGCCTGTTGCTTTTCTTTTACGGCGTGTTCCTGTTTCCTTTCATTGTATGTCTCCTCAGAAGGCCGTCAAGCAGAAATCTCGCTTAAGCGGCATCGACGGCGTTTCAGCTAACGGCTTCGGATGGAAACAAAACTATACAAGCTCGTATGAAAAAACAAGAACAAGAAAACTATAAAAAGGATCGACTACAGCCGCCGGACGCTACGGGCAACTACTGACTACTTTTTGCGCCTTTTTTCACGTTTTGATTTTCGTGTTTGAACGCGTAACGAACCAAGCGTGTAAACACGTTTTTTTTCTCTTGATATTTGTTTACGGCGAGAACGCAGAGAAAACACAAAACACACAACCCACCACCACCACCACCACCACCACCACCATGGAGAAAATCGTCCACAAGGTCGAGCAAGGCTTCGACAAGCTCCGCAGCGCCGTGGAGCCCTCACACAAGCATCATGGCGCCGACGCCGCGACGTCCCGTGTGGACGAGCACAGCAACAACCGCTTCCACTCGTTTGCGCCGCAGACCACCGGCCACGCCAAGTGGTACGTGGACGGCTGCTCGTACTTTTGGGCCGTGTCCGAGGCCTTGGAGCGTGCGTTCTATGTCTTTGTTCTTTGTTTATTTTTATTTTCACTTTCACTTTTATTTTCATTTTATTCCTGCACAGGACTGACAATCTGCAGGCGCCCAACACTCCATATACATCCTCGACTGGTGGCTGAGCCCCGAGCTGTACCTGCGCCGGCCGCCGTCGCGCAACGAGCAGTACCGCCTGGACTACATGCTCAAGGCGGCCGCCGAGCGCGGCGTGCAGGTCCGCGTCATCGTCTACAAGGAAGTGCCCGCGGCACTGACCTGTGAGTGACTTGATGTGTTTTATTTTTTATAATTCTAACTTTAATTTTTTATGAATCCATTTACTAACAACGATAGTGAACTCTGAGGTGAGTTTTGGGTCATTTCATTTTGACGTTGATCCCGCACAAAGGCCAACCTGCCTGCATATGGACTAACTGGTCCAGCACACGAAACAGGCCCTGGAGGCGCTCCACCCCAACATCCGCGTGTTCCGGCACCCGGACCACGTGCCCACCGGCTACGATCTGGAGGCGGACGTGCACGCGGCCTTTAAGAACCTGAACCTGAACACGTTCAGCCTGTCCAAGCTGGGCAAGGACACGCTCAGGACGCTCTACGGCACGAGCGACGACATGGTGCTGTTCTGGGCGCACCACGAGAAGCTGCTCATCATCGACGACCACATTGCGTTCATGGGTGGTCTCGACTTGTGTAAGTGAAGCATCGTTCTGCTGGTGTTTCGTTTCTTTGTAGAGATTAACTAACACGCCGACAAGGCTTTGGACGGTGGGACACTAATAGTAAGTACCTGGCGAGACAACGAAGACATACAAGGGAGAGGTGGACACGACGTCAAACTGACCAACAGGTCATCCCATTGCTGATGCTCATCCCGAGAACCTGGACGAGATCCTGTTCCCGGGCCAGGACTACAACAATGCTCGCGTGTACGACTTTGAGGACGTCGACAAGTGGGAGAACAACAAGCGTGAGTTGGATGATAATTTTTTTTTCTTGGTTGGCATCAATTCTCAGCTCACACAAACAGTTGACCGCACCAAGTACTCGCGTATGGGCTGGTCCGACATCAGCGTCGGCTTAACGGGCCACATTGTCACGAGCCTCGTGACGCACTTTATTGACCGATGGTGGGCTTCCTCTGCGCGCGGGAGAGATCGTTGGTTGTGTTCCCCTCTGCTGACGTTTGATAACAGGAACTACATCTTCAAGATGAAGTACTCCGCCCAGGACACAGGGTACGCGAAGCTGCAGCTGCCCATGAAGCTTCACCACGTCCCGGAGAGTCTCTTGGGCACCGGCCAGGAGTTGCTCGAGGACGGCCAACGCGTTGTCGGCGGCATGCACGACAACTACCACCGCGTTTTTGGCGGCCGCGACGAGGCCAACGGACCCAACAGCAGCAGCAGCAGCAGCAACAGCAGCAGCCTGCACATCCAGCTGACCCGCAGCTGCTCCCAGTGGTCCGCGGGCCACCCGACGGAGCACTCCGTCGCCAACGCCTACATCGCCGCCATCACCAACGCGAAGCACTTTGTCTACATCGAGAACCAGTTCTTCATCACCGCCACCGACGACGCTCAGCTGCCCGTCGAAAACAAGATCGGCCGCGCCATCGTGGAGCGCATCGTGCGCGCCCACCAGCAGGACGAAACCTTTGGCATCATCGTCTGCATCCCCGCCGTGCCGGGCTTCGCGGGAGACCTGCACAGCGACGGCGCCCTCGGCACGCGCGCCATTATGGAGTTTCAATACAACAGCATCAGCCGCGGCGGCCACAGCATCTACGAGGCCCTGCGCGCCGCGGGCGTGCCCGACCCGACGCGCTACCTGCGGTTTTACAACCTGCGCAACTACGACCGCATCAACACGGCGCCGCTGATGGGCCGCGCCGAGTCGGCCAGCGGCGTCTCCTACCAGACGGCGCGCCGTGAGTTCGACGACGCCGTCGAGGACGGCTACGACGGCTACGACCGCGATACGCCCACGCACGGCCACCTCGGCGACAACTACCGCCGCTACCAGGCGGCGGCGGCCGGCGCCGCGCGCGACCGCCCGGACCTGCTGAAGACCGCCGACACCGTGTCGGCGAGCTACATGGACGGCGGGCCGCCGCTGACCGACTACGCATGGGGCCGGGCAGCCGGCAACGGCCACGGCGCACACGAGAACGTCGCCGTTGACGACGACGACGACGACGACGCCGAAGTGGCTGCGTACGTCAGCGAAGAGCTCTACATCCACACCAAGGTTCTCATCGCCGACGACCGCCTCGTGATTTGCGGCAGCGCCAACCTCAACGACCGCTCGCAGCTGGGCACGCACGACTCGGAGATCGCCGTCGTCATCGAGGACCCGCACCACCCGGTGGCCACGACCATGGATGGTCGGCCATACGAAGCCACGGCGTTTCCCGCGAGCCTGCGCCGGCAGATCTTCCGCAAACACCTGGGCTTGTTGCCGGACCAGCGCTGGGACCAGCCCACACAAAACGTGCGTTCTTTCCTTTCCCCCTTTCCCGTCATTCCTCTTTGCCCTCGTCTGACCAAACCAGTTTACCCCCGTCACGGTCGCGCCCAACACGTACGACTGGGACAGCCCCGCGGACAGCCTGGTGGCGGACCCGCTGGGAGCCAACTTCCAGCGGCTGTGGACGGGCACGGCGCGCGCCAACACGGCGGCGTTCGAAGACGTGTTCCACTGCGTGCCGTCGGACCGCGTCCGCACCTGGGATGACTACGAGAAGTACTTTGCGCAGCATTTCCTGATGCCCGGGGCAGACGGCGACGACAAGGACAAGGACCACAAAAAGGTTGCCTACGGCCACGTCGTACCGGGTTTCCCCGGTGGCGCGGCCGCCGTCAAGGCGCGCCTGGGCGAGGTGCGCGGCAACCTCGTGGAGATGCCGCTGGAGTTCCTGGTCGACGTAAAGGACCTGGCCAGGGATGGGCTGGAGCTCAACTCGCTGACGGACGAGCTGTACACGTAGAGGTCTGGAAAATCGAACCGCAGGTCAAGGTGGCTGTCGAGGAAAAGAAAAAAGACTGCATTTCCGTGTTTCTTGAGAAATCCAGGGCAGTAGATCATGACTAGCAACGTGCAATACGGAAAGAGGAAGCCCACAAGCGAGAAAAACAAACATCTGAAAATAATGGAGCCAATCTGTGTCTAATATACAGACCCCATACGCGACAGGCTTTATGTAGCCAACAGGACTAGACAAAACGAGAAGAAATCAAACGAAACAAAAAAAAAGTGCCAAACTCCATAAAACATAGCATTAAAAAGAACCAAACAGGGAAGAATAGCCGCTTTTTCCCTCCAACATGCCCAGAAATCTATTACACTCTCAGTCTACCTTGCCGTTGGCGTTTAGGCCCGAGCCCAGGATGGGCAGCTTGTACTCCTTCATGCCGCCGCCACCACCGCCGTTGCCGCCGTTGCTGTCCTCGAGCCGGAAGTGGCCACGGCCCCGCCGTACGCGGCCGCGCAGCCACGACGCCGCGCCCAGCGACAGGCCCAGCACGCACCCGATGGACAGGAAGGGGTGCTCGGAAAAGGTGGCGCGGATGTCGAAGAACAGCTTTTCGATGCTCGAAATGGTCAACTTGGGCTTGATCTTGGCCGGCGAGACCGTGACCTTGTTCAGCGTCTCGAGGATCGACGTTCGCGACGGCAGGATCGGGTTGCCCGTGATTGTGGTGTCCCAGTACCGGCGGTTCTGCCTTTGTTAATAAAGCACTACGAAGATGACGAGAGAGAGAGAGACAGAAAAGAAAAACGTACATCCTCGTCGTTGATGATGACGCGCTCGCCGTCCTTGACGTCGATGCCGTAGGTCGTGCGCACCCAGCGCTGCCAGAAGACGCCGTCGACCCAGGCAAAGGCGACCTCCTTCTTGTCGGCGCGGTCCATGTTGACGCGGATGCTCTTGGCGGCGCGCAGGGCGCGCTGGTCGTTGCGGTCCTCGGCCTCCTCGATGCGCAGCTGCTTGGCGTCGCGCAGCTCCTGGCGCTCGAGCTGGAACAGCTGCAGCTGCTTGTCCATCCACTCGCTGGCCGCGCTCTTCATCTCGCGCGTGGCGCTGGCAAAGGCCTCGGCGTCGGCGCGCTTCAGGATGCCGAGCACGACCAGCTTGCCGTCCATGATCTCGCGCGCGTTCGTGGCCGTCAGCTCGGGCACGATGGGCAGCCACACCGACTTCATCCACCGCAGCACGCGGTGCGCGTCGCGCATCTCGTGCGGCGTCAGCGGCGCGTAGTACGTCGGCCGGCCCTCGCGCGACACGAGCAGCCGCGGCCACGTCGTGATCTTGAAGCGCTCGTACAGCGCCGGGTCGTCGGTCTTGACCAGCTTGGCGCGGCCGATGAGGCTCAGCGGCAGGCGCTCGAGCGCCAAAAAGTCTTCCGTCGTGGTGGCGAAGTCGTAAAAGTACAGGAAGATGACCTCCTCCTGCTCCTCGAGCGCCTTGAACGCCGCGGCGTCCACGTCGCGCACGCCGCCGACAATGTCGAGGGCCTTTTCCGCGTACTGCACAAAGTCACCGAGGCCGCGCAGGCCGTCGTACTCGACGCGCTCGCCGCCGCGGAAGAACAGAATGGTCGGGTAGCCCTGCAACCGCACGTCCTTGCACAGGCGCGTCTCCTTTTCGCAGTTGACCTCGCCGACGTTCAGCCGTCCCTGCATCTCCTTGGCCAGCTGCTCCCAGCTGGCGGCCATGGCCTTGCAGTGGTGACACCACGGCGCGTAAAACTTGATGAACCACGGCTCCTGCGTCATGGTGACCAGGGTCTGGAACGTCTCCGCCGTCAGTGGAACCGACGTGCCGCTGGGGTTGGTGTTGGGGTTGGGCGTGGACGGCGATGGGCCGCGGTGGGACGCGGAAGAGGTGCTGCCGGTGTGGCTTGGGGTGTTCTCTTTGGCTCCGGCCGCCGGAGCATTCTTCGCTGCAGCGTCCTTTGCGGTGACGTCCTTGGCAGCCACCACCTTTTCAGACGGGTCGCCGTTGCCGCCGCCACCGCTCGCATCCTTTGCTGTCTTCGCCTTCTTTTCTGCGTCTGCTTTCGCCTTGTCGGCCTGCTTCTTCTCCTCCTTCTCCCGGTCCGCGTTCTTGTCCAAGATGGCGTCCGCGTCTGCTTCCGTACGCGGCCGGGCGGTGTCGCCGTCCTTGGGCAGAAGCAGCCTGGTGGGTCGCACGGCCGGGTGGGCCTTGTCCAGCGCAGCCTCAATGGCGCGGCTCAGAATGGTCACGTTCTTCACGCCCCGGATGGTGTTGGATTTCTCGCCGTCGGCAAAGAGGATGGTCGTCGGGTACGACTCGATGCCGAGCTTGTGGCACAGATCAAAGTAGGCGACGCAGTTGATCTCGGCAAACTGCATGTCGTAGATATCGCTGAACTTGACGCCCGGTTTGCTCTCGTCTTTCTCGGTGTAGTAGAACTCGTAAGTCGTCTGGAAGGCGGGCGCGAAGCGCTTGCAGTGGTGGCAGTACGGGCTAACGATCAAATGCTGTGAGCAACTGGGCCTGTTTCAAGGGTGAGAGACGCAATTCAAAGCAAGCTTGTACCTGTAATGCTTTACCAGCAAGAGCTTTGTCTTTTTCAGGTAGTCGTCGAAATTTTTTGGTGTCAACTGCAGCAATGGAGGCACCTCGATCCCGTCGAACGTGGTCGGTTTGGCATCGCCCTGGCTGCTTTCCGCCGCCGCCGCAGCTGTTGCGACAACGGACCCCAAGGCGAAGACGCCCAGTAATGAGGAGAAGGGAGGAAGCTTCATGATGGCGGTTCGTGGCGGCGCTGGATGATTCGACGGCTTCACGATAATCGTGGTCAAGCTTGCTAGACGGAAGGGCGCATCAAGGGAGCTCTCGAGCCCAGGGAGTAAGGAAGAAGAAAACGAACAAAACGAAGATGGTGTTTATGTGCTATCGAGGCATAGAGGATCGGTTCGTCGTCTGGTCTCTTGATCTGTTTCGGTTGGTCGAGTTTTCAGACACGGGGATGGATCGAAGGCGTTAGACTGTCGGGATGAAACGCCAGAAAAGAGAAACAAAAGGAGTGCACCGGTCGATTCGAGGTTCGTATTGGGCAACAGCAGCGTCAGTAGGGCAGAAAGGGAATTAAAAAAGCGAAATAAAAGCAAAATCCCTGGGAAAAGGCGAAAAAAGGAGGCAAAATGTCAGCGAAGAGAACAGATCGCAGACATTTGAAAAAGAGACCGACAAAGAAAGAGAACAAAGCAAAGAAGAGGAAAAATAAGATAGAAAACGCCGTCGGCGTCACAAGCGAGGGAAAAAGAACGAACAATCGCACAGAGAGGGCGGCTGTGAGGAGGATGTGGAACGCGACTCGAGGGCGACGGCAGAAAAGGCAACGTTTTGATAGATTGGAGTCTCGTCGACCGACCTGGCCTTTTTTGGTGTTTGGCGATGCGGAAAGAGTGGGTCCCGCGCCGTTTTGAGTGTCAGATACAAAGGTACAACTGCTAGGAAATACTTAATAATAAACCAATCAGAATAACCGTTTTGAGCAAGGTGAGCGTTTATTATGTAAACATGGTTTGCTCCGTTTCAACTGGAAGAGGACGATACAACAGCTGCAGCTTGCGTTGTCACTATGAGCCAGCACCTTTTTAGAGACGACCGAATTGACAACAGAAACCCAAGGAAATTACACTAAATAAGCATTCAACAGAAAATCAAACAGCTGCGGTTAGGCTTCCACACCAGACCACTTATGGACGGCCGAACAGCCCCCGGCAGGCGATGACGACATTGCGCGGCTGAGCATGCACGACGAGCTGCGGAAGCGCGCTCTCTCCGTGGACGAGGTCGTTGATGGGCACGCATGGAATGGCCATGGCGGCCATGTAGTGCTCCAGTCCATGTCGGCACCCGTGAGCCCCCCGCGGAAGCGGCGGCGCGCCCGCCCTACGGATGCCGATGCTGAAGCCGAGGCGGACGCCGGCGCGGACGCGGTGCCCACGCCCGAAGCAACGACGGAGCCGGCGACCCAGGCGGCGGTAGAAGTGCCCACGCACGACACGCGCGTGTCGGCCCTTGTCACGCCCTTCCGGCTGACCACCATCCGCGACCTGCCCGCCGCCGCCAACGCCGCCACGGTGACGCTGCGCGACCTCATCGGGGACCCGCACGTCACCGCCTGCTGGGAGTTCAACTATTTGCATGACGTCGACTTCCTGGTTGGCACGCTGCACCCGGACGTGCAGCACCGCCGCGTGCCCGTGCACATTGTCCACGGGTTCTGGAAGCGCGAGGACCCGCGGCGGCAGCGCCTCGAAGCGGCGGCGGCGCGCTACGACCACGTGCGGCTGCACGCGGCGTACCTGCCGGTGCCGTTTGGCACGCACCACACCAAGATGATGGTGGTGTTTCGGCGGCGGGTTGGGAAAGCCCAAGGTCGCCATGCCGGCGCCGCCGATGGTGACGGCGACGACAACGTTGGCGGCGGCGACAACGTTGGCGGCGGCGACAACGTTGGCGGCGGCGACACCGCCCAGGTCATCATCCACACGGCCAACCTCATCACGCACGACTGGGCCAACATGACGCAGGCCGTGTGGCGCTCGCCGCAGCTGCCGCGGCTGCGGGCCCCGACGGACGCCGAAAACCCCGCCGCCGCCGCCGACTCCGCCGACACTGCTGACACGTTCGCCATGGGCAGCGGTCCGCGCTTCAAAAACGACTTGCTCAACTACCTCCGCGCCTACGACGTCCGCCCCGATCGGCCCGTGTGCCGGCCGCTGGTCAACGCGCTAGCCCAGTACGACTTTTCCGCTGTGCGCGGGGTTCTGATCGGCAGCGTGCCGGGGCGACACCGTGCGGTTCCCAGTGGCGGCGGCGGCGACCACAGACGACGGTCGCGTGGTGGAGACGTGGACGCATTCTCCGCGCCAACGCAATGGGGATGGGCGGCCATGCAGCACGTGCTGCGGTCGGTGCCGCTTCAGCGAGCGGGGCCGTCAAACGTTCAGAACAAAGCGGTAGCACCGCCGGAAATTGTGCTCCAAGTATCGTCGATCGCTACGCTGGGGCCGACCGACGCGTGGTTGCGGCGGACGCTGTTTGCAGCGCTTGCGGGAGGACGGGAGGACGACGACGCCGACAATGCCGAGGATGCGGACGTGCATCCGTTGCAGAAAAAACCACCCGCGCCGCAGTTCCGCATCCTCTTCCCGACGGCGGACGAGATCCGTCGGTCACTCGACGGCTACGTGTCCGGCACATCGATCCACACCAAGACGGAGTCGCCGCAGCAGCAAAAGCAGCTGCAGTACCTGCGGCCGCTGCTATGCCACTGGGCGAACGACGCGCCCCGCGGCGCCGCACTGCCTGTGGGAGGACCGTCAGGACCGTCAGCGCGTCGTGATGCGGGCCGCGCGCGGGCCGCAGCGCACGTCAAGACGTACGTGCGGTACGGGCCTGGCGGGTCTGACGGCGGCGACGTAGACTGGGCGCTGCTGACGTCGGCGAACCTGTCGAAGCAGGCATGGGGCGATGCGGCGGCGGCGGACGGCACGCTGCGCGTATCCTCGTACGAGCTGGGGGTGCTGGTGTGGCCGGGCCTGTTTGCGCCGGGGGCGCGGATGCGGCCCGTGTTTGGGCGGGATACGTGGGCGGACGATGGTCACGACAACTGGTCGGATGGCGTACCAGGCGACAACGCCGCCGATAACCGTCGTCGGCTGGTGGTCCCCCTGCGCATTCCGTACAACCTGCCGCTGCAGCGCTACGGCCCGGGGGAGACACCGTGGGTGGGCACGCAGCCGCACGCTGAGGCGGACTGGAAGGGGGAGCACTGGCCAGTGCAGTAAAGGGTGGCGGTGCCGGTCGTAACAGAACAAACAATGTGATTACCGTCCTAGTACAGACCAAGCAAGCAGCGACCGCCGGTCGAGCGTGGAACAACATGCACAACCAAAAGCAGATGGTATATTTAGTAAAAATGCCAAACAAAGTCAAACAAAACAAAACAGAACAAACGCAGCGCCATGCGCGCACTGTCGTCTACTGCAGGTACGTCGTCGGCCCACATGTTTCGTCCGCGTATCGCGTCTTGACGCTCCCTTTCCTTCAAAAATGGGCCCGCCGACAACACAACCGGGCTCCTCTGCCTCCTGCATCCGCGTCGCGTTGCCTCACGACGAGCCGACCGTCTCGGGCACCTTTTCCGGGTCGTAGCCGTGCGTCGCCTTGAGCTTCTCAATGTACTCGACGTAGCGTTCCTGGGCCTGCTCGGGGGTGAGGCCCTCGTCGACGACCTTTTGCCAAGCGTTCTTCTTGGCTTTGCCCTGGTGGGGGAATTAGAAGTGTTGGTTGATGGGTGCCATCAGAACCGGAAAAACCGGGCCGTCACCGTACCTTGAGGTCGAACATCCCCGGGGTGGGCGCCTTGGTGATGTCCTCGCCGGTGGCAACCTTGAAGAGGCCTGCTCGGTGGAGGAGGGGGCTGTTAGTCTCGAACTGGTCATTTCTTGTCCATGCGACCTACATTAGATGTCCTTTGGGGCGCGTGTCACCTACCGTAGATGTCCAGGAGCTCTTCGTTGGTGGGCTTCGACGTCAGCTTCTTGGAGTCGACGACGGCCTTTTGGAAGGCCTCGGATTGGGGGACAGACATGGCGGCGGTATGGGCGGTGATAGTGAATTAAAAGAACGAAACGGTTTTGATAGAGAGACAACAATGTGAAAGAGAGGACGACTTGAGACGAAAAGCTTAGGAGAGAGAAAAAGAAGATTGTGTGGGAAGCTGACGGCGAGGGCGGGGGGAGAGGCAGAAAAGCAAGGAAACCAAGCCCAAAGTAAAACGACCTGAATTGTTGAGCTTGGCTTTGGTTGGGGGAGGATGGCGGGGTATTCACAGTTGGTCTGGTCGGTGACGGCGTGACTTGCTATAGCGTGGAATATGGAGTACTTACAGGCCTCTGGCTCCAAACAGTAAGCTGACAGCAGCGTCGACCTCGGCGTGCACGTGAGAGAGCATTGCAGCTTTATATCTAGAAAGCACAGAGTACGTAAGCGAAAGAGGTCGTTGCTGGAGGCATATTAATGTTCAATACATCCTTCGTTATTTACGGACACGATATCACGCTCGTTCTCACTATGCACGAATAGGGTATCCTCCACGGACACGGACAGCAAGGCGGGTTTGGAATCACGGGGCAGACATACGTGCCAGCAACAGCCAACGTGCCAGCCCAGCCGCAAGACCAGCAAAGGCCGAGGTGAATGTTAGACGGAGATGATACGACACGCAAAAGGCAGTGTCACCTCCTCAGGATGCAAGTATGCAGTGCCGGGCGCATGTCTACCGCGTGTGCTGCTCCGGCCAAGCCAGGAAATCGACTGACAAACGGTCACACAACCGATGCAGGCTTCGGGACCGAGAAAGAAGCCAGGATGCAACTTTTCCGGAGAGAGGAGTTGGAGCGGCGGTGTCGCCATTGTTAGTGCACGGCGTTCGAAGGGTTATTGCAGCATCCGACGTTGTAGAATTCTGCTGAAGGATCTTTGGATGCCTGGGGCTGGGTGGCCCAGAGCCTTTCCCCCTCTGACTTGTCCGGCACTGGAAGCGCCGTCGTGCCGACGTCTGTCTGCTTCTTTCGATGACAAAACGTGTGCCCCTGGTTAGTAAAGCCACTGGAAACTAAGGCGGACGCCGACAAAGAGGCAAAATAACAATGGCTTTGTAAACTCCGCATGTTTGGTCAAGGAAGGGGCCGTGCCAAAATGTCCCCGTCCCCCTGGCGTCGGCTGCCCGGCGAAGGCTTACATGCCAGCCGTGCCTTTCGATAGTCTATTTACAGCAAGCCGTTCGCCGCTTAGTCGTGTATGACAAAAGCACATTACGAGTTCACTAGAGAAATAGTGCTTTTTTCCCCATAGACTACTTGTTCGCATGACAAAGCCTGATACAACCCATCCTTGACACTTGAAGTCAGTCACCTTTGACCGACGGATCAGAGTGAACCAGGAACAGATGGACTACGTGTTTATTGTACTGTAGAATGCCTGCCGGAACGTAGTTGCAACGTAGGGGCCTGTCGTGTCACGCCCAGCCTCCGGACATTGATCCGTTCGTCGGCCGAGCCAGCATCACCACCACTAATGGTTTAAGAGACCGTTTCTAAGCGTCCTTGCTAGAGTTGAACAGCATCCTGGTTATACGGACGGATCGAGATATGGGCGTGGTTGGCCGTACAACGTATTTATACATAGGCGGTATTTTTTTTCGTATTTTCTTCTTCTATTTTTTCTTTTTTTTTTTTTTTTTTTGTGATATCTCAATCCTTCAATTTCTTCTTTATTTTGTCTATTAATACCATCCTTCCACCTAATTCAGGTACTGTCACCTTGGGATCGGCCGTTTGAGATTGATCTTCCAGAAGCCTCCAAACCCCGATAGTTGGCGTGCATTGTTCCCCGTTCGGACCCCTTCTTTCATGCAGATCGCCTGCATCGCGACATCCGCTGCTGCATTTCGCTAGTATATTAGTACGACGTTATACTGTATATAGCTGCTCGTCCCGTCCGCCTGGTACACGCGTTCGTCTACTTATAGAAGGAACACTGGCTCGTCCCCACACTGGTCCAAGTCTGAGACGAGGCAGGTGCGGCTCAACCACCTCTTTCCCCTTTTCTCGATTGTCTTTATCCGTCTTCTCTCTTCTCGTTCTTCTCTTCTCTTCTTCTTTTCAGCCTCCAAGCATTGAAACGAAACACACCAACACGACGATACGCCTCGCCTACAAACACCCACAATGCCCAAGACCATTGTCATCCTGGGAGGCGCCTTTGGCGGCCTCCATGTGGCCCACTACCTTCTGAAGAACAACAAAGATGTCAAAGTTATTCTCGTCTCCAAGGTAGGAAAAACATTCGATGTCTCCTGTTTATATCACCTGTCTCACATCTTTCAGAACAGCCACTTCTACTGGAACCTTGGTGCCGTCCGGGCCATCGTGCCCGGCGCCTTCCCCGACACGAACCAGCTGTTTCAATCGCTGTCCGACGCGCTGGCCCGCTACCCCAAGGACCGCGCCGAGCTCGTCATTGGCGCTGCTGAGGCCCTCGACACCAACGCCAAGACGGTCACGGTGGCCGTGGCCGGCCACGACGGGCCTCCACGCACCCTCACCTACGACCACCTCGTGCTCGCCACGGGCTCGCGCAACCCCGCGTCCCCTGCCGCCGCCGCCGACGGCACCGTCCCCCCCACCCCGTGGAAGGCCGACGGCACCTACGAGGACATCCAGGCCCTGCTGCGCTCTGTCCAGGACAAGGTGAAAGCCGCCAAGCACATTGTCGTCGCCGGCGGCGGTGCCACGGGCGTCGAGGCCGCCGCCGAGCTCGGCTTCGCCTACGGCGGGAAACCCGTCGACAAAGGCGGCAAGACCATTGTGCTGCTCGCCGCGGGGCCCGCGCTTCTCGGCGGTGACAAGGTCCTGGCCGAGCCCGCGCGCCACGAGCTGACCAAGCTGCACGTCGACGTGCGCACCGACCGCAGCGTCACGGGCGTGCGCACGCTGCCCGAGGGCGGCGGCCGCATCGAGCTGACGGTGGCGGGCGAGGCCGCGCCCGTCGTCACGGACCTGTACCTGCCGGCGTTTGGCCTCGTGCCCAACACCGACTACGTGCCGGCGGCCCTGCTGGACGACCGCAAGCGCGTGGTCGTGGATGCGTTCTACCGGGCGACGGGCGTGCCCAGCCACGACGTGTGGGCCGTGGGCGACGTCGTGGGCCAGCCGCGGCCCGGCTTCATCATCACGCAGAAGCAGGCGGCCGGCATGGCCAAGAACCTGGACCTGGTGCTGCGGGGCAAGGACCCCGTGCCGGTGAAGCTGCTACCGCTGGACCTGTACGTGGTGGTGACGGGCCGCAGCCGGGGCGTGGGCCGGGCGAACTCGTGGCGGCTGCCGTCGCTGGCGGTGTGGCTGGCCAAGGGGCGGACGCTGGGCACGCAGTACCTGCCGAGCTACGGCAACGGCAGCATCGCTTAAGAAGGAGGGATGCTGTGTGTTTGTCTGTGTCTGCCGGTTTTTACTTGCTCTTGTGGTGTAGGAGGAAAAGGAACCGGGAATAAATCGTAATACAAGATACCTTAGAATACCCAGCTTTTTTTTTCGTCGGCGTGTTTTTTTTCTACTGTTTCGCGAGAGGCTCTTCGCAAAAACTCTGTTCAGTTATTACAGCAAAAAAAAAAAGTAAGATCAGTTGGTCCGATGTGTTTATGTACAATCGCGTGCACCCGCCAAAAATGATAACGAAAATAAATAAGACGCTCAAGGGCGTTCGGCCACAGACGCAAAAGGGAGTACTTCGTTTTGCGTTCACTCAAATTCCTTGTGCTTTTCCTTCCTATCATTCTCCTCACCGCGCCGCCGCCGCCTCGTCGTCAATGTCCCGGCGGAGCTGCGCCAGCACGTGCTCCCGCTGCCGCAGGTGCGCCTCCAGGCTCTCCACCTGCTCGCGCACCGTCTGCAGGTCGTCCGACACGCTCTTCAGGCTGCCTGCGCCGCCCGCGCCTGCCTTGTTGGTGTCGCTGTCCTCGAGGTCGCGCAGCGCCTTGCGCTTGTAGTCGAGCAGCTGCTCGAGCTCGCGCTTGACCAGCGCGGGCTTTGTTTTTCCCGTGCCGCCGCCGCCGCCCCCACCCGACCGCCGCGCCGCCGCGTTGGCCTCGATGTCGCGGATCCGCCCGTCCAGGTCCTGCAGCTGCTTGCGCAGCCGCACCTCCTCCCAGTCCTCGGTGCTCTGCGCGCTGGAAAAGTCCGTGCCGGCCGCCTTGAAATTGCTGCGCCCGAGCCGCGTCAGGTACTGGTCGCCAAACTTGGCTTTGCGGCCGGTCGACGTCGACTCGTCGGCGCCGACGGCCCACCGCGACGACGGATGCCCCGCCGCCGCGGCGCTGCTGGCGTTGCCGACCTGGTAGTCGATCTTGTTGCGCTCGAAGCTGGCGCGCAGCGACGCGGGCACGGTGCGCGGGATGCGGTAGCCCTCGTGGCGGTAGTTGAGAATGTGCAAGAACGCGAGGCAGGCGTCCTTGTGGATGGAGGGCGCGGCAGCCGGGTTGATGAGGTTCCAGGCGGAGCGGATGTCGGTGTCGGGGACGTCGAGGGAATCGTAAAGGTCCTGGAGGGAGGAGACTGGCCCTGTTAGTAAAATACATACAAGAAAAAATAACAAAAAATAAAGAAGAGAAGTTCAAAGGAAAAAAAAAAGAAAATATATATGGCAGAGAAAGAAACAAAGTAAACATACACGCCACCTCGCCCCGCATGTCTCGGTTCTCCATGTAGATCTGCTCGTACTTGGCCTTGTCGGCCGGGCTCATGTACCAGTCGAACCCGTCCTTGAGGCTCGGCGAGTCCGGGTCGTCGTCGACCGCGGCCACCGGCGTGAACGGCGCCGCCTTGCCCGTCAACGCGCGGCCCGCCTGCACGAGGTGCGCCTTGGACTCGGGTACGAGCCAGTCGGGTAGGGTGTTCGGGACGTCCGGGTATTCCTGGCAGCGCAGCGGGTTTAGCATTCTCCCGGAAAAGGAGGGACGCAGCAAAAGAAAAGGAAAAACAATAGGATCAAGGAACGCCAACGCACCCCATTCAGAATGTCAAAAATCAACCGCATGGCAACGCAAAACTCCTCAAAGTCGAGGTTGCCGTCGTTGTCGACGTCCGCGAGATCCCACACCCGCTCGAGCTGGTCGTCGCGCAGCCCGCTGTTTTTGAGCACGGGCGCCGCCTGCTCGCCCGTCAGAACGGTGCCGCCATTCGTGCGCGCCGAAAAAATGTTCCAGTACGTCTCGATCTCCTTCTGCTCGATGCGCGGAGGCGCCATGGTTGCGGATCGGTTGCGCTCGAGGGCTGGTCGGGGGGGAGGGGAGGCCGCGCGGTCGTCGGTGATCTGTGGCTTGGCTGTTGCGTGCTTTTCCAGAATATTCGAACAGGAAGATATCTCAGCACGAGACGCACGGAATCCGACGGTCTGTGGTTGTGGCGTGGTCGTCGTCAAAGTATGTGGAAGAAGGGGGGGTGTGTACGGGCGACATGGGCGTCTACAAGTCCCTGGAGCTCCGAGGAGCTGTCACGGCGGGCCGGCCAAGCCAGCCCAAGATGCTTATGTAATGCGCCAACGACCGCCACGACAGGGGCTCAATATCATCAGCGTTTGGCACGTATTGACTTTCTAAACTCAGTTTTACCTTTTTAATATTGTTCGAATTCCTGGGCTTACTAAATGTTCACCTTTAACTATTTACAGTCTTTTTAGATGTAATCTGCCTTGATTTACTTATAAAATTCTTAAGTAATTCCCTTCTATGGCTACTGAAAGTTCACTTGAGATGTTCGACGCATTTTTCCTAGGCCTGACTCGGTGAGACATGCGTAACTCAACACGACGATGAAATAACTTGGACGCCCGACCTGTTCAGGGTCACATTGTTTTTGTTCTCTTTGGCTGTCTTTTGACCATACGGACACGGCTAGCCGGGCGGGCGAACACTCGTTGCCATGTCTGCTGTCCAGCCAAAACGAACACAATTGTTCTCGCACGCTCGGTTTGATTTGCCACGTCTGCTCAGCCTAGCTGAAAACCTACGACAGCAGCCTTGTGCCTGCGACGAGTCACAAATTCCCAAGGCTGGTGCCTTCAACTGGGTCATCTTCCTGCGGTTTGACGACGGCGTCGAGTGGGTATTCCGAGCGCCGCGATCGCAATGCCCCGGCTCAAAGGATGGCATTGCGAAACTGCTGGCCAGCGAGGTGGCCACACTGCGCTACATTCGGCAGAATACCACTATCCCCGTGCCGGAGGTGTTTCACTACAACAGTTCGTACACCAACGACATTGGAACGCCGTACATTCTCATGAGCAAGGCTCCCGGCCGGCCTCTTGCTGCAGCGTGGACATGGCCCACGCACACCCTTGACGTGCCGCAACTGCATACAAGAAGGATCGGAGAAAGTCCGTCACCGCCACGGCCTTTGAAAGACAGCGGCAAATCTAGTATCATGCGGCAGCTTGGGGGCTACGCGGCCCAACTGTACCACTGCCGCTTCCAGGCGATTGGATCATTGTTCGATGATGGAGCACCAGAGGATGTGGGCGGCACGGAAGGTGATGCTGCCACTGCGTACCGCGTGGGAGAATGCCTGGCCCCGGGCTTGCTCATGCTCGACCGGGAGACGCTGGAAGACCTGCCGCGCGGACCGTTCTCCACGGACGCGGACTACTACGAGGCGCTCGTTCGTGCGCTGCTCCTGCACGCCGAGCAGCTGCCGATGGGCCACCACCTTTTTCGTGCCCCCATCCCCGTCCCCCACGAGTACGACAGCTTCGCCGCGTACCGCCTCGCCACGGACCGCTGGAACGACTACGCCAGCCTCGGCGGCAAGATGGACGCCAGCCACAACCGCCTGCAGTACAGCCTGGCCGCCTTCATCCTGCGCGACGAGGTCCTGCCGAGCCTCGCGGCCGGCTCCCGGGTCTCCTCTGGATACCCTTTGTGCCACCAGGACCTTAGCATGCAAAACATATTTGTTGACGACGATTTGCATGTCACGTGTCTTATTGACTGGGCGTTTTGTACCACGGTGGCCCCGGCCCAGCTGTTGGCGGCACCCGGTCTGCCGCATCCCCGGGATTACTCGGCCGATGCAGACCTGGCTGCTGCATACCGCGCGGGTTTTGAAGAAGTCTTGGTTGCGAGAAACACATGTGGCAGCAGCAGGAGGAGCAGCAGCAGCAGCAGGGACGGACCGCCCGTTCCCCTGCCCGGCACAGCCGACTGGGCGGCTGGCACAATGACGGCCCACTTATTACGCCTCGTCAATCTGGACGCCCTGCAAGACTACCATCACCTCGAGGCGTTGTGCGCACTGACAGCCACCCGAACGGGACCAGATGCGTCGCTTGATCTGCCCCATTTGCTGGCTGCACAGGCCGCCACGCCGGAAGCCAAAGAGTTGGCGGCCTTGCTCGCAGAGGACGACGAGCCGGAGAGCGAAGTCAAGCGCCGCGAGAGTGCGTATTTCGAAGCCGTGGGGCCCGACAGGCTTGCGCTGGCACGGAAGATCACACGCATGGCAGAACGCAATCCCGGCTTTGTCGCCGACAAGCGGCTGTGGCGTCATGTGGAGAGAATAGTAGCAGAGACGCGTCTCGATGGGAAGTGAAGGGAGAGATTTTTTTTTCGGCCGAATGGTCCGGCAGATGTCAGTTTCCCCCCATTACTTTCATTTTAACTGTGCACGCGTGTAAACTCATTTACATATAAGCACTTAATGTTGCTTTTGACCTAAGCTGTTCTTCCTGGTCATTTCGTCTCCATTACAGACACAAACACAGCTTTGCATCTTTCTTTGGCCAATATGAATAAATTCATCACTGTGATCCCTTTTTTTCCCTCTCCTTTTTTATTCCATGCGGTCTGTCGCCTTAGACGTATATGTACTGTACCAAAGGCCCCGGCCTTGTTCTCTAGAGCCCCGGTCCCTTTTTAAAAGCGCCTCCTAGGTGCAGCGTAACAGAGGCATGGCCATGGTCCGAGAAGGGGAGTTCTCCTTAAACTCCCAATTATTTTCACCGAGGATATTTCCTGAGTCGGACCAGAACGATACCTGAAATGGTAGTGTAAAATGTATCTTCAAATCTTTTTTGTATGGCGTGGTTGTAACGCTTCTTTTCTCTCTATTCATAGGGGGAGAATAACTCTAATGGAAAGGGGCAAAAAGGCAAAACAGAATTCCTTAATGGATCCGCTGCGTCATCGGAGGACGTGCCTTGAACTCCCAAGCTCTCATTTGTAAATTGGCACGGGGCCGCCGTAGAGACCCGTTGTAGGTAGGACATCATCCGGAATACCACCCAAAGTTAGTCGAGGCCAGGCCTCTTGCCTGCCGGTATCTGTCGGGTGGTACAACGTGTAGACATGACCGTCACACTAGGCAGCATCGTCTTCGGCGCAGGCGAACAAAGAGAACGCCATGACGGATCCGCAGTTGGCTGGTAGTTCTCCGCTGGCCTGGCCGTTTCGGTTGTGCCTCCCGTCTTTCATTGGCGGAGTCATCTGCCATGTTCGTCACGCCCTTTCATGCTACCCGGGACGTTCACGGCCGTCCGGATCTACCCCCGGCGGAACGGGCAGCCGTATATTGAAGCCCTTGTTCGCGGGGTGAAGACGGGCGTGACTGTTACACGCCAACGAAGCCGTCGTAGCCCAGCTCGACGTGACATTGTCGGGGTAAACGTGTAACAGATCGCATCCGACTAAGCCCCTTCGAAAGGTACGTCAAACAAACGCCACAGAGCGCGGTTGTGAGTTCGTTGTCCGTTGCTGCTTTCATGGGCCTCCCCCTTCAGTCAACGCTCCATCATCCATCACAGTTGCTTGTACCTGCCGTCGCCTTTGTCACAGTCCGTGTCACCCATATTGTGCAGAAGGTTTTGGTGGTGAATCGTCGCAACAACGCCTCCGCCTCCGTGACGGTAGTGGTAGTAGTGGCCGTAGCGCCAGCTGTGCTCCGTCATGGGGCCCAGGAGTACGTCTCTGTCCAGTGCCGCCATTTCAAAAAGGTGCACAAAACGTTTATTGTCTGTGGCCGGTTTCGACGTAGACCGCGGCCGCCTACGCTGCAGGTGTTTGTGTGGCTAGCCCGTTGTTGTGGTTTTGGTTGTTTCTTAGGTCGATTTATGTGTCCATGGTGAGTGCGGGTGAGCCTCTGTGGATTTCTTCTCTTTGCCAACTTGCGGCGGGCCACCGGTTGGGCTACCATGGTGGCCGACTTCGCACAGGTCATGGCCGTGGTTGCCATCTTCAAGATCAAAACGCGCGAGCCCACTGTGGCCGATCCAGTGGCCAAGGTCGAGCGACGCGGGTACGAAGCCGAGGCTGCGCAAGAAGGCCTCGCCGGCTTGCATGTCCCCAATGGTCACCACGTCGGTAGCCAGCACCGGTGGGCAGACGAGAGTTCGTTCCGGGGCCAGCAGCAGCGAGGGGCGGAGTCTGGCTGCTTCTGCACCCCAGGGTGGCGTGACCGACGGGGCCAATAGGTACCGGCCGTGGTAGAGGTTCCGGTACACTTGATCATGCGCATGGGTTTGTTCCGCGGCGTCCTCGCGGCGAACGGCAGCTTCGTAGTCCACTTTCTTTTGTTTCTCGCACCGGTAGAGGGTGCTGAAGTGTGCCATCTGATCGCTGGTTAGGCGGAGCAAGCGAAAGGCGCCGTCGGTGCCGTACCAGGTTGCGAGCTCTTTGACGACGATGAGTTTCATGTTGTGAGGGAGGGCATCCCATGCGGGTGCCGATGGCGAAATCCAGCCGTGACCTTCTCGATGGGGGGTATAGGTTGGGCCCGGGCTCTGATTCTGAGCGGGTTTCTTCGGTGTATGAGCACAACAGTACATTTGCCGGTTCATCTTGTCATGCCACTTCTGCCACTTGAAAATACCAAACATACTGTTTCTTGGGTGCCCTGCATGGTGCCAACCTCCGACTCGCTCGTGTGAGGCTCGTTCGTTGTGAGTGCATCGTTTCCGCTGTCTGCATCGCGGTCGTCGTTCAGGTTGAAGCGAACGGTCTTTTTGGCCCTGCTGTTGCGGTCGTGGCTGGCTGCGGCAGTTCCGGTTTGTTGGCCGCTGTGTCGCATGACGCTCTTGGTAGGGGCAGACGCTGTCGCCTTTCGCTTCCTCGTCACGGATGGGCCGGCGTTGCTCTCTCTACCTCCCCGCTTCCGCTTGCTTGACGAACGTTCGATGTTGCTTTCATCCACACGGTCGTTATCGTCGTCGTTCACTGCTGCAGAATTGCTGGACTTGGCAAGGTCAACCGCCTGTTGTGTCTTGAGAAAGCTTTCATGCCACCGTTGATACTCGGCTTCGAGCTGTACCCGGGCTCGGTCGATGAAGTATGTGAGAAACGCCTCTTTCTGCTGGTCAGTGGGGCCTGTTTCTTGTGCTTGGAGAGGTCTGAGTAAAACTGATGAAACCAACGCCGAGGACTCGTGCGTTGCGCTGCTGTTCCCTTGTACGACGGGTTGCTTCTGCAAGATGTCGCCCACGGTCTGGCTCAACGCAGCGAGGGCCTCGTTTGGGTGGCGGCGAGGGTCGATGCCAGGCGGTTTGAAAGAAAGCACGCTGGTACGTGTCAAGCCGTCGTCCAAAGACGCGGGCTCCTGAATTGTGCGGCTATCGGCCATCATTTGGCCGCGGGATTCGTGCGGAAGGGGCATAGTATGAGATAAAGAAAGAAATGGCGGTTCAATGAGACGAGATGGACCGGCCACTTGTTTTATCTCCTCGCCTTTCCTTTTCGAAGAAGGCTGCTTGGTTGATGAAGAGAAAAGAAACCATGAAAGGTCTGAGCTGGTGGTAAAATAAAACTGTGTTAAGGCACGGAAACTTGATAGATGCTTCAAAAATGAAGAAACGTGGTCGAAGAGATGCATGCGAGAAAAGATAATTGGCTGATGAGGATCTGTGAATTATGGCAAGTGAAGAAAGCAGATTGAAAAAAAACAAGAAAGAATAGATGCAAAAGCAATAAGGATGAAAGGAAGCAAATATATATATAAACAAAAGATGAAAAAGAAGAGTACAAAAAACCAACGGTTTTTGTAAGCGAATAGGCGGCGGACGGTTGAGGACTACGCCATATATTGTACCAAATCAACCGTCTACTTCACTTCCTGAATTAACAAGATAAAATAAAAATAGTGACAAGGTGGAAGGCTGGACGTATCTAGAAACAAGTTAGTCGTTACCAAGCAAGTGAATGGGTGGTCCAAGAGGTAAAGCTTCGAGGGGATATCGTGTAACCTCGTTGAAAAAGGGCCCCCGGTTGGAAATGACAAGGTGAACGATAGGGATACAAGACATGATGAAGGTGATATAAGCGAAATGGGAGACACTGACCAAGTAAATGCTTAAGTCTTTTTCGAATAGCCGGGCAACTTCACAGACCCGGGCAAAAGCCAACTGTGTGCGTTACATGAGTTTATGACTTCCAGAGCGACGCTGTCATCGTGTAAGTGGATTGCATCCTTGCTATGGAATCCGTGATGTGGCTGTGACTATCCTACGTCAAAGCCGTGGGAGATCTGTGCCGTCGCGCCCTCGTATCGCGGACTTTTTTGCAACGGTGAATTGTCCATAATGTAATCTCAGACTGCTTTCTTGCAAACTAAACCAGCCCAGTCTCCCATGAATGGTTCATCCAAACTCATCCTTATCATAAAGTTGATCCATTCTTCATCTCAAAAAGTAACGAAACAAAACAAAACCAGTGTCCAAGTAGACGAAACTCGACACGAGAGAAAACATAAAAATTCTAAAGCTGCCTAGCCCCCCCATAATCCTATCGAAAACGCCTCCCCGAAACAAACGTAAAAGTGCATACCCAGGAGTCCAGACGCCGTGCCCATTATCTATTTGCATGCAAGCAACAAACAACCATCGTGTCTCATCAATAGCGGGTCATCTCGCGATCAAGCGACGACGCCTCTTCTAGGGTGGCGTCTGCGTATGGCCGGTGTCCGTGAACGGCGCAAAGTGCCCGCGGTCTTGATACCGGGCCATGTCGTAGTTGGATGATCCCGGCACGGCCGGTTCCTCTGCAGCCGGAGACACGGTGGCGCTAGAATCCGTGTCGGCAGGGTTGTCATCGGTTTCCATGGTGTCCCCGATGCGTCGCTTCGACCGCCGGTTGCTGTGGCTGCGAAAGAGGGCCGCATCGTCGGCCGTGTCATTTGCCTGCTCCATCACAGCGTCTTCACTGTTGTCGTTGTTGTTGTTGTTATTGTTGATGTTGACGCTGACGTTGACGTTGACGTTGCTGTTGCTGCGGGTGCTGCCGTCCGCGTGATTCGCTGCAAGCACCTGGTTGTTGCCTTCTTGCAGCGCCACCGCGTCGGCCTGCTGGCGCGCCACATCTGTCTGCGCCGCAAGGATCTCGCTGTACGACAGCAGCATGCGCTTCGTCCCCTCGTTGATGCTGAGGCAGAAGCGCCGGTTGCACACGAACTGCAGCGCCTCCACGAGCGTCAGACGGTACATGCTCAGGACATAGGCCACGACGACGGCCGCCGAGCGGTCGTTGCCCGTCTCGCAAAAGACGAGCACTTTGCCGCCGCCGCCATGGGGGCCGGGGCGGCCCACCTGCGTCAGCAGGTGGTTGTTGATGATGCGTATCGCGTCCGGCAGCACGCGGACAAGGGCCTCGTTGCTTGGCACGTCAATGTTGGCAGCGGCGATGCCCACTTCCTGCGCCGTGCTCTCCGTCGACAGCAGCCGCGTCTGCGCGAACCGCGCGTCGCGCGCCGCCAGCAGCAGCGTGATGCCCTCGCGCCGCAAGAAGTCCTTGTCCCGGGCTGCGGACGCCGGGCCCAGGTACAGAAAGCGGAGAATGCGCTGGGCGCTGCGGCGCATGTCGTACAGCCAGCCGCCGATGTCCCGGTGGACCATCTCGGGCTGGCCGTCGGTGATCGCCCGGAGCTGCGCGGCGGTCAGACCCAGCACGGCGGCGTGGTGTTGCGAGGGCCAGATGGTCTTGACGCCGCTCGGATTCGCGGCGGAGTACGGCGGTGCGTTGAGCGGGGGGCTGTTGTTATCACGATCCGCCGCTGCCGCCGCTGCATCCGGTGGTGGTCTGGGCCACAGAGGCGGCCCTCTTCTGGAGTAGGAAACGGTGCCCTGGAAATACTGCATGCCCATAGGGATGGGGATGCTAGGCGGTTGGGGTGAACGACTGGAGTACTCGGCGTTGGCCACCACGCCGGGGGCCCGCGGCATCCGCGGCGCACTCGCAGCGGAATCTCCTCCGAAGTCCATGAAAGCTTATGGGCAGACAATCTGTGAAGATGATCTCGTGGCATGAAGACCGTTGGATGAGATGAGAAAACGAGAGTTGAGAAAGGCAAAAGAAAAACAGGTATTTTTGTTTGGATGGGACAAGGGCGTAAACAAACACAAACGGAAACGGCAAACAAACAAAAAAAAGGCTAAAGACCTGCTCTATCGATATGTCGCATCATAAGCTGTCGTAATGGATGCTGTCACTGTGTTTTCTTCCCGTGGTAGAATGCAGTGTATTCAAGAAACATTTGCCGTGCGTTTTCATCCGCGGGATATATCTCTGCCGCAATTGCCTATAGCGCCCTTGTCTCCAGGTTTGTTTATGGGTTTTGCGCAAGGCAGCAACGGATAGGCTCGTCTGCCTGTAGGGCTGAATGTGGAAGGAACGACAACGCTAACGACAACGAGCCTCACTATGCGGAGTACGTAATACGGGCAGGAGCTGTGCTACCCCGCTGTAAGAGAATGACATTGCCCCAGAAAGCTTAGCTAAATTAAGCTCATCGCCTGCACGACAAAGTACGTTACTGTACTCCACACAGTCGTGGGTAAGGGCACCAACGGGCTGTGCCTGCCACTTTCATTCACTCTTTGCATCTTGGGGAGTTCCTTCCACTGCACCATTCACTTTGACGCATTGCTCCTTCTACTTTCACATACCAAGCTCTTTCCCGTCTCTGTCAAATATTTCTATATATAAAGTAGGCCGTAGTTTTTGCATCGTAGTCCTGCTGATATTGTAATTTTTTTCTTCTCTTGTCTCGCGATGTCGTCCCAGACACCCTTTGTCACCTTACAACTTGCCTTTCCAAAGACGAGAGAAAAAAATCTGTGAGAGCGGTCATTTGATCACATCCAACCAAAATATGGCGAGCGTCAGCGAAAAGATCAAAACAATAAACCCAAAAAGGACGAACAAAACCAAAAGCAGAAAAAAAAACAAGAAGAAGAACACGATCACATCCACATCTGACATGGCATCCATTTACAGACCTCATCAAGTGAGGGCGTTGCTCAGCGTCACAGCCATAAGCCCTCACGAAGTGGACGACATCGATGTCTTCGTCCCGGCCCAGGCTGACAGCGAGCCCGTCCGCGCCTCCTTGTGCCTTCCGTTTCCGACCGTGCGGCAGGCCGACCTTGGCACCCTCCGCCGCTTGCCCACGGACATTCTCTGGCTGGTCTGCCTCATGTTGGATGCGCGGTCCTGCTTTGCGCTTCGCCAGGTCAACCGCACCGCCCGCGAGGTTGTCACCGGCCTACCCCAGTACCGGCTGTTGATGCGCTGGGCCCTCGAGAGCATGCAGGCCATCTTCCGCTCGCGCGTAGCCCGCTACGTCACACTGGGCGACCTGCACCGCGTCCTACACAACCACGAGTGCGCCATATGCAATGTCACCGCCGCCAGCATGGTCGTCAACGACGATGGGGACGACGACGACGACGGCGGCGGCGGCGGTGGCGGCTGCGGCTGCTGCCCCTATTGTTTCGGGCTTTCCGTCAAGCCCGTGACTAGCCAAGCGAATGTGCTCGTTGTGGACCATAGCTTCAGCGGCATGACCATCCAGGGGGCCAACACTCTCGCTGACGCGATCGAGAACATAGCCTCGGACAATACCACTGCGGCCGGCCCGACCACCGAACCTACCGCCGGAACGACCAAAGCCGCGTCTGATGATGGCAGTAACGGCGCCACGACAACACCAGCCAGCACCACGGCCGGCAAGACGAATGAGACTGCAGCCGCCGCCACGACGGCCGCCGCCACGACCCCGCCGCCCTGCAGGGGCGCTCACAAGAGAGGACGCGGGCGCACCAAAGCTGCCGGCATGTACCTGTTCCTGCCCACGCTCACCCGCTGCTGCGCGTCGTGTCTGGAAGAGTCGCCCCGCCTGCGCGCCACGCCCCTTGTGTCGCTGTGCGCCGCCGCGGGAATGGAAACCCAGCCTTTTGCGCCCTTCGCGTGCCTACCGCCTGGTGCTGTTGCGTATGCCCAGGCCGCTGGAAACACTAACAACACGACATCTGCAGGCAGGCTCGACATGCTCAACATGGCTGTTATTGCGCAGGACAAGGTCGCGCAAGTGCTCATGGCCAACGGGTTCTCGCGCCAGGGCATGAAGACGATTCTTTGCGAGAGCGGTTGCCTCGACGAGTTTTCGAGCGAGTTTGAGAAGCCGTGGCGGCAGATGGTGACCATTTTCTTGCCGGTCTTTGACCGTTCTCTGGGCAGAGCCATTGAGGGATTAGCGTGCCGTGGCTGCTACAACCAGACCGAAAAAGTCTTTGGCTTCTTGGAGGCCATGCCCAAGTACCGACAGACGGTGTACGGCTCGGAGGGTGCCTTCTTGGCTCATTTCGAGCGGTGCCCCGAAGCGATCAAGCTCTGGAAACGAGCCCGTAAAGGCCTTCGGTTGAGCCGTCCATTGGCCGTCAGATAGAACCACGGAGAAGGGGGAGCAATTTTCGGGTTAGGGGTTGGTCAATCTGAGAAGCAGGAAAACATAACAACAAATACCATATGCATCACAAGCTGCTAAAAAATTGCTTCAAATTGATGAATTTGGACAAAGCCACCAGGCATCTCAACATTTGTAACACCGAGAATCTCACCAATTCGCCTCTTTGTTCGTAATTCGCTTTGATGCTTTTGCTTGATTCTTGCATTCTTTTGCCTTTTGTCTTTCTGGACCAACTATGACTATGCGGCGTCCCGCCGGCTGTCGGACAACGCGCTGCTTTCCCTAGCTAGCGGCGACGGGTTTTCGGGCGTGACCGAGCGCCCGTCGGCGGCCGGCCGTCGTGCAGCCGTCGACTTTTTCCGCCGTCGGTCCGCCCCGGCGCTCGTTTTTCGCGTCATCGGCCCCGCGCCGCTGCCGCCCTCCGTGGCCGGCTCGGCACCTTCGATGGGCGGCGTTCCGCTGCGAAGTGCTCCGGCCGAGGATGCGGTCGTGGACATGCCCGCCACACTGCTACCGCCCCGCCGCGCACTGTTGCTGCGTGTCCGGCGGTGCTCACGCTCGACGGCGGCGTGACGCGGGTGCTGCGGCGGATGGTGGTGATCGCCGCCGCCGGCGCCACCGCCACCGCTACCGCTGCCGCTGCCACCACGTGGCGTATGGGGCCGCTGGTGGTGGTGGTGGTGGTGCGACAGCGACGCGGACTCGATCGGCGACAGTGGCGCCACCCCCTTGCCCGGCAGCCACCACAGCCAGCCGCCGGTGGCGCGGCGCGCGGCGCGGTCCTGCTCCTTGAGCTTCTGGCGGACCAGCGCGCGCCGCTCGTTCTCGCGCTCCCAGTACTCCTGCCGGTAAAGCTCCCAGTTTTCGCGAAACGTGGGCGAGAACGGCTTGGCGAGCAGCAGCAGCTTGACGTAGTCGCCGCCGGGGGCGAGGTCTTCTTCGTGGCCGTTGGCGCTGTTGATCAGATAGTCTTTGCTGCTGCTGCCCCCAAACGGCGTCACAGCGGCTGTTGCGGTCGACGAATAGGACAACGACGATGACGACGACGATTGTTGCAAGGCGCGGTCGACCTCGCGCAGCAGCGCCGGGTCGACGGCGCGGTACGACGACGTGCCGCCGCCGCCGCCCGCATGCGAAAAGAGGCCGTACGTCAGGAACCAGCCGAGCGTGGCGAGCACCTCGGCCCAGAGCGGCCGCTGCTGCAGCACGAGCTTGCAGTTGATGTGCCGCAGCCCCCGGTTGGCGACGCCGAACCAGCGCCGCGGCCAGCGCACGCCGCGCTCCCAGATGCCCGTGGCCCAGACGAGCACGGCCGTGATGGCGCCCCCCAAAAAGCACACCTTCTCCGCCATGTCGACCACCCAGTACACGGAGCCGCCGACGCCGCGGCCGTCCGCGCGCGGCGCCAGGAACAGCGCGTACCCGAACCCGAGGGTCCACAAGCCGAGCAGCAGCAGGAAAAACGCGTGGTGGCGGCGGCGGGCGCGCAGGGCAAGGTATTGCGCGCGCAGCGAGGCCTCGAGCACGAGCAGGTTGAGGTAGATCATGGCGGGCGCGCTGGGGGTCTGGGCGAGCGGGTCGTTGCCGGGGATGCCGGCGGCGGTCGTGGCGGAGGTGGCGCCAAGAGCAGCAGCACCCGTGGATGCGAGGGCGCTGCCGGCGGCTGCGAGAGGGCGGAGATGCAGCGGGGCGTTGATGCCGCTGCCCATCACGCCGCTCGTGGGCAGGTCGCCGCCGCCCAGCGGGTCCCGGCCGGGCAGGGGCGCGCCCTTGACGAGCGAGTCGAGGTCGTCGGCCATGGACGATGGGGGAGAAGACGAGCGAGGAAACGAGGACTAGTCAGTGAGAGACTTCGGGCACCAATGTGTTGGCAAGTGGTCCCGACGGAAAGTGACGCGATGCCGGGCGACCGCGGCCCTCAGGTCGTTGTAACGCGCTTGCGAACGTTTGATCGAGAAGACGAGATACGAGAACAGAAGGCAAACAAACGAAACAAAAAAAAAATATCGTGTGCCGTTCAACAAGCCGCCGACGGGGGCAAAGATTATTGGCAAGACGCAGCAATCCTGCGTTGTGGGCGGTCGTTCGGGAGCCAAGAGTTGGTTCACGGGAGCTTTTCTATCGTCCTAGCAGAAGCAGCGTCATCGGGATACGCCTAGACCCGCAAGTGATGACTAATCACGGTCACGAGGATCCATGGCAAAAATGCAGCAACTACTTAGCAAAAACGAACCGCGACAAAAACGCAATGCTCAAGTTGGGAGTAGTACGCTCGTTGGCTATGTAAAGCATGCACCAAAATAAAAATAAAACCGTAGAACGGTTGCGGCGTGATCATTCGGAGAGCAATACCCAGTAGAAAGGCTACAGCCTTCCCTTGTTATAGCGGGCTTCCCGCCATTAATAAGCAGTCACAGTGGACTTATATATACTAGCGGGCGTTTTCGGTTTAGCCAGCCGCTCCCAAAACGTTAACAAAGAGCCCAAAAATCCCGCGCTAAGCCGCGCCACTTGCCACTGAAGGTGCTGGCGCGGGGTGCCTTCCGTTTTCTCTCTTTTTTGTTGAGACAAGAGGTCCAGCCCGTTTTGATTGGGAAACCTCGGGAAAAATGGGAAGGAGACGAAAATTGTTGGTCGGTCTGAATTGGAGGAAGGAGCGAGTCGTTTTGATTTAACTTTCCAAACACTGCATCGAGGCCCGCTTACCTGTACACATACAATCCGCTGTAGAAATAGGCTTCACTTTCTTATGTCATTTTCGCAGCCACGTACGCAACCATTCTCCCTAGACAACGTCTGCCTAACTTCCCCCCGAAATTCAATGCGTGTGTGTCCCTCTGTTGCCTCTCCCTAGTTCACCCGTCGGGGAAAACGCCTGGATTTCGGCCCACGGAATTAGGAATTTACGGACTCTCCGTCTTTGTCTTTGATTTTGTCGTCGTCATATCACACCGGTAGGATAAACCGAGAGGCGCTGTGCATTCATATACGCGCCTCTTCGACTTAGACTCGAGTTTTTTTTTTCTTTCTTTCTTTTTCGTCTCTCTTCTCCAGTAATGCTGCGGAGTCCTCAGCATCTCATCCTGCAGCTGTCTGTTGCGCCCACTCGACGAACGCTCACCACAGCCGCCACATCGCATTCTTCCTCCGACAAGGCGCCTCCACCGCCGGCCTTTGTCTCCTCGGGCTTGGCCCCGTCTTCCGAACCACCGGCAGCCGCGGTCGCATCCACGGCGAACACAACCTCCGCCGCCTTCCGTGTCGGCAGAATGTCTTCGGACGCCGCAGCCGCGCCGCACCACGGCCAGCCGCCGGCTGTGCCCGCGCCTCAACGACACTCCGCAACACAGCCAAAAGCCCGGTCGGAGGAGCAGCTCGCTTCCTCGAACGAGTCGCAGTCGGGCGCGTCACACACGCAGACCCGCAGCTCGTCGCGCATAACGAGCTACTTCCCTCTGGGCTACAAGGAAGCCATGCAACAATGGGTACGCTGCCGCATTTGATGTCTTTCGTATTAATCTTTGTTTCAATTATCTGTAATCTAACACTCTTTTTTTGTTTTGCAGTGGTCTAACGTCTCGGCGTCAACAGCTGAGCGCAATGTGCTCGCTTACGTGCCCTTTCTACGCGAAGCCAAGATGGGCTCGCAGCCGAACCTCACCCTGACCCCCCAGCAACAGCAGCAACAACAGCAGCTAGACGGCGGTCCGTCCCTTTCGGCCATCGACAGCTCCTCCGGCGATCCCTACGGTTCCCGCCTCTGGCGGTCGCAGATGGTGCCGCTCCCGGGCAAGAATCGCGCGCTCAACGAGTACTCGATTGAGCGGGCCGGCGAGGATGCCTCCGACACGCTGGTCATGCTGCACGGCTACGGCGCCGGCCTTGGCTTCTTCTACCGCAACTTTGACGCGCTGAGCCGCATTCCCGGCTGGCGCTTGTTTGCGCTGGACATGCTCGGCATGGGCAACTCCTCGCGGCCGCCGTTCAAGATCAGCGCCAAGGACCCGCAAGCCAAGATCACCGAGGCCGAGAACTGGTTCATCGACGCGCTCGAAGAGTGGCGGCTGGCCCGCAAGATTGAGCGCTTCACCCTGCTCGGCCATTCGCTCGGCGGCTACCTGGCCGTGTCGTACGCGCTCAAGTACCCGGGCCACATCAACAAGCTGATCCTAGCGTCGCCCGTCGGTGTGCCCGAGGATCCGTATGCCGTCAACGCCGCCATGCCGGAACCGGAGGACTCCACCGTCGCGAGCGAGTTCATACAGGACCAGGAGGCCATTGTGCACGACACTGCTTCTGCCACGGCCGGTGCCGCTACCAGCGGCACGCACAGCAAGCCCAATCACAACTACCGGCTCAACCACAACCACAGCCACAAAAAGGCGGCAACGACCAAGCCGGAGCGGCGGCCGCTGCCGGGCTGGCTTGTCTGGCTCTGGGATGCCAACGTGTCGCCCTTTAGCCTGGTGCGCGCGTCGGGCCCGCTCGGCCCGCGCCTCGTGTCGGGCTGGACGTCGCGCCGGTTCAGCCACCTGCCGCCCGCCGAGGCCAACGCCCTGCACACCTACGCCTACACCCTGTTCCGCCAGCGCGGCAGCGGCGAGTACGCGCTGCCGTATTTGCTGGCGCCGGGCGCCTACGCGCGGCGGCCCGTCATCAACCGGATCGCCGACGTGGGGCGGCAGGTGATCCAACCCGCGCAGCCTGCGACAGCGACGACGCCCGCGAAACCCGCCGTGCGCGAGGCGGGGTTCCCCATTGTCATGATGTACGGCGACCACGACTGGATGGACGTGGCCGGCGGCTACGCCGCCGAAGAGAAGCTGAAGCAGCGGATCGTGCAGGCGCTGCTGCACGGGACGCCCGAAGAGAAGCGGCGCGAAAACGGCAGCGCCAAGGTGGTGCTGGTGCGCAACGCGGGCCATCACCTGTACCTGGACAATCCAGACGATTTCAACGATGTCCTGCAAAAGGAGCTCGTCGACACGCAGGCGAACGAGCGGCGGCGGCGGCAGCAGAAACTGGATGAAGTATGACGAAAGTCAAGGACAAGTAATACGGCGTTTTCTTTGATTTTATGTTGTACCGGCTCGACATTCCATTGTTCTGGTGTGCTTTCATTTCATTGTGCTTTCCTTCATTTGTTGGCAGCAAGGACCGAAGAGCTCGGGATATTGGGCGACACAAAAAGAAGCAGGGAAGAAGCGGAAGCAAGGGCGCATGAATGATTTGAAGGGCGGGTTTCCACACCGCTTGCATCTCCGGGACGACCCGTAGGAAGATGGGAATATATAAGGCGCAGTATATAGCGTGCGTGATCATTGTTGATAGACGAAATAAAAAAGCATTTTTCTTTTAATTATTTTTTTACCTTTTTCATCTACTAGTATATATCACACGCATTACAGTTACATATTCGTCGTAAAGTAGCAGATCTGATTCGCCCGGGAAAACTCCAAAGGAACGAAAAAGCACACACTGTTTGATCTGAAAAACACATTTTTCCCTGTTTATTCTTTCATGTCCTCTTCGCTTTCCCGGAATACGCTCCTGCGCAATCCATCCGGGCTGCCACTTTCCTGCGACGTCCCCGGCGCCAACCCGTCGTTGGCCGTTGGCGGTCCGGCGTCTGCCTGCGCCTGCGCTTCTGCCTGCGCTTCTGCACCTGCCTCGGCCTCGAGGATGGGTTGTGGGAAGCGGGCGGCCACGGGCGGCGACACGGCGGCAGCGGCAGCGGCAGTGGCAGTGGCTGCAGCAGCAGTAGTAGTAGAATGCTCCGGCCCCCCTGAAGGGACCGAGCTACCCACGGCCGCTAAGGACCCCCCGCGCGCCGCCGAGGGGGAGGACGGTGACACGCCCGAGGCGGCCGACAGCTCGCTCTCGCTGACGTCGCGCAAATGCCGGCGCTCGCCTTCGCTGAGGTCGGATACGCCCGATGCTCGGAAACCGCTGCGGGAGACCGGCAATGGTGTCGTGGAGGATGGTGGCGTGTGTTGGGTCGGTGGTACTGGTGATGCTGCCGGTGCTGGTATTGGTGGTGGTGTTCGTCCGGTGGCACCCGTGGTGCCCAGAGCCGGCGAGTCGACGCGGGCCACACCCGCCCCGGCGGCGAGCAGCGGCGCGTTGCTGTTGCGTGCGCTGTTGGTTGTCGCGGTCGGCGGGTAGACGACGGGGCTTTCGAGCTCGGCCGACAACGACGACGACGGTGGACCGAAATAACCACGGAAGGGTTTGCCGCCGCCGCCGCCTCCGAGGCTACTGTTTCCGCTACCGACGTCGGTCGACGACGGATCGGAGCCGGGCAGTTCGGCGCGGTGGGAGGTGTCGGCTGTTTTGTTAGCGGGGAAGTTTTAGAGAAAACAAGGCAGCACAACCACAAGATATTTTCGTGAAACATACCCATCATCTCCGCAAGTGAGGTGCTGTCGGCTTCCACGGCCGGCGAACCGCGCAACGGCGACCCGGTTGCGGGGATGTAGGCCGCCGGCGAGCCGTCGGCAGCCACGGCCCGCGCCCCGACGGGCGTATGCGCCATCTCCGGTGTGAGGGGCGTGCTGCTGCCGTTGCCGGGGGACGAAAACCCGCCGAGTGGGTCCTCGTACGTCGACGATCCGCCGCCGCCGCCGTGCCCGCCGCCGCTGTCGCCCACGGTCGACACGCGCTTGACGCTCGGCTGCGCGCGCAGCCACGAAAAGACAAAGTTGCGGCCGGTGTCGTAGGTGCTGGCGACGCTCTCGGTCTGATTGTTGTTGTTGTTGCTGTTGCGGCCGCGGCCGCCGGCGGCGCCGCTGGACCGCCGCCCGCCGCTCGCGACGTAGTACTTGCGGTTGCGGCGGCGGTAGACGAGGAGGCCCGCAGCAATGGCCGCGATGATGAGGATGATGCCGCCGAGCACGCCGACAAGCGGCGCCACAAATGACGGCACGCGGTTGCCACCGTCGCCGTCGCCGCCATTTTGCCCGTCGTCGCCGGTGGACGTGTTGATAGAGGGGGTCGCCGCTGCCTTGTACGGGTAGTAGGTCGTCAGCTTGCTGGCCGGGTAGGGCGTAGCGAAGACGGCGCCGAGTGCGGCCGTGGCCCAGCCCGTGGACGCCGCCACGGGCGCCGTGACCGTGGCGCCGCCGTGGCCGTTGCCGCCGATGACCTTCACGACGGCGTCGGGCACGGTGTAGGGGCTCCATGTGGCCGGGTCGTAGGCCGTGAGCCACTCGGCCGACGACAGGTTGAAGACCTGCACGAGGCCGCCGCCGACGCACGCCTGGTTGACGCCGCCCTGGGTGGTGTAGCCGCCGACGACGAGCATCTGGTCCGGATAGGGCTGAACGCACTTGTGGCCGGCGCGGGCGTGCGTGCTGTTGCCGGCGGCGACCTGGGTCCAGGTGAAGGAGGGCAGCGAGAGCACCCAGACGTCGTCGTTGAAGGCGCCGCTGACGGTCAGCCCGTCGAAGCCGCCGTAGTAATAAATGTTGAAGCTGGAGGCGTCAGGGGCCGCGGCCACGACGGCACACGCGCGCGTGCGCTGGGGCCCCAGACTGGTGCCGCCGCCGCCGCCGGTCGTGGGCTGCTTGTACCAGGTCTTGGTGGCGACGTCGTAGACGTCAATCGTCGTCAAGAAGGCCGGGCTCTCGGCTTTCTGGGGTTGTAAGCATAGGCTGAAAGAAAAAAAAAAAAGGAAGAAGAAGAAAGAGAAAAAAAAAACTGACACTCGCTGCAATGTTTTGCGACTTGGCGCTGACCGTGACAAACTCCGGGTAGGTCACCCCGCCGATTGCGACGAGGATGCCCTGGGCGCCAACAGGTACCCAGACCAGCTCCGGGTTCGCGCGTCCGGCGACGGTGTCTGGTAGCGACTCGTTGGTCCATTTCTCCTGCAGCTGCACGCCCATGTCCAGGGTCAGCAGCCGGCTCGACACGTTGATGGCCGTCAGCGAGTCGTTGCCCGTGACGGTGTAGACGGGGCCCCAGCCGGGCGCGTGCATGCCCGAAAAGTACCAGGCTTTGTTCTCCGAGGGTGCGTTGGCGGCGCCGCCGTAGGCCTGGTAGCGCGTGATGCCGGAGGGTAGCGCGGCGTTCAAGAAGCCGGGCCGAAACGCCGGTTTGTCGACGCCGTACTGGTCGGCCTGGTAGACGAGCACGTCGTCGCTGTGGGGCGGGGTGTAGGCGTCGGTGAGGTGGAGCAGCCCGCCGTACAGGAACCACTCGTCGTCGTTGGCGAGCATGGCGCCGTCAAAGTAGTTGGGCGCGAGGTTGTTGGCGGCGGTGCCGCTGCTGCCGGTCTTGTTCAGCCGGCCGAAGATGGCGGAGAAGTTGGCGGACGTGGCAAAGGGGACGCTGAAGTTGAGCGTGTAGACGATGCCGAGAGGGTTGCCTGGGGGAGGTTAACACTTTTTTGAAGTTGCAAACCAATCTTTGTTTTCAAAACCAGACTGCCTACCATCGTTGGTGACGCCTCCGAAAGTGCCGTCTGCCATACCCGGCCGCCACCAGAGATTGCCTCCATCCATGTACAACGTATCACGAACGACGGACGCTTGTCACAGGTTAGCGAATTATTTTTTTTTTGCTATAAGACATGGGGGCGATGTATGCCAACGTACCTCGAAGTTGCTCCCAGTAACACATGGTCGCGCTGACTTGGCCTTCTTGCCAGCCCGACTCCTGGGCCGCCGTGCCCGCTATGAGGCCGCATACCACGCCGAGCCGCCGCAGCAGCAGCCGCCGCGCGGGGCGTTTTACACGAGACATGTTGCGGGTGGCCCTATGTGAGTCGTTTTGTCTGAGGACACTGTAGTTCCTTGTTGCGTTTTGCAGAAAACGGGGCGGCGACTTATATGACGGTTTGCCCGATAGACAGACGAACCGCGCCGATGGAATGCGCTTTGGCACACTCGCCGCATGGGGAAAAAGGCGGAATTGTAGGCCGTCCAGATGGGGGTAAAAAATAGGTGTATGTGAGATTTAGAGATACGAATCAACTCAACAATAAGTTCGCTGGGTGAAAAAATAAAAATAAAAGAAAGTGTGAGATCCGAGTGCTTTTCGACCGTGTACAATACAACCAGAATTTGCAACAGAACCAAGAGCACAAAAGCCTACTATCGAGGAGAGACGATATGGGAAGCGGAAAAGACTCGACAAAGAAGACTGTTTTGGTGAAAAATCATGTGAGAGGCGGCTCAGCAAATCGAACGATCGAACCCCTAATAATAGCTATTTCTTGTCAGCAGTCGGGATAAACAGCCTCACAAGAGTTCGGAGTACGGAGCATGTAAATTAAAAAACAAGGAAGGGTTCGCCAAAGTAGAAGTGAAGGGGGGTGAGGGATAAACGGCCGGAGCACACACCAAGGGAGGGGGAAAGGAAACCCGATGCATAGACAGAGTGCTGCTCGTGTGTGCCCCAACATGCGTCTGACAGGCTGAGCATGGAGTCGGACATCTGTCTTGGTATTCGTCGCAGGCAAAGAGCCATTGCTCGCACGCATTTGCTTCGTGTTTATGGAGAGGTGTATGTAGGGGCCTGTTAAGAAAGGTGCACTCCGGACACTGAAAAAAATGGCGACCATTTCTTTGACACGACCAGCCACAGCCGAACACCCTCCATCTGCTTTTCCCGCAAGCCAGTGGCAAGACTGAAGAGGCATGGTGTGCCTGCTTGTTTGCATCTTGTGGATGATGACGGCCGTTGGGCTTGGCCGTGTGCCTTGGCCAAATCAATACACGAGAAATGCAGCGTCGCATTTTACACATTTACGTTGTACGCAGAATAGCACCGATGTGGGCAAGAGTGAGACCGTTCCCTCTTTGGGCCGATTTTCCCCATCAAACGTCGTATCCGACATCAGCTCAGCCTTGCGACTGGCAATTTTTGTCTCCATCTCATCTGGAAACAGTCCCCCGTAGTTTTCACACTGGACCACAGCCCGGAAACGAGGGTAATCTGTCAACAGAAAACAAAAAAGCGGGAAAAGAAAAAGGTAGGAAACAAGTACGGGAGCAAGAGAAAAAAAAACAGAGAAAACCGGAATAGGAAAAGCACACGAACAAAAGCACAGAGACGGCCCGGTTTCTCTTCGGAAGGGGGGCTGCAATAGTGCGTTTTGTTGGCTGTGTTGCGTTTTCTCTGCTGCGACCACCGTCTCGTTGTGCCTGTACTCGGCTCGTCCTTACCCATCTGTCTCGTCAGCCGCTCTTCTCGCCGCCCGCAGGCTGAAGCTTTACTCCGTGCTCCGAGCTGCTACTGGTGCTGTCAGCAGCTTGGCTTTTTGCCGTCGCAATTTGCGGCTGTCCTGGTCGTCAAGGGTTTCTCTACTTGGAATTTTCCACCGCTTTTTCTCTCCCTTCTTGTCCCTCACCGTTTTTGCCGCCGTTTTGGGGAACTAGAACGGCGAGTAAAGACCGGACTAGTACGGAGCACGAAATTTGTGTGGATAATATCGAGAGTATGTTACGTTTCTGTTGTGGTTTGTTTGGTTGTGTTGTTGCATCTCGTTTCGTTCGTTTTATTTCTTCTGAGCTGTGTTCTCGTTCTCCTACCAAACTCGCATGGATCTTTCTAAGAACGACCAAGTACAGGTGTCGTTGCCGTAGAACCGAGTACACATCGTTAATTTTCTTCACGACCATATATACAGAATACTTTTCTTCACGTTCAGTGGTTGTCTTGATTGTTCGGCCCCGGAAGTAGTTTTCTTTCGGATTTTCGTTTTTCTCTTAATCCCCTTCTTACTTTGTTCTCTCCACTAGGTCATCTACTACGAATCAACAACAGTTACCCCTTGCACCAACCATCCACATAGTGAAGTCAAGCCAACAAAGAGCTCTTTCTCATCCCATACCAAGTTTACTAGCCGACCAGTCCGACCAGGAACGTACACAAATCCGTGTATATTTCTTGTAGACATCTGTCTTTCCTCTACCTAGGTTGCATCGCCGTTTACCCGTTGTATTCTCTAAGAGACGAGAAAGAAATAGAAAAACCTAGAACCAAAAAAATTAGAAAATTCACGCCCTTGTTTTTGGCTTAAGCACTACCGAGCTGCAGCGCCTCGCAACGCCCCCGCCCTATGGGGAGTACCGAGCATCGCTTACGTCCAGACAGTGATGTGTGTGTGGGCTGTGGCAGAAAACGAGCACCACAAATGCCGTTGGGTACAGTGTACATGCATATTAACACAGTGTTAAACAAGGTTTTTAGGCGGATTATACAGTGCGACTGAAAGAGGACCTGCTGGCTTTGCTCCACTAGACTAACTCCGGAACAACCCTGGACGGAGAAACCCAGCGCTAGCCAGCAGCCCAACCGTCACCCCGGATGAGCTAGTCTGAATCCGCACTAGCGTGGTGCTTAAATGAACCAATGGACATACGACAAGAATTTTGACGACCCTGGCCGTTCCAACCACACTCGTTCTTTTGCTCTGTCCGTTTCTGCAGGATTCTCGGTGCATTTCCCCCAGCGAGGAAAATGATGAAAACAAGAGGGCTTTGCCTTGTCAGTGGAATCTTCATGCGGGAGTACCTGGCAGGATAAAGTATGTGCTGTGAAATATTTCTGTGAGAAAGCCTGGTAAGCATGGAGGCACCGAAATTTCTTCCCCGGTAGGCTGCCAGGATGGCGCAAAACGAACGTGTGGTCGGTAAATACGTCAACTGCGCCACCAGTCTCCCACATGCGCAGTTTTTTCTTTGCTCTTGTCCTCTGTGCTGGGCCCTGGTGGGGTGCAGGCACTTCTGCATCTGCTCGGTTCGCCCACGAGGCAATGATTGTTCCTTGTAAACGCCACCCGGAACGGGCTGGGGACCGAGGGCTGGCCGTTTTTGCAGCAAATTGAAAAACACGGGCAAAACCCCGTTGCCACGTTCCCGAAGAATGGGATCCAGATGGCCAACCTTTCCGCTGTGTGGCATCTTTTCTTTCTTTTCGTCTCCCTTGCGTCCATATATTGCCAAAAGAAGGACCAACACCAGTGAAACTAGCTTCACAAACTTTGCCAACTCGTTTCAATACCGGTTTTGGCAAGGAGAAAACAAAATCGAGTAAGCAGACGGCGATGTGCATGAGCATACGCTTAGAAACAAAATACAATAGCTGGGACCACAACGCAGAGCGCTAGGTAATACTGACCGCCCTCAGATACGGGGGTTGGAGAAGAGCCAAGAACAAACGTCTGCTACGCCAATTAAATTGTGGCTGATCGACAGAAAAAAAAACTCTCGTTTCTTGGAGCCTTCGGTGATGTGACCCAATGAGTAGTAGGCTCCAAAAACGTGCAGTACGTCGCAACGTTAAACTAGACTTCTTGGTGAGGTTCCATCGGGGGGAAAGGGTCTCATGGAGCAAGAAGGTCGTGAGGAAAAGGAAAAAAACCCCCCCAAAAATTTTGTTTTGGAGTAATACATACGGAGAAGCCCACATCCAGAGATAAACCAATCCATCCAACCGTACTCGATGCCAGCAGCCGTTTAATCGGAGCACGCCAAAATACTCAATGCGGATATCGCGAAAAGCGGCTGGCGGGCGGGCGCCGCCTTCTTTTTCTTTTTTCTTCTGCTGATGTGAGAAAATAGGACGGCTATCTGCCGGCGGAGACACAACGAAAAAAGGGCATTTTGTCGCCCAAAGTCTATTTTGTTTGACAGCCTGTGTCGTATTTCTTCTCGCCAATTTTTCCTCTCGTTCGTCTGGCCGTTGTTTTTGTTCGTTTTTGATTTCCGCGCGGTTTTTTTTTTTTGGCTCAAATTTTCTTCCTTTCCTCCTAATATCATGACCGCCACTCCCCAGCAACGAGAACAACAAAAAAATGCGGCTCTTTTTGTCCCCTCTTCTACGGTCGAATCCCCCAGCCCTCTTTGCTTTTTTCTCGCATGATCCGTGCATATACGCCTTATACGGCTGTTGCCTTGTACCCTTGAGGTCGCATTGGACCCCGACGTAACCCACCTCCCAAGACTTTTCCCCTCTTCTCTCTCTAGTGTAAGACGCTCCGTCCCTCCCTCCATTACGAGCAGCCCTACTCCGTCTCCGTGAAAACGCCGTGGCTAGACGATGAGGTTCTCTCCAGTGATGCATGTTGCTTGTCCTTTCTACAACCGATGAGGCTACTTCTCCGAAAATGGCCAAGGCCAGCCAAGCTCCGAAGGTGGGCAACACGGGTTCTTGTTGTTTTTTTTTCTTTTTCTTTTCTTCTTCTGGTCATTGTTTTCCCAGTCCAAACGGCACAATCCTCGGTCAGGATGTGTCCATTGTGCCCCTCCCTCCCCCCTTCTCATGCTTGTACACGTACTCCTGCAGCCGTTGAGACGTGACACTTTTTCGGTTTTCTTTCTTTTCATTTTTTTTTCTAGCTCGCTTCTTTCATTGCAGAGAATTACTATTGTTCATACTCTCATGGAAGTTCATAGCAAGGCTTTTTTTGTGTCCATTGCGTATTTGGATTTCCATCCGCCACGTCGTGTAAGTTATGATTCCACCCGAGAGCTCGTCAACCCACACAACCTTCTTCCTCCCCACCACATCTTCTTCGTTTTCAAGTCCCTTGTCAGGCAGGGGTCCTTTTTTTCTGTGCTCCTAGTCCGCGTTAATATTTCGTACCCGCCGGTATATTAGACTTGCTTGTATCTTCCCGTACGGTTCACATACGACGGTCCGTGTATGACGCGGTACTGTGAACGGAGTATCTCATACTTGCTTCTACCTCCAATGCAGGCCCTTTCCGAAGAACACGAAGGAAGAGCTCTTTTTCATTTTAGGTTTGGCCTGGGTCCAGCCAGCCGACTAGCTTACTCCTCGGTTTTTTTTTTCTTCTCTGATAGTTGCGTATTATTCTTTTTGTTTTATTTCTGCTATATTCCACTGCCACAAATTGTGCATCTCATCTCTTTCCCGCCCTCCCTTGCGGGCCAATGTTTGTAGCCTTCTTCCGTCACGAAAGACGCAAACATCGAACAGACAGCAGAGCTAGAAAGACGGCATCCGTTTCCAGGGGGAAATCACAGAGTCAAGGAAGGAATTGTCTTAGCGTCTCTTTGCCTCGTGTTGGTTGTTCTTTGTATGCCTTTTCAGGTAAGGTTCTCTCATCTGAGATAACGGACAATCCGTGGACAAACGTATCAAAACAAGCAAGATACAAGACGAACAAAAAAAAACAACAAAAAAGAAAAAAACCGGATAAACTCGATCCTGCCTTGTATCTGACATCGTGAACCAAACCACATCAGCCACTTCACTCGGCGTCGCAGCCTTCCAACACCGACCCGACTCGTTCTCACCCCCGGTAACCTCTTCTCCGTCTCTTCTCTCTCTCGCTTATTTTGCTGCTCTCTGCCCCCGGTTCTGAAGTAGCTTAACAAAAACCAAGAACGAGCTCCATGACAACACAGTAAATCAGCCTCGACGAGACCCCGCTCGTCCTCTTCGTTGTGCTGATTTTCGATCCTTGCCGCGCCTCCTTCTCCTCGCTCCCGTCTGTTGTTGTTCTCGTTTACACATATATCACCTGCATACGCCGCCGCAGGGTTACCTTTACCAAAGAACTTCCAAGGTCTTCACTCTTTCTCTCCCACCCATATTTTTTTTTTCTCTAGACTCCCTTTATTCTTCCTCCCTTCTCTCGTATGTCTTCACTCCGTCGTCTTTCGCTTTCTAGCCCTACATCCTTTTCTTTCTCTTTTTTTCTCTCTCAGCCTTTCGTTCGTTTTTAGGACCTCTGATTTGAAGCTCATATACTGAGCTTCCTTTCACATTCGCTTTCTTTGTCTCCAGTCAGCTGCACGATTGGACGTCGAGCTGCATCAACACCTCCTCATAGCTGTCAGTCTGGGGCCGGTGCATACCTCTTATCACGGACGAGTACTCGCAGACGAAAAGCTGCATCGTGCTTTGTCCAAGCTCGTGTGGTATCACAAAGAGATGCAATAAGCACAATTAACAACAAAAGAAAGAAAGAAAAATAGTGAAAAGGAGGCCTAGAATGGCCGGATCGTCCGTCTTTTGGCGCCTTGCCACGGCGCTCCTGGCTTCGTCGCTGGTTCTGGTTGCTGCCGACGGCAACACCACCTACAACAGCCCGGTCGTCAGCCCGGCCAACAGCCCGACCAGTAGCCCAGCCGGCAGTCCGTCTGGCAGTCCGACTGACGGTCCGGTCGGTGTCCTCACCGCAGACAGCGGTCGTGGAAACGGCAACGGCTATGGAAATGGCAACGGTCCTGGGAATGGCCGTGGCTATGGCAACGGACAATGCTACCCTTGGTGCTACACGACTGAATACTGCACCGTCACCGAGACGGAGACATGCATCGAGACGGTGACGTGCATCGAGACAGAGATAATCTCTTACCCGTATGTCTTTGCCCAGTTAATTTTTTTTATTCTTTAATTTTTTTCCCAACTGCTAACCACACTTACCGCAGAATTACGTACGCTTAGAACGGGTTTGCTCCCATACGATTTCACCTTGTTTTTCCTTTTTTTTCTGTAAACTAACAAATCCTCTACCTTCAGCGTCACGTCCACCTACACCGACATCATTTCCGAGATTTTCTCCGTGACACAGTCCGCGTCTACCGTCACACGAGACCGGAGCGTGACCGTGACGCAGTCCGCATCCACGGTCACCGAAGACGTCAGCGTGACGGTCACCCAGTCGGCGTCGACCGTCACCGAGGACGTGAGCGTGACGGTCAGCGTGATCGTGAGCGAGCCCGCGTCGACGGTGACCCGGGACGTCAGCGTAATTGTCAGCGAGACCGTCACGCTGTCTGCAACGACCATCACCGAAGACGTGAGCGTCACGGTCAGCGGGCCCGGCGCGACCGTCACGAGCACCACCACCACGACGGTCGACGAGGTGAGCAGCGTCGTCATCGTCGAGTCTGTCGTCGAGTCCATCACCGTGACCAGCGACCTGACCGTCACCCTGCCGGCGTCGACGGTGACCCTACCGGTGTCGACGGTCACGCTGTCCGGCACGACGCTCGTCGTCTCGGGCTCGACGGTCACGCTGCCGGCCTCGACCGTGACGCTGCCGGCGTCCACCATCACGGTGGCCGGATCCACCATTACGCTCCCCGGCTCGACCGTTGTCTCCGTCTCCGACATCGTCGTCACCTCCACGTTCACCGAGCCCGCCGCGCTCGAGACCATCACCACGACCATCAGCACCAGCGTCAGCACGTGCGCCGTGCCCACGGCCGACCACGCGGCGCTCGCCACGCTCGCGCCCACCAGCCAGCTGACCTGGGGCTGTGCGCCGGGTCTTCTGTGCAGCCCCGCCAAGCCCCCGGGCTGCAACCTTTTCGCGGACCACCCGCCGGACACGTTTCTGTGCCGGCCCGACGAGTGCGTGCCGGCGCCGCCGTTCCCCCTGGTGGACTGGCCGGCCAACACGACGTCGTACTACCCGCCGACCGCCGGCTACTTCAATCTGGCGCCGGGCGCGTTCGGGCTCAGCTACGACATCTTCGAGACGGAGCTGATCGTCGAGGCCATCGGGGGCCACACGTTTACGGTCACGACGGGCAATTGGGGCACGCAGTCGACCATTACGCACTTTCCGCCAACGTCATTGTCGTCGCCGTCGTCGTCGCCGTCCGCCGCGGCCCCGTTCAAGCGCTACAAGCGCCTCCTGACCACGACGCTCGCCAAGCGCGACGCGACCATCGCCCCCTCGGTCTGCTACGACGTCTGCAACAACGCCTACCTCGAGGCCCAGCGCGTCGGCAAGGACAGCAGCCTCTGCAACGCCGCGTCGGCGTTCCACCAGTACTACAACGGCTGCGAGACGTGCATCGACGCGAACTCGGACGCCGTCTCGCAAAACGACAAGGCCTACCTCGACGAGGCGTTTGCGCAGTTCTTCGACTACTGCTCAACGGTGCCGGGTTCCTCGCAGGTGAGCTCGACGCCGCCGCAGTCCGAGCAGTCGGGAACGCCTACGCTGGTGTCGTCGTCGCAGGTCGCGCCCAGCAGCCCGTCCGTGGTCGTGCCGATTTCGCCACCGCCGTCCAGCAGCAGTACGCCCGCGCCGCCTGTGTCGTCGCCGCCACCGCCGAGATCGAGCCCGACCAGCGTCGTTTCGCCGCCGACACCGCCGCCCCCATCATCGCGTCCATCGGCACCCCCGTCGTCGCCTCCACCCGGACCGTCAGCCTCGTCCAGTCAGCCGTCGCCCCCGCCGTCTCCTCCAGCATCTTCCTCGCCCCCGCCGGCCTCAGAGCCGAGTTCACCCGCGTCTCCCCCAAGCAGCAGCAAAGGGCAACCACCAGCATCATCTTCTGCTTCCCTTCCGCCGGGGGCCACCAGCCAATCCGGCGCTCCTGGCAGCCCTAGCGGCACTGGAGGCTCAACGCCCAGCACGCCCGGTCAATCAGCACCTGGCTCTTCCAGTGCGTCAGGCGCCCATAGTACCGGTTCCAGTGCAGGTGCTGGGCCCACCGGCAGCGGGAGTCTCGGTGCGACCGGCAGCAGTAGCGGCAGTCCGGCCGGCAACAGCGGCAGCCCGAGCCAGAGCGGTGGTGGTGGGGCTGGTAGCGCAGGAGCGAGTAGTGCACCAGGGGCAGGATCAACTTCCAGCACGGCTTCTGGCCAGGGTGAAGGTTCGGCCTCAGGCACAGGCAGTGGCGGCAGCGCAACACCATCGCCTAGTGGCAGCGGCGGCAGTGGCGGTCGTGGTGGCAACGGCGGTGCCGGTGGAGGTTCCGGTGGAGGTGCGAGCGGAAGCGCCAGCGGCGGAGGAGCCCGTGGCAAAGGCACGGCAACCGGCAGCAGCACGCGACCGACGACGTCCGTGGTCACGGTCAGCGGCGGGCCAGCCACTCTGCGGGCGAGCCGCCCGCAGAGCCGGTACGCGGTGTTGGCCGCGGCGGTGCCGGTGCTGGTCATGTTGCTCATGTGATGATGAGACAAGGAAAAAGGAGGAAGTGTGCTTTTTTGGGGGGGGGTTTGATTTCATTTTTTTACGCATAATGCCGCTCATTTTTGCACGACGTCATACGCTCCTTTTACACGATTTGCATGCAGACCCTTTTAATGGACGAGAAGCCTTTTTTGGTATATACGGATACATAATAATATATAGGATACCTGAAGAGGGAAAGAGAGAGGGACAAGAATCACTGAATGCTTTGTTTTTTTTCTTTTTCTTTTTGTTTCTTTTTGTACTTGGAGCCCGTCAGACAAAATCAAAGTGATGGAAGCTTGCTTCTGCAGAAAAGGAGAAAAAAGGTTAGCTTCATTAAAAACAAAATGAAGACTAAAATGGTGCAGAGCAAGTCGCAACGCTTTGGGGCTTTGACAGAGTTGTTTTGTTTTGTTTTGTTTTGTTTTCTTTTTTTTGGGTTTCAAAGAGGCAGCCATCGTCTTCTGTGCTCTCAGTCTCATTCTTCCATTCCTTTTATAACAAAGATACCCTTTTTCATCGCACTTCCGTCTTCGCACGGAATTGCACACGCAATAGTTATTATTATTTTTCATATATGGTCAACACCATGCTGCCAAAGAGTTCCAGTGGTTTTTCATCGTTTAAGTCACACATCACCTTGAATTTCGATTTCATTTTTTATTTTCATTTTTTATTTTTATTTTTATTTTTTCATTTTGGATAGATCTACTCGCTTTGTTCATGTTCATGCGTGCAAAAACGGAAAGCCACTCTTATACTTTAAGAGAGTCTACGTGCACATGCTCTGAACGGGAAAGAAAAAGGAAAATTAGTAGAAAAGGAGTGGTGGAATGACGGACCAACTTTGCACAGTCTACAAGAAAAACCTACTGTTGAAATTGTTAAGGTGACGATTGTCCCAAGGTGTGCCTTTTTCGGTGTCAATACGGTTGCGTTCTTACTGGCCGCGCTTGCGACGTTCGGAGTTTGCCAGTCCGCGTAGCTGCATGCGGTGTACGTTTCGGTCGGGCCAGCGCCGGTGCCCGCCCCTTGGAACCGCACGGCTCGCGGTGTCGGCCATGGACTCCATCACGGCCTCGCGCTGGCGCTCGCGGTTGCGTGTCATCGGGCCGCCGAAGGGGTCTTGGCCCCCCGCCCGACCGTCATTGCCATCAGCAGGGGCTGCACCGGCGGCCGGAGCGGCCGAAGCAGCCGGGGCTGCTGGGGGAGCCGGAGCTGTGGGCGCAACCGGGGGTGCGCGCGCAACCAGAGCTGCGGGCGCAAACAGAGGTGCAGGGGGGGCTGGGGCTGGGGCTGCTGGGGCTGGGGCTGCTGGAACGGCCAGAGCAACCGGACCAGCGGCGACGGCACCGGCGGCAGCTGCACCGGCGGCGCCAGCAGCGGCGGCACCGGAGGCACCGGAGGCGCCGGCAGGAGCCGCGGCATTGCCAGAGCCAAGGCCAGGCCCCGAGGGACCAGCGATGGCTGGAGGTCCTGCGGGGTTTTGGTTGGCCGGCGCTTGGATGACAAAGGTGAATGGGCTGAGAGGGAGCCGCACCTGGGCCAAGACCAGGCTCCGATACTCAAGATACGGAGTCCAGTTGATACCGGGGTTTACGAACTGGGGGCCGAGCACGCTGTAGTCGAGCTGGCTGGGGTCCTGGACGCTGTACACACCGGGGTTGTTGGTGACGATGCTCAGCAGGTTCAAGGCCATACGAGCCACGACGATGTCTCGGCCCTGCTCGTAAAGGGCTTGCCGGATCTCGTCCTCGTAATACCGAATATGTGGGAAAGCACCAACCGCAACGAGAGGACCCGAAGGAACCGGGGGGGAAGCCACAAAAGCTTGGGGAGGGGGATTATTGGGACGGAGCTCGACATAGGCCGCGGGCCTCCCCCTCGGCGGCATTTTCTCCCTGTTCAAAGAGCTCGGGAAGTTGTGGAGTTCGAACCGTTGCTCAAGGTAGAAAATGGCTGATCAGTGGTAAAAGCGAACTCCTTTGAGAAATGTAGCTCCAGGAGGATCCACTCGAAGGCCAGCTGAAGAACAAGAGGCAGAAGAAAAGACACGACTCCATGATACCCGAGCTGCTTTTAAAGACGGTGGGAGCGTCCTCTGAACAGAAACGAGAACACAACTGGCAAGCATTTTTTTCCCATGCCGCTACCCACGTCTGAAGACGGCATTCAAACGTCCGTCCCTTGGTCGAGTCGAACTTCTTTTGACGATACGATTGGTTTCTTTGTTGCTTTGTCTCTTTGTTTTGCTTAATGAGCAATGGCATGTTTCCGAGGATGTTCATAGCACGAGACAACAATAGGTTTTTTATTTCAAAAAATTTGTTCGTCTCATTGAACATGTTCCCCAAAACAAAGAAAATTTGCGAATAGACTGCAGACGAGGCGAAAGGAATGAACACAGTGAACTAGTAGATAGATAGATATAGCCAAAGAAAAATTGGGATATGGAGAAAGACTGCCGGAATAGATGATAAAAAAAGAGAGAAAATAACAAAAAGGGTGAAGGATTCAGGTTGTGGGAACCCTGGCAGTGTCTAAAGTCATAAAGAGAAATTGAACCAAAAAAAGGGGGACAAAAAGAGAAAACGAAGGCTGGTGACCACTAGAAACCCTCTTTTTCATCGACCAAACAAATGACGTAAATATAACGGAACGAGAACGCATGGAACGCATACACAGGCGGCGGCCGTTGGGGTATAACAGCCGCTGTAGTAAGTGTCTTTGCCTGCCACCAACGGCAACATCCGCGTCAATGAATCCTGTTGAACTTTGTGCCCGGTGTGACTACACCACAAAGCATCGCGGCATCGCGGCATCCGCGGAACAACTCCATTGCATCCACCCCTCGCATCGTAGAAGCCGATGTCACAGCGTATTTGGTCTCGCTATGTAGGGTCTTCAATCCGGCGACTCCTTCTCCACTTCTTTCGGTTGTGGCGATCAGTGAACACACATACCCCCAGTTGGCTAGTCAGGTAGTTGCCGTCGTTGCCGTAGATGTCTTCTGTTTTTTTTTTTTTTTTCATGCGTCCGTTCGCTCCCTCTCGAAAATGAGGCCATGGCGTTGCCCACAACACCAGTCGGATGCAGTTCCCATGTGTTCAAGTCGCAGAAAGAAAAAAAGAAAAAATCCTCCCAAGAAATGGCTTTTTTATTGTTGGTGTAGTTGTTCTTGTTGTTGTTGTTGCGCCACCACCCCGCCTCGACCGAAACAAATCCCGCGTCGTTTGCCCATGCTGCGTGTGCTTATCTTACATGATAACGCACTTCGAGCAACAGCCTGGTTCGGCGTCGTTGTCGCTGACTTCCAGCTTGTTGGCTGGACCACCAACGTTGGAGGTCCCGCTGCCCGTTGAGTAGCCCTGCATTTCGCGGTTGTACCGCCGAATCTCGCGAACAATGTCGTAGAATGCCTTGTCGACGTTGATCCGCGACTTCGCCGATGTCTCGATAAACTTGCAGCCAAACGACCTTGCGAGCGCCTCGCCCTCTGAGACGACAAGTTAGTAACAGCAAAAGCGAAAGAACCCAAAAAAGACCAAAAAAAGAAAAAGAAAAAAAGAAAAAAAAACCCAATCCGGCGCAACTGCCGTACCTTGTCTGGTCACCTCCCGCTCCGATTCCAAATCGCACTTGTTTCCCACAACGACCATTGGGAAGTAGTCCTTGTCCTTCACGCGCAAAATTTGTTGTTGAAATGTGGTGATCTCGTCAAAGCTCTGCCGCGATGTGATGGAGTAGACCAGCAAGAAACCTTCGCCTGTCCGCATGTACTGCTCCCGCATCGCCGAGTATTCTTCTTGGCCGGCCGTGTCTAACACATCGAGCAGCGCAACCTCATCGTCAATGACGCACTGCTTCCGGTACGAGTCTGTTGCGGAAAGACGAGGTTAGGACCACTCTTAAAAAATTTCCAGAAATTTGAGATGCCGGATCAAACTCACCCTCAATCGTTGGATCGTATTCGTCGACGAAATGGCTCTGGATCAGCTGGATGGTCAGGCAAGACTTGCCTACGCCACCGCCGCCAACCACTACCAACTTGTATTCTCGGAGAAACTATAAAAGTGCGGAACACGAAGAGTCAGCTCCATCATATCAAATGCCATTCGAAATACAAGTTAGCTACGTTCCGCAGCACAGCGAAACAAGATTGGTGCACAGCTGCGCAGGCGTGAACTAAACAGCGCCTCACGAACCAATCGGCCGACGGAAAAGAGGCGTGGCAATCCACAGGCGCGATTGGAAAGCGAAATGACGCTCAAAAAAACAAGAAAAAAAAAAAAAACGAAAGGCGCGATCGACGAGCAGCAGCTTCGGCGTACCTTGGATGCCATTGCGGATGACTATCGAGGTTGCGCACGACGAAATTTTAGTTGTACCGCAACGATAGGAACAGATGCTCGAGGGATCTGCGAGCTCCCAGGATTCGGAAGGACAAGCGAAGATGTCGAAGGACAAAAACAGGCGTGAAACTCGATGCTCAAATCTGCACGATGACGATGATGGCGGCGATGAAATGGTCAAGTTTGGAAACGAGACCGTCGTAAGCGAATGCAGGCTCGGCAGAGAGGACGAAAAAGAAGGAGAGAAGGAAACGGCGGTGGTTGGGGAGGTATGGCAGTATGTACGGGAGTAGTTTGTCTTGTCGAAATTAGGAAAAGGGAAAAAAAAAGTGGAGGGAGAAAAAGGGATTGGCGATCGGTCTCCGTTTCTTGATGACTGCCTTTTGTTTATATTTTTTGGCCCTCCTCAGACGAGAGAGAAAAAAACGGCCCCCTAAAAAGGGATTGATTTTATGGGTACAAACACTTTCGCCTATTGGGGGGGAACGTCGACTGGTCCGGCCTTGTGGATAGGCTGGGGGGATGAAGGCTCTAGACAAGGTTTCGGACTAGCTGGTGATCGAATGGCCAGGCGAAGGCGGAGTTGGCGTGTTTTCAGTCCCCTTTTTACGTCGAATATATTACTGAGGAAAAGCCGTTTATCTTCTGCTTGAACCTGATCGAAGCCGGTATTTCCTGTTTCTCTTTCGACTCAGTTGGCGTTGGTGTTTGTGCGGTTGTCTTTTTTTCTTTTTCCTTTCTTCTTTTCGACTTGTTGACTTCTGAACCGTCGGTCAAGCAATTGTAGCTTCTGCAGCTGTTCGAGATCAATCGATTGAAATCGCGATGGTTTTCACGAGGCTTGTCGATGCTTTTTGAAGACGATCGACTGAGAAAAAAGAGACGGCCGGGGAAAAGGCGAAACAACACGGAAAAAAGCTGGGACAGGCGTGCTTTTGCTATGTAGAAAAAAATGTGGAAACGCTGGCGATGGTGTGCTTTTTTTGCTGACTGCGATTGCGCTACGAAGAGCAATTGAACAGAAGAGAAAGAAGGTGGAAACAAATCAACGGTACGGAAAAGAGACGAAGAGGACGAAGAAAAGGCGAAAGGCGAAACAAAACAGAAAAAAGGAAAAAGAAACAAAGATTTGTTCACGTCGAGAGAATAATGGAGGTTTTGGGAAGAAACAAGGCGGGAAAGAACCAAAATGAAAAATAAAAAAAGGGGGAAGGAGAGGGGGGGGAAGGAAGGACACGAACCCAAAGAAACATACCAAAAGGAGACGTCGCATAAGAAGAGAGGGCAAGAGCAAGGGGGGGAGGGTCCCGGGCGCCAGAGCAGCAGCAGAATTAGGAAAGGGGGGGGGGGGGCGTATCTGCCTGTGAATGCACTCCATACGATGGCATGTGTGTGTGGGCGTGTGCGTCGAAAATGTGGATGGTGGATGGGCCTGGTGGCATTGGCGGGTGCAAATGTGGTGGTGGTGGGTTGCTCTTGCTTGTGTGGGTTTGCGTGTGGCAGGCCAAAAGCTCGCAAGCGCTGGGCCTCGCAGCAAAAGAACAACTGATCAAAAAGGGAAAGATCGAACAAGCAGGGGATGGGCTCGTTCTGATATGGAGTGATGTACAACAGTATTCTTTGGTCCTCCGTATCGTGCATACGACGATTCTGTAGTGCAACCTTTGTTGCGATTTGGCCGTTGCGCGTCCTCATGTCGCACTTTTGCACACCCCTTCCGAGCAGCAATTGCAGCACAATCCGTGTGCTTTGTGCGAAGGACAAAGGCGCAAAAAGAAGCTCGTGCACCCACCCCCCTTACAACATTGCATTTTGGCTGCAAACGGCGGTCGATGTGTATTACAAGGAATACTGTGTGTTGCTCCAAGTACTGAAGGCTCGGTAGGGAACAAACGGGTCGAACGCGCCGTATTCTGCGCAAAGAGGGTAGCGGCGATACACCAGTCGTGCCTTCCTGCAGCCACCGAACGGTGGTTGCCCTTTTTAATTTTTGATTTTTTGTTCTTTTTATCTTTTCGTCCCGTCTCCGCAGAGAACGTACAACAGTTTCCGGCGGCACAAAACCGTTGGCTCCTTTTCTATCGGTCCTAGATCCGTTTTCTTCAACATCCTCGCCTCCGGCTCGCTTGTATTCACGGCCCGTACGGAGAACGTTACGGGGTGTATCTAGGCGCGTGTTTTTAGCTCTTGTTAAGAGAAAAGAGACTCCTGGTCTACAGAGTAAATAGGGGAAGGCACGGCCGGTGAAAAGGGAAGCCGCGTTGGATTGGCAGAAGGCGCATGCCGCGCCTGGAGTACGGAGTACCTCGGCTGGATACAAAGTCCTGCCATCATCCATTGGTCACTGCTACTTTGTTAGCGTCTTTTGCGTCCCCTTTTCCTCCAAAGCGGGGAAGAAAGATACAACACAGTGTGGGCACTGTATCCAGAACGGGCAGCGGGGTGGTCGGTGAGGACAAACTGAGGTAGACCGTCGTCGGGGAAGCTTACATTCACGGCAGAAAGGCACAAAAGAAAAACCAGTTCTGAAAGTTCAAACGGAACGGAGGCGTATATATATTGTAGGCGCAGACGGCGCTTTTACAGTTCCCTTTCATAATAGAGACGCAATTAACTTTAAATGCTTGCTTGCCCGCCTTGCACTTTGCGCTTTGCGCTTTCCGCTTTGCACTTCCCGCTTTGCGCTGCAGAGCTGCAGCTGTAGATGCAGACGCACCGTGCGAGCCGTTCCTGTCACGTATTCGTTGTCTTCCCCCCCTCCTCCTCTTTCCGTTTTCCGTCTTCTTCCTTTTCCCTACGTGACGGTTGAGTGCATCAAAAGTTGATTGCAACTGCATGTACGACAACGTCCGTAATCAAACAACTATACAAGACCACTTTGCTTGCAGAGTGGCTTCCCTCCAGACAAAGCCCTGGGCAAAAAAAAGTAAATAGCCCGCGGCTGCGTCGAAAAAGCTTATTGCTCCTGCCCCGTTTTTGCCAAAATGCATTTATTTATTTTTTTTTGTCTTTTAGCCAACAATGAATACGGGAAGGGGGACCAGAAGACGAAACGGACAAGGGAACAGCGGCAGATACGGCGGACATTTGCGACCGACTACATAGTACATACTGGCAATTGACCGACGGCTTCCGTAGCAGCCACAGAAACGTCGGCTCTCTGGGTCTATCCCGTTGCAGCAAAGCTATGGGGAAGGCTAGCACAAGCTGGGCTGATTTAAACGAAAAGGAGCTGCGCCGTCGCAAAACCACTTAAGCGATAATGAAGAAGTATTCCTCCGTAGTCCGCCGCACCAGTTACTGGTACTTGTACCTTGAAGAAGGTGAAAGAAATGGAAAAGAAAGCGCGAGAATGGTGGGCTCGACGGACGCCATTTGCAGGTTCATGAAAATCTGCGGGAAATAAAACGAAAAGCAAATCACAAATACTCAGTCCAAAGAAGCGAGATAACGAAACCAGCTGAACAGGAAGGTTTCTAGAACAAATCGAGAAAAGGGGGTGGGCACGAAAGAGATTGGGGGGCGCTGTTTGGTTGTAAAAGTAATGGTTGTAAAAGTAATGGAGAAGGCTGCGTTGGATTGGCTGCTGGTCAACACGCTGTTTTTTCTCCGTTCGCTTTTCTTCTTGAGCAATAAATGGAACAGGTAAGCCAGCTGCTGGAGGAGGGCACGCGCGCAGCATCGGCGGCAAACTGAACGAGATGACTGGCCTAAAGGAAAGCTTCGAGGACAAAGATGCAGACAAGTGTTAGACAACCCCCCCTATCCGTTGTTTCTGAAACAAGAAGAAGGGCCTCCTAGTGGACAAACAAAGGATGAAGAGCACAGGAGAACACAACATCACCATCACACGTCCTGCGTGGGAACGTGGGGGAACGAGCAGCACCTGGCCTCCCTCCCCCCCTTTCCGACTTACACGGCATCCGCGGGCGCTTTGCCTTTCCGGGTGCAAAAAGGGAGCAATCTTTCCTCATGCCTTCATTGAGCGTAGTGTGACGGGGGCCGTCTTCGACTGAAGCTCGATCTGCGGGTTTTTTTGTGTGGGTGAATGTAATTGAGACAAATAAACAAACAAAAGCACAGTGAAACTCAATCTCGGCGTGGCCGAGATGCGCCATAAAACGGTCGGGTTGTTGCCCTCTCTTATCAATGGAAATTTTTGTGTCTTTTTTGATTTATGCTTTTGAGCTGCCAGTTTGGGAGTTGTCTAGTCCCCCTTTTGGCGCGAAGTGCTTCTTGTCTTGGGCGGGTGGCTGGCTGCCCCCCCGTTGGTCCACGCTGCTGCAAACCCTTCCCTCACGGCGACGGCTCCGTCTTTGCCTCGCCCTTGGCCTCAAGGCCCGCCTGCGCCTTCACCTCGGCTGCGGCGGCCGCCTTCGCCGCCGTCTCGACCTTTTCGGTCACGGCGGCCGCCTTGGCATCCTCTTTCTCGCCGTCCGACTCATCGTCTTCGCCCTCGACGGTGATCCGCCGCCCCTGCACGTTGGCCACCACCTCCGGCACGAGACTCTCCAGCAGCGCTTGGTCTCTGTTGATGTTGATCGCGTTAGTGTACTGTAATATTCTACTGCTCGAAAGTGGAGACGAAGGGGGTAACAGGGACGCACCGTCCCACCAACGTGATGGTGTTGCGCTTCCGCTCCCAGCGCGGGTAGCTGCCCACTTTGACGCCGCGCGGCTCGACGCGTGCGGCCAGCTCCGTCAGGTAGGGCGCCACGACGCTTTCGGGCAGCGGCGTCGACACGAGCACGCGCTCGATGCCCGTGCCGGCCAGCCGCGGCAGCAGCACGGGTTTGAGGCCGTCCAGGAGCATTTCGACTTCACATCGCGCAACAATCAGTGTTGGTCTCGTAGGTGAAGAAGGAACCAAAAACAAAACAAAACAAAAAACAAAAAAACTCTTCCGCAAACCACAATTCACAAGTGCCACTCACACAACCGCGGCACCCCTGGCAGGATGTGCACGTTCCCGTTGGCGACGCAGACGGGCACCCACAGGTCCGGCCGCGGGAACAAGAACTGCTCTTCGGGCGGGCGCGCCGGGTCCGTCGGCAGCTCGACCATGCGCAGGCGCGCTCGCAGGGCCGGCGACGCGGCATCGTCCCAGTCGACGACGGGCTGGCCCGGCCGTGGCGGGCGCGCGAGGGCGCGCATGCGCTTGTAGGCCTCCTCGTAGAGGGCGATCTGGAGGCCAAAAGCCTTGGCGACAGAAGGGTAGGTGATGTCGTCGTGGCTGGGGAGAGATGGAGGTTTAAACAAACGGGAACGAGACGGTACAAGGAGGGACAAGACGACAAGACTTACGTTGGCCCGATGCCGCCACTGGGTACGGTCAGTTAGTCGCTGCCTTTCCATGCGGTACGAACGTTCTTATTGCTTCAGCAACACCACCCACCTCGTCACAACAAAGTCGTAGCGGTCGCTCATACGACGGACGGCTTCGACGATCTGCTCCTCGTCGTCTTCAATGACCTCGACGCGCTTGAGATTCTGCCAGGAGGAGCGGCGCCCCTGGTTAGCTGCCGGCTGGACCGCCACAGCGAACAGAAGGGCGGACAAAAAAAAATACGGTCACGAACGTACAACGCCCAGCGAGAAACAAAACTTGGCCATGTAGGCAGAGTTGGTCTGCAGGACGCATTTGTCAGCCTAGCGCTCGCAGTATGGCTCCGACCTCAGTTTTCCGTTTGGCCGTAAAAGGTCACTTACATCCTTTGTCTATTGTGCCGTAACAGAACATAAACTGGTTAATCAGTTTGCCTTTTGCACCAATTGCCTCGTCCAGACCGACCACGAGTCCACCGTACCTTGCCGCCCAGCACCTCGTCGCCGATGATGAGACAGGCGGCGGTGTGGATGGGCCGGGTGGCGTTGCGCTGGGCCGTCGCCGTGTCCGCCATGGTGGAGAAGGGCACGCTGCGAGCAGCCAAGGCGCTTGCGGCAGGATGAGTACCGGGGAAGCCGGTGGAAATGGGCGGATATACGGCTCCGGCGGCCAAAGCGGAGACGGAGACCGGGGATGCGGCACGGAGACACGGCGAAGATGGCCCGGACAGGTGACGGAGGACCTGTGCTAGGCGCAGCGACATGGGTCGCGTAGAGAGACAGGGGCCGTGAAATAAAAACCAAATAAGAGGGTAAGGTCGCTGCGAAAAAAAAAAAAAAAGCCAAAAAAAGCCAAAAAAAGCCAAAAATTGGACCGTCGAGTAAAGGTTAAGAGACAATGGACGAAATCGGATTCTCTGTCCGTGCCGGGGTGGAGATAAGGACCACCCGTTTCGGCGGTTGCGTCCCGCTCCATTGGGGGGGAAACGCAGAGGGCCTAGCCACTGGGGCCGCCTGGGGAAAGCAAAACTGTCGTCTCTTACGTATGCACCCGTCTCAACTGTTAAGTTGTACTGCGCCGCGGGCGCAAGCGGGACGCCCAAGAGCCGGTCGTTGCCCCGCCTTTTTCTCTCCCCCGGCGGCACGTAATAAGCAAGGACCCAAGCTTTGCGTCAGGCAAACACAAAACCGTCGCCGCCAGATAATAATAAGCTACACAACACGCAACCTCGTAGCTACATTTTTTTTTTTTGTAATTACGTATACATACATCAACCTCACAACAACATGGTGCGTGTCCAATTTTGTTCGCCTGTATACGTGCTAAGGCACCCTGTTTCCTTGCAAACTAACAACCGCTCGACCTTTAGACCTCCGAGGCCCGCCTCTACACGTTCTCGCCCGAGACCCAGGCCCAGCTGCGCCGCTTCCGCCTGGGCACCTCGCGGGCCCACGACCCGCAGGCCGTCATCTGTACGCCCATAGAGCTTTCTTTATTGTTATTGTTTTTCTTTTCTCGCTCCCGCGACTGACAGCACGCCCAGACTTCATCGACAAAGCGTCCAAGGAGATCCGCCAAGACGCCGACCAGACCGTCTACACAAGCCTCGACGAGCTCGCCGACGAGCTACCAGAGAACTCGCCACGGTTTGTTCTGTTGAGCTACCCGATGACCTTGGTAGGTTTTATTCTGCCCGTAGTTTTTTTTTTTTTTTGTTATTTAAACGCTTCTACCGTCGCCATCCGCTGACCGACAGCCCTCCGGCCGCCTGTCCGTCCCCTACGTCCTGCTCTACTACCTCCCCATCACATGCAACGCCGAGATGCGCATGCTCTACGCCGGCGCCAAAGAGCTGATGCGCAACACGAGCGAGGTGGGCAAAGTGCTCGACATTGAGTCTGCCGAGGAGCTGGCCGAGTTGCCGCAGCGGCTGGGGGCGGCTTGAAGGGAAGCGGGTAGCGGCGGTAAGAGAATGGGCGACGGAGAACGAAGCAGGTGTTGTATTTTGCTTATGTCCCGGAAAGAAACGCGGGCGGACAAAGGACGGGCTTGGACTTCAAACGACGGGCGCGTAAGAGCACGGGCGACAACGTTCATGGCATGGAATACTCTTATTGTTGTATTTTGCAATTTTTTTTTTCTTTCTTCCGTTGTCTATGTGGCTCCAAAGATCGTCATTATATCGTTACAAAGCGTCGGATCGACCGTCCCTCCCACAACATGCCCCACCGTGTTACTCGTCCGGCAGCACCGCCTTGGGGTCGAGGCCCATCTCCGTGGCCAGCGCCCGCACCACCCCCTGAATCGCCGTCCCGGCCGGACTGTCCGGGTAGCTGTCGAAGAAGCTCTCGCCGTAGTCGCACGCCAGCCCGATCCGCGGGTCCAGCGGCACCGCCCCGAGAAACGGCACGTCCAGCTCCGCCGCCAGCGCCCGCCCGCCGCCCGTCGTCGGCCGGAAGATCTCGCTGGTGTGCCGGCACTTGGGGCACACGAACCCGCTCATGTTCTCGACGAGGCCGAGCACGTGGATGTTGGCCTTGCGGCAGAAATCAATCTCTTTGCGCACGTCCAGCAGCGCCACCTCCTGCGGCGTCGTCACGACCACGGCACCGTCGAGTCCGCTCGCCGCCAAGAACGCGTTGACACTGAGGTGCTCGTCGCTCGTGCCGGGCGGCGTGTCGACGAGCAAGAAGTCCAAGTCGCCCCACTCGACGTCCTTGAGGAACTGCTTGATGAGGCCGTTCTTCTTGGGCCCGCGCCAGATGATGGCGTCGTCGCGGTTCGGCAGCATGAACTGGATGCTCATGGCGGCCAGGTTGTCGGCGACCCAGACGGGCGACCAGCCGGCGCTGCTCACGTGGATGGTCTCGTCCTCGACGCCGAGCATCTTGGGGATGCTGGGCCCGCAAATGTCCGTGTCCATGACGCCGACGGTGCTGGCCGGGTTGGCCGAAAAGGCGTGGGCAAGCAGCGTCGTAAACGTGCTCTTGCCGACGCCACCCTTGCCGCTGAGCACGAGCAGTTTGTGCCGGACGCCGGCGAGGCGCGCCGCGATCACGGGCAGGTCCGGGTCCGGGCCCTTGGGCGCGGAAGCACAGATGGCCTGGTTGGCGCAGCCGGCGCACGAGTCGGCCTGGCCGGCCTGGTCCGACTCCGGGCCGGGGCAGTGTTCAGGTTCGGGCGCGACGAGCTGCGGCTTCGCCTTGAGGGGATTGGCGACCACGTCTTCGACGGATTCTGGTAGGTCCAATGCTGGCGCCATTCTCTCTGTGTGTGTGTGTGTGTATCGTTGTAATTGTTTTCTTAACACAGCGCTTCGCGCGCCCTGTTATTGCGGTTGTTTCTTCATGTATCGCGTCTGCCGGCAGATGCGTTCACACAGAAAAAAACATGGGCCGAAAATGGAAGTTGTCGAGAAATATCGCCAGTGGCAAAAGATCGCCCTAGTTCAGACGGAGTAATGGCAGCCACTTAGCTGGTTGCTTAAAAATCCGGAAAGGCAAAGGCCGACGTTCGGCGGCGACCAGTGCCCCGCTGACGTAACTGGTTTCCTGCTTATCTTATCACGCGTGTCCCGCTGCAAATGGATCCCCCGTATTCTCTGTACTTCTCAGGCTGCAGAGAGACACGGAGATGGCATCAACAACGGCTTTTCGTTCTTCTGTCCCACCCCCGGATCAGCGGTCCCGACATTCCCGCCTGACCAACGATAACGCATAGGTTTTCCCTGTGCCTTTGAATGACAACGGTACAAACACGCCAATTCATCGCCAAGACTTGGGGTAATGGTGTTGGCGTTTGGCAGGCGAAGGGTTGCAACCTTGAGCTGCCAGTATTCGAATGTTATCTCATTTTTTCACGGTTTGCGGTGGTTCACGTTGTCTTATCTATCTTCTTAACAGCGCTTTTCCCGCCACAAGCGACGGGGCACACTCTCTAATGTTCTCTGGGCCTGTAGATTGTGCTGGACTCGCAAGGCCGATTCAACTAAACCTTCACTTAGCATCATGAAGTGGTCAGTTATCTTGGAAGAATTCAAGTTCGTTTTCAAAGAATGACAAGATCAGAGTTGTAATGCGTCAAAGAGGAGAACAAGGACTTTGTTCAGTTGGCCTTAGCATCGTCGACATGACGGCAAAGCTGTTCACCGGAGATGATGAAACCACCCCTACTTCATACATTCGACATGGTGAACTCTATAACATACATAAAATGGCAATATGATCCAATGTACACGAGTAAAGAAAGCCATCCATTAAGCATATGGAGTGCTGCTGCAAAGCGTCTGGTGATAGGCCGTTTGCCAACCGCGGAGCTGTATGAAGGCCCAATGGCCTGGCCACTTGTCAACGGCGGCTCACCCTCGAAATTAGAGTCTGTCAAGGTTCTCTGTGTGGTTTTCTTCGCATTTTAAAACCACAATTATCGGCGGGGGCAATAGAGACGTCCCCCGGTCGGGCGTCCACGGACACGCGAAGATGGGGGGGATTGGGCTGCGGGCTGCATCGTGCGGGACGAGAGAGCAAACGTGGGTGAAACAAGGGTGGGATGGGACGAACTGTATGGGGTGTGAGTTGTCCGTGTAAGAGGTAAATGTGAATGAGTTTTCATAAAGAGATGTTTAAGAGAGACAGAAAAAATTGACGTATAAGAAAAAGCAGAAAAGCAATGAAAATGGAAGACGATCAAAACAAATAACAAAAGAAAATACAAGGAAAAAAGGAAAAAAGAAAGACCCAGTCAGAAATCGCGGACGGGGACAACGAACCAGAACGAACAGCGAAATGTCCCTTTCATTTGCCAATGGCGCGAGAATGTGCCAACTCAACGTTGTTCTCATGCGAAGCTGCGAGAGAGGTGTGGGTGTGATTGCGGCCGGCGATGCAGACGAGACGACTGCAGACGACCTGCAGGTCTGTTAACGACCAATTGGCCCCGTTGAGGAACATTGGTTGTGAGGCGGCCTGTAGGAAGGTGCGACGGGTTTGGCTATTGGCAGGCGCGAGTGGGTCTCTGCTGCTAGCTCAACGGCCCAGAGTGTACGCAACACGGAGTAAACTGTGCTCTTGTATGCACGTTGTTAGTGCGTACCGCAACCGCGTGGAAAACGTATTCTTTTGGCACTTCAGAAGGAAACAACGACCCTGCATCTCACCTGACTTCGTGTGCCTTCCGTTCGACGCCATTGGAACCACGAAAGCGCCTTCCGCCCCCCCAAACGAGACCATTTCATTTCTGCTGTTTCTTCTCTGGTTGGCCATTCTCGGCCCCTTTTCTTTCTTTTCTCTCCTTTCTTTTCTTCCATCTCGCAACAAATCAACCCAATTCCATACCACACTCATCGCGAGCCCAACGCATCCGCACTCGACGCCCTCGACGCACGGCAGCACGACCATTATAACATCCCGATTGCGTCGACTCGATTTCCGCGTTTCTTTCGGCTTGCTTCCCAAAACGAACGAGGCAACCCGCAGACCTCGCTTGAGCGACGACCACTCAATTTCTTCTCGGCTGACGCGCCCACGCTACAAAAGACACAAATCGGGTAGCAGCAGCAGCAGCAGTAGCAGCAGCGAAGGGATAGGAGGACGCACGCGCAAAAGCGGACGTCCTTTCACGCGTCCGTACGACGTCCACGTTTGTCCTACCTTCGACACAGCGCAGGGCCACACAGATGTCGCGTTGCTCTGCCGCCCCCGATTTGTCTACAATACAACTTGTCCTATAAGAATAGCAGCCTAAGCGACAGCTTCGACAACGGCTATAGCACACCGCGGTCCCCTATAGCCAGCAACACCGCAGATCAGCGGGCAGTGTGTCTTGCCGCTCCTCCCCTCCCTCCCTCCCTTATTCTTTCTCCCTTCTCCAATTCTTCTTGTCTACCAACCAACTGGCCGCTGCGTCACCGGCAGCCACAGCCGCCGTCGCCGCCGCCGCTACTGCTCACAGTTGTTTGTCGTGCCTGTGCAAGGCGATGATGCCCGCAACGCAACTCAAGATGCTCCGATACATGCGAAGCTCCGAGCCCAAGGGCAACAACAGCAACGGCAACGGAAACAGCAACAGCAATAGCAACAGCACCAACGGCGGGCCCGGCGGCAGCCCCAAGATTCCTCCTTCTCCGCAGTCCGGTATACCACACCCATCCCATCCACCACCACCACCCCATCCACCACCACCACCCCCGCCACCGCCGACGCAGCCGCAGCCGCCGGCAGCACTCTCTGCACGGCAGCAGCTCGCTGAGGCCGCAAAGATCCCCGTCCCCCTCTTCCTGCGCGGCACCACGCCGAACCACCAGGCTAACAGCGCCATTCCGGTAGTGTCTCATTCCCCGAAACAGTTGCAACAGCCGCAACAGTCTCAGCAGCAGCAGCAGCAGCAGCAGTCACAAGAACAACCCCGGAGGCAATTATCCTTTCAGCGAGCGAGATCCAACTCGGACAACAACCGACCCACCCTCGCCTCCCCAGAACAAGCCCAGCAACAGCAGCAGATCTGGGAGGAGTCCAGCATCAACTCCATGTTCACCGACAACGTGACGACGACGGCACGGGGACCACGGGCGAATGCTGGCCGCTACGACAGCCCCTTTCCACAGCAGCGGCCCCAACTTCATTTTGAACGCGCGGCGGGCGACAGAAATACGGACGAACCGACCGCGCCCCTTCTCCTCGGTGACCGCGGCGTGCTTCGCATCCTGCCTACGGGCAATGCCGCCGCGGACGCAGCGGCGCACGCCGACGACCCGTACGTGGAACGGTCGCCGTACGGGTCCCCGTCGCGGCACGTCCCTGTCCTAAAGCATTCCAAATACGCCTTACGTGACGCTAGAGGCGCAACGCGGCGCTCGTCGTTTTCGGAACGGCTGCCGCTCGGGAACCACGACGAGATCGGCAACGGCGTCAACGGATCGCCAGAGGGACGGATACACCGGAGAAACGGCAGCATAACGAAGATGAACGGCGCCGTCGTCCTTGGCAATGGGAACGGGATGGCAGAGCAGGATTTGGGCGCGCAGCGTTCGGCATACTTTCGCGACGTGGAGGCTGCGCTGGGCAGGACGCCGGGACGCCCCGAAAACGACGACGATGGAAGCGACTTGCCCTCCCAGGGCGACGAGGCCACCAACCAGCGCACGCCCCGCCAGGCCCGGTCACCGCCGCGGCCACCGCCGCAGCAGCCGCCACCCGCGCTGCCATTGAAACGGGGACTGCAGGAAAGCTCGCTGCCACGCGTGGGCGCTAGTGGGGGTGGTGGCGGCAGCCGGCGCGAGAAGAAGACGAGCAGCAGCAGCAGCAGCCGCAAACGGCGCCATAGCCCGGACTACGACGACAGCATGCTGCACGGAATGCCCTACACGGCGCTGCGGGATGAGCCGTTTGACCACGACCCGGCGCGCATGGCTGTCCAAGCGGCCGCTACGCCGCCGCCGCAGCGGTCGCTCGAAGACCGGCTCGCGCACTTCAAGACCAAGGATGCCAACAGCCAGCACCATTTTTTCACGGAGATGCCGGTGGCGGAGTGGGACGAGTGCGGCGACTGGTTTCTGGCGCGGTTTGCGGAGCTGTCGAACCAGATTCGGGCAAAGCGGCAGGCGAAGCGGGCGCGCATGGCAGCATTTGAGGCGGAGATTGGCGAGCGCGAGAAGACGGTGCGCCTCAAGGCGGAAAGCATAGAGCGCACGCTGGGCGACCTGAAGCACGAGGGCGAGGGGATGATGCGCGGCAAGGTGGTGGATTTGTGAGGACAGTCGTGTTGTGTGGCCGGTGGATGGAGAGAAAGAGCGAGGCCCATCTTGTTGTATTAATGTATGAATGAAACGAGGAAGGCCAAAGGGGTCAAATGCTCTGAACAACAAAATGACGTCCTCGGAAGGATTGGAAGCCCGACACCGCAGGCGATGCTTCCTGCGCCGAGGAACCACCATTCGTCCCGACATTGTTACCCTACTAGAAAAACCGCGGACCGGGAACTCGAAAAAAGCAAAATTAAACCCAATTGACGGTCTTCATCTTACAGAGTGGCAGCACTCCTGCGAATACAGAACAAAGCATCTTGTGGCATGTTAGAAGGTTCGGGATAGCTGGAGCAGGAGGCAGTGCCGTATGTTTTTTGTCCATTTCACGTTTCTGCCTTGCATGACGAAACACAATGTCCTTTGTCCTAGGAGGTCGTTTTCTTTTTTGTTGTTATTCTTTTGTTCTGTTTGTTTCCGCTTATGACCCGCTATGACCACGACGTATGAGATACGAATTTGATAACATCTGAGAAATCACTGCTTTTCTATCTTTTCTTTTCAACTCGATCGGAAGTTTCTTTGTTTGCTGTCCGTGTTTTTTTCCAATGCCTTCGTCGTCATATGACCATGTGCTCCTGCACCCGCCGGTCGTGGCCCACGACCAGCCGCAGTTGCCGGCCCGCCGCCGCTGTCGCCGGCGTCTTCTGAAAAATGCCCGCACGCAACCCGTCCGTAAACAGCTCGTACGCCGGGTAGTAGGCGTCGACAAAGTGGTCGACCTCTGCGTCTGTCATGCCGCTGCCGCGCGCGCGCCGCAGCGCGGCCTCCTGCTCGCGGCGCCACGCGTACACGTCGGGCGTGTGCGCGGCGTCGAGGTGGATGAGCGCGTCGAGGTGGTCCGTGAGGGCGGCGTCGTAGGCGGCGAGGGCGTCGTTGATGAAGAGGAGGTGGGCGAGGGCGTGCTTGTGGAGCTGGGTGACGACGGTGTTGGCGGGGCTGTTGCGGTCGGCATCGGTGTCGGCTTCACCGGTGGCGGCGGCCGCGACCGCCGCCTTGGACGCCTCCCACTTGGCCCGCACCGCCTCCGGGCGTACGGGCCGGAACCCCACGCACCACCCCTCGACCACCAGCACCTGCACGCGCGGCTGGCCGGGCCCGTTGACCAGCCGGCCCGGGTCGGCGGCTGTCGGCGCCGCGCGGTCGCCCTTGCCGCCCGCCGCGGCCTTGTCGTAGCGCGGCACGCGCGCCGGCCGGCCGGCGCACACGGCCGCGACAAAGTCGTGCAGAAGCGGCGTGTCGTGCGTGCCGGGCTCGCCGCGCACCTGCAGCAGGGCGTTGTCCGGGTGGGCGGCGGCGAGGGCGGCCTGGTCGGCGCGCGTCAGGTAAAAGTCGTCGAGGCTGACGACGAGGGTCTCGAGGCCCTCGCGGGCCTGCAGGGTCGTGGCGAGGGCCTGGACGAGGGTGGACTTGCCGATGCCCTGGATGCCGTTGATGCCGACGACAAAGGGGCGGCGGGCGTTGGTCGCGGTCGCGGTCGCGGTCCCGGTCTCGGTCTCGGTCTCGGCCTCGGCCTCGGCCTCGGCGCCGGTTCCCACGACGTGGTCGTCGCGCTGGTAGGCGGCGAGGCGGTCGAGGATAAAAGGGATGCAGATCGGGGACTTGTCGTCGAGAATGCGCGACTGCAAGGGGACGTCGGGCGTGGCGGCCATGGTGGGCGGGGGGGTTTTTGGTGGTCCGGTTGTTTTACAGAGCTGTGCTCTCCGTCGGTTTTGTGTACGTGTTGTGTTGCGGTGTTGTGCCGCTATTTCAAAGTGTCATCGACGTCGCGGAAGCATTATCCGATGCCGGCGAAGTGCGCCGAAAAATCGTACTTAGGTACCGATAGCGCAATGCCGCGGGACCGCCGACCGATTGATGACGTCGCTGGCGACCACTAACAGCAGCCACATCTCACAAGAGGTGCACGTTCTGGATTGTAATATAACTATACCTCGATTATCCCACCTGTTTGTAAAACACAGATTTGCATCGGACGTCACATCAATCAGCGTCATTGTTGATCCTACTGATTTTTATATCTATCTCTCGTCTTCGCACGTATTTTTTTGGCACAACCTTTGCGCCTGTTTATTTCTCCTGATTCATTTTCACCTTTTCATCGCTGTCTTGTCTCCATTACAAACTTAAATCGAAAACCTCATAAGTCCACATAGAATAGAGACGAGAACCCAACGTACGCTGTTTTTTTTATATCGCTCTACAAATGCCATGCAAATGTTGAAAAACCCCATACCTTTGTTGGAAGACTGTGTCATGAATCGTTCATCCGGAAATGGAACCACTCTGTTGGCATATAATGCATCTGGAAATGCCGTCGACAAAATGGCAAATCCGATCCATTCTCTCACTTAAGGCCGCAACCCAGACAAGTGGTTTTCATCTGTTATCAGTGCCATATGCCCCGAAGGACTATGCGTTTAGCCAATCCAGACCAACACAAGATGATTCTGAACGTGACACAAGTTTGTCGTACACTTGCACAGGCCTAGAGAAACATGCTCTTCGCTTATACGAGTCACCTCGATCCTGGACGAACCTCTCGCTTGGGGTGCAACCCACCTCGTTCCATCAACTCGCTTTGACGGACCAGGACTCGCAGCGGTCCGTCAACTGCTGGGAGTTGCGTCGAGATGCTTACGAGTGAACCGTAATCATTATGTGCAGCCAGCTTTGGTGAGTCTGCCCGCGTTGGCCAGATGACCAGAAGATTGTCATTGGCTTGGGCAACTATCGTCTTTTTTACGAACGAGATAGACCAACGCGTAAAGCTTGTCACGTGCTGTTAGCCAGCCGCATAGTAGAAGGCTGTGAAAGCAGGTGCATCGTCGTGAGCGCAGAGTGAGTGCAATAAATGACCTCATGATGACAGTGGCGGCGAGACAAGAAGCCTGACCATACATGCACTGTCCTGGACACTGTACGCTTGCTTCCAGCATGTGAAAATGCAGCTCTGAGCAGACAAGAAATGCGGAGAGCGATACCCGGCTCTGTGGGGTAATTAGTGAGGTTCGTAATCACTGGCAAGCTGGCCACCGTGTGTTTATGAGATTTCTCGCACGGCCGCTCATTTTGGCAGTCACAAGGCAATGAACAAGGAGCCCGTCCGCAAAACAATCGCTCTTGCTGGATCCGGGGGATCCGCCCAAATGCTGGAGAACTCGTCGGAACTCAAAGCTACCCCATCGTGCCTTCCTCGTATGTTGGTAGAATGGAGTAACACCTCGTACCTTGCCTGTACTCAGCACCCTTACGTTGCGGTGACGGTACTTGCATGTACCCCGCACCATGTACACTGACCCGCCAGAGCTGTTATGTGCCTCGGCTCAAGACTAGCGAAGAGGTGCCGTTTCTGGTCGTTTGCCGAGCGTCTAAGCCAAAGCGGCAACCACATCTCATGCTTTTTTGCTCTCTTCCGTATTTTCATCTCTCCGTCATCCTCTGCCGTGTCACCAGCTTTTTTGACAGATCCCGAACAGCGAAACAATCCGCAACCCCCCCTTTCTCTTTGCTTGTAACTGGTATTCTAGCTGGGCCAGCAACCGGCTAATTGTGGTTGATTTGCACGTGGTCGTGGGTGGTCTCGGGCCATTTTCTTGCATTGAAAGCGTATTTACTCTTTTTTTTTCTTCCTTTCTTCACTTCTATACCATTCAAGAAGATTTCTCGCCTTCATTGCGTCTTCTCTGCTTTTTTCATCCCTTCTCCAGCATCCCTTATCCTCTCGCACACACAATGGCTGGCGATCAACTACGGTTCGACAACCAGGTCGTCGTCGTCACCGGCGCCGGCGACGGCCTCGGCAAGGCCTACGCCCTTCTGTTTGCCGCGCGCGGCGCCAAGGTCGTCGTCAACGACACCGGCGGGGCCGTCAGCGGGGACGGCAAGCCGTCTACGCGGGTAAGTTGGTTGCCGTATCGTGTGTTTTGGTGGAAACTGCGCATCCTTCTCTCCGGCTAACGATCCCGTCTCAGGCCGCGGACAACGTCGTCGGCGCGATCAAGGCCGCCGGCGGCACGGCCGTGGCCAACTACGACTCGGTCGAGTTCGGCGACAAGATCGTCGACACGGCCATCCAGACGTACGGCCGCATCGACGTGCTCGTCAACAACGCCGGCATCCTCCGCGAGCTGTCCTTTGCGCAGTCCACCGACCGCGATTGGGACGACCACATCCGCGTCCACGTCACCGGCAGCTTCAAGTGCGCCCGCGCCGCCTGGCCGCACTTCCGCAAGCAAAAGTACGGCCGCGTCGTCAACACCACCTCCGGCGCCGGCATCTTCGGCGCCGGCAACCTCGCCGTCTACTCCGCCGCCAAGACCGCCATCGTCGGCTTCACCGAGACCCTCGCCAAGGAGGGCGCCAAGTACAACATCCTGTGCAACGCCGTCTCGCCCGCCGCCGCCACCCGCATGCTGACGACCCTCGGCACGGACCCGGCCACCCTCGCGCTCGTCTCGCCGGACTGGGTCGCGCCCTTGGTGGCCTACCTCGCCCACGCGTCCAACGAGTCCGAGACCGGCGGCATCTTCGAGGTCGGCGGCGCGCACGTCTCCAAGATGCGCTGGCAGCGCGCCCAGGGCCAGCTGCTCAAGTGCGACGAGACGTACACGCCCGGTGCCGTCCTGAAGAAGTGGGACCAGATCGGCGACTTCTCCGCCGACGCCCAGTACCCGTCGGGCCCCAACGACTTTATGACGCTGCTCGAGGACTCGATCAAGATGGGCCCCAACGCGCGCGGCGACGAGGTCGACTTCTCGGGCCGCGTGGCGCTCGTGACGGGCGGCGGCGCCGGCATCGGCCGCGCCTACTGCCTGGCGTTTGCCCGGTACGGCGCCGCCGTCGTGGTCAACGACCTGGTGAACCCGGACGACGTGGTGAACGAGATCCGCGGCGGCGGCGGCAAGGCCGTCGGCGTCAAGGCGTCGGCCGAGGACGGCGACACCGTCGTGCAGGCGGCGATCGACGCCTTTGGCCGCATCGACATTGTCATCAACAACGCGGGCATCCTGCGCGACAAGGCCTTTGCCAACATGGACGACAACATGTGGAACGCCGTCATGAACGTGCACGCGCGCGGCACCTTCAAGGTGACCAAGGCCGCGTGGCCGCATTTTCTCAAACAAAAGTACGGCCGCGTCGTCAACACGACGTCGACGAGCGGCATCTACGGCAACTTTGGCCAGGCCAACTACTCCGCAGCGGTGGGTTTTTTTTTCCTTTTTTTTGTTTATTTTTTTTTTTTACTTGTGCTCATTCATGGGTAGAAATGTGCCATCTTGGGCCTGTCGCTGGCGACCGCGGTCGAGGGCGCCAAGGACAACATCTACGTCAACGTGATTGCGCCCAACGCCGGCACCGCCATGACGCGCACCATCCTGCCCGAGGAGATGGTGCAGGCCTTCAAGCCAGACTACATTGCGCCGCTCGTGCTGGCGCTGTGCAGCGACAAGGTGCCCAAGGACCCGACGGGCCGCCTGTACGAGGTCGGCAGCGGCTGGGCCGGCCGCACGCGCTGGGAGCGCTCCTTTGGCGTCGCGTTCCCGCGCGACCGCCCGCTGACCATTGAGGCCGTCGCCGACAAGATCGACGACATTGTCGACTTTGACAACGGCAAGGCCGACTACCCGACCAAGGCGGCCGACTGCATGTCGTGGATCCTGGGCGACAAAAACAGCAACAACAACCAGCAGAAGATCAAGGCCAAGGTATGAAACTTATTTGGAGGGAATTTTATTCTTTATTTTTTTATTCTTTGTAATTTAGGTAGGAATTGTAAGGCATACTGAACACTCAATAATTAAACTCTCTCTTTTGTTTCCCACGTATAGGCTGAACCGGCAGACGACGACGCGTCTGACAAGATCGACTACGTACGCGCTATTGCCGAGGCCAAACAGGCCAAGCCGATCCCGACCGAGTTCTCCTACGCCGAACGCGACGTGATGCTGTACAACCTGGGGGTCGGCGCCAAGCGTACCGACCTGAAATACGTCTTGTAGGTGTTTTTGGAAGGCGGAACTCTTTTCTGTGCTTTTGCTATTCCCCCGTCTGCCTCTTCCCTTGCTGACCTCCCCGACAGTGAAGGCGCCGAGGACTTCCAGGTCCTGCCCACGTACGGCGTCATCCCGCCCTTTGACGCCCAGCTGCCCTACAGCTTCGACGACATCGTCCCCAACTTCAGCCCCATGATGCTTCTCCACGGCGAGCAGTACCTCGAGATCAAAAAGTACCCCATCCCGACCGCCGGGCGCCTCGTCTCGACGGCCCGCCTGCTCGACGTCGTCGACAAGGGCAACGCCGCCATCGTGCGCAACGGCATCTCCACCGTGCTCGCCGCCACCGGCGAGGAGCTCTTCTACAACGAGGTCACCGTCTTCTTGCGCGGGTGCGGCGGCTTCAGCGGCGCCAAGAAGATCACCGACCGCGGCGCCGCCACGGCCGCCCACAGCCCGCCCGCAGACCGCCTGCAGACGCCCGACGCCGTCGTCGAGGCCGTCACGTCGCCCGAGCAGGCCGCCCTCTACCGGCTCAGCGGCGACTACAACCCGCTGCACGTCGACCCGGCGTTTGCGGCCATGGGCGGCTTCGCGCAGCCGATCCTGCACGGCCTGTGCTCGTTTGGGTTCGCGGGCCGCGCCGTGTACGAGACGTACGGCGCCTTCCGCAACATCAAGGTGCGGTTTGCGGGCACGGTGCTGCCGGGCCAGACGCTGGTGACGGAGATGTGGCGCGACGCGGCGCAGCGGAACCGGATCGTGTTCCAGACGCGGGTCAAGGAGACGGGCAAGCTGGCGATTGGCGGCGCGGCGGCGGAGCTGGTCGCGGGCAGCGGCGAAAAGAGCAAGATTTAGGGGGGGCATATCGATATTGTTGAGCCCTATAATCACATTTTTTTCTTTGGTTGTCTCGCATGTACATTAATACGATTTTGTGTACTTTGTGCGTAGTTTCTCTGTTTTCGTCTTGTAGAAGGATGCCCACTTCGTTCTCAGCTTCTAAATGAATGTAAAAAGTCTTATTTTTTTTTACCCGTCATCTCCTCCCCTCACGGCCACACCTCCCACTTCTTCCACCCGTTGATCACCTCCCCGTCGCCTTCATCGTCTCGTTCGTTCCCGGCATCTTCCTCGCCGTCGTCCCCGACGTATCGGTAGTACCACCGCCGCGGGTCGTCCGCCCGCGCCAGGTCCACCTGGTCCATCTCCGTCGGCACCAGCACGACGACGCGAAAGTTGGCTCGCGCCGCCGGGTCGTCCAGGTGGTCGTCGTCTACGGGGGCGCCGAGGCCCGAACCGGGGACTGCCGGGTCGGCCGGGTCCGGCCGTGGCCGCGGCCGCCCGGGTGGCGGGTTCCGAAACGTGCCCCGCATGGCGGGGCTCAGGTTGCCAAATTGCGCCGTGACCTCGCGGGACCAGCTCCAGAGGTGGTCACCGTTGTCGTCGCCCCCGCCGCCGCTGCCACCGCTGCCACCGCTGCCACCGTCACCCGGCGGCGGCACCGGCCGCATCCGCCGCCCAATGGCCGCCCGCGCCGCTGCCGCCGCCGGCCCGTCTGCGTCGTCGCCCGCCCCGCGGCCGCCCAGCAACCAGGCCGTCCCGCGGATCCGCCACTGCGTGCCGGCATCGGCTGCCCACCAGACGGCCTCCACGGCCGACCCGGACGCCTGCAGCTGGCCGACCTTGGGGGTCCGGGCGTCGGTCGTGAACACGGGTAGGTCGCTGGTGTAGACGGGCGGGTTGCGCGGGGCCGGGTTGCGGGGGTTGGCGGGGAGGTCGGCCCAGAGGCCGCGGCAGACGCAGGTGCGGACGCGTGGAGTGGCGGGGGGCGGTGAGGAGGAGGAGGAGGATGAGGAGGACGAGGAGGAGGACGAGGAGGAGGAGGATGACACTTGCACCGTGCTCACCGAGCAGAGCGGAGCGGGCATCTGCGCGAGGTGCTGGAGAAAGAGGGCCCGCCAGGGAGCGGGCCCGCGGGCGGCGGCAGCGGTGGTTGGCATCGCGGGCGTGTGACGACCGACGCAACGACCGTCGAGAGTTGTTTGTTTGTCTCGTGTGTGTTGCGGCGCGGGTTATTCGTTCTCCATATGCGAAAAAAATAACAAAGGTGTGAAAAACGCACGCGATCAAGGAGAGGCTAGCAGCTGCGGCTCGTCTAGGGACGGGTACCGCCCGCGGCTTTAAAGCTGCGTGGCGTGGGGCATCTTTATTTCGTAGTGCGATGACGCAAACGTCACCCGCAATTGGTACCAAAAAATAAAAACAAAAAAAAAAGCTGTAGGCGATTAGCCTCGCTGCCAATGTTTGATAGGCGCAACCATGAGCATTTTAAAAAAAGCGCCGTCTTTTATACCTTTCATTACTTGGTTCGTCTCCTCAAAACCATTAACGATCGTTTCCTTTTGCGTCGTATTATATCTTACACGTGTCTTGGTATCATTGTACGCATAACCCACCACCGCCACAGCCCAAACGCCATCGCAATCCCGAGACTCATCTTAGATTACCACTCAACTCACATAAATAACCCTGGAAATACAACCCCGTATCCGACCTGGCGTACTGTCCCTATGCAAAGTCTATTATAGCAACTCGCAGAGAACTCGAACGCGCGTTCTGGCAACTTCGGAGCCTTGCTCACCCTCGCCCATTATTCGCATGATCTCAATCATTTTTTCTAGTAGCAGGTTAGCATATGTTTGTTCTTTTTTTTTGCCTTGTTTTTCGTCTCCCTTCCCCTGAAGATCAAGCAAACATACCAACGTCCGAACGGGCCCGCGCATACAGCGGGTCCTTGGCGGTGGCGTCCGCATCGCCATCGTTCTTGTACACGGTCTCCCGAAGCACGCCGCCAATGCACAGCGCCTCCAAGAAGGCACGGTGATTGAACACCCACCAGACACCTGCCTCGTTCTCAAACAGCTTGAACAGCACAAAGAACGAGGTGATGGCACCGTGGGCCGCCTCTAGCGTGCCGCGGACGTTGACCGGAACGTCGGCCGACTCGGACGCGTGGATGAGCATCAGGTTATGAAAGTAGTTGCTGCTGAGAAACAGGGTTTGGCGCACGACGCGTTTGTTGGTTTTGGCCAGCTGCGTCAGCGACTCGGGATCCCAGCTGCGGAACACGTCCGGGAAACTGCGATATATTGCGCGGAAGTCGGACACCATCTTGGATTTGTGGCGCGAGGTCGTGCATATGGGCACGTCCAGCGACCGCGGACTGCTGATCACCTCTTGGACTAAATTGGCCAATGTCCATGAACCACGGATGTACGCCATGTCGGTGACCGTGTTGTTGTTCGACGGGTCCATGCTTTCTTCGTCCTCGAGGTCTTCTACGGTAACGTCGGTGTGTGTCGCCGTGGGCGGTAGCGACAGAAGCACCGTCAGAAATGTGTCCTGCAACAACACTGCTTGCCACACCTTTCGACGTTGCTGTTTCTCGTACGATGTCGCGTTTGGTACCACTGCTATACGATTAGAATAAACGGGCAGCAATTGACAAACCGAAAAAAATAATAAAATAAAATAAAATAAAATAAAAAACTCACCAATGTTGGGGTCGCGGTGTAAGCCCATGGCGTAGGCTTGACGCATGAGGATGCCGGCAAAGGCCCAACCGTCTGAAGCATGGTTGTCGTTGATGAGGAAGTAGGTTATCAACACCATAGCTTGGATGGAGCGAATCGAGGCTGAGCTAAGGTAGGAGCTGAGGCGCAAGGCCTGGTTGCTGGCCGAGGCATAGAACTCGGCCGTCTGTTTCCGCTCGTGCGCCGTGGTGGCTGAGACGAACTGCGTGCCGAGAGCCAGCATGGCGAAAAGAAGTCCAACAAACGCCGGGTCGATGCGATTCTTGTCCTCGGGACCCAGGGCCCAGAAATTCTCGAATTCGCTGTACAGAACCTGCTGATTGATCATGGGGTAGACGGGGTCAAAACATTCAAAGTAGCGGACGAGGAGAATGTCGCACTGGATCTTGTCGGGCAAGACTGAGATGACTTCGGGCAGACCACCTTCGCACGTCCAATAGTTGGCAAACGGGTGCTCGGACCCGATGCCAAACACGTTTGACGCCGACGGTACGGAGAAGGGAACGTTGGACAGCAGCCCCGTGGAAAGGGCAACCGAGCCAAGGAACTCCTTTTGCGCATTTAAGATTCCGCGGTCGGCAATGTTCGGTATGGAGGTGGCGGTTGATGATCCAGGCGTTTTCTTCGACAAGAGGGGACGAGTTACCCGGCGGCCTCCGGATGCCGCAGCTGTTCGATTCGTTTCCCTGTGTTGGCGTCGTTAGTGGAACGACCGTGCTGCTCATGCATGGAGAAAGAGAGACAACACGTACTCAAGCAAATTCGCCACATGCGCGTACTTGCACTCCGTTTGACGTTTTATACCTGGATCCTCGGTCAGCAAGTGACTGCAAAACAAATCAATCTATGGTTGTGCCGCCATTGAAAATCCGTACATGAAAGACAGTGTGGCCGACCACGATCACACTGAGTAGAAATCTATGTTAGCCTTGAAAAAACATAATAAAAAAAAAAGAAAAAAACCTTCACGCACCTTTGTTTTTCGCTCAACACACTCAGAACAGGACAAGGTCGGTTTGTTTCGCTTTTGCTTCTTCCTGGACATCTCCGCCGGCGAGCTAGCGGCGTTGCTGTGGCCGCTGCCGTGGGTGTTCGCAACGGCAGTACCCGGCCGCATGCCGTCCGTAGAACTGTCCGGGCTGTCGTGGACAACGTCCATGGCATAGCCAAAGCCGGCGCTGTCGGCACCGGGCGTGGGTGGCACAAAGTCGCTGCTGCTGATGCTGCTGGCGGTGCTCAGAGCGGTGGGAACGTGGACGTCGTTTGCATGGTGGCCCATGAGCATACGCACATCCTTTCCGTCCCGGTTGCGGACACGGACGGTGGCGTAGTCGGGCTCGCCTCTGTTGTAGTCGCCGGCGCCGGCGTGGTGGACGGCACCGTCTCCGTTACGGCCATGAGCAGCGGCGTAGTGCCCTGCCTCATACTCGTAGCCGCCTGCGGGTTTTTCCGCTAGTGGTGTCCCGAGGCGCATCGTTTGCTCCGGGTAGCGTCCAACGGCGCCGACGCCGTCGGTTTCGTGCTGCGGCAACGGACGCTGTTCTCCCCCGTAGCCAAAGGGTCCGGTGTGTGCTGGGTAGGCCTCCGCAACAGGATTTGGCCTGTACTGCGACGACGGCGCATAGACGCCGCCGCCGTCCACCGGGTTGCCTAGGGCATTCGGATTCGGAAGCCCTGTGAAGTAGTTGGGCGGTGGCCGTTTCATCTCCATGGTCCCCAGTTAATCAATAATGACAACGCCGAGGGGAATAGCATCGGTCTTTTCTCCCTGTGTAGCAATAATGCAGCACGCTCACACCCACCCTCACACACACACACACAAAACACAACCTCGAATGGGGTTTGCGGCTCGGTAACGTAACACTAGTGGACGTGCAACTGCAACTCTGCAATTTAAGCTTAACTGGAGAAGCGGCGGCGCGTGGGGCTGAAGTGGAAAGGAAGCGGAGCGAAGAAAGAGGTTCGAGGCTGAATGGATGCACCTGGGGAGACGAATGTTCGGGAATGATGGGATGTAGTGGCCTTGGGATGTACGTACTTCCACACTCCGTTGTCCGTCTAAATCCCAGGTGAAGGATGTATGGAGAGGCTGGGAGGGAAAGGGAGGGGGGGGGGAAACGCTAAAACACGGCTCGCCCGCTTTCTCCGGCAATAAGACGCCCAGCGAATATTGGATGCCAAGGAAATAAAGGGCTGAAGTGAGACGGAGGAAAAGTCCCAAAAATGGTCAAATTGACGCCAGACGGCAATTCCCGTGCACCTCGTCGTAGAAGCGAACAGGCGTTGTGGGGATGCAGCTTGACTTGCATAAAACAGACACGTCCAAGAGGAAATTCGAAGAGAGGTGTGAACCCCGTTGACTAAGATAGACGAACGGGTCAACCTGAGACAGCCCCGAGAACCAGGGACGAGGCTGAGCTTGTGGTGAGTCTGTTCTCTCCTCTATGCAAGACAAAATAAATTAATATTCAAAAATGAGGCGAGCCCGGTTGAGTAGATTGTGAACCAAAATGTGATGCAAAGGGCGACAGAGGGTCGACCGCTTTTCACGAACCAGGTCGCCGTCGATTGAAGCGCCCGTGATGTCACTGGACGTTGTGCACGATGCACAGCCGTTGGTAGGATGAACGGTGATACGGCGGTCTGTGCGGTGCAAGGAGACAATGAGCTGCACCAATGAGATGAACAAGCTGCCGACTTGACGGTGAGAGACTCCTTGAAAAAACCCGTGTACTTGGTGTCAAACGGGGCTTTGGCTTTGTGTTCTTCGTCCGAGGTAGCAAGACCTAAGGCTGAATGGGTAACTACTCTTCAGGGCGATTGAGGTCAATGCCGATCCGTCATGGGGATGATGGGGACGATCCGCGAGGATGACTTGTTGATCGGAGGACGATCCTTGATTTTCGTTCGTTTTTGTGATGTGTCTCTGATCTGTGTCTGATCCGTCGGTAATCTGACTTATTTTTTTCCCCTTTTTTTGGTGCGTAAGTCGCTGTATTTCCAGACCAGGAAAAGGAGGGGAACCGACGGCGGATCTTTGGGGTAGTCTGCTGGGTCTGCTGGGAATAAAATGGACGAGACAAGACAATGGCTGGATGGAGATGGGAAAAGAATAGAGATGGAGAGAGGCAGAGAGAGAACGAAAAGTGACTGGCGCGCCGTACAACGTAGTCGTATTACGACGTGCTCCGTCTATTTCCTGCGCGTAATCCCGTGGTTTTATGGAGAACGCGAAAGGAAATGACGAAATGGCAGAGGAAACGAGGCCAAAAACCAGAAAAAAATGATAAGAAAAGACAAGGGAGAGATGAAAGAAAGAAAAAGGATTTGCAATGGGAATAAGATAAAGAGAAACTGGATTGCGAACAAAAGTAGAGGAACTAGAAACCGAAAGAACGAAAAGAACAAAAGAACAAGAAAAAAGGAAAAAAAATGAAATCGTACAAAGTGCTTTTATCAACTTACTCAGACGACAGTGACACCTTTGTAATACACTATGTACATACAGACCTGGAAAGAGCGAGGGGGCGAAGGGATGCGAGAGCGCTGTGGAAAAGGAGGGGGAAAGAGCGTGGACAAGTGGGGGGGCGTGTGCTGGGCAACGCGTGCGTGATATGGCAAGTACCGTGGGTCAACGAGGAAAGGACGTTGGAGCTGATGGGCAAGGGGAACGAAAGCAAGGTCATCTTACCAATCCCGTGCAGTTATCTCTAACAAGCAGAACAGAGAACAAAGGGACAAGGACCACAAAACGGTCGACAACGGCATTGACAAATAGCGCTCTAGCGTGCCCCCGCGCCTTCCATTTTCGACGGCCTACTTTCTGACGAAAGGTACGAGACTCTAGCGGAAGGCAAGAGCGAGGGTTAAGTGAAAGCAACGGGGGCAGGCCCGAGGAAGAGCGGCGACGAGCAAAACGGAAGGAAGGATCCATCGCGTCTTACGTGGCGAAAAAAAGTTTGGGAAGGTGCAGCATGTTCTTGTACAGGGCGCAACATGCGCCTACCTGAAAACACAGGGGCAGTACGCAATCTGGAATGCCTCTACGACGTTGGTTGTATTGACGTACGCGCTTTTACAGCAAAAATGGGAGGGTGTGAAGCATCCGGGGTGTTGGGCCTACGGAAAGTAAATGATCGAAAACCGCAAGGAGTATGGCTGCGCAATAGGCCTCTTATCCCGTTGGAGCAGCCTAGCACGGGACAAATGCCGGCGCAAGCTCGGGGTGCTCCGTGTATATCGCAGGAAAATGGACGACACCCAACAAGGAAGGAGGAGAGGGAGGCCACATGCAGCTTCCGTCTCTTTGAAAGAAGAACACGAGTTGACAAAAAAAGTCAAAAATGGCAAGAACATAGAAAAAAATAAGGCAGGAACTGACGAAATCGCTGTTCGCTTCTACTAAAGTGGGTGTGTGCCACTCTGGCTCGGGGCGCATCTGGAAAGCAACCAAAACAGCAAAAAGAATGCAAGGCCAGCTTCGGGACAAAAGCGGCCTGCAGAACTCTCGAATTGGCCAGACACTGACCAAACAAGGCAGGATTGCCTGGAACGGCAACGGACAGGTTGATTGGGGTGGCTTGGGTTGCTTTGGGGGGTTTTGGCTGCAACCGCAAGAAGAAGCGCGTGACGTGCGTTTTCGATTTGTCAACGGAAAAGAAGGAGAGCAGGAACGAGAAGCAGAACCAGAAAAAAAAACCCAAAAAAGCAAAATTTGCAGCAAATTTGCAGAATGGGCGTCTATATGCACGATCTGAACCAGTAAGGCTGCAGGGCAAAGAAATGCAAAGACGCACTAGAACACAATAGAAATACCGCAGGCAGTCTTCGGCCCTTCTTTCCTTTGGTTCCCTTTTGTGGTTCCCGATGGGGAAAAAAAATACCCCGTACCCAGCGAAGTGGACTTGTCTCGGAAAAGCAAGTGGACGCGACGAAAGGGAAAATGGAAAACACCGGTGACCGGATGGCAAGAAAAAAGGAAAAAAAACAAAAAAAGAAATGAAAAGAAATGAAAAAAAGGGAAAAAAGAAAGCTGGGCTAGCAGGGCCTAGGGGCCGACCGCCGCAAACTGTCCCCCGGCAGATGTCATTTGCCCAAACATACGTCACAAAGCGAATTCCTACTGTTGCTGCTAACGAAGATGGGCACCTGGGGAGAACTCCTACGGTGCCCTCTCAGGTCTTGGGCATTTGCCCCGTGGAAAGGTCTAGGTCAGGGAATATTCCTCTGTACGGGTGCTGCTTTCCGCCTGGTCTACCATGGGACCATGACGCCCTGGAGAGAAGAAAATCGCATTCTGCTTTCCCTTCGCTCGACAGCGGAGCAGTCGTCCGGGCACGAGGCACCGCGCTCGACATTGCATTCGTGCTTTGTGGAATACGGAGCATCGTCCTTGACAAGCTTCAGTTGTGGCGCGAACTGACTCGTTCTCGGCCGCCGTCTTCTTTGTGGAGCAAAGGCATCGTTGACAACCATTTGTGTGTCGGCAGACAATCCCGGCATTTCATTTTTATTTAGGAAGTTTAGACTTTCCCCATTTAATGTGATGTCGCTTCGCTCTACATACTCCGCAGGGGCGCGATCACGAAAAGCCAAGCTAAAGCCTTTTCACACAAAAAGAATCAAACGAATCATACAACGACAAAAAGTTTGGTTGCCCGCTTAGCCTATGGAAGGATCGACGCCACGGTTCAGCAGGGAGGGGTCTAACCAGGGCTGACCCTGGTTTTTGGCGTTCTGCAGCTGCGGCTCCGCTCGCACGAACTGCAAGAAACATGCAGGCGCGAAGAAGGAGGAAGAAGATGTAGCCCAAATGGGGCAAGGGGGAAATTGACGAGGGCTTGAGCAGAGAGGCGGGAGAGCCAAAAAGGGGACGCCATGGCTCCTTATTTTCTTGGCTGGGCGCGGGAGGGCGGGACGTGAGTGCGCGCCTGCCGGCATTGATAGAAGACAGAGGGCAGAAGACGAGGCCGAGGCAAGACGTCTTTGTATTGTAAAAAGGAGTGACGGCGGGGCAGCTCGCCGTGTTGCGGAACACAGAAGTGTAAGCATAGCTGTAGCGGCCCCGAGTAGCAAAGGCCGCTAGTACCGAAACGGTATACCGAAGCAACTTGCTGAACGAGGCTGGAGGGAAGGTGCAAGGAGGACAAACAAAAGGGTACAGAGGTACCGAGGTTTAAAGCATGACGAAGTACGACATAGCACAGAATTCACATATGGCGAACGTTGTATCCCCCAAGTCTATCGCTTTGGCTTACGTATCCCTCCCACCCCAGAACAAAACCGAACACGGACGTGGTCAGCAAAATGCGTCGGCGGTTTTGTCATGGCTGACAAAAGGTAAGTGGTTATTTTCAAAGACGGCTCAATACACGAGGCTGCGGCCGTCCAGAAGTTCGAGCTGCCAAATCACGAAATGCACGAGACGCGAACGAAGTCGTGTGGGAAAAGAACAAGGGGCTGTATGGAATTCTATCGGCCTATGGATGCAACAACAGAAAAGAAACGGCAGGCTTCGCAAGAAAAAAACAAAACCAAACAAAGGAGGCTAAAAGAAAGATAAAAAGGAAAAGAAGAAAGAGAGGGGAGGAGGTCCCCAAAGAAGCAGACAAACAAGATGCAGAAAGTATAGCCCCCAAAACGGCGTAATGAAAACATCGTCGTATGATGAAAAGTAGGCGGTCCCTCGAAACAACCAGAGAAAGAAGACACCGCTGGACAATCTAAAGATGGATCATGAAGAGGTTTGAAAAGAAATGAAAAAAAAACAACGAAAAGAGACCTTTCCCCCTCCCCTTTCTCCCTTTTCGTACTTCCTCATCCCCGTCCCTTTCGCCCACCGTACTTTCTTTGTTTCTCGTGCAAGCCGATTAGAACCGCCGCCCGGTATTCGACGGCGGCGGGCCGTTGCCGGTATTGTGGCCTCGTCCACGGAGAAACCCAAAAATCCCGCCGCCGGTGTTACCGCCGCCACGGTTGTTGTTGCTGTTGTTATTGTAGCTGCCGTTGGCGCTGCCAGCGTTGTGTGAATTGCCCCCGCCCCCCGACGTCGCCGTGCTGTTCGTCCACCACGACGACGACGCGGCCGGGTTCGACGGCGCCCGGTTGTGCGCCCCGCCGTTGCCTGCACTGTCCGGCGCCGGGTCCGCGTTCCGGCTGCGTGGGTAGGCGGTGGCGGCGGCAGCATGGCCGGTGCCCGTTGCCGTCGTTGCCGTCGTTGTTGTTGCTGTCGACGACGACCCCGCCCGGTCGGAAAACGACCGCGACGACGTCCAGCTGGGCGCCGGGCTGCGGCCTTGGTGCACTGGCCGCGACGCCGGCGGCGCGAAGGACGCGTTTGTGTTGCTGCGCTCCAGCGGCGGGTACACGAGCATTTCGGGCGCAATGCCCCGGCTTACATCGCCGTTGCCGTTGTTGTTATGGTTGTTGTTGTTGTTGCTGCTGCTGCTGCTGCTGCCGCCGCTGCTGCCGGTGCTCGGGTCGGCGTCGCGGTCCCGCGTGCTGCGGTTCCAGCGCCGCCCGCTGCTGCTGCTGCTGTCCCAACCCCGTTGGGCCTGCTCGCTGACGCTGCCGCTGCCGCTGCCGCTGCCACTGCCGCTAACGCTGTTACTGTTGCTGGTGCTGGTGGTGCTGGGGCTCCGGCTGTCGCTCTGCTGGTGCCGTGTCCGCGGCGACGACGTCGTGCGGCCGTTGTCTGCGTGCGACGACCACGCGTCATAGTCGCCCGGGACGTGGTACCGGTAGTGGTGATGATGGTGGTGGTACTGGCTGGGGTCGGACGGCCCACCGCCATGCACCGACGGGGTGCGTCCGGGCGTCGGTGAGTGTGAGTCGCGCCGCCGCCGCTCCCGTTCGCGTTCGGCCGCGCTGGACCGTTCGGGCACGCGCGAGCTGCGGTAGTGGTAAAACGGCGGCAAGCCGGCCGTGGTGCGGATGGCGTTGAGCCGCTCGTGGTTCTGCATCATCTGGCGGTAGCCGTCCAGGACCGGCGCATGATGACCGTGGGCGCCCGACGCCGGGGCCGACCCCGGCCCGGGCACGCTGCTGTTGGCCATGTGGTTGGCGCCGCCGCTCCCGCCGTTGCCGACGTTGACGGGAAACCGTCCGCGAGGCGCACTGCTGCTGGTGGTGCCGCCGCCGCCAGCTGCGCCAGGCGCGTTCGCATTCGCTGTACCAAAGCCGCTTCTAGTACCGTGAGCACTGGCGCTGGCGTTGGCACCACCACCGCCACCACTGCTGCTGTTGTTGTTGGTCCCAGCCGCCGAAGCACCGGTACCCTCACCGCCACCAGGCGCCTCGACCGCCGTCCGGCACACCGGGCACGTGTTGTGCTGCTTCAGCCACATGACCACACACTCCTCGTGGAACCAGTGCTTGCACGGCAAAAACAACACCTCCTCGTCCAGCTGCACCTCGGCGATGCAGATCGTGCACTCGGCGCGGCCCTCGGCGCCCAGGATCTTGGCGTCGACGTTTCGGCGCTCGAGCCGGTCGAGCGCCGACTGCGACGCCGGCGGCGCGCCCGTGGGCGCTCCGCCGCCGTTGGTCTCCATGAGCATCGTGATGATGCGGTCCATGGCCTCCTCGGAGTGCACGGCGTCACCGTACGCGACGTTGCCGTCGCGGCTCAGCAGCATCGCCAAAATGTGGTGCAGCGCGCCGGTGAACGGCGGCGGTGCGTTGTTGTTGTTGTTGTTATGAGGGTCGTTGATGTTTTGCATGGGTGCTCCAAACACGCCAAAGGCGGCATGTGGCGCGTCGTTGTTTGGTGGATTCGGTTGGCCCGGCTGGCCCGGCCCGCCGGCCCCGTTGCGCGGTTCTGCGTTGCCTAGGATGTTGCCGAGGAGTCTGTAAACGCGCGTTAGAAGAACGTCACCCAAAAGACGTCGCTAAAAAGATAGAAGAAAAAAAAGCAAAAGGCAATCACACGTACGTGTCAAAATCCCATCCGGGCACTCCTCCGCGGCCTCCGTCCCCAGCGGTGCGCAGCGGCCCCGTCGCAATAGTAAAGCTGGTGGTGCCGCCGGCAAACTGCGGGCCCGTGACGGTCGTTTGGCGCACCCGCCCGAACGGCGTATCGCGGGAGCGGCTGCCAAAGAACGTAACCGGCTCAGCGTGGTTGTTGTTGATCACGGCCTCGCGCAGGCCGTTGAACAAGTTCGTCACTGTGTTGGCCATGGCGGCTGCGTTCGGCACCGCAGGCTGTTGGGGGGGTTGTTGTTGCTGCTGCTGCTGCTGCGGCATACCGGTTGGGTTGAAAAAAGTTCGATGGAGTGGCTGCGGCGGGTTATTGTTGTTGGTGCTGTTCGGTCCAAAGGACGACATGCTCCGGTACATGTAAACGTTGTGCGGGCCGGGCATGGGATCGTGCTCTTCGATGTCGGCTTCGTCCGGGTCGGAGTCTTCGTAGTACTCTGTTTCGTGGTCGTGGTCGTGGACATGATCACGGTGGTCATGATCGTGGCCGTATCCAGCACCTTGCCCAAAGGCGTCGTGGCCGTGGTGGTGGTGACGGTGGAAATGGTTGTGGTCGTGATCATGGTCATGGTCGGGATCATGAAGGTGCGGATGGTGGAAGATAAATTGGGTGGGATCGGAGCCGCCGTGCCCAAACAAGGCATCGGCGAATCCCGGTGGCAGCACGGTCTGCTGAAACTCACGCGGGTCGTTGTCTCTCGACACCTGTTTTGTTATAGCGTTAGCTCACAACACTTTGGCCCCAACAAAGACGACAAACCACAAACCAGAAATAAGAAGAAAACGCACCACTTCTACAAACTCCTCGTGGCAGACCGGACACGGCGTCGGCGGCGGCGGCGGCGGCGAGCCGTTGCCGCTGCCTTCGGCTGTTTGGTACCACTCGTGGCCGCAGCCGTGGCAGAAGATAATGTCCTGGCCATCGACGGGCAAGAGTCGGCCTTGCGGTTGCGCAAAGGCCGACGACATGATGAAAATTGCTGGCCCGGGCTCTGTCTTCGTACGGGTCCAACGGCGGCGGGCTGCTGCTGCTGTTTGTTGTCGCCGTCCGCTGGGGTCGTCAGGGCTGTTCCGGCTGTTCCGGGAGGCTGCGAGGACCGCGAGGCCAAGGCCGGCGGCAGGGCTCGCGGCGCGAAAAGCTCGCGATGCCCGTTCAGCCTTTAAACAGACAAGGCGCGGCCAAAGCTGTGGCCGTTCGCTCTGGCTAACCTAGGATGCTTCGCACGACAAGGCTGACAGTCGGCCCCGCGCGACAGGCTGTCCCAGACTAGGAGGGCGAAAGAGGGTGGCGGTAGGCACGAGAAGTGAAACTAGGTCATGGGGAAACTAAGTGAAGAGAGAAAGGGAGGGAGAGAAAAAGGAAGGGAGGTTTTTCGATGAGGGAATATGAGAGAGGACGCGTTCGCGGGCTGGCCTGGTTTCAGGTTTTTCTTCTGGATGGGTGGCCGTCGTTTTGGACACGCATGCGTGATGCTTTGGAAGAAACACGACAACAAGCCGGGACCTGGCGGAAGATAGAGAGGAGAGGTAGTTGATGTTCTGGGTCGGGGGCGAGTTTCGGCGGTCGACGGGAGTGCTGGCCGTGGTGATGCTGGAGCTCGGTTGCTCGCTGGGCTGAGATATTGTGCGATGGCGAAACGATTTTGTGTGGAGTGCAAGGCGCACGGTGTGAATGGACAGTGTCCATGAAGTCGTGACACTGTCCAAACGTCGGCAACAAGTGCTGTATTGAAAGCACCAACCAAAAACGGTGAGGCAGATTCTTTCTGTTAGGAAACACAACGGAAGGGAACTAACCGGGCTCCGGGCACTAAGATGCTTTTCTAGGAGAAATGATAGAAAATACAAGATTAGAAATGAGCAACGTCGAACGAGATATAAGCAATACACAGGAAATGAACGGAAAGAGAAGAGGCAAAAATAGAAAGAGAGCGAAGAGGAAAGAAAACGGTCGATGATTAGGTAAGAATAGTTAGACTAGAGGAAGTTACGTATCTTTGTTGTGATAGGGAACACTGTCGGTGTACTAGATACTTTGACACCAAAAGAGAAAACTGACAGCATCCCTTCCTTTTCCCCGTTTCTGCGTTCGTACTGATGTTGTCGGTTATTTCCTCTCCCATTCACGTTGGTTTCGTCGATTTCACCGTTTTCCTGTGGCTGTGCCTTGCGTTGGGATTTAATGACTCCGTCCACTAAGGCGATGAATTCCTCTCGCACTGTATTAGTAATGAGCAATGAACGCCTGCGCTTTGGGCCGCCACCAAGGTGGAGCTTGCTCTCATTGGCGCATGCAAACCGCGGCGGCCGTGCGGCTGGCGGCCCGGCCGCTGACGTAGCAGATCGCGAATGAGTGCCGGCAAATCGATTGCCAGCCGGCCAGTGTCAATAGGCTCGTGGGAAGACGGAGGAGCGTGCAAGGTGAGTAAGCAAGTGAATATGGCGATATTTTATATGGGAAGCGAGAAGTAAAGATAACTAACAAAGAGTGCAGTTCCGGGCTTGTGTTCTAGTAATGCCTTGAATTTTTTACCTATGAAGGGAAGAATGAGAGAAAAGAGACACTTGAAAAGGTATAGCTAAGAGGTGTTAATATATATAGGACGGCGAGCGGGCCTCCAATATACGATGGTAGTAGGAAGTAAGGGAACAGAAAACAGAAAACAGAAAACAGAAAACGGGAAACGGTAACGGTAAAGGTAAGAGACATATATGAAAACGGAAATAGAAACGGACATGGAAATAGAAAATAAGATACGGAAAGGGGAATAAAGATATATGCTCATTGTAACAAGAGGAGAAAGTGGAACGGCTAGTAATTCTCATTCTACCATCAAAGAAAACAATACTAGAATGTAGACAAATGCTAATAGGAAAAAAATCGGGATCAACAACCCGGCAAGTAAAAGGAGAGGGCAAATTACCACGTACGAAGCTATAATATAAATACTTGTACGTAGTCCCGACATACGGAGATTATTAGCGAAAATAAAAGATGGTTTTTAACTTACAATTAGAGTCGCCGCCGGACGACAGGGACAAGTATCTGAACTGGTAATATCACTTTGGGGCATGTGGCATGGTTGGCTTGGACATAGGCTATACAAGGACACCGATGGCACCCATAAACAATCTTAAGCCTAGTTGAAATGTAAGTGCTCCAAGCCTTGTACGTTATGTACTGAATTAGAATATAGTCGTATGAGGAGCAACTGCTCTGACTCTAAGCCATGATGGGTTACACGCAAACAGCCACTGCTTGGTTTAGGACTTCCCGTCCATCGTCCTCCGCGGTGCCGATTCCACGGTAGGGATGGACCCAAAGTCTGAATGTGACGGACACTGATCAGTCTCTGGCACACGCAAGGCTCTTGTTACTGCTGAGCTTTTGGAGGCCGAAGCGATTGTGGCAGATGCTGTTGCATCCATGCATTAAAAAAGGTGACCGTCCAACCAGCAGTTTAAGGTTTGGGTCGTCAATAAGCAACCCGTTGATCAACCGAATATACATATGCACAATTATATACACACACACCAAACAGCGTTAACAAGCAGACGGCGTAACCCAACCAAGAAATCTTGCAGCGTGAAAATGAGGCTTTTTGGTAATACATGGCGTTGCCAAGACCACACGCCGAGCATTGATTAGGCATTTTGCATCGTGTACAGAACGCACGAAAAAATATGAATAAAAGGTATAAATTATTATAAACGAAAGAGAAGCGAACGAAAGAAAAAGAAAAAAATATAACGAGAGACAGCCGCCCGGACGGCGAAGGCGCTTTGTCCAGGCAAACAGCTCCTGCTCTCGCACACCAGCTAGACGATGTTTTTTTTTCTCAAGATGTGGCAGGAGCCGTGCCGAACGCGCCCATGGTGATGGTCGAGCACGGCGCGTCGTACACCGACGGGCGGGTGAATTGCGCCTTGGGCACGTTGTCAAGGCCCAGCTGGACGAGCGTGTCGCCGTTGGGGTCAAAGAGTGGCCAGCCGAGGCGGGCGAGGCCGTGGTGCGGGTCGGCACAGAAGGCGTGCCAGGCCGTCTGCATCACCCGGGTGAGCTGCCGCTGGGGCGCCGACGTGGGCAGGCCGCTGACGTCGGCGGACGCGCCAAAGATCATGTGCAGGTCGACGCCGTGGTACGCGCCCGAGGTCGGGTACAGGCGGGTGTTGTCCCAGTCGGCAAAGTAGCGGTAGGCGTAGGCGGGGACGCCGTGGCTCTGGCGGGCGGCGGCCTGGTAGGCGACGGGGCAGGTGAACGACTCGAGGAGGAACGAGCGCACTTGGTCGGGCGTCGGCACGATGCCCTTGGCGAAGGCGGGGATCTGGTAGTAGCCGTTCTCGTTGTTGTTGTTGCCCAGGAGGAGCGGCAGCTTGGCGAAGCTGCCGCGCGCCGTCCGGTCGAGGTAGTCGGCAAAGACGACCTCGTCGTCGACCTTGGGCCAGAAGGCCGGCTTGGGCCGCAGCACGCTGCTGCTCGGCGACACGGCGAGGCCCGCCGACACGGCTTCCAGCGTCTGCCAGTCCACCGCGCGCATACAGGCCATCTCGTCGGCGGCGTCCGAGCAGTTGACGGCGGCCACCACCTTGGCCCAGTTGGCCTCCTGGACGGTCTTGTCGTTGAGGGGGAAGCTGAAGACGTTGCCGGAGTGGGCAATGATGCCGTGGGCAATCGGGTCCTCCTGGTACGCGTACGCCCAGTAGTCCACGCTCACGCCACCGGACGACTGCCCGCCAATAGTGATGCGGGCGGGATCGCCGCCGAACTTGGCAATGTTGTCGCGCACCCACTCCACGGCGGCACGTTGGTCGCGCAGACCCAAGTTCTGCGTGCCCTCGGGGTAGCCCGGGAAGCCGAAGAGGTTGAGGCGGTAGTTGACGGTGACGACCACAATGTCCTCGGCTTCGGCAAAGTACTTGCCGTTGTAGAAGGGGCTGTCTGTGTTCCCAATGGTGAAGCCTGTAGTGAAAGGTTAGCCAGTACGTTCAGAAAGGGGCGCGCCGCGTACGGAGAGAGAGAGAGAGATCCGAGCGAGGAAAGGGATGTGCGGCTGCTTACGTCCACCGTAGAAGAAGACGTAGACTGGCTTGTTCCGCCGGCAGGCGTTGCCGGAGGGCTTGGACCAGATGTTCAAAGTCAAGCAGTCCTCGCTTTGCGGAGTTCCTGCCGCCGAGGCAAAGAAGTTCACGATCCGCTGGGCCTGGGGCGTGAAACCGGGATAGTCGACGGGCTTTGACGCCGTCAGGGGGCAGTCGCTGCCGAAGGCGGCGGCCTCATACGGCTCGTTGGCGGTGAACCGCTCCGGCGCCGCGAAACGCAGCGAGCCCACGGGCGGCTTCGCGTAGGGGATGCCCAGGTACTCGATGACACACTGCGTGTTGCTCGCAAAGTGTCCCGTGATGGGCCCGTTGGACGAGTCGACGGTGAGGTATTTGGCCGCCGCCGACCCGCAACCGTTCGACGACGTCGCGGCTGCGAGCGTGACGCCTGCATACAGGGCGAGAGCCCGGAACACATCCGGCAAGACCATGGTGATGAGAAGATGGGAGTAGGGGGGGGGGGAAGACACCGCGATCGACGACGCTTGACAGCAACCAGCTTGAAGGATGGATGAGCACCGATGTTGTCTGGGAAAGGGATCGTCTCCACGTGGAAAAAAAAAATGGTGCACAGCGCCCGCATACCAGTATTTATTGGAACTGCCCGGCCAGCGGCTTGTCCGTACGCGACTCTCCCCCGGTCCACGCGGGACATTGAAGAACTGAAGAACGCGGAGCAAGGCTTTTTCCGCTTGCAGGATCTATTGGCCCGAACGAAAGCTAGCCTTGCTCGCGTCGTCGTAGTCGTCGTACTACTCCGTACGTCGTGCGAAGTAGGAAGTACATACGGAGTAGGTGGAGGGTTAATGTCCCATGTTTCTACGGAAATGTCGGTTTTTTGCTTGAACTTTTCCCAGGATGGCCAAGGCCCCTGTTTTTGCCAGGCACAACTAACGGGGCTAATAAGAACGGCTGGTTTGCCGTATGTACTCTGTGCCCCGTACAAGTACCTTCGTGTTCTAATGCTTCTTATCAAAGCAAGGAGCACAACACGTGCTGGTGATTTCAAATCTGTCAGTAAGGAAGCATGTCTGACATGTTTGCATGGATTGTGAGATTGGCAGAAGCGTGGCCCATGCACCTTTTTGTACGTCGTATCACGATTGCGTCCACTTTTTAAAATTACATGCATAATATGTACTCCATTCTGCGTACGAAGTACATACGTACTTGTACTCCGTAAGACTCCGTATGTTGCACAGTCTTGTCGTGATGCAGTCGTCATATTCCACCAATACGAGTTACGAGTTCTAAGCAAGGAGCAAACTTAGTGTAGCACTAACATTCGTAGCTTGTGAGGAGAATGAAACATACTACGACTAGTTGCACTCGTACTTGTACTTCAGAGCTGCTGCCGATCAAGCTGCCTCTTCTTGATTGTTTTCCCCTTGATTTCGTACGGAGTACATTTACATGCGTCGCGCAGGCACTATCATGCACCGTCAGCTCTTAGCGAAGGCGACCAATTTCGTTTGCTAACCGTACGTTCAGATAGGAGGCATCATTGTTCCAGGTGCCCTTGATATGATGTCTGCTCCGGTTGTATCCGTCAATAACACACCTACCTTTATGGCCTTCGAGACACAGGAAAAATCTTTTGAGTTCGATCAATGGTGAACTGCCTCCATATTCCTCGCACGGAATAACACAGTAATAAAGTTGATTCTGTTAGGGTCGAGAGCAGCATAGCCCGAACCAGCATATACCCGCGCGTGTCCTTGTTGCAACTGAGGGACAAAGAGCACAACTTCAAACCCGTGCAAGCGGAGACAAGAAAACCAATGCTACGGGCGTATTGATGGGCTTGCTTTTGAATCTCATACTCGGTGCATGGTAAATATGCGTACGATGCGTACGAAAGCACACACCACTCTGTGGAAACTGTTGTATCACGCTAAATTATCTGCTATACCCAGGGGAACTATGGATACAGAGTACGACGTACTTATGTGTTCGAGGTGGCAGGGATGAAAATCGCTCACCCTGCCGGGAGGAAGCCGGTTACGGCGCATCGAGGGAGCAATCACCGTTCAGGATCGGTCGAGTACAGCTAGTTTCAGACGTTCGAGTACGACGTAACCTCATCTTTGTCGGTTAGCTTATGCTCAGCATTTTGACGATATTTTTTTGCTCATGGAAGACGCACTTGCTCAGGGGCAGGCCATTCATTCTCAACGTGGGCAGTGAATCCTACGATGGACCCCTTGTTTTTTTTCCTTTTCCTTTTTTTTTTCCAACATGGCTAGCGGGCTCAATGTTGCGAGCTGATCGAGGCATTTCTAAAACTACTTGTACCGAGCCTTTCTCCAGAAGGGGGAAGGTAGGCTGAAAAAGAAGGACTTAGTCGTACTTAGTCGTACTTAGACGCATGTCGATCACGACCTTCCAATCACGTTAGAATCTCCGTCGATCAAGGCTTTCAAGACATTCATAAGTGTCTTCGACTGCACTTGCAACCGCCTTTCTTCAGAGTTTGTTTTTTCTCTTTTCGTGCTTTGTTCCCCTACAGCTGTCCTGCTGAACGAATCCGTTTACACGCATTCGAGCAAAACGCAGTGGACGCCGCAGCATGGGTCCCTACGGCATGGGATATCCCCACGATGGGGTCGACGATCAAGGCTGGAAATTGTACATTGTGTCCGTGGTCATGATCATCCTGTCAGGCCTGTTCGTGATCGCCCGTTGTGTGACCCGCATCTGGATGCTGGGCAAGCTGGGCTGGGATGATTACACCATTGTGGTCGCATTGGTGAGTTGCGGACAACACAATCATTTTCGTCTCTTGGTTGCCTTTTTTTTTTCAAGAGGCCGAACGTTTCCCTTACTGACCGGCTGTACCTAGGCCTTCTCCATCGTCCTCTCTACCATGATGTGTCTCGCGATTGAGCACGGTTATGGGATGCACCGGGTGGACATTCCAGTCCCGCTGCTCCAAGTGACCCTGGAGCAGTTCTTCATCGCGCAGACGCCGTACAAGGTGGTCGTCGGCCTCAACAAGGTTGCCACGATTCTGCTCTATCTTCGCATCTTCACCACCAGGACCTTCCGCATGGCGGCCTACGTGGTGCTCTTCATCGTGACCGCGTGGACTGTCGCGACCATCGGAGCCACCATCGGCCAATGTGTGCCGATTGAAGGCGCGTGGAACAAGAAGGTCAAGGCGACATGCATCGACTCGAACGTTTTCTGGGTGGCCTATGCTGTCGGCAACATCATCACCGACGTAATGGTTCTGGCACTGCCTATCCCGCCTGTTCTCGCTCTGAAGCTGAACACGCGGAGCAAGGTGATGTTGTGTGGCATCTTTCTTCTCGGTGGCTTGTAAGTTCTGTCCCCCCCCGGATTGTCGTCCGACACTTTTGACTTTCCCCTCTCGATCGGTTCGTTGTGTTGGCCGGGAGTGCAATTGTTGATTGCTTCTGTTTTTTTTTTCTAGCGTCACCGTTACGTCCATTATCCGTGTTACGTCCGTGCAGAATTCTCTCAAGAATTTGAGCGACCAGACGTACAACTTCATTCAGCGCGGCATCTGGACCCTCATCGAGGCCAATCTCGGCACCATCAGTACCTGCCTCCCCGTGCTCAAGCAGCCCTTGGGCCGCATCTTCCCGCGCATGTTTGGCTCGACCAAGAAGAGTGCTTCTTACTACCCCGACGGATCGCGCCGGCCACGGGAAGCCTACAACCTGTCCCACGTCGCGGCCCAAGAGTCTGCGCCGGGATTGTGGCGGGGGCCGGCCAAGAGCCGCCGGACGACGTCGATCTCGGGCGCGGCCAACCAGGATTTCGAGCGCAGGAGCGACGAGCGATACATTTTCACAGAGTCGACAAAGGGGAGCGACCGGGACCGCGACAGCGACCTCGACAAGCAGGGCGGGTACGTGATGGGTGGCATATCCCGGCGGGTGGATTTGGTCCGAACGTCCTTTCACGAGAGCAGCGAATCGCGCGCGTAAGCGGTAAGCTCGCTTACAACTACACGTTTGAAAGCAGTCATAGCAGTCACCCCAATTTTACGCTGGCCTGTCGACGAAAATGATGATACTATGATCCTACAATACGACCTTGCTAGAAGAGAAAGGGGACACCCCGAGGCAATATGTTCGGAGTACGGAGTAACACGGAGTATGACAACAGTGAAAATTGTAGGCAATAGTTGTAAGAGTATTACACGGTATCTAACCCCCTTGGTTTCTGGCATTTGCGTTTCCGGATTTTAGTTTCCGGCTTGCTACTTCATTCTTATACCAATGAATTGCTCGACAGAGTCATTCTCCCTAAGTGATGCTCCTTGCTTTACGAGATGCTTCATGTATAGAGAACGACCCTGCAAATATATGTCTATTTGTGGTCTGGAAACACCTCTCGGCAACTTACAACATACGGATAAAACCCGAGCATATGCTCCGGAGATTTCAATGCCCATCCGCACAGTTGTGCTTAGCTTCAGGGGTAGCCGAATTTTTTTTTTACCAACGCTCCTTAGCGTTGTGACCTCGACTATCATGCACTCCGTAAAGGGGAATGACAGTAGAACATTTCTTACATCGTACGGAGTATGTTAGGTCTACAAGTACGTAAGACGACACCGCGAAGTACAGAATGCAGTTGGATAGCTTCGTACATACAAGGTTTGTCTACTCCGTTCTCGTACTTCGTAGTCTAAAACGCCGAGTTTGCGGCCCAGCCAAGGACAATTGTAGGGATGAGATGGGAGTTACGGAGTTACGGAGTACGAAGCCCTAGAAGCAAACAGAGTCTGTGCTCAGCCCCGTCGTCCGTGCTTGAATAAACCTGTCAAAAAGATGTCAAAATGCCCATGCATGCCTGGACAAACCCCTTCAAAAGTTAAATCCGCCCTAATGCGGGCCTACTGCAGCTACGGCGTTCCTTTTTAGTCCGGTATCCACAGCTTGGGATGATCAATCAACTCCGTATGGAAAACTTGCGCGGCGTACGGAGTACTTCGACACCGTGAACGACGTACGAAGGCGCTACTTATCTCTTATTCAACGGAGACGATGGCCCGAGCACCCCCGAGCAAGACCGATGGGAACCAGTCTTGCAGGCTTTCACAGCAATTTTAGATTCCTCCGAGGGGTTGGTTCTGCAACGGTCGTTCACAATTGGCTACCGATGCAGCTCCTGGTTCGTCTTGGCAACCAGGAGGCTGGGTCGGGGGTCAAAATTCAAACCCTGGACAGCACTGCTATCCCGTTTTGCTCGATTCTTCTCTTGCGTGGTCTTCGGGCTGTGTAAGTAAGACCTTTCCCCCTTGGAAATTCAAAGCTGACAAGAGGGGGCTAAAAAAAGGAGACAGCCAACAAGGGGCCAAGCGCGTGTTTTTTTGTTTTTTTGTTTTTGTTTTTGTTTTTGACAACAGCCCGGACAACCAGCACCCGCGGCTTTTGAAAAGTCCAACCGACGAGTCGACCGAAGACACAACCGGCTTGTGACATTTTGGAAAAGCATGGTGAGGATTTGGTATTACGGACCACGCCAGGCCAATCTGTCTCCCTGTACATAAGACGCTTTCGTACCCTCTACTTTGTTGCCCCTAGATGTACGAATGCATGACAGATATGTAACGGATACAAAGGTACCGTAAGTGTCTCCGCACGCTTTCTCTTTATTACTTCCATGACTTTCGTTATATGAAATACAATGCCTTGTCCCGCATCATATCCTGGTATCGTTCCCGGCGCCAATTTTCTTCGACTCGCTGCGTTGGATATTCAAACTCTTGACTTTTGACGTGTTTGAGCATGTTGATGACGCCGTCGACAAGGTGTCTGTGCATAGGGGCCGGAGCACGAAGCGGGCCTGCAGCACCACCACCGGGTGGGCGTCGAAGAGCATCCAACGATTAGCTCGGTCATACTATGTTGTCAGCACGGCAAAAGGAGCCCGTCGAGAGGCCGGCGAAGTGGATAAAAAACGTGGCGAAGTCGATGCAGTCGTCACATGGCTCCAAGTCCCATGGCGCGCGGTAAGCAAAAACATCGCGCTCGAACGTCCGGCGGCGGCCGCATTGACTCGTGCTTCCCGCGGTGTACATAGAAAGACGAAGCTTGGGTGGCGGGAGCCCGACGGGAAGGAGAGCCATCTTTGCCTCGCAGCCTCAATGTCTCGTCTCGTGGCTTGGTCCTTCGGATGCGATCGTTTTGCTCTTTTCTGACCGGACAGATCCGCTCGATTCATCGTCTCCGCCAGCCCATTCCATAAACCTGTCGGAACACGCAAACCGGAGCTCAAAGCCTTCTCTGGCGAGCCGCTTCTTCATTACCAAGCCGACGGCACCCTCTTCGTCCTTGTTGAGCTTGGCTTTGGCCCAATCGCGGTCCGACTCGTCTCGGCCACGTAGCCGAGCCAGACCAAAGTCGATCATGAACGTCCGGTAAGCCCCGTTCCCAACACGCTGGACAATAAAATTGTCTGGTCGCACATCTCTATTCAGAATGCCGTGGTCACCGATCACCTGAACAACGCCGATAGCCTGATCAACGATGCCCTGCCACTCCGATCTGGGCGCATGATCTTGTAATTTTGCTAGGGAGAAGCCGTCGATGTACTCGAGCAAGATGCCCTTGACGTGGAGCAGTTCGGCGGCGTCCGCGCAACCGACGCTCGCATTCGAGGGCGAGACGGCGAGACGGACAGATGCTATGAGGCGGGGAACCAGCTTTCCCTGGATGTCACGGAGGGCATCGTAGACGGCGGTCTCGGCGTCAAAGAGTTTGTCCACTTGGTCCGTCAGGAATGCCTCGAACTGGCCGTCGTTCCAAGTTTCCCATGTGTCGTCTTCAAAACTGGGAAGGGTATGGAGGTTGTGAAGAAACTGACGCGTTGCGCCTGTCTGCACGGCCTGGATGTATTCGTTTTCCGCATCGGTCGTCCACGGATCAATTCCGTGATCGCGTCTAAGTTGCTCGGCAAAGCGCCTGTCGTATAGCTTTAAAAAAACTGGTTTATCGGGTCGACTTCGGCCCAAGAGGTCCACGATCATGCAGCAAGAAAGCGTGCGAGGGGTCTGAAGCTGTCGAATTCGTGCACGTATCTCGCCGTGCTCTGGAAAGACGCTCAAGGTTAGTACCTGACCGACTTTATAATCTTCAAAATGAAAGCAGAGCGCCATCGCCACTTAAAAAAACAAAAAACAACAAAATAAAGAGATCAGAATTCGTGCTATTGCTGCGGTTATAATGGAGCAAAAGCATCATGAGCGAGCGCAAGAGCGAGATTTCAGGGAAAAAGGTGCGATGTAGGTTGTTATTAGTCAGCATTCACGCAGCTGCTGATACTTTGTTCCTTTTACATTGGTTAAAGTTGGTTTTTGGCGTAATGCTCCGTACTCTGGGGGCTACCTGAGGTAACAGCCCCACTAGGTCATGGCCATACGGGCGCCAAAGTGATACGAAAAGATAGTCACATTATGAATTTCTTGCTAGGAAACTTAATAATTCGTATCAAAAGAGATCAGGTTTGCTACTCATTCACAGCGCCGCCAACTTCGTGACCAAAAAGCACCTGGGAGAGAGGAACCCGCGAAGTAAAGAAAGGTACCGTAGCTGGGCCTTTTTTCCTTACACAATGCGGTACCTTTTTCTTGTTGGGACAACGTCCTCCGTACTGCGGTAAAAAGTGCCTCATTGGTGAAAGCTAGTAATTTGCTGCAGGACCGGGAGGAAACCATCCTACCAAAGGATGCCTGACGACAAGAGGGTGGCTGGACGAAGCCAAGACCCAATCAATTTCAAGGAGCGTGTGGCTATCGGCGGGGTCAGAGACACAGACCCAACGGCTTTGGGTTGAAATCTTGAAAAAGGGACGTTGGCACAGATAGAAACATGTAACCATAGCCATTGATTAAGCGCTTTGTGTTAGGTTTCATGAAAAAAAGGGGCCGGCCTCACTGTAAACCGACCAGCCTCAATGGGCCTACGGCAGGAATACCATCATTGTTCTCTTGTATAATTCTCCGGATCATCTGCTGATGTTAAAAAGGCAACCTTGTCTTCTCTGAGTGTGTCGAATCCACGAACGTGCCCAAGTTGCTTCGATTCAATAACAAGACTGCACACCAACAAAACCAGCTTCTCATAGCGTAAATTGGTTATTGCCTGCCCCACCTCCACATCATCACCTTCGGTCGCGTCATTATGGTCAGTCTCTCTTCTCTAGTCTATGTCGACGGCTTCGCCTAAAAGGTGATTAAAGGCTTGTTTCTTTTGGCGCCTTTTCTACCGGTCGAGGTCAAGCATTACGAACTAGGACTGATTTGTTTGGGCAGGGCGGGAAGAAGCGAACTGTTTCCGACTACGTCAACAACCTCGACGCCAACAGTATGACAGGAAACTGGGTGCCTATCGGACAGTGGCGAGATGTGCACGGCGACTGCAAGTCCAGCACCGGCGGAAAATGGACGATGAAAAACATGCAGACGTCCTCTGGAAACTACAAGGTCAAAATTCTGGAGAGTGGGAAAACGATTTGGGAACAGACCTACGCCAGCGAGCCGTCGTTCTCTGACATCATTTTCGATGCGCAGAGCGCTCTTGGCTAGCGACCTGTCAGAAATAGTCAGGGTTAGGCCAGCACTGGTAGTTCGTAGATGGGAGATGGTTGTGATATGCTGCCATCGAATTCTTCTTGAAACCTTTGGTGCACCGTGAAACGGAAGATTAGATCGCGCACCATCTCAAGCAGTTTTCCCTGTAGATTGCTTTTCGTCTCCTTCCGTTATTCTTCTTTCTAACGGTCTAGTCAGTTACCTTGTCTTATTTTAAGGACGGATCCATTCCAAATACGGTCTTTTATCCCATCTTCCGGTCTGACTTGTGACTCTTCGACCCATTTTGTTTATCTTACGGTGATACTCCAGTAACCGCGTCTGCTATGTCGAGGGCGAAACGAGAGTGAGAGTAGATCATAGACTTTCCTAGTGCCATTTATAGCCTTGACGTCCCAGGGTATCACAAAGCTGAGATCGCATACCTAAACGTTCTCATGCTCGCCCTTAGCTAAAAGCTTTTCTCCATACTCCCTACCCCAGAGTAAGCAGATATATCGTACGGTACTTGTTCCGTCCGCTCAGAAGCTAGTCATACTCATGTTCACAAGCCAAAGCTATCGAGATCGGGTCGGCTAGCGACCATCCCTACGGCTACAGCGGACAACATTGATCACAACGTCACGGTTCTTCCTCAGAAGCTTAGGCTCTAGCGCCGCAGTTTCCAGATATTGATTCGTGCCATGCAGTAGTTGGGTTCAGGAGCGTCCCAAAAGCGCGAGCAAAACGCCTCCATTCAAATCGTTGTTTGCTCAGGGGTCGTCCGCGTCCCATATTGCTCCCATATTCACAGCGAGTCTCATTCATGACATATACGTATATGGTTAAGAGGCAGTTCTTCCAATACCTTTTACTTACAACTCGTGTAAAGCTATACTATATATAAACCGGAGTGAATGCTAGGGTAGTCGGAGAAAATATCATTCTGGATTTTGAGCATAAAAATGACGAGGAGAATATAGCATTGTTCTGCACAATCCAATACGGCGGCTGACTCTGCTAAAACAGTCCTTTATATCATAGTTATCGAAGAACGTGCCGGGGCGCTAGACGGTTACCGTTAGATAGACAACCGAGCCGTATTTTCTTATATACGACCCTGACAACGCCATTCGATCACGCCGGCATTGCGACGTAGCACGATACCGTCCGGGTGGGGGTCAGTCACATACTACTGCAGATCGTTGCGCTTGAGTGAGATTTTGGTCGTCTGGGACTGATCTTGTTTGCTTGCCGACGGTCCTCAACGGCGATCGTTTCCAATGGCCCAGATGTAGAGTTTTGTTGAAATGGTATAAAGTGGAGGAGAAGACAGACTCTATTCTAGTTTGGCATAAAATTTGTGCACAAAATTATGTACGGATCATGTCACTTACGAAATCAAAAATCCATGTGTCCTCGTGAAAAGGTACGAAATGAAGGAAAAAAAAACCTGTGGTTCAGCCCATACATCTGCTGTTCTCTCGGTCTTTGATACTCTCTGGTATGCTTTTTACCATTTTTTGCGCCATGTTTCCGGCTCTACTTTTTTTCCCGACACTTTGCATGTGACAAGGACGAAATACTCCATACTGGCCATCCTTCGTATCCGAAACGAAGTAGTAGAAAAGAAAGTATACTTTAAGCCTTTATAAGAAATATAGAGATTTTCATTGATCTAATATTATTTACTTATTTATTTTAATATGAAAATAAAAGAGTACATCAGGGCCTGAAGGGCGTTACATCAAGTACAGAGTAACAGCAACTGCATTCCGACTAAGCCGCCGCAGCAGAACCGCATACCTAGCTCGTTTCCTACGATGTCATCACGGAACCTACAATCGCGCAATATGAGAGCTGGCTGTTTGTTCTGCCAGTCACGGTATCTGGTCCAGGCGTATATATACTTGTCTGGTCTTGGGCGGCTTTGCGGTTCTTACCGTGATGGATGCCTCCCGGCTGGTCGTGAGAGCTTGACGTGTTCTCTGCTATTTCTTTTGTGCGTTTTAAGTCGTCCGTTTCATAGCTAAGCAGCATAGCTGCTTTTCTCGCTTCAACAGCTCCCCGGCGATATGGCTCTCCTCTCGGACCGAAAATGGTGGAAGATCCAGTGGTTTGATGATGACGACACCCCTGAAGAGCGCCGCTTTCTCCTCAAGTTGGACGCCTACGTGGTGCCCTACCTGGTGGTCTCCTACTGGGTAAAGAACCTCGACCAGAACAATCTGAGTATGCTTCTCTCCCGGCTACTAGACACCTTTTATCTTTTGGGAAAGCACATACTAAGACTGCTTTTGACAGACAACGCGTACGTTGCCGGCATGAAAGAGGACCTCGGGTTCTACGGCAACCAGTTGATTCAACTGCAAACGATTTACATCGTTGGGGCGGTCGTCGGCCAGATCCCGTTTTTGTTCCTCTTCACGTACGTGCCCATGCACTGGCTGATCGCGGGCATGGACATTGGCTGGGGAATCTTCACGCTGCTTCAGTACCGCACAACGTCCTACGCGGAGCTGATGGCATACCGGTTCCTGATCGGCTGGTTCGAAGCGGCGTACTTTCCGGCCGTGCATTACGTTCTCGGTGGGTCTTGTCTATTTCTCTTGTTGCCCTTCTGGCGAATACTTACAGCATACAGGCTCCTGGTACAAGCGGTTTGAGATTGCGCGCCGCGGCGGCATCTGGTACACCGGCTTGCCCATCGGCAACCTGACGGCCGGGTTGGTCCAGGCAGCGGCCACGACGAGCCTCGACGGTGTCAATGGGCTGGCTGGGTGGCGGTGTGTATTTTCCTTTGTACCTCCCTGTGTCATTATACAGCCCCAAGGGATGCATGAGACGCTGATGGGTACACTTGTGCAGATGGATGTACATCATCTGTGCCGCGGTCACACTCCCCTTGGGTGTCCTCGGCTTTTTTGTCATACCCGGCACGGTCGAGCAGCCCAACCGCTGGATCCTGCGCCAGCGCGACATTGACCTGGCCAAGCGCCGACTGGAGAAGAGCGGCCACGCCGTCCGCGGCAAGCTCCGGGCCCGCCACGTCCGCGACATTTTCCGCAGCAAGCACTTTTACCTCGTCATCCTCGTCGACGTCCTCTTCTGGAACAACAGCGCCAACACCAGCGCGTTCCTCCTGTGGCTCAAGTCGCTCAACCGCTACCCGTCTTCCAAAGTCAACCAGTACGGCACGCTTCCGTCGGCGCTGGGCATCTTTTACACCCTGTTTGTCAACTTCTCGTCGGACCTGCTCTGGGGCCCGGCCTGGGGCATCACGTTTGCCGCGACGATGGACGCCATCGCGCTCCTGATACTTGTACGGCCTATTATCGCTCCTCGTAGTTTGCGGGAAGAAATCACCAGGTTTTGATTCATTGCTAACGTTTCTCTCGTGCAGCTTGTCTGGGACGTGCCAGAAAGCGCAAAGTGGTATGCCTTTTGCACGACCAGCTTCTCGTACGCCTTGTCGAGCTCGCTCTACGGCTGGGTCAACAACATTCTGCGCGACTCGCCCGAGACCCGCTCGTTTACGCTCGTGTTTATCAATATCATCGCGCAGTCATCCACGGCATGGTGAGATAACGCCCCATGCAATATCTTGTCTCCTATCGGAGCGCTTGCTGACTATTTTTTGTCTTTGCCGATGTTCAGGACCGGCATTCTTACGTACCCGACGGTGGAAGCACCGCGGTACGAAAAGGGCTATGCATTCAGCTTTTCTTGCGCAGTCGGGTTGATTATCATGACGCATCTTCTCAACACCGTCATAAAAATGAGGGAGTAAGTTTGCCCGCAAAAAAGTTTCAAAAGAACCGCACCGCAGGACTGACCGTTTTCAGGAGACACAAGGCAGAGCATTTGACAGTGGCTCAGGAGGATACTACACTACCCAGCTCTGAGGATGAGAGGTTGGACGGCGGTACTAAGCGGACCGCAAAGACGCACGCCGTGTTGATTGACCCGCCACTGGACAACAACGGCGGTATAGGAAGCGCGGTGTACAGCGCCGGAAAATAAAAAACTGCACAATCTCTTAAATTCAGATACGTCCAGAAGTGCCATCGTATCGGCCGGAAAACTTCAAAAGAAGGATGCTATACCACTAATAGTATTTATTTTCTCTAAAAAACGAATGCTTTTATGTTGGTTAAAGCCCCGTACGGCTCTCCAAGAAATTAACATTCCGTAATTGAGGTTTGGAGACGAGTTTGTGAACTCAATCTACCAAACAGAGCGAGTAATTCGGCGTGCCTGGGAATACAAAGCATATCTTTTTACAGCCACTTCTTATTGCCCCAGTGTGACAGAAACTGACCCGTCTGCTCGATGCCCACGCTGTCAATCACTTTCCTCACCGCCGTGACGCTCTCCTCTGGTGATATGGGGCCCTGGAAGTTGGGGTAGGTCGTCTGCATGGTTTTCACCAGTGCCGTGAACTCTTGCACTTCTTGCGGTGTCGCTACAAAATGAAAAATGGGTCAGTTGCAGCCGTTGTAGTAAGGATTGAACCAAAAAATCAATTTGAGGAGGATTCCTTACGTGGCGTCTCTCGGGTGTTGACCAGACCAGGGCTCACAGCCAGCACGGTGATCCCGTCTTTCTTCAATTCGATGGCGTATTTGACCACAATCATGTTCAGCGCCGCCTTGATGGTGCTGTACGTCACAAACTGGGAAAACCCCCAGTCAAGAAGGGCCTCCGGGTCGGCCATGCCGGTGGAGATAGCCACGATTTTTTTGACGGTGCCCTTTTCGATCAACGGCAAGAAGGCATTGATGGAATAGGCGGCTCCCAGGACGTTGACGTCCAGGCCGGAGATCATGTCCTTCCGTAGGACGTCCTCCTTGCCGATAAAACCCCGAGGCGTCACGCTCATTGTCTGGGGATCACTAAAGACCCCGTTGATGACGAGATAGTCGAGGGCGCCGTTGGTCAGGGCCGACACTCTGGCGGCGGCGGCGTTGAGAGTGCGGTGGTCCGCCATGTCGGCCTGGAAGACTTTGACGTTTGTGATGTTGTCGGCGCGCAGCTTGTCTTCGACGGGGCCTGGCGTACGAGCGAGTCCGATGACAGTGTTCCCTGCGTCTTTACTCAGTTGACGCAGCCATTCGTACTAGATGAAGTGTGTCAGTGTGGGCCAACGACATCATCACCACTGCAACCAAACACTCGGAACTCACCCCCAGTCCCCTCGAGGCGCCGACGATGACGTAGGAAGGCATTTCAAATTCAAGAAGTAAACTCTACGGGTGTTTCTTCTTAGGGCGATAGTCTTGAGCTCGACCCCTTGGAATTGCGAGCCCGAGACAGTAAAAGGAACGAACGTTTATATAGCCCAACATTTTGACACTCTGCTCATGTAAGTCTGAAATGCAAAGCATGCGCCAATGGCGGACAACACTATAATTCGACTGATAAATCCAACCGGCCCGGGTTGCGTGTTTGCCACCGTCTGTGTCTGAACAAAAAAAACTATTATACTCTAGTATCAACAGGAGACCAATCCAGGCAACTCTACAGGTAAATCGGCGTTTGGAAAAGACGTCGGGGATAATGGCATTTGTAAGCCTGGCCGGGTCGGGTGCTCGGAAGGTCCGCTCCTACGTAAAACCCGATCTCCGGTGCACCATCTGCTTTGAAATATACCAGACTCCTTACGAATAAAAACTGAGCAGACAAAACATGCTCAATGACTGCTCGTTGTACCGGCGCGTTTTTCCACGTAAAATTCTTTAATTTTATTCTTTTCTTGACAGGCAACGTTACTTCCCATTAATGGCAGCTGTGGGTACTTCCGGCAAACCGAGTGTGTTGATTCTCTTGAAGCTACTCACCGCCCCCGAGAAGACACTCAAGACGCGCTCACACATCACATCTGACGACGGAGGAGCGGAGGGGTTTTTCCCCTTTCTGCACCTGGAAGTCCTTTTCGTTATGGCGTAAAAAGCTATTGACTGCTGCCGTTGAATATGACGACCAATTTGGTCTTGTGCTTTCCCTCGCCGGGTGTCAATCTTCTTTACTACCTTGCCGGGTGTTGCCTTCATAAAGCTCGATCTCCAATTAGTGGCTTTGGCCCAAGAGGCCGGTTTGTGACGCATCATTATTTCTCAGTACACTGTTGCTTTTCTCCATCAGACGACAGCCACAGGCTGAGGTACAAAAACGATTACCGACACCAGAGGCACCGCAAGGCACACTTGTGTCGTTAACAAGCACACTTCTCGCACATTCCTAGTATACCGCCAATCCGAGAGAGCACAACCCCCGGGGTCGAAAGGCTAGTTTGCTTGACGGCGGTGCCTTCGTGTTTTATTTTTAACTTTAATTTTATTTTCTTTTTTTGGCAAGGGCTGTCGTCGAAGACCTCCTGGCCACGGCGATTGTCGCCTTACAGAAAATGAATCGGCGAGGCTACAGCAAACGAATGAGTTATCGACTGCAAAAATAAGGGCCACTGGTAACATCAAACTCGTCCTGATGGCTGATTTCAGAAGGACCCGGGCCAAGTGACGTTGCTGCGGGATGGCAGTCTGACACGGTCTTCGCTTTGACTTTCCAGGTGACCGCTCTCGCAATGCTTGATTCCAATGTAAAGCAGACACTGCCGGGCAACGATTCGAAAGCAAAAGCCGACCAAGAAGACGAGGAGGTGTATTCTGGAGGTGTTAAAAAACCTTTTCTTCCAAGACGGCTCGGTATGTCGTCACTCCGGCAGCGTGGTCGCCTCGAAGATGGACGCCCACTCCCGGTCGTTGTAGGTATTGAATTCAAACGGCTCGTCTTCAGGAAGCGACCACGGGTCTGGCTGGGGACGTGTTGTTCTTTCCTGGGCGGGCGCAAGCGGCTTTTCGCTCAGGTTGTTGCCGGTATGGAGCCGGTCGGCCTGCCCAGACTGGGTTGGCCTCAGACCGCCGCAGTCTGCCATCAGTTCGGTCGCCTCATGGGATGGGCCTAGGCCAGCCACAATTTCCTGCAGCTTGTGACGGTAGGCGTGCGAGAGCCGCTTCAACCGAAACACAAAACTCATCACAATGGGATGGCGGCCACCGGCGTCAGCGTGGTGCAGCTGCGGGTACACTTCGAACATGGCGGCGAGATCGTCGATAATCCGCATCACGTTCGTGCTCTCCGACGCCAGAACAGCGGTTGCGTGGGCGGCATCGGCGTTGCGCGTGCTTGGCTGTGGTGGTGGGACCAACACGTGGTCCATCAAGGTAAAAATGAGCCGAATGAGGTTGGCGAGTGCGTAGCAGGCCCGTACGTTGACCGTGACGGGTATGCGGTGCAATTCAGCCGCGGTAAAGGCCATGTAGTGGCGGATGCAAGCCTTGTCTGTGTCCAGCATCTGCCACAGCATGGCAATCCTGACGGGGCTGCGGATGAAGGGCGGATGGCCGCCAGTCTGACTCGTTGGCATAGACGGAGACTGTGTGGTTGCAAGAGTATATACCTGAGGCCCAACGTTCCAGAGCTCCTCGTTGAATGCTCCTTCTCGTATGTAGGATTCGACGTAGTTGAACTCCATCAGCATGCGATTCTTATCTGCGACCCATTAGTCAATGTGCCATTTTAGTTTTTCCCTAGATGAAAAAATAGACTTGCGCATACTAGCAGGTGACCAGGTCTCGGTGTTGGACAAAGTCTTGATAGACTCTAGTTCGTCCACAAAACCATCGACTACGGAGCCGATGATGGCGTCGCCTTGTAAAGGAGCTTTGGCCGCCAAATTGTCGGCATTGAAGGCGTCAAACACCCGGGCGCAGAGCGTCTCCAACAACACAAGGGGCCGAATCAGCCGGTCTGTTTCGTATTCTGGAGCCGCTGCAAGGCGCTTGCAAGATTCTTCCATGCGTTTGTTGTATCTCATAACCGGTGGCCTTCGAAACGCTCTCGACGCGCTTTCGGTGGTCAGACAAACAAATTAGCAAGCTGCTCGACTGATTGAACGGTGAGACTGGGTAGGCAGAGCAATACCACGTACCAGGTCGATAACCAGTACGTCCCTAAGAGAGCGCGGATTTCCTCGGTCGATATGGTAGGCCCGGCCGAGTCGAGGTTCAAGTGGTAGACGAGAGAAACGCACAGCTGCGCGTAGAGGAACAGCTGCGAGTGTACCTGAGACGCAGCAAAATGCGTATGCCACGCTGCGTATACCAAAAGTGCGCGCAGTGCGTCCCAACCTCCGTCACCTTCCTTGAACAGCTGCGAACCAATCATTCCCCGGAACTCCTCGCCAAGAAGTCGTTGAAGGGAAGGCTCCGCGCAGAGGGCAACCGACACAGCCACCAGGAAAAGCAGCGGTGATTCCTGGCGCAGCTTGCTTGCTGTATCGTCGGAACTGAGGGAAACGAACGGGAAGAATGGCACGTAGTAACGTCTAAAATCAGCCAGCAGAGCATCGGCGCGCTCTTCGGCGATGATGCCCCGCGCCACAATGTCCACGTAGCCGTTGTTGAGTCCGCTTGTTGTGGAAGCAGGTTTCTGCGGATATTGTTGAAGTAGTGTTTGGTGGGAGACAGGGGAAATAGCGTGGAGAGAGCTGGGAGCGCACTGTTCCACCGGCCTCGAGCTTGTCGACGATATTGTGGCACCATCTATAAAGCTGCTGCTGTTGTCTGACAGCCGTGCTTCGAGGTCGTCAAAGCGGGCCTGAAGCCCGTCGAGCCGCCTGTTACAACAAAGTAAGTTCCCTTCATATCAACAAAACCTCTCTCTCCCTCTCTCTAAATAACGCCGTTTTGTGATGGAAAAACCCAGTCAGAGATCTTACCGAGTGGCTCCTTGCCTGCGCTTTCGTCGTGGTAGATCCAAATACGTGCACCGTTTCCTGAGACGTGCACATCGTTCGCAGACGTCGTCATCAACACGTCGAACGCACCTGATCTTCGCCGTGGTGCAGCACACACAGGCACGTCTCTTGGGACCGTCACCCGTCGGACGCGGGGATGGCGTCGTAACTGGCACCATTGGCGCGGCCGGCGCTGCTCTGTTGGCTGGCATTCTGGGGGTCATGCGGGTTAATCAAATGCTGTTTGTCCCAAGTTCTCGTAGATTGGCCCGGTCATGAGTCGTCAAAGCGGCGAAAAGAAAACGTGCGTCCCAGGGGGATCGTCTCTGATACCCATTATTAATCAAAAGAGCGAAAATGGTTTCTGGCCACCACGACAACAACCAATTGGGTCCGGCGGTTTTTGGCTATGGTGGAGGTAACTCTGCAACATTTATCGGTAGTTGCTGAGGACATGAAATATACCAACAAAGGGAATATCAGCCATTTTGTCGCATAAAATCTCGCGAGAGGCCTCAACAGTCAATTATATCATATTATTGTCCTGTGCTTCCTACCTTGTACTAAAATGACTTGGTCGAGCTGTGTCTCAAAATATGTCTTGGAGAGCTCTCAGACGAAATAGTCAGCCAAGTGCCAAAAAACTAAGAATTAGGGGAGGTTGAGGCGACTTGACGAAGGCCTGAGGATAGTTTTATATATTCTTAACCCGTAAATACCCTGAAAAGTCAGGATGGATGCCGTAAACGTGTCATTTTATCCCTAGGACCTTCGACTGCCACCGTGGTGCTACACAAGCGTATCTACAATTTGGCGGCGTCATGATCCCAGAGGTAAAGCGGCGTACGATTCGGCCGGTTCATCATGTAAAGGAGAGCTTGCGAGACCATATTTGAATGATGATACAGACATCGTCAGAAAGTTTTGTGGCGTTTCTCGCATCCCCGAGTATGATATGTTAGATGCTGGACTAGTTTGATGTTGTGTTCGCGCACGACGGTTGAATGCACACATCTAAATAAAGGCAAGGAGTACCCGGAACTCCCCATTTCTGTTTGGGGGCGACCGCTTTCCAAGAAAATCGTCGGACTTCGGATGACCTGGTCTTTTGGGTTACGGAGAATACAGAGATGTCCTTGCTGCTATGATGACGATATAAGTTGGTGGTTAGAGTACGTCACTGAAAAACAGGAGGAAATATGTAATTGGGGGTGTGATAAAAGTCCTGTCTTGCTGTTGAAAGTGCTTTAGAAGTGTTTCGGTGGCATTTTCTGATCTTCCCTGCCAAGTGTGCTGGCGTTATAGAAGCTGACAGAAATTTTTCTTTGAAATGTTGAAATACGGTACTAGTATTTAGGGAGGATGGCCGAGTGGTTAAGGCGGTAGATTTAAGACCAGCTTTGTTTCGCATGGAAAAACTCTACTTTCGAAAGAATCGTGGGTTCGAACCCCACTCCTCTCAGATTTTTACTTTTTGGCTTTTATCGGAGCAACCCTAATTACTTTTCCACTTCCCTCTTCCCTGTAAAGCCTTATTTTTCTCTCTTTTTTTCTCGCTCATTTTCGTGTTTCAAACGCAGCTGTTTCTGTGCGCGAAAAGATGCATCGCATCGACGAATCTACTTTTTATTTCACCGGACTTGTTCTAAGCAAAGCAAATAAAGGATGCAAATACCTGGCACCCGAAATTGAGCGGGTATATGGAAGACTACTTAGAACGAAAACGGCTGACCAGCAAGACTCATCCCGTCTCTTTTTTGCGGTCCTTGTCAGTACTCAGGCTTTCCGAGATAATGTCGTTGATCCAAGGGAGGATGTTCTTCGCCACGGCGTCGCTGTGGTCTGTGCAATGTTAGAAACAATGTTTGTGTGGAGACGGATGGAGACAAGGTCCGAAAGAGAGCTCTACCAATGCACCACGCGTGTGGAATGTCCTCCCGGTCGATGACGGCGTACTTCTTTGCGACACCATTGGGACCGGGACCGCTGCCGTGGGTGCGAATCAAGTCGGCGCGTGCGTCGTCTGGCACCCAGGCATCCTGCGACGGGATCAACCATCGGTTTCTGCGATCAGCGACGTAGAATATCAGAGGACAAAAGACGGCGTGATTTTGTGTACGGCGCAACGTACCTGACGGCCAAAATACATGTACACCGGGCGGGAACCGGACGGACAGCCCTCCCATACGTCGCAGCTCCACCTGTCTTCGAGGATCGTGCGCATCTCGTCGCCTGCCAAATACCTAAAACGAAAGGGGGACCAACGTTAGTTCAGAAAAATGGACTATGGTGGGCTATGGAAGGTATCGATGGGCTGCCGGGAGTGGACGGGGAACCCGTACAGAGCCTGCTTGATGCCGTGCTTGCTCTCCAAGAAGGCGGTGACCGTCGCAGCAGCCGGTGGCGGAAACCGGGTCACCAGCCGCACGAGCAGATAGAGAAGCGAAGATGGCACACAGAAAAGAACCATTTTCACCAGAAATGCAACGACCGTAGCCAGGTATTTCAACGTCAAAAACCGCTACGAAACGGGTCAGCCTTTCACGATGCTGACGTGGGGGTCCACAGAGACAATCAACACAGCGATGAAAACAATGCGGGAAGACGAAATCGTGGCGTACAGCATAGAGCAGGCCGGAGCGCGATCGGGCAATGTGAGTCAGGACGGGAAACAGGAGGATGCTGCCCGCGACGGCCGTGCGCTTCAATGGCGTCGCCGGGTCGGCCGGGTCGTCCTCCTCCACACTGTGGCGCCGCAGGAGCTCCATGGAAATATAGGCTCCGACGGAGTGGCCGACGAGGATGACCTTAGCCGGTGCTTTGGCGGAGGTGGCGGACGAGCCGACCAGAACGTGCGCCAAGTCGTGTGCGCCGGCCTCGGCCGCGAGAACCGTCTCGACGAGGCCGGCCGGGCCATCCGAGGCACACGGACCGCCGCGTTGCTTCGCATTGCGAGACGATTCCGTCTCGAACCCTGTCAAGGATTTGCCGCAGATCCGCACAGAGACGTTGTGCCGCGTGGCGGTGTCCTCTAGCAGGCGCGCCAGCGTGGACGCAAAGGCGGCGTAGAACGAAATGAGACCCGGATTGCCGGGCACAATGTACACGATGAACCGGGCAGCCACGCCGTCATTGTCGCCGCCCGCAGGAGGGACATCATGGATCACAATGTCGCGCATGCTGTTGATTGCGCCACACCCAATATTCCGGGCCAAAGGTCTGTCTCGGGGCGTTGTTTGCTCTCGGCCTGTCGATCTTTTGGGGGCCTCGGTTGCCCGAATTTTGCTGCGCTATGGCACGTGCGCAGCACGCCCGCCCACGTCCCGTACAGCGGGCTGTAGTAACGCCGTCGACCACCTTGGCATGCTCCTCCTTCCAGCAAATTGTTGGTGGCCGCAACTTGGCTAGGCTGCATTTCTTGTGGTTTGGTGCAATCTACACTTGGGTGGATGTTTGTTGGCAGCAGAACAGATCACAAGTACAGATGGAGGTGTTTGACAAGAGCCTTGTAAAAAAAAAAAAACTCCGAGGAAGTGCCTTTGAATTTGAATTTCCGTAAAGCGAGTGAGACTCTTGAGGGCGGCGTCGGACAACTTAGGCATGATCTGAATCTGCTGAAGGGGCGGTGGCATGCATGTGTGGCCGACAGCGGTAGATACCACGAACATATGGGGTACATTTGCATTTGGGTGCCCTCGGAGGCCGACATTTACAGCAGGCTTGCCAGTATTACGAACCACAACCACTTTCTATGGTAGGCCTACCCACGCCTGCGTCACCTCTCCGCCTTACCCTTCCTCTTGTCCGTTGGGATCGTCCCGCGTCGCCTCTAGCTCCGTGTCTCATCTCGTCCTAGGCAACCCATTCGGAACAACTTTCTGCTCTAGGCTGCATCCCATGCATTGCCATACACTTGTAAAATTGAGTTCGTTCGTTCGTTTCTTTCGTTCGTACCTTGTCACGTTGTCAGCCCTGCCGTGCCAACTTCCTAGAGGAAAATTGGATTATGTGGCTTTGCTCGGCCTGCCGTACATTGCGTTCCTTGTTCTCCTTTTTTTTAAGTTCGTTGCTTCGGAAAGATATGGCAATGCTCTCTCTCAACAGAGGACGAGCACCGCTCATACCTCGTGTCCGAAGCTCTGCGATTATCAACGGCCCCATACTGTTTGTACAGATCCGTAATTGTACCATACGGACGTTCTTCCTAGTTTCCTTCGTAGGATGGGATCAAATCATCGGCACAAGCAACTCCGAACCGCTTCCACTGGGCGCATATTGCCGCCACGAGTGGATGAAGCAACAGGCAACCGGGGATGGGAGCCGCACGGCTGTGTAACCATATCAGGGGCAGGGTATGCAAGCCCTGTTTTGTCTTCTTCTCTGTCACGTAAACGAAGGGATTGAAGATTCTACTGCTCTTTCAACCTCTCAAGTCAACATTCAGCCCCGAGTTTCTGCTCTCAACTCATGTATACAGCGAAGAAGCCCTTTCTGCATGTTTGTTTTACAAAAACTGAAATGTCCCTTTTTTTAATCTGGATATCGGTAGCGGCGTTAGGGGGGAGGCGGAGTCTCAGCACAGCCTTACCAGGCCCCGTTCCCTCTTGACTGACGGGTTCGAACCAGCGTAAGTGCACCATTCGAAAAACCTTCACACTGGTTCGCGTGGCTTAACTAATATGTGCTCTGTGATCTTTAGACAAGACGACATGATCGTTGCATTGATGGGCATGACGGGGGGAGGCAAAAGCTCTTTCATCTCTTTTTGTCCGGAAAGAAACCCTCGATCGGTCACGACCAGTACTCGTGTACGTGAAACACAACTCGCATATGCTGTTCGCATGTAATACGAAGGCCCTGCTAACGCTGTATTGTTTGATTTCTTCGACCCTTTCTTTACAAAAGAAAAGGGCACACAGTCTATCGATGCCTATGCCTTGACTACAATAGCCCTCCCCGATGTTCCTCGTCGACACGCCCGGCGTCGACGACAGCTCACGCACCGACACCGAGATTCTTCGGCAACTGGCCGCGTGGTTGACCGCTACCTACGCGAGTGACATCCGCCTGTCCGGCATCGTGTATTTGCACCGCATCAACCAGCCGCGCATGCACGGGTCGGCAAAGCGAAACATTGGGCTGCTAAACATTTTGCGGCGATGACGCACTCAGGAACGTCCTTGTCACGACAATGCCTGAAGACGGGCAAGTACGTATTGACGCTGTCTATGGGCAACCAAAAGCAGATACGATCGGTCACGTAGTCGGGAAACGAACAGCGGGTTGTGTGCATACTGGGGGACTTCTTGGTTCTGAGCTGGGATAAGGCGACAGGCCGGTGCTTGTCAAAACTCAAAAGGCCATTTATCTCTGAAGTAAAAATGGCCAAGATCCGCCAACCACTGGTGATGTGTTGCTAAAATATCTTTGTTGGAATACGAACAAAAACTACTTGCCGATGTCGGTAAACATGATCTTCCCGGTGAGCTATTGCATGGCTGGTAATGGGAGCCACGGCAGCTTTGTTTGGAAAAGGTTTCGAACTGTCCCCGGAATCATAGAGAGCTTAACCAAAGCTTGAAATCCACATTCGCGAAACCATGCGAGAAATCAAGCCTCCGCGCATGTACGACGACGAACGGATATTGCTGTGGATATGGTGCCTCGGCTACTTGTGGCCTGACTGTACACCCCAAACGATCAATCTAGGAAAGCTTACTAGTGGGTAGAAAAAGAAAACTGCTCTTCAGCTTTTGCCCCTGAGCCGGGAAATATGTCCGCTCTCGGAGTCCTGTCGCAACCGCACACTCGATTAAGCTTCACTGCTGAAGACAGGCCATGTTTGGCCATGCTTGCACTTTGATTCGTGTCGAAAGAAACGGACGGGCTCATCTTCGTACTTCGTATTATTCTAAAGTCAATAAAATACGTAAGACCTACTCAACATAACCATTCCCCCCCCCTCCCCCTCCCCCCCCCCCTTCCCAATGGGAAGGATTGTCTTACTGTAAACGCCACAAAAAATACTGTCCGAGTAAGTTCAGTCAAGCAGTTTGCGACGCTTTGTATACTAGCCGAGGGCAGCCAACCGACTTCAGCCTTGCTTGGCATCTAGAACAATCCTGGGCGGTTTTACTCTGGACTAAGCCTATTCAAAAGTCTATAAGGGTTCCTTGTCTTGGCGATGCAGCTAGCACTGGCCATAAAGGTCCTCTTCCCTGTCCAGTGCGAATAAAACACCGATTTCCCTTGCTTTCTCGCATGATTATCTAGCTATTTCCTAGCCATGAACGCAGCTTTGAGGCTGTTGCGGTAGAATTTTTCTTGCGATGATAGAGGCAAATGGCCCAACCTCGTGGGGGTTCTGTATCGTGTATGGGAGCCCGGGGTCTATAAAAGGATCTATTGCGTAGCATACTGTTGCATCCCATTCAAGCTGCATACCCGACTCCATTTCTACAATTGCATTTTATACGGGATTTTTTTCGATGTTTTTTGCCCTCGTCTCAAACAAAATCACACAAGAATTAAGCTGATTCTCATCTTCACCCCCAAAAATGCAACCCTTTTCATTCCTCTCGCTCTGCCTCTTCGCCGTCGGCGTCCTGGGCCATATCCCACACATTGACGACGGCAGCCATGAATCGTTGTCCACGGCCTGGGAGTTCCCGGAGACGAACAAGACGCGTGTCCTGCTGGTGACTTTCCAGTGTCCCTCCGTCGTCGCGTACAGCAAGGTCACCGTCAACGACCTCGAAGAGGATCCCTACCTGGTCATCGGCGTGGGCATCCCCAACGTGACCACCGTCTACGACTTCCGTCCCAGCCTCTGGGTAATTGGCGCCAACGTCACCACGCCGCCTGGCTACCAGACCGACGCCGAGCGCGAGCAGGCCGGCGTGCCCAGCGGCGCGTCCTCCGCGTTCCTCCCCGAAGTACCCCGGGGCTTCAATGCGGTCGAGTTCCCCACAGCATCCAGCGACGTTTTCTTCCACTGGGCAGAGGAGGGCGGCGCCGTGGCCGGTGTCGGATTTATCGAGGCAAACATCACCCTCTCGGGACCGGGCGACGTCTACTTTGCTTTGCAGCCGTCGGAGAACCGCCTGGCCAAGGCATATATCGCTCTGGGAAAGGTGGAGACCGCCGAACCAGAGCCGGGCTCGGCATCGGAGGTCGATACGGAGGCCTGGTTTACGTCGGTGTCGTACCCCAAAATGGGGCAGCGTTGCGTTGCTTGGTCCGCGTAGGCTCTCTCTTGAGGAGTCGGATGACACCATGAAAAGGAGACGGAGGCTCGAGCATTTTGTAACTCAGAAAATTTTTGTCTCAACGGCCTACAAATGAGTTGAAAGCATACCATTCCGCCTATGCAAGCTACAGTGCGAGTAAGCAGGTTTTATCTCTCATAAGATGCAACGAATCCCACTCTAAATACAAAAGCTATTTTTCACTTTCCGATACATTCTAAGATTAAGCTGAGAACTTTGACTCCTTTCCTTTTTGTATCCAAATCCCTTTTATAAGTCTGGGCAACCAGATATGCTGCGTTTCTTTTAGCTCTAAGTTGGTGAATGATGGAAAAATTTTTTACCAAGAAATTTCGATACAAAAAACGACGAATGGCGGTAAAGAACAGAAGACCATTTTTGCTTTGTTCATGCCGTTCCGACTAAAATATACTTGGTACCTGCCCTTACAATAACAATAACAATAACAATAATGATTTGGTTCAGTTCATTTTTTTTTACACGACGGCATGGCCGGTAGCGTGACGGGTTCGACTATTAGCACGAGATGGCGCCCGCGAGTGCACTGGCGTCGCCCTCGGGGTGTGGCGTGGTGTGTGGCGCGGCGTGCTCAGGCGGCTCTCACCAAAGAAGCGTTGCTGCTGGCTGTACATGCGGTGTGCTCCTGGGCGCACGGGTGCGGCATGGCCGGATACTGCGAGGGGGGGGGGAAGCGTTAGTTCGTTGTGTGCACTGCCCAGCACGTGCGGGTTTCTTTCAAAGAGCAAGGAAGGGTGAGAGGGAGAGGACGTACCACTCGAAATCGAGGACACGCGGTGGTGGGGGCCGGGGCCTTCCTCGGCGCGGACCTCAGCCAGTTGCTGGGCAAACGGTGAGCGCTTGCGGAGGGTCGGGCCCTTCCAGTAGACGACGTAGACAGCGAGCACAAGCAAGAAGGAGATGCAGAAAAGGATCGTGCAGGCGTACTCAAGGTTCTTGCCCTTGTCCGCGCCGATGTTGCTGAAAAAGGGGGTGGCCGGGATGGTGAGGACGCCGGCGAGGAAGTCGCGCGACCAGCCGTTGCCGCCGGTGGCCGAGGCCGAGTACGGGCCGTAGGCGCAGATCATGTAGTCGATGGTGGCCATGTAGATGGCGTAATTGGCAATGCCAACGATGGCGGCGAACACCATGGAGCCGATCCAGTGCAGCGGCGGGCCCTGGATGGTCCAGGCGAAGCCGATGAGGCCGATGGGCAGGCAGGGTGCGGTGAAAAGAAGAAACCAGAGACGGGACTCGTACTGCGTGTGCTCGTCGTCGGGCTTGGCCTCGCGCTGCCGGATGTTGCGCCGAATGGCCGGCACGAAGAGGGCCCAGGCAATCATGTAGCCGACGCCGATGGGGACAAAGGACAGGCCGACCTCGGCGACGCCGAAGCCCCACTGTGCGTACACGAGCGCAAACGACTGGATGAACATGAAGATGAGGGCATCCGAGAAGCCAGAGAGCAGCGAGAGGGTCAGCACGATGGGCTCGGTGAGAAACATGCGGAAGGGCCGGATCCACGTGGTGAGGATCTCCTTGACGGAAAAACGGTCGCTGAAGGGGACCAGTTCGTCGGGACCCCAGATGTTGGGGTTTCCTTCCTTACGGCGGCGCTTGGCGATACGGTTCATCATGATGGTCGTACGGGTCTCGGGAACGGTGAAGAAGTGTATCGCTTGGATAGTACCGCCGAAAATCAGCTGGATCCAGATGGCCCATCTATGAGGTACGCGAGTGAGTGTTCTGTTTTCTTGGTTTTGTTGTACTAGTGCAATCAGAGAACAACCGGAGGAAAAAAAAAAAAAAAATTGAGACCGAGGACATACCGCCAGTGCAGGTTTGCCTCGACAAAACCTCCGACAATAGGACCCAGCACGGAGCCGCCGACGGAAGAGAAGACGACATAGGCGACCGCATACTGCTGATCGTCCGCTTCGAACAGATCTGCGATCATACCCAGCGTGACGGAGCCGCCGGCTGAGGACAGGCCGCCCAGGGCACGGCCGACCATGATGGTGGCAAAATTGTGGGCCAGGGCCACGGGCAGCTGCCAGATGTTGACTAGAAATAGGGAGAGCTGAAGGATTGGCCAGCGGCCAAACTCTTCAGACCAGGGGGCCCATAGCTCGCTGCGCAAAAGGAAAAAAAGAAAATGTCAGCGTGCTTCTGTGACTGCATGGAATGTACGGAGTGCGGGTCCCGGTGAGGCACGAATGTGGATTCCCTAGTAACGGGATTCCGGCTGGGAAGAGGAGACAAATAGTAGAAAATGGAAACACACCATCCGAAGGCATAGAGGACCAGGAAGATCATGGCGCCACACCGGGCAGCCTGCTCGCTGACATGAAACTCGTCGCTGATGCCGCCGATGGCGTTGGAGTAGAGCGAGGTGTTGAAATTCATCGACACCTGCACCCAGAAGATGACGGTGAGAATGTACCACTTCTTCCACGTCGGGAAGCTGAAGCCAAGCTCATCGTAGCAGTCGTCCTCGGTGATCTCGTACTTGTCGTAGGTGCCTAGCTTCTCTAGCTGCGTCGCACTGGCAGGCGCGTCGTCGGCGGCGCCGATGTCGTCGCTCGTGGTCTTCTCCGTGTTTCTGGTGGTCCCAGGAGCTTCTTCTGCTGTTTCGCCGGCCGGAGTGCCGGCCGTCGAAGAGTCTTGGTGCTCTTGTTTGGTGTGGTTGCCAGTCGCAGCGGGCGAGCCGGGTGCCGCCTCCTGGTTCTCGCCAGGCTGTGCCGACTGAGCCAGGCGGATGTTTGCCTCGTCCAGGTCCGACTGGCCCAAGACCTGTGGCGGGTCGGAGGTAAAGCGCGTGCGCGGCATCCTGCTTTTGTCCGTCGCAGGATCCGCACGTATGATGGTAAGGCAAGAGAGAAAAATAGAAGAAAACAAGACACACGCAATAGAGAATTCGACACGGGGAAAGGACGGGAGGAAGTCGTGGGGAAGCAGAAAATCCGGAGTCGCGTGCTTTCTCAAAGCAATGACAACCCTCTTTCTCTGTATATACCTCCTCCAGGTTTTGCAGATCGGTCCGTTTGTCTGAAATATGGAATCTAGAAATATGGAGAACTTGCAATGTTCGTCAGCACGACGGAAATACCGGACGGAGGACCACGGGGACAAAGACGGCATGCTCGGGGATCTGCCTTGATGTTCTTGTATGGGTAAGGTCTTGTTTCTAGGTCATCGTATGTACGTACCTTTGCATGTACTGGTTTCTGTTGCTTTGTAGAGAACACCTAGGAAAGAAAAAAAAAAACAAACGTGGGAAGCATTAAATATAGTAAAATAAAAAGACGTCTACTGGCAGAAAAAACGCCGTCTTTTTTTTTCCCTCTTTTTTTTGGCGTTCTTTGGGCTTAAAGAATCGGTGACGGACCGTACAAAGCTTCCGCTCATTTTTTTTATTGTTTTATCTTTTTCCAGGTTTTTTTAATTTATTTTTGATGTTTTGTTGGCCACGGAACGAAGGGCTCGGAGAAATGCACCAAGTGCAGAAAACTGGCTGCAATTATCGGGTTTTACACAGAGACGGCCGCACCCTTACGTCGTGTTTAGTTGGTCCCTGTCCTCTAAAACCACAACCGCATCCACTCTGACATCATATCGCCATCGCCGTATACCCGCTTAGTAAGATGGTAAGGGGGTTGGTTGCCAGAACAAAACAACCGTCACGGGGCCATAAGAAAAAAGGACGTTGCAGCAAAGGTATTCTATGACGTTTCGTTGGGGTCCTGGTGCGTTCGTCCTATTTCCACCCGTCTCGACTATGTACGATGTACGTGCTGTATTTATTTCCATGGTGGAACTTTTGTCGTCTCCAGATGCTGGTGAATTCGTATATTTACAGCCTTCGGCACTTTTCTCTTTTCTCTACTTCGAGTCCACCCGACGCCTGTTTCTGTGGTCCCCGGGCCTCGGTCGGTCGTACTCCGTATGACAGCCACCCACCCACCCACTAGGGACCACCCTTGGGTGAGACAAGACACATTTGCGGCCTCGCCACCGAAGCAGGTCACATCTAGCGTGGTCGGAAATACTGCATGCGTGTTAGTGTTGGTCTGGGTACTGGTCCATTGACGACGTAATGCCCACGGGACAGGACGAAGCTTTTCCCTAGTCTGTCCAGATCAAGCTTTCCGGATCTGCAACAAAGTCTTGGTACTCCAGTCCGAATACCCGGAGACTCAGGTAAATTTTTGTTGTCTGAGGTGCAATTTGAAACTGGCAACTACAATCTCCCACAAAAAGAAAAAAAAAATGCCCATTGAATGAACAGCCCGTTGTTCCCCTCACAATCTAGCAAGTTGTTCTTGTGTTAAGCTACCGTGATACGGGTTTTATATCAATAAAATGAGTTTTTTTTGCAAAAAAAAAAAAATAAAAAAAAATAAAAAAGAAAAAAGAAAAAAGAAGAAAATTTTGTGATCCTGATTTCAGAACCAGAGCCTGACAAACGATTTACTGTAGTCCGCAAGGGGAATGTACGATTTAAACGTAATTTGGTTGCAGGGTATTTCCATTTTTGAAGAGGTGCTTTTTGTATCATAACACGATATGCACAAACTGTATTGCATATTTTTCAGTCTCAGATTTCACAACATTTCGTACATGTTAACAACGTCCATTCGTCGTCACAAATCAACTTGCATGAAAAGACCAAGTCGACTGTGTGCCAATTTGCAATGCTTGCGGTCCTCGGCTTTGGGATACACACTAAGGCATGAAGGTGCATAGGGGCAATGTCACATTTTTTTTCTGTTTTTTTTCTGTTTTTTTTTTTTTTTTTTTTTCGAGAATCGCATTCCCCTGGGACTGGAGATTGGGTCGCGGAAGTCGTTCCAGCAAAATATATCAAAAAACCAACGACAATTGCTGTTGTCCTATAAGCTGTAATAACTCACAGCGTCCAGATTCAGCAAAAGGGATGGATCTACTGAGGCAAGTTTTTTCGTTAAAGTTGGTCCAATAATCAAAAGCAACCACTAAGTATTTTACGATATTCTAAGATGGTGGTTAAAAAGACAAAGAGCATATCGCAGATATGTATGATAGGGAAGCAATCGCATCAAGATTTCACGTGTTGGCCGGCGCAAATTCCCTCGCAAAGTGTGCGGCCATGTCGTTCCGCTTGGCAATCCAGACCCCGTCCTTTGTGCGGACATACTCGAGAAAGCGAATGATGGAAGCAACACGGCCGGGCCGCACGATGCGGGCGTGCAGACCAAAACGGACATCATCGTCGCGCTCTCGTCGGATTCGCGGTAGAGCACGTCAAAGGCGTCTTTGAGGTAGTCGAAAAAAATCCGTGGCGCCCGCGTACCTAGGGCCCGACTGCCCGCCCTAGAAGCGCGCATCGTTGGTATCGATTGCGTACGGCAGAACCAGCATCGGCCGCCCACTGACCGTGGCGAAATACGGACGGTCGTCGTTTGTCGTGGCCGGGTCGTACAGCAGGCCCTCCTCGGCCATGATGCGCTGGCTGTTGTTTGTCGGTGATGAGCGGCCGGGGAAAGGCGCCCAGAATCGTTTTCCCCGTGAGCTCCAACGTCTGCTCAACGGAGTGGCGGAGGTCTGCGCGTTCGATATCCACTGTGAGGTCTAAGCGGCTGATGGACCGGGTGCCGTGCGACACGATGTCGCAGTTTTCCGTTCTGAGGCGCGCGGCTAGCGGGTGGTTGACGGTGAGGGCCTCGGACGACAAGAACACGCTGTAGGGCACGTTTAACTCCCTGAATAGCCACAGCAGACGCCAGGTGCCGACGCGTGTTCCGTACTCGTACTCGCCTTCTTGCATGAGATTGCGCTCGCCATCGGGAAGGGCACTGCGCACCCAAGTCCGCGAGTCACGCGTACTGTCGCCAAGGAGCGGGTTGCGCTCGGTGCCCTCTTCGTAGTTGCTTGCAAAGTTGATGGCCGCTTCTTTTTTCCCACCAAGCCAGGGGAACGTGAGTGGGTGACTCCCATACCCGATGAAGTCGCGTGGGCGTGTAGTGGAAGAAGAAGACGTAGCTAGCTTAAACGAGATGGCAGTATGCAGATCAGCAATTTTCACAAATGGACCTCGTCTACTCTATACTTATCCATCCAGACTTATATATATATGCATATAATAATAATATTAAAATAACAATAACAACAATATATGTGTGTTTATAAGAAGAGGCAATTACTACGTAGTTGCAGGTTGCCGGCTTGCGTGTTACATACGTAATTGGTTAGGCGGGAGATCGCCGCTTCTTGTCGCTGGGACGCTAGGCGTTTCTTCGCAATGCGCCGATTGTGAACGGTCAAGACAGGGGCCGTGCCTGCTATCGCCAAACCGTGCCCAAACAGACAACTACAACACGCAGACTTTGCCATGATGGACTTTTCTTCCCATCTGACGCCCCCAAGCCGCGCAATGCGTGAATACAAGGAATTCGTGCTTGCGCTGCTACAAACAAAAGTTGGAATGCTCGAAAGGTAGGTCTTCCAAACGGGGGACATATCCCCGGCTCGTTCTCGGGCCGGCAAGACTAACAAGAGGTGCCGTCAAGAGAGCTCCATGCCGGAACTGTCGCTCACCTCGCTCAGAAGCCGTGTACGTACGCGGTACGGGACCGCAAGGTAACTGTATTGGAAAATTATCTTCGGAGCCTTCAGAATGCGGCCGCTGCCGGCCCGGCAACGCAGCGGGAGGCGGCCGCCCAGCCCAGCGTCTCCCGGCTTCGAGCTCTGTGTCCGGAAGCCGGCCGCTCGGCACAAACGTGGGCACGGCTCGTGCTCATCGACAAGCTAACCACTTGGTTGAGAATGTCACAGCGGAGTTGTTCGTGTCCCAGTTGTAGGAGATACAGAAACCAAAGTGCTCTCTGGGGCTCGCCGGCGCGGAACCGGCTTGGCCTACTGCAGCCCAAGTGGACGGGTTCTTACAGCCTCCGGTATACGAGTATTTTGCATTGCATTCGGACACTTCTCGTATGTTTATTTTTTCTTTTTATTTCATTTGTTTCTTTTTTTCTCTTTTTAACGCCTCCATCTCTCATATTCTGTGCTCGGAATCTGTAGCGCCTTTCACAGCATGCTGACTTTTTCACGGACGACCCAGACGCAAAATGCACATTCAAGCTGCCTCCCTATCCGTATGCGATTTATTTAATGGGCCAATTCTCGATTTATGTTGGCCACGATTGGCATTGGTTTCGTCTCCGGCGGTTTCGACGGCGTCTCGAAAACCTCTACAGGCGGCCAACTCGGTGGAACGAAAAGACCGCATTTGACTCTCGCAGCTGCTGCTCAAGTTTGCACTCGGCTCGTCGGTCAACGGCCAGGTTCCACAAACTCCCTCCGTCTGTCTCGGTGGCTCGCCGTCCAGCCAATCTGGAGAACAACAACATGCCCCAACGCCATCGTTCAACCTGATCACTGGGTCGGACTTCTATGAATAGGCGCTTGGTTTGCTGAGAATTCGATACGAAGAGGTTTCCGTCGAACACATCGAGACGTTGAACATGGCCGCGCGTTTTTTTTTTTTTTTTTTTTTTTTTTTTTTTTGTGACCCTTGAAAACAGGGGTTCTTCTCGTTATGTTTTGAGAACAACCGAAAACTACTCAAGGATGAGGTATTTCTAACGCAAGCGATAAAACACAGGCACTCTGCTCCCTGTCCTTGAACAGACAATAGACGGCACACATGTACGCTGGATCGAGCGCCCGCATGTGCAAGATGCTCCACTTGCACAAAACAGCCGCCTCCCTGGACTGCTCCCGTGTAGAGCGGAAAAACCGGAAGCGCGTGTGGTCGACGACATTCTGCATAGACCGGATGGCCGGCCAGCACACAAATGGGCCTCCTGCCCAGCCTGCAAAGTGACCAAGTCGACCTCGGCTACCCAACCGAAGAGGGCCTCAACGGCGACAACCGGACCGAGTTTTCGGATCCCGATTTCCTGACGGCCCGCATACAGCTCACCATCAGTCAAGCAGACGCGGCCAAGAGCGCTTGCCACTTTGGGGGCGACGATGCGAAAAGCATCGACTCGACTCTTCGCCCAATCTTGCGCCGGCTCGACGAGTGGAAGACAGGACTGAAGCCGCACATGGTGCTGGACGTCCACGCCAGCATGTTCTCATCAGCGCAGAACATGCCACGCCTGCGCTCCCTGGCCAACCTCAAATTGCGTTACGACCAAGTAAGAAAGGAAAACAAAGAAACCGGGAAAAAAAAAAGAAAAAAAAGACCAATCACTAATTACAACAAAATCAAAAAGTGTGTGATTCTCCTTCTTCGGCCGCTTCTTCTCTTGCAGATAAACTGCATCTTTGCAAACGAAAAATCGAACGCGGAGCTACACGAAGTGTAGGATTTGAACAACATATGCCTCAACGCCGCGCGGTCGAGCTTGGGCGACTTGATCGAGCTGCGACGCTATGGTCTTTTGGGTAGGTTCCAACCGGGGTGAGACGTTCCGGAAGGAAATACAAACCCGTTTACAGCATTTGCACCAATTGCTGACGCGACCGGCGGACAATGCATGCATGCAGCGCAGTTCGATTTCATGGAGAACATGCACGACTTCTCTAGCTTGATAATACTTTGTCTGGCTATGGCCATCAACGCCAGGGTGCCCGATAGCTTCTTTGAACTGCCAGACGACGGTGTGATGTACGACGCAGGCAAGGATGTGCTGCACGTCATGGCCCAAGCGGGAGGTTTGGCTGCGAAAGGGCACGAGCACATGTTGCATGATGTGGAGGCGTTGAGGCAAAACATAATCGAAGGAAACAGCAAAGGCACTGATGTCGGAGCCGATCACGGGGACATTGACGAGTTGATGACCCATATCTTCGAGAGCGAGAATCTTTCGGACATGTTCTAAAAATGTTCTGTATCCGCGCACAAGATGCCACTGCAACAGATTAGTTTTTATTTTCCATGAGTCATCAAGCCTGAAGTGAGAAAAAAAAAAGAGACAAAAAAAAAGTACTCAGATCACATTTATCGTCGCGGTGCATATGTAGCTATCTGCATATTAGCTTTGGCGATGCATTCTGTCCTGGAATACGGGGGCACCTGGGAGAAAAAAAAATGATAAAGTGGTGAGTATACATAACACGTGACCCTACTCTGTGAAACGTGGAAAGCTATGATCGCGTTATTTTGCCCCGTGTCACGCACGTAATACTTTTGACTGATGATCGATTCATTGCCTTGCCCGAGAACAACAAAACCACGAAACGAAGTTATGATTTGGATTTTGCTTCTTCACCAGCAAACGTGGGATTCACTGAAACTTCCGTCGGGACAACGCAGCAACACATTTCCTGTTATGCAAAGCCATACATCACTCTACTTGAACCCATTCGCTATCCAACGTTTTATTGGACGACAAGGGATTCTGGAGAGCGTACTAGAAGTCCCGCCAGATTGTCCAGCGTGCTTCTCGGGAAAGCAGCGCCTGCGTTGCAACAGCAGATTGCCTCTGACAAAAAAAAGCACCTAGATGCAATGCCGCCGGATTTCTAGGTTCAGCCCAAAAAGGGGGCTTTAAGGAGCATAAACCACCAGCTAAATGAGCATGTAGAGATCGGGTTTTATAAGATGCAGTATTGGCTGAATATCGTAATGGCGGACACAAATTCGTTTTCCGCAGAGACCACCAAAGAAATCTTCGGAATAGAACCGGGCTGGAAACTAGGTGAAGAAGAGGTCCCTGTTCGAGAACTGGAAAAGCGTTGCGCTGGGATTGTTTTAGCAGCTACAGGAGTTCTTGTAGCAGGAGGATGACCTAGCCATGTGCCCACACGTCAACTCAGGTATAGGTAAACATTGAGCTTCAACTCATACTGTCACGACGCCGAAGGCACTCCTGTAACTTAATCAAACCAGCAGATCAAATGCTTATGTTTTTTTGTTGTTTTTTTTTTGTTTTTTTGGTAAACAGAAACACTGCACCTGGCTAAAAATGATCACAAAACCAAATTAGAAAAAACGACAAGATTAAGTAAGGCAACAAAACGAAACTCTAGAACAGAATTTTGCTTCTAATGCGCGCGCTGTATGGTCGTTTTTGTTTCGATATTTTATGCCTCGTCGTCTTTCGCAATGTTTGTTTCCGTGCTGCTCTGTTTGCGTTGGGCAAGTGGACGTAAGAAGAATATCTGAAAAAGGTAATTTGGCGAAGAGTTCTGGTGCCGACGCTCAATTTTTCGAGGCGCGAGTCTTGTAGGAAGCATATTAGCCACATTAGTAACATTGCATGACTAATATTTACGAGTAATACTTTATTCAGCGCCACATCGCCGTACCTTTTTCTATACGGACTTTCGGTGCAGGCTGTCTACATTTCTACGTAGACGTTCTGCGTAGACTGTTTTTTCCCCATCGCTAAGAGCATCGCTAAAGGGCCCCATTAAAGCATCGCCAAACAATCACAAGAATCGCATAAACATCCCTGAACACTTCACCGCGTGTTTTCAAATCTATACCAAATACGCTGGGCGCTGCATTTGGCGGCGATGGTGATTTGGCATAGCATTTATTCGTGCATGATGATGCCTGTGACGATAATGAATCTGGAGTAGATGGAAACGGGCGCTGAGTTTCTCATCTGCGACGGCATGTACGGAGCATCGTACGTGGGCAGGAAACAATCACGTGGTGCAAGGACCCGCATTTGTAAGTAACTTGCCAGAAAGAATGCAGTAATACTCTACCTACGGTGTGTGTGCTGTGCATTATTTACGTTTTGTTGTACATGCTACGTAGTGCGTTCGCTGTCGAAAATGACAATGATTTTCTCCAAAAATTGAGCCAGCCTAGCATGGCCATTGTAAAGGTACAATGTGTACAATGTAAATCGCTAACAAATGCAAGTATTTTCTCAATTGTGTAGACGCCAACTCGTCCGGTATTAGCGTATTAGCGGCCCGATACGCGGAAAAGTAAATACCAGTCAATGGTTACACAAGGCCAGACCCACTTTTTTGTATAAATGGGGTAATTCCCTCTTATCACCTCAGAAACGCAGGCAAGATGAACAGGCGCAGCCAAACGTGCACCCTGAGGCAGAGAGTTCACGACAGAGTTTAAAATCAGAGCAGTGCCTACATTTATAACAGGAACGGTAACGACATACTGTTTTTATGACTGTGCTGTTGCTTGCAATTTTGTGCAACTGCCGTCTCCGCGGTGCTTCTGATCAATGGGTCCATAGACATACATGAATGGGTAATGACGATTGTGGCTAGGAACAGTTTGCAAAACCGAACTCAAAACGAAACCTGAATCCCGAGGCATCGGTAAGAGCTACAGACTCCTACTGCGCTATCCAAAGGGCGCCACAAACTGTGAAACACATACTTCCGTAATACGGCAGCAGCATAAACGGGTTCCACAATTTTTGGGGTCTTTTGGTTTTCTACTAACAACACCCAGGCGTCGGCAATCTCGCCCACTCCGTCTCAGCACATACAACCCAGCCCATCCCATCTTCAGCGTTTTCGATCACTGTGGGTATGGAGTAATACCGGCATACCTACTAAACCGGCAGGACAGTGGGGCTTGGGCGGCCTTGGAGTTTTTCGGCCAGTTGTGCAGACAGTCATTGCCTTGGTGTTTTTCTGTGTACTTTCGGGTCAACACAGTAGCCCTTTGAATTTGTTCTGCTGCATTTTCTCGTCCCCCACCGAGAACTCAACTTTGAAGTCTTCAGATATATACGACTGGTCTCTTGTCCCGGAGGCTTCAGCTCCCGATGCAAACATACGAACATGCAGGGAAGCTCAATTTACGTAGTTTTTGTTGCGCTGGTAGAGAGGTACATGCCCAGGAAATGATGAAATGGAGGTGGCAGACAAACAAAGTCACAACCAAACAAGCACCGCAAATGCAAGCATTCGCCACTGACGTGCCGTTTGTTGCTTCACAAATTCATCTGATGTTTGTCGCCGTTTTCACTTCGTCTGCCATGGCTACAGAACCCATAGCGTGTCGAATGCCAAGCCAAATACGTACTTTCACAAAATTTGCGTTTCTATCAGCTTTGAGAAGCCAGATGGCCTGCCCTTATGTCGTCTCCAGTTGGCGGTGCGCAGACAAGGCGCCGACTGAGAACAGGAAGGAAGAACATGGATAGTGAATGCAGAGCGATAGAAGTGAAGCTGGAAGGGTGGAAAAGAAGGCCAGGAAGTGGGCTGGCAAACAAAACGCTCTGGCCATTATGGACTTCACATTTTCTCTTGTCTGGACCAAAGGATCATTCCATGTATTCATTCACTCTTTTTTGCCCGTCTTTGAAGTATCCGTCGCTTCAATAATAGATGGTTCCTCTTTCAACCAAGATCAAATTGTTCAGCAAGCAGAAGATTGTATTCCTTTGCCTTGGTTCACATCCCGTTGCCTGACGATATAAAACTCCGGAAAGCTCGAAGCAAGTTATCTTCTTCCGGTCCAGCTGTTACTTCTCTTTCTCTTTTTCTTCCGCTCCAGTAGCGAGACAACCTACACTTGGCTTTTTCTTTTTCTACGACACCAAAAGCAATCTTCCTCTTTCACAAACCACCTTCACCGTTTGATCCAGAAAGTTTCCGTCTTCGTCTCGTCTGCTCGACAGTATCAAAGTTCTACATCCTGCGCCACGAGCATCCACAACCGCAACGCAGGGCTCGTTTTCCCCTTTTTTCGTCTTGCTTCGTGTCTTGCGGCATTTGGAGACAGACAGCATCTGGCTTCGAAGATTCATAAGTTGAATGCCATTCTTCTACCATACTTTTGATCCCATTCTTATCTCATTCTGCCCACGCTGGCCAGCCAGCCCCGTTTTACTCTCGTTTCTTTCTCTGCACGAGCGTCGCACCGTTTTCCTGGTGCAATTCTGACATTGAAAATGCATTTCATCGACGTCTCAACAACCAGACTCACACATTTCAACCGACCACCCGATCGCTACGCAATTTTGTCCCATAGGTGGGCTGATAAAGAGGAGAACGAACTCAATCACACCAATATGACCCCCGAAGAACTTGCGGTCATGGTTGATGATGTGCGGCTTGGCGAAGCTGGAAAGTTCAAAAAGAAGCATGTCAGTATCCAAAAAGTACATGGGTGCTGCGAACAAGCCAAGCTGGACAACATCCGTTACGTTTGGATAGACAGCGTTTGTATAATGAGTACAAACCCTGTCCAGCGCAGCCAGGAAATGAAAGCCATGTATGGTTTGTACGAGAACGCTACTATATGCTATGCATACTTGTCTGATGTGCCACGGGTTGCATCCCCACATTCCTTGAGCCCCAACATCGGTTCAAGTGAGTGGTTCAGGCGCGGGTGGACGCTTCCGGAGCTCGTAGCGCCATCGAAGTTGATTTTCTACAGCCGGGATTGGACGCCTATTGGAACGAGACAAGAACTGGCGGCTCAAGTGGAGCAAGTCACGGGGATACCAAAGGCTGTCTTGGCAAAAACCATTGAGTTAAAGGACACCAGCATCGCCCAGCGCTTGTCCTGGGCCATAGGCCGCGAGACCCGCGAAAACGAGGACATCGTCTATTGTTTAGCTGGCCTTTTTGACGTGGATATGGACCTGAAGTACGGCGAAGGCGCTACGAGAGCGTTCATTCGCTTGCAAGAGGCGATCATGAGAAATACTCATGACCATTCCATTCTTGCCTGGGGTCTTATGAAGCAGTTTTCGGGGCCGTCGAACTCAATTATAAATGATGGCAATTGGCCGGAAGGGGTATTGGCGTCAAGATCCTCTGATTTTGCCAATTGCCGAGATATCGTCGCACACCATGGGCCGGATGTGGCACCATTGACTCTTTACGACGACTGTCTCAAAACCAAACTTACTGTTGTTGTGTTTCAAGATGGCATCACGTACGGTTTGCTCAAATGCTCCCCGAAAAAATGTGATCTAGATCGCTGCAGCGCAGAGAAATGTTCTTGCTGGAAACAAGTTCTAGCAATACCACTCTTGGCAGTACATTCGTCCGGCGTCGGGTCCAATGAGTACGTCCGAGCCCCATGCACGTCTTGCATTGTCCTTGATTTTGAACCCACGGCTCGCAACACCCCAGGCCGCTCTTCAATTCCCACGAAATCGTCTTCCTTGGCGGATATCAGCATCCGGAGATTCCTGAACAAGGGAGCCATAAGCCCCCCAAAATTTCTGGTTTCCCTTGATCTTTCGAGAACTGGATTGAAGCTCATCGACACATACCCCTCCAACGACTGGTCGGAAAACAGTGTACCGCTGCCACGCAACGACGCGGCGATCCCCAACGTGCAAGGGAGCGAGGCGGCGAGAAAATGCTACCTTGCCCGGATCCGTCCAACGCACCGCCATGTCCGCGAAGACGCTGTGATCGTCATCAATCACAGATTTGGGAAGCAATTGAGCGTTCCAACTTGTCACATGATGTTGCTGGAGCACACGGGTTTAGACGGACTGCACGCCAAGATTGACAGTTTGTGTGGTGATGAGCTTGCCAACAATGATGTGGACCTCGGCGGGTTGATAGTAACCGGCACCTTGAAATTCAAGGGTGATGCGGCCCATTTCGTTGTCCACTTTGAAACTCAAACCTTCCTGTGAAGATGACAACAGTGGATGCAGACGTGGAATTGGAGCACGCCAATTGCAAGTTCTCAAAATACTGAACCAGACAGACCAACTCCAAGGCGAGATTGATCTAGCCAATCGGCAATTCACAAACCAGGACATGGAGTAGCAGAAGTTGGAAGTCGAGATTGGCAGGGTTGGAGAACATGTTAGGGGGGTTCAGGGGACGCAGTCGTCGGCTCGTTCAGGGCCCCCAGGCGGCTTCGGGCGGTCTTGTCAAGCGGCTTGGCGAGCTAGTGGTTCAGTCAGACATTCACTACAGCGACATTGACGAGCAAGAAACGTGTTGGGCTCACGACTCCGGACATTGGCTCGAAACGTTTCTTTCTGCAGATCAGCAAGGGGCCTGGCCTTGATTACGCGGTGCCCCGGTCGATGGGCCGGTTCAAGATGGCGTCACGCCATCGATGCTGGCGGCGGGTGCCGGGCACGAAAGCACCGTTTTTTGCTTGTTCGACAAGGGTACAGATCTCCATGCCTTTGACTCGCATGGTCTGCAACCATTGTTTCATGCCATATCGGGCCAGCAGCTAAGCGTGGTCCTGAGTCTTCTCAAACGTGGCGCCCACCCGGACGCAAACAACAGAGAAGGGAGAACACCTGAACTTGCCATTGCAGTGGGCAACAAAAATATCATTGAGTTGCTTCCAGACGAAACGGCACACGCAGCAACCAATCGCATGACACCAAATTTGTGCGCTATGCAGGAGCAAAAAAAGGAAATTGCATTGTTATTGGCCAACAAGGGCGCGAGGGTGCCACAGAAAGACTTTATCGGATGAGATGGTGCTCCACTACGCTGTCAATTGTGGCAGCTCTAAACTCACAAAGTTGCTGATACGGTGCGGTGTTGAAATCAGTGAGAAAGTTGAAGGGAAACCCGCTCTGGATGTCGCCATTGAACGCAGCCACAACGAAGTGCCAGAGACTCTGCGCCGCCATGGTGGGGAGGTTGGGAAGAAATGATGTGGACAGATCTAGGCGAGACTAGTATCTTTGCGGTCAAGAAAATAAGGTTACTCTAACACGGTGGACTTGTACATATGGCGAAGATTAAACATATTCACGGGTGGTAGATTATCAATAGAGGACGACACATTTTTTAAGGTGCTGCAAAGGGATAATTGCATAGAACAAGTGTTTTTTATTTTATTTTATTTTTTATTTTATTTTATTTTTTATCTTTTTTATCTTTTTTATCTTTTTTATCTTTTTCATCGTTTTTCCCTTTTTCCCTTTTTCCCTTTTTCCCTTTTTCCCTTTTTTTTTATGTACTTTCATTTTTCACCATACTTCCGCCCTAGTACGATCAGTTCGCCACCGCCAACCTAGAGACTGAGTATATCTCCGCCTCGGAGTGGCGTAGACGTCTCTTGTCCGGGTCCCCCACATTTTAGCTCGAGCCAGAATTCCTTCATTGCGAACAGTATGTAAAAACTCATTGATGTCTTTGTCGCGCCATCTACGCAGCTCTGCATCGATCTCATCCCAGGAGTCGCTTTCAATCACACGATAGTCGGAGTCCCATTTGTTCAGATTAACCTCGAGGGCCTTCTTTAGGTCGTTGACCGCCTGTTCCCGGTCATTATTAATAGGACTGTGTACCATCGTCGTATCATATGGGAATGACTCAGCCGCGCTATCGAACCGGTCTGCACAATGCCAAAGCAGAGCAACCGCCTTTAACATGCAAACTGCCAGGCCATCACAACCGTCGCAGTCACCACCGTCTGCTGCAGGGCAGCAGCAGCAATGTGCGGGCGATATGGCAATGTTATTTGGCATATGATCTTGGGACCTAAAAACCTTGTGTGCATGATGATACAATTCGTTACCAAACTTCTTTATCTCCATCAGAAAGCACTCAATTTCATGCCCGGCATTAATAACAGCAGCAGCAACATCCTCCACGGTAAGACCAACGCCCTCAGCAGCAGCAGCATCGGCAGCAGCATCGGCAGCAGGATCGTCAGAAGCAACCAAGGCATCCTCATCGGGCCATCGCCTATTTTCATCAATAATACTGCTGCGAGGAGCGTATCTGACGGCGACAATGACGCGCTCCAGGTCTTGGGCAAGGCCAATGGCGTCGTCCACATAGTGCTTCGACCGCACTCTGCGGTAGAATTCTTCACTCTGTGGGTCCTCCGCCATTGTTAGGAAGCAGGAGACGATGGGAGCTGAGGAACAACTGGAAGTAGAATAGTTGACAGGGATTTGGGAATCTTGGGTGCTGGGAGAGGGTTTTGTTTCTTTCTTGGTCTGTAAGGGGAATAGAAGAACTATGAGAGGGGAAACGGAAACAAAATCACGCTTTGAAAGTCGGGCTCAGTTGCCGTCCTTAAGTACTTTTCTAGAAGGCGGTTACTGAACAAGAAACTGAAGAGGATGTACATAATTACCATATTATCGTTCTTTGGTGCTTCTTGTTTGGAGTGTACTTTTGCTTGGCTTTGTTTCTCGTTATACAGGGGCCTTTATAGTCGGTTTTCTTTCTCTCTTCTAGCGTGGCGCATCATGAAAGCCCGACCGCTGGGTTGAAAGGAGGTCAGGACAATGCATGGCAGCTATGAAAAAGGCACGATCTATGCACACTGCTCGCCAGGTTCTTTCAAGTCATTGTTGTTGAAGCTTTTTTTTTTCTCTTTGGCTGTTTGATTTTCGATTTTGACTTTTTTCTTCTTACAAAAAAGGGAAAGAAAAGAAAATAACACGGGCTTAGCATTGCGTTCGTGAACAATTTGATGGATACATACTCCCCATTGTCCATTGCTGTCCTTTCAGGAGTCTACTCTACAAAGATATGCGAGCAGCTTTTCGCCCCTTCCCTTTGCACAAAAAGTATGAAGCAAAGCCCTTTCTTCTATCCCCCTTATTTCCATTTTATTTTCTCCTCTCCTTCTTTGTTTATTTCTGCTTTTTTTTTTTTTTCTTTCTTTCTTTCTTTCCATCTTTCTTTGTTTTTTACCTTTTTTTTTCAGTTTTCCTTCCCTTCATCTTCCTACTATTTTTTATTTATTTCCTATTTCATTTCTCTTTGTCTTTTTGTTTTTTTTTTTTTTTTTTTTTGTGACCGTTGCATCACTCTTCGGGGGGTCATACCCTCACGCTCTTCACCAAACCGGTTTTCACCAATTTTTCGTACGCAAATGGCTCATCAACCAGTCGTCCATCGGCAATTCCGCGCTGCCAGCGAGCAAATCCATGGCGCGAAACCGCCGTGGAAAACCACATGTAGTTTTGACGGTACAGGTTTGTCAACTGAACAAGCACATCAACGGGCGCGGCGGGAAAGAGCGCGGCGAGGTCGTCGCGGTAGGTCTTCGCGGTAGGTCTCCGCGTTGTTTTGCTGCACCCAGTGCATCCCTTTTTCCAGAGCAGGGCAAAATCGCCTTTGCAGGTCCACGATGGGCGCTGTCATGCTTGCCGGCTCACAGTAGTACACACTCCACGGGATGTTGCCCCCGTCTGTGGCCATTTTCATGGCCACAGAAACGCCTGGATTCTTTTGGGCCATGATGCGCGCCGATACGATGTCGACGAAGAAATAGTCGCCCGTGCCGCCCAGAAAGAGCTGGGCTAGCATAGGTCCGCTGAGGTCCTGCACAAAGCGGATCGAGGCTGGGTCGATTCCCTTTTCCCGCAACAGCATTTTGAAAAAGAGGCCCACGCTCGCGCCATTGCCAGACTTGAGCAACACCGTTTTGCTAATGACCTCTGCGAGCCTGAAACCCTCTGCATTCCCCCTTTTGACCAGTGCCAAGGGACACCGGTTTGCGAGCTGCGCGAACGTTGTATACTTCTTGATGTTGCGATACATGGATGGCACCCAGATGCCGCCGAGAGCCGCCGCCGCCGAGGCATCTGCAAGTTCGGTGAGTACTCGGTCCCACGGGCCTGGCACCGAAACCGTGACCTCTAGGCCCTGTTCTCTGAAGAAACCACGTCTGTGCGCAGTGTACTCTGGGAGGTAGCTGAGGCTGTGTCCGGTGGCGGCGACGTGGAATCGTGAAAGACCGAGACGTTCTTAGGGAGGCATGTCGGTGTCGGACACAGTCATAACTGCAACGAGGAAAGATGGAATCGAAATAAAATGCTGTTACCTAAAGTATACGTTAGAAGAAGCACAGCTCGTTTTGAGTTTCCCCCATTCTTTATTTCTCTACTTCTCCTATTCTCTTCCGTACATACGTTTAGGTTGAACCAATGCAGCTTTGGTACGCTCAATTTCCTCTTTTTATTATTTTAAAAGTCGAGATTTTGCTAATCATATGTGGCTCTCCAGGTAATTATGACCGCAACACTGAAGGTATTGCCCTTTCGAATAACTACCCTCCGAAAAATCTACGGCTGTCCTCTGATATGGAGAGGCTACGATGAGAGGAAGTCCGCGAAGCAGACGGATCCCTAGCCGAGCCTCCGGGGCTAGGCATCGCTTTCTCCTATCAGACGCAACGATAACGATCGGTAAAACCTCTGGATTCGTATAGTGTGCTTTTTCCCTACCCTCCCGCGTTGCAATGTACCTAGGATGGCGCTATTGATGTGCGTAACTAGATAGGGAGTGCCGTCGAACGGCCATGATAGATCAAGGCGGCGCACGGGAGACGCAAGGGAAAGCGCTGTCGCCTGGGCCCACCCCTGGTTATCACATCCTATTTGTATGGATATCGTTGAGGCAACAGCGCCTGGATGCAACCCAAGAGCAGCAGACAATGGAAAACGCTGAAAACCTTATATACGGCTCTTCGATTCAACCTTGGAAGAACAACAACATTAGCAGCGAAGCAGACCTCAAAGGTAGTCAAGTCATCCAACCCTTGTGTCTTGTCATTTTCTCCTGCCGATTTCTTCGCCATGTTTTTTTGTTTGGGGTTTTTTGATTTCTGATTTCTGATTTTTGATTTCTATTCCTTTTTCTTTGTCCATTTTTACAATCTATCTGTATATTGTTCGTCAACATGAGCGAGAAGGACGTGACAACTTCTGGCGCGCTTGACGTCCCCGGAGTGCACGACGACGGGCCGTTGGGAGTCCCCTCCGACGCCGCCGAAACGATCTACATTGATCCGGCAAAAGAACGCGCTGCTTTGAGAAAATTTGATTTTTGGCTTGTCCCGGTTGCCTTTTCCTTTCTCGTCCGGTCGTCTCTGGACCGAAACAATGTGAGTGAAGGTGAACGCACCGACCCGGTTGCCCCCCATTTCTCACCGCGTAATACAAAGACAACCAAGACTTACGGTTTTCCATCTCTATTAGCTCGGAAATGCACGAGTATTCGGTTTCGATGCGGACCTTGGACTTCGTGGAAACATCTTTGGCAACCTCACGACGGTGGTCGGCGTGACCCTCATTGTATTTGAAGTGCCGTGGGTCATCGCCGTGCGGCGTTTTGGCGCCAACCGGGCACTGGGCACGGGGGCTGCTCATGTGGAGCATCATCACGCTCGGTACCGCGTTTGTCAAAACCTACGGACAGGCCCTGGCCCTGCACACGCTCCTCGGGATGTTCGAGGCCGGCATTTCGCCCGGCTTTGCCTACTTGTTCTCCACCATCTACCCACAGAACGCTGCTGGCAAACGCGTCATGATGGGCAACCTTGCCAACTGCACCTCAGGCGCGTTCGGTGGTGTGCAGAAAATGGGCACGCGGCGCGGCCTGGCGGCCTGGCGGTGGCTTTTCATCGTCGAGTTCTGCGTGACCATTGTCATTGGCGGCATCGGCCTGATCATCCTCCCCAAGACACCCGAAGACGCGTGGTTTCTCAACGCAGAAGAAAGGGAGACGATGAGGTTGCGCAAGAAGCGCGATGAAGCGTTCCGCGGCCACGACGAGTTTGACTGGAAGTGAATCAAGCGCTCGCTCATAGACCCTTTCATTTACGTTAGCGGCATGGCGTCTTTCACGTCGTCTGTTGCCATCATGGGTTTCGGCGTATTTTTGCCCACGATTATTCAGGGTCTGGAGTGTGTACATGCCGACGATGGGCGGGATAGCAAAAGAAAATAACTGAAAAAAAATAAAAATAACTAAAAAAAGGTGGGAAAAAAGGAAGAAGGAAAAGGGAAAGAAACAAGTGAAAGCCAATTACCACCGCTAACACCTCCTTCTAGATATACGTCTCTCCGTGTGAACTGCATGACCATTCCGGTCTACGTTCTCGGCGGCATCTTGTTGATCACAAATTTCTTTCTGTCCGACCAAGTTTAACCGCCGTGCGGTGTTCTTGATGGGATGCTACATCCCCGTCATTATGGGCTACCTCATGTGTGTCGGCACGGCCAATCCTCACGCTGGTTACGCCGGGATGTTTGTCCTTGTGTTGGGTAAGTGGTAAACAGTAGATTTTTTCTTTAGCATGGGGGGTACATATCTTTCTGACCATGTTTTCTCGTCTAGGCGTGTATCCCATTTCCACTCTTGTTGTTGCGTGGGCTTGAACTAATCTGTCCCCCGATGCCAAGCGTGCATTTGCACTGCCCTATTTCGATTCCATTGGAAACCTGTCGATGGTGGTCTCGTCCCAACTGTACCCCAGCCAGCAGGGCCCGCGTTACATTCAGGGCAACGCCGTATCAGCCGGCCCGGACGTTATTGCTGCGGCGCTCTACCTTGCCAGCTGGTTTATTCTGCGGCGCCGGAACGCCCAGAAGAAGCTCATCAGCGAGGGGTCCACAATGAATGGCCAGGAGGACGACAGGGGACTCGATTTTGTCTATGGACTTTAGATACGAATAGCGTGGGTAAAATTGCATCTTCAAGTTGATATCCATCTAGATTACTTGTGTAATCAACCAGCAGCGAATTAAGTCACTAGGGTACGCGGTTATTTCATAACTTTACTTCAAAACATATTTCAAAGGTGATAATCATGTCGCCCTATCGCTCTTTGTGCCCGATCTGTAATTTAGCAACATTATAGGAGGCGGCGGAAACAGAATAAATTTTTTTCTACTGTGAATCAAAAGTAGGTGCTATTGCATCAGGCCTGCCTACAGTTGTCTGCAGGGCTGTTCCTCGGTTCGTACATCCATAAAAAAGGAAAAAAAAAAGTTACCTTGAATAAATGGCTATGTGTTCTCGTACAATGGGATTTATTTTTCTTCTTGTGCCTCATACCCGGTAAATGGCATGTCAACCACGAGAATGCCGCCCGTTGCGCTGTCCGTCAGCCACATCCGGTGATCGTTATGGCTCTCAAACGAGATGTTAGAAGCCGATGAGCCGGCAGGCAGCTGGACGAAATGTGTCAAAATTCCCGTTGGGTCAAAACGCAAGACACGTATTCCGGGTTGCGCCACGATGAGGCCACCCTCGGCATCGACGGCCACGCCGTCCGGGCCACCACCGCCCGACAAATTCAGAAAAACGCCGACCTTGCTAACGCCTCCATCTGGGACAAACGGGGCACGCCAGATTGCGTTCGATCGCGTAACCGCAACGAACAAGCGCGAGCCGTCCGCCGCCAGAACGAGGCCGTTCGGACTGGTGCATGTTAGACAGCACCCGTTCTGTCGCGCCTGAGATTCGGTTCCACCTATAGACGGAACCACTCTGTTCTCGCAACCCCGACTGGCCCTGGTCGGTAAAATAGACCCAACCATCCGTTCCCAGCGTGGGATCGTTGAGTCCCCGGAACCGCTCGCCACGATAACCGCTCACCAGCACAGTCACTCGGACTGTGTCGCTGCCGATCTCCACGAGTCTAAGGCGGTTGTCTGCGACAAAGATACGGCCGTCGGGTGTGCACTTGAGGCCGTTTGGCCATGCGTCGTATTCGGCCAGAAGCGTCCAGGTCTTGTCAGTCGAGATGCGAACGATGCGTCCGAACGGTACGTCCACCACGTACAAGTTGCCAACCCCGTCGAAACAAGGGCCCTCCAAGAACGAGCCGATGGCTGTGCCGCCAAAGTTGAAATTGGCCCAGTCACTGGCACGTGGTGTGGACCACTTTGCCGGCACAGACGAGTACGGCTGTGTAAAGAGCCGATGGGGCGGATTGATGCAGAACGTGGCGAAGGAGGACGTGATTGTGATGTCTTGATATGGATAAGTCTAGTTCGCTTCGATCCTCTGTATGCTTGCATACAAGTAATACCCGGGCAAGCTTGAGAATGAAGAAGGGGAGTGGCAGATACAGATGCACGGCAGGGTGTTACGCCGGCTCGCTAGGCCGTACCGTCCGAGTTGTTTTTATAACCTGCATGCGCCGTCCGTCTTAGCATTCGGCAGACAATGAGGCCTATCTAGATTCGTAGAGGGATCTGAAAACACTTCCTATTGCGCTAGGGATTTCTCCAGAAAATCACCGCGACCACGGCACTTACTATCGCATACGCCTATCTTTGGGCCGTGTTCTCGTGCTACAAACATGATACGAGACTTATTACGGAGTAGAGCAACTGAAATCGGAGACGGGGAACAACGAAAGTGGGAAAAAATAGAGATGAAAGGCGACAAAGAATCAAAAAAGGAACCAAAAGAGAAACGAACAAAAGAGAAATACAAAAGTAAAAACAAAAAGGAAAAAAAAAAAAAAAAAAAAAATAAGAAATACATAAGAGAAAGAAATAATAAAAGAGAGAATGAAAGAAAGGACATCGAAAGAACAAAAGAAAAACCTGAAGAAAGAACAGTCATGCAAGAAACCGCCACAGAACTGGGCTCGTTGTCGTCTCGCCCGAGGACGATGTCCGGATTTTTTATACAGTTGACGGCCGCATCGATGGTTCCAAACCAATTCTGCTATTTGCCAACTCTCTAGCGGCGTCGACACGCCTATGGGATGGCTCGATAGACACATTTGCGCCAGACTACACCATCGTTCGCTACGACATGCGCTTCCACGGCGAGTCGCCGCTGTCGTCCAATTTGCACTTGGACTATGCGGTCGGCCACAGCATGGAGGACCTGACAGACGACCTCCTGAAGTTCGTTGACCACCTCAACATCAAGGAGCTTGACGCGTTCGTGGGTCTTAGCATCGGTGCTGCGGTCTGTCTCATTTTTGGCGCGAAACATCCGGACCCAGTGCGGCGGGTCGTGGTGGTCGGGACGCGCGCGACAAGCAACCCGGACTCGAACGCCCAGCACGCGTACTGCATCGGGTTTGGGCGAGCAAACGGCCCGGCTACGTTGGGCCGGCAGAGCATCGCGCGGTGGTTCGACGCGGAGTTTGCTGCTACCTATCCGGAGCGGATTGCGCACGCCGAAGCAGTATACGGCAACCAGAGCATCAAGGGCTACGAAGCGAGCATCGCGGCCCTTCGGGTCATGAACCTCCTCCCGTACGCCGAGGACATTGGAAAGCGAAAAGACGGCCAGCGGTTCATTCATGTTGCCGGAGAACTGGACGGCACCGTTCCGCAGGAGTCGAACCAGTTAGCAGAGAAGATGGGCTCACAGGTGGTCGTGATTCCAAAGTCAGGTCACATTACCAACATCCAATTACCAGAGGAGTTTCATGCAGTTTTGCAAAATATTCTCAAATAAAGGACACGATATAGATACAAAAAAAAAAAAAAAAAAAAAAAAAAAAAAAAAAATCCTTTTTCTTGTTTTTTTGTTTTCCTGGAGAATTATCTGACAAGAATGTACCCGGCTATTCTGTGCTTTGTCTCATCATACGGCTGCCTATATCATCGAATTAGCAACCGAAAACGACCGTCGACATTCTGATGTCTTTTGGAAATACTAATGGCTTGCAGATTTTCTCGGCGGATAGGAAGTATGACAGTATTGACTTCGCAGGGCCTGAACAACAAAAAACCATGCCAACGGCCCATATACTAAAACACCTTGGAGAACTGCTTTCACTTGCGAGAGTCATCAGGAGGGCGTCCTCGGATACGTCTTGTTTCTCCAGGGGGGGCAAAGCTGCCTAAGCCATTCGAGCCTCACACCAACCAACGCAGGCCACTTTATGTCACAACACGAAGGAGCTGTAACGGAGAGATAGAACGGCCGTATCGTAGTCTCGACAAAGACTAAACCGCTTCCAAAATAAAATGGTGGGTGTTAAAATAGTCTCATCTAACCATGGGTGAGTTTTTTTCCCATATTTCCGGCACCAGAGGTGGCCCCCGTAAACCGCAGTCCTGTTACTGAGTGTCAGGTTTTACGTAGCTCTCTTCAAATCGGGTGGACTGCTCTTTTTCCTCGTGTTTGGGACAAATAGAGCTATATTTTATTATACGTTCAATGTCGAACATAACACGTGGATCGCCAAGCAAAGAATAGAAAACCAAACGGATCTTTATTTCCTAGGGAAAAAACTGGTTGCTCGGGCGCGGAAGACCGAGATGTTCCCGCAGCGTCGTGCCCGTGTAGTCCTGCCTGAACAGACCACGCCGCTGCAGCTCGGGAACCAACTTGTCCACGACCTCATCCAGACCTTGGGGTAGGAACGGGAAAACACACGTAAATCCGTCGGACGCGCCCTCTTGCAACCACGTCTCGAGCTCGTCCGCAATCTCTTGGGGCGAGCCCAGGAACGCCAGACCGGAATAGCCCCCGTAGCGTTGTGCGAGCTGCCGCACGGTCAACTTCTCCCGCGCCGCCAACGCGTACACAGATTGCTGTGCCGTCTTGCTCGCATTCGTCTCAGGAATGTTGTCGGGAAGCGGTCCGTCGGGGTCAAACCCCGACGCATCCGCCCCCAGTGCGATGGAGAGGGACGCGATCGCGCTGTCGTAGTGAACGAGGCTGTCGAGTCTGAGCCGCTTGGCTTGGGCGTCTTCTTTGCTCGTCCCGACAATAAAGAGCGCGGCTGGCAGGATCTTCAGCAGCTCCGGCTTGCGGCCGACCGCCACCACACGGCCCTTGATGTCCGCATACAGCGCTTTGGCCGCGTCAATGTCCCGCGGCGAGCAGAACACGACCTCGGCCGTCTCGGCCGCCAGCTGGCGACCGGGCTCGGATTGGCCTGCCTGGACGATGACGGGCCAGCCCTGGGGCGGCCGCGCAATGTTCAGCGGGCCCTTGACGGACAGTTCCGCGCCCTTGTGGTCCAGCACGTGCATCTTTTCGGGATCGAAGAAGACACCGCTGGCGGCGTCGCGGACAAAGGCATCGTCGGCGAAGCTGTCCCAGAGCCCCGTGACGACGTCGTAGAACTCGCGCGCGCGCTTATACCGCTCGCCGTGCTCTTTGTGCTCATCAAAACCAAAGTTCTTGGACGACTCCGGGTTACCCGTCGTCACAATGTTCCACGCGGCCCGCCCGTTGCTCAGATGGTCTAGGGAGGCAAAGCGCCGCGCTACGTGGTACGGCTGGTCGTAGGTGGTCGACGCCGTCGCGGCCAGGCCGATGCGGTCCGTGACCGCCGACAACGCTGACAGCAGCGTGAACGGCTCAAACGAGGTGACCGTGTGGCTGCGCTTGAGCGCCTCGACGGGCATGTTGAGCACGGCGAGGTGGTCGGCCATGAAAAAGGCGTCGAACTTGGCCCGCTCCAGCTTCTGCGCAAAGGACGTAAGGTGGGCAAAATTGAAATTGGCGTCCGGATATGCACCCGGGTACCGCCAGGCCCCGGTATGCAAGCTCACCGGCCGCATAAAGGCCGTGAGGTGCAGCTGGCGTTTCGACTCGGTATTGTCGGCCATGTTCCTTTGATGAAGCAACTGGTCTGGAGGATGTTGTACAATGTAAAGGATGGTCTGCAAGGCTGCGGGTCGTGTTTTCGATTCAAAAAGCCCATCGGATGGCCCACGCTTTAGTAGCACGCCCGAAGCTCCCGGGGCGGCATGGGCATGGTTGGTCTAAATGACGCCAGGCGTTCCATTAATGACGAGCTCATGCATTTTATGCATTTGTAATCGATCTTACAGCGACAGTTATCACCGGGTTCGTGGGCCGCTTCTACATAATCGGGATTTACAATCAACTAGCTACTAATCTCCAGAGAAGGCCAACCGAAGAACAAAGTAAACTACCAACCAGTAAATACAGCTACAGATGAGTTACCGGTAAACCTTTATCTAATTGAAAAGACGAAGCATAGGCGCTTACCAGCCTCAGCTACCTGCCTACCCTTGACCCAGCCGTAGATCCCATTACAGCGTGATAGGAATACCCTTGTCGTTCCAGCGCAAAAACATAAAAGCGCGAGAGGCCATATTCAAATGTGCACTGCATTTTCTAGTCGTACGTCTCACCAGAGTTTTTTTCGCTACGGAGATGGGGAGACGTAACTTTTCGGGCGTGTCGCAGAGAGTGCCGCGAACACTATGCTCACCCTATGCAGCTCCGCTCTTCTGCGCAAGGATCACCACACAGCGAGGATGAAGCCAGCTTCTAGGCAAGTTGTATACCGGCAGTAAGCACAACGTTCGATGTGCTGTATGTGCTGGCCGTAGGGGCCTGTCGGTTGGGGCTAATAGGTCAGGATGCGAGGATGTGTTCAGCCCTGTCAGAATGTCGCAGGCATTGGACGGGCAAGCTACATGTTAATGTGATATCGTGAAGTCGATTATTGCATTAAAACTTCAGTAGCATAATAATCTCTAACAAAAAAAACATTAAAACAAAAAATTACAAAAAAAATTGACAATTTGGTTTACGGTATATGTAAATACCGTATCAATACGCATAAAAATGCAACGGAATCTTTCTTCACTTCAACCCTACGCGACCTTCAACACGTCGCACAACAGCAGCCGCATGTATTTCACGTCAAACCACCTCTCGAGTCTCCCACCCAAGACGTCTACGACAAAAGTGCAGCAGCTGTTTTAGGGTTCAACTGCATCGCCATTCCCGGCCATTGCGACTTTTTGCTGCTCGAACAGGGGGCGGAGAGGCCTCGTTGACGCTCCTCAGCTCGATCATCGTGTCCCGCTGAATCGGTCTCAGCTGGCTCGGGTACCATACAAAAAAGCCAATCATAACTAACAGCATCAGCGCGCCATCGAATGCGTATGTCGGCCACTCGTGCTCGAGGAGGTAGCCGTCTTGGCCCGTGATGAACTCGACCACGCGGTAGATGTTGCGCACCAAGATGAAGAACGACGTCGCATACAGCATGTGGAGGCACGCCTGCCAGGGCGCGTTGGAAATGGTGGCGGTACCGGCGGCCGCTGCATGGGCGTGGAAGCGGCGGTGGAAAATCAGGCAGTTGACCAGGAAGCAGCAGAACACCAGGACCTGTAAGACGAGCCCCGTCACGATAATGTGGTCGCCGGTGTTGGCGCTTTCGGTTTTGGCCAACATGCCGCCGCCCGTAGACTGGATGTTGAGGCAGAGAAGGTCGCCGACGACGAAGACGGCGGTGGTCCAGCGTGGCGGCATGGGCGAGAAACGCACGCCATCAACGGCGCGGACGACGCGCGAATACACCATATACAGTGACGCCGCGAAGAGGACAGGTGGTAGCAGCAAAAAATTGCTCTGCATCAGGTACGGTAGCAAGCTGCCCGTATTGTTCGTACCCGCCGCACGGAAGACGTAACCAATGACCTCGACTGAACAGAAAAAAAAAAGGTCAATACTTCGTAAAGATAAATAAAGAATATAAGTAGATTCCGTCGACGCCGTAAGGAAAGGATTAATCTCAAAGGGAATGCAATCTCCGTTTTACTTACAAAAACCACCAACGACAAACGGGAGACAAAACCACATCCGCGTCTTCACCATCCTCCAAGTGTGGGCGACGGAGACGGCAGTGAATAAAGCAGCAAAGACCACAGCAGCGGGAAGACTGGGTACATATTTCCAGATGTAGACTCCGCGGAAGGTCTCGAGGGTTGGCATGTTTGGTAGCGTAGAAGTTGTCAGGAGTTGAAAAAATATTGATTAAGAGGACGTAGTTGGTGCAGTTCGGTTTGAACGAGCTGAATTGAATTGGCCGGAAAGAGAAGTGATTTCATAGTAATGGATTTTAAGTTGCTAGAAAATATGAATGCGAAGAGGCAGACGGTGTTGGCATTCCTCAGCCTTTATGGACGCAACGGCAACATCTGCGTCCTTAAAATGAGTAAAAAAAAAGAAAAAGGAAAAGAAAAAGGAAAGAAAGAAAGAAAGAAAGAAACCGAGCTGCTCCCCTTGGTGTTCAACAGCGCAACCATTGGAATGAAGACCGTTACCTGATATCGCTATATAATATCTGGGCGTCGGGCTCAACGGGGTCTCCCTTCTGAGCCTCACAGATATCCAATTTTCCGATAAACCCAACAACAATAGAAGGCGGCCGTACAGATCCATGGAGACGACCCCCTAGGTTTCGGGAGTAATACAAGGCCAAGCCGGAGCCTGAGCCGGTAAGCAATAGAGGCAGACAACCCCTGAAGAAGAGAATTGTAGAAGCACACCCAGGAGCACCATAATAAGAGACGGATGGTTTTTGGCCCTTTCGGCCTCTTGGGTCCCCATCTTACCTGTCTTAGCGTCGTCGTTGTGGTCGTTTTCGAGACTACCACACAGCCAGGGGCCGCGTAGTATTAACGCGTGGATCATCGCCAACTGTCCGCCGTCCAATGATAGGAGGCCAATTCCGCGTATTTGCAGATGTCCCAATAAAATTTCAGCCCATGGTACGAGTCAAAGTCCGCGGCCTGCTCGTAAAACGCATGCGCTCTCGTCCCGGCAACAAAAAACTAAAAACCCAAAAAACAGCCTGACTTACTACAGTCTATCTTTCCATGCGTGCATTTGCTCACCACACAGAGAGCCGGCCGTTCTTTTATTTATGTTCTTTTTTTCTTTCCTCGCGCCAGTATGCAACGTCAGAGACACAAAAAGTCCCGCGGGGGCTGCTTACAGTGGTATGCAAGACCCTTCAATGCGAGTCTACAGTAAAATTAAACAGCCAATAAACAAGTGCTCACCCCCTTCTTTGGTTGACGAATCAATAGCAGAGAACGGCACATCAAGGTAACTGGGACTTCCCATAGCACGCATTCCGCTGCCCCCAAGGCGAACCTAGTCTTTAACATATCTTCAAAACCACCAGTGCGACAAAACACAGCCCGTATGCCTCCTCTGTTCCTTGTCCGGGCGAGCGTGCAGCTTTGCATCCGCTGTACTGTCAAAGACGCTGCCAATGCCCGTCAACTCGTCTGATGGTCCATGTCGTGCTTCGCCCCTTGGTTCTAGCTCGCATCTGGATTCCTCCGGTTTGGACCAGTCCCGCTTCAATGGCCGGCTACACGACCCGTCTGCTCCCACAAACGTAGCTTCACCCGGTGAATGCCCAACGACGCCTGCAACCGGAGACGCCGGCCCCGACGAGCCGTTGAACCAAGCACACATGGAACTTCTCGTCCACTTCGTCTTCGACAAGGACATCTTCCGCCTTGGCGACTCTCGGGACTTTGCCATTGGCCTCCCCATCGCGTTGAAAACGGGTCTCGAGTCGCCCTATCTGCTGCACCAACTGCTTGCCTTCTCTGCCCGCCACCAGGCCTTTTTGCATCCGGAGCGTGCCGCCGCCTACCTGCAGCAGGCCGTATACCTGCAGACAAAGGCCATTTCACTTTTCAACGCCACCGGGCCTGCCGTCGACGAGTCGAACTGCGTGGCCGCCCTCCTCTTTGCCGCAGCCCTCGGCCACCACCTGCTCGCCGACACCCTCAGCCGCCGGGACGACGCCGGCGGGTTGCCCGCGTTTCTGGCTCATTACATTCAGTGCGTGGAGATGCACCGGGGCGTCTTCGTCGTTGCCAGCGCTGCGTGGCCGCTGCTGCTCGCGTCGGAGCTCGAGCCCATCCTGTCCCGCAGCGCTGGCTTGACGTCGCGGTCCCCGCGTGGCACCCACTGCCAACGGCTGCACGGTCTCGTCGACGGTGCGCGCGGGCTGTCCGAGGCGGACACGGAGGCGTGCCGGGAGGCCATTCGCTACCTGCAGGTCGGCTTCGACGCCATGCTGGCCGAGAGGGAAGAGCTGGCCATGCGGCAGCAGATGATATTTTCCTGGAGCTTGCTGGCGGCACCCAAGCTCACAGGCCTCTTGGCGGCGAGACGACCGGAAGCCCTGGTCGTCTTGGCGTACTACGCGCTGCTGCTGCACTATGGGCGTGCGATCTGGCTGGTCGGTGATGCGGGCCAGTACATTTTTTGTCTCGTGGCGGACTATCTGGGCCCGTCGTGGGAGGACTGGCTCGCGTATCCGCGGGAAAGGATAACGAGCGAAGCACCGTCTCTGCTGGAGTATGACGACGCAAAAGAAGACGGCGTAAATTTAATTTGACGCTGCCGATGTAATGATGTCTACAAAAAAAAAAAACCACCCAATAGAAAGGAACGTAAAACAAAACCGGATGCGCCACGCGGCATCAAGGAGAAAACTAAACCAGTCCCTTCTTTTTCTGCTTCTGCGGTTTTCTCAACATAGTGCCCCTTCAATACCTCCCAGTTCAACACAGCCACCAGGTATCCGACCCTTCCCCGTCGTTCTCGCTTTGCAACACTCACCTAGCTTCGGTGGTGTTGGCCGGGATAATGCCGTCAGTTGACTATTCAGGATCGTCATAGAGCTCACTGAATCGCTTCTCCGTCCAGTCAAAAACGTTGTCGTACTTGAACCCTTTGGCTCGGAAGAGACTGCGAAAAAGATTCCGAATATAGACATAGTCTGGTTTTTCGGCGAACGGGAGCGACCGGACGTAGTCCATGTACCTAGTAAATGCGCTCGGAAGACCCTCACAAAGCTTGTCACTTGCCATGTCCATCTTCATCCCCATGGCCATGTTGCGCGGGTCCTTGTTGTGGTGCGCCGGACGCGCCCATGGCAGTGTTCCCCGTAGAAAGTAGATGAGAACATAGCCAAGTGATTCGAGATCATCTGCCCATGAATGTTCTATTTTGATAGAAAAAAAAAAGGGGGGATTCACACAGGCTGTCAGCAGGAAACGAGGAAATGGGTTGCAGTCCCTTCAGGGTAGATTTACCACGACCTCGGTGGTTGTTGATGCTGGCATATGCCAAGGTGGCAACGAAAGGAAGACTGCTGACTTTTCGGGCACGTTCGTCGTCCTTGAACTCCTCGGAGACGCCAAAATCAATCGCGTAGATTGTGTTTCCAAAGCGCCCGACGCCCAGGAGGAAATTCGAGGGTGTGACGTCGCGGTGGACATAGCCTTTCGAATGGATGTATCGGATGCGGGCAATCATCTGGTCGGCAACGAGCAGGACCGTTTTGAGCGAAAAGGTGCCGCCGCAGTAACGGAGCAGATCCCCCAGAGACGGCCCAAGAAGCTCGTGGACGAGGACGTCGTAGTCGCACTCGTCGCCATACCACACCACGCGTGGTATGCCTGCACCGCCCGCCAGAATGTCGTAGATGTCCTTCTCTTTCCTCAGGTGCCCGATTTCTTCTCGGTCTTGGCTCAGCTTCATCGCCACCTCGGTGCCCGATGCAAGGTCCGTTCCTGTGTTTTCGTTTCAGCCTTCGATTTCTCCCTGTAGCTGGTGCCATGTGTATGGGAGCGTGTTACCCAAGTAAACGAGGCCGAAGCCCCCTTGGCCAATCTTCCGATCAACGCGGAAGCGTTCGTCAACCAGAATGTCCTGCGAGAAAGCAGAGATTAGAAGTGTTGGGTCCCGTCGACGACATCACCGGAACTTTGTACCTTCATCGAGGTCGCTTGTTTGTAGATATTCGCAGCGGCAAGATGCGAAGACGGATGCGCTGTGAAATTATAAAAGTGTTTTGAAGAGAACGAAAGATATGGCAGTCAGCCACGTGGATGTGGTATTTTGTCCTTTTCTGTTCACAAAAACCAGGAGACTAAACTCTTTTTTTTCCCCTTGTAAACTTCTGCTTCCCTTTGTACCACAGACTGCCGCATCCGGCGCCTGGCTTGCTCAGTCGCTATTGACAGCGCCACCTCCCACCACTTTAGACAACAAAGAAACCGTGGCTGAATTTGTGGCACGAAACTCGCTGCCCCGGCCGAGGTGGCCTATGCACTAGGAGATATTTGCACTACTGTGAAAAGATTTGTTTTGAAGATGCTAGATCCCTTTTTCGGTCGTCCCCTCGTCGTTTTCTTCGCCCCCCTTTTGTTTCTATTACTATCAACATACGACGACTCGCCAGATATAAATGGAGTCGCATGCGTAATCAAAGTCTGCGATAAGCTTCCGTCCTTCGCTCAGAGCATTGCCGCCATTCTTTACGACAACAGCACACGCCGCCGTTGCCAGGCGACTCACCTCACCCCAGCGAACCACCGGCGAAAACTAAGCCCCCACAGGAGAGGAGCAAAGGAGATCTTGTCCAATCTGCGGAGTAAAGGTGATGGGTTAGCCTTGCGAACCAAGAACGGGGGGGTGGAACACAACGAGACGTAAACTTTGGCGGGCTACATACGACGGGAAGTGTGCAACATTCAGCAGTCTTGCCGATTGCAGCACAAGTGGCAACGAAGTTGGCAACGCTGGTGGGAACTTCCGATGCTGTATTTTCGCCGTTAGCACGGATGTTTTCATTCTGTGAAGGGCCATGTCCCTCGGTATACAATAATGATGAAACAAAAACGTACGGTTTCCGCAACTCAAATCAATGACTCCAAGCACATCGGTAGAACAACACTGTGCCGTGCCCTCCAGGCCGCTGCAGGGGATATATTGTCTGCCCTCCAACGTCGGAGCCGCAAGGGCCGTGGCAGCCAAAAGGGCAGTGAAGGCTGTGGCAATGAGCTGCATCTTGAGCAAAGTATTTATGGTGGTTTTTAAGATGTTGGCAAGGTAGGATACTTGCAGAAAATAATGGGAAGAAAAAAATCACTGAAATAACGGAAATAGGAAGTAGGGGATTTTTCTCGTTCAAACCGGCAACAGAAGAGAAACAAAACTCACCAGTCTTATACCTCGACTTTGAAGAGACAGAAAAGATGAGACCATGACGTCGCGACGATTCGGTCTTCCTAGAAAATTTCTTGCAATTACTACCATCGTTTTTTGGACTCTAATCCTACCCTCCACCTATCGACAGGGATTTATCCTTTCGCCACAAGGTGTATCGGTGCGCGAAACCTGCAGGGGGCTGCTATTCTTACAAGTACGGGATGGCATGACTCGTCACTCTGGCGGTCGACGGTGCAAATGGGGCTGCCCCGTGCCGCGATTTCCACTGCCTAAACAAAGAGCCTGAGATGTGTCAAGATACTGGTACCACGCCCAGCAACCAGTGTGCCAGTCACCATGTCAGCGAGTTGCCCACTATCTGTCCCTGACGCCACTGCCTTGGTCCAAGGAACGAAATACGAACAACACTGCGCATTGGGTTGTAACGCTGGACGGGCGGTATATGACGATCCCATGTTGTCGGTGTAAGTTGCGGCCAGCCCGTTAAACACTGCCGCAATAGTGGCAAAACTTGAATCGTAGATTTTTTTTCCTGCCGCAGCTGCCTGGTTACGGTGTGTATGTTCCCTTTCTTTCCCCTCTCTCCTTTTTCTTTTTTCTGAAGTGAGATATGCGATCCATCGCCTTCGGATTTCGTGGTTGCAAGGTTGAGCGAATTGAGACGAGCCTACGGCTGCGAAACGGGCGCGCAGGTCCTATGCTGGTAATTCTTGGGTGACATCAGAATTAGCAGCAGTTGTTTACAACAGCGGGTAAACGAGATCGGTCATGCAGTGCGTAGAATGATACCTATTTCCCCCTCCATCCCTTTCCAAACCAAATTCTATCCTCGCTGCAAGTAAGAAAGAATCAGGGCGTGGAACACGCGTACGTTGGCCAAACAATGTTGGACATGGTCCCGGAATGTTTTCTCCTCGTATTGCTCCGTTTAGTTTCTCGCTATGCGCAACAAACCCCGGGTTCTCTGAGTAACGAACATTGGAAAAAAGGGCTCTCAAACCACATCTCAACAACACCTCTTAAGGTGAATGCGGAGTCATCGTACGTGTACCGACTTGCGGCGAAAGTACTACATCCATTAAATGTGCAGCCACTGACCCGTCACCGAAATACCCAAGGTAGAAGGCCTTGGCACCGCGTGCGTCATTTGGCTTGCCTACGTCGTCGATGCGAAACTTGCCCAAGCAAACTGGCGCAGGTCTCGCCCCATCTTCATGCTCGAACTGAGGGCCGCACATGAAGAAGCTTCCGTTTAGGCACTTGTGCCGCCTGAACGACGGAGTGACACGCACAACGTTGTCTAAGTAGACTGCGGACACAAAATACTGATACACGGAACGGGCTAGATATCCAGTGTGGAGGAATAGGCCGCAGCGAAGGAGGGTCCGCCTGCTTGGTAGACAGCTTTCGAATCCCATGCGGCGTGACGTAGTAGTGGACTGGCGTTGGTATGTTGGCTGGCAAGCAGCGGATGTGCCGGGAACAAACCTGCTTGAGATTATCCGAGTTGGCCAGCTCGGCTGGGAGCGCCGGCTCAACGACCATGCCGTGGCCGTGATTGGGCAGGAGAAGAAGGCTCGTATAAACGTACTCTTCGGCGCGACGGCCGAATAGTTCGACGAAAGCACTCGGTCTTGCCTGGCTGGAAGTACACGAAGACACAAAAACCCTAATACCGGTGAATCAGAAGTGCCATGGTGGCGGGACAGCACCATGTCCGACGGTCTGTCGTTTCCATCGTGCGCGTACATCGCAAGAGCGTTTCGGCACGCCAATAGCCAGAATCACGAGTCACATTGGGCGCGTTTAAGACCACAGAGGCCATATGCCGATCGCCGCATTCCGTGTCAACAAACCCCGTCGGCGTGTAGTTGATCAACTTCGAAAGATGCCAGCCTGGACAAGGGCCCCTGGGATCCGCCAGACGCTCGCCTTCGGTTTTCAGTCGTGCAATGTATCGTCGTCGGTGTCGTCAATTCTTGTGACACTGCGGATGTTCAGGACCTGTCGGTTGCACCACTGTCAGCGAATTGATGCCGCGGAAAACTGTTACGTTGGTGGATCGCATAGACCCTACATGCACGCTGAAATTCCCAAACATACATCAGACGCGACCCGTAGTCTGTAACCGGAAAATATTGCTATGGTTTTCCACCACTTGTTGTTTCGCTCGTCGGCGACATCGGAAATGGTGGATGCGCTCCCGGCGGCGCACATGGTCGGGGTATGACGGTGTGGACGAGTGAAGAGCAACTCTTATGAACGGAGCCACGCCGAGGCAGATGAGGCCCCAGAAGCTGAGGCATGACTCGTGGTAGCCAACCGTCGAGTTGTTGTCTGTATTTGGTTCGTCGAGGTCATGAACAAAAAGGACCGTGATGCCCGCACGGTAGTCGATGTGATTGAGATGAATAAATCGGTAGCTCCATGGCTTTGATGGCTTTGCGTCGATATCTGCAGGCTTGAAAGAAGATAGTACAGTCAGCGTTAGAGGAGCCAAAACAATGCAAAAAAAAAGAGCTGCGATGATTGAAAGATCTCACCCACGACCGCGTCGTCCTCTTCGTAGGGAAAGCGGCAAAGTCCGCATCACGCTGCGGCGTAATTAAGAAGAGGGTCATCGTCCGAGCTGTGGCCGTCCCGCGTCATTAATGCTGGAATTGTCGCTATCGTTGCTGCCGGACATGGCTGTGTCAGTCGGTATGGGCGTGTAGTCGGTGTTGAGGGTACGACGAGACGAGCGGACGGGTTGTCTTGCGCTGGTAGCACCGCCTCATTATCAATGACCCTATTTGTCCCAGCCACATTCTTTCCTTTTTTTTCGTCGTACTGACAACCCGTGACACAGGCTTTTTGTTGTAACACCGCCTTAGACATTTGCGCCTGGGGCAGCTTAGATGGCATCAGGCAGGATCTGATACTCTGCTCTTCATAGACCACGAATGCTGGGGCTATGAGAGAGGGCTTGAGAAGCTCTCAAAACGATTCCAATTCTTTACGGTGGAAAAGAATCAAAAACTAGACAATATAAAATATCGCAGAACAGTACAGCATCTGAAACAACTCGGCGCAAAATTATGTGTTCCTTTTTTCTCAAGACCATAAGTGGTGGCCTACGTGTGGGCTGGGCTAAGACTTGTGAGTAGTGGCGCGTGACATACGTCGTGCACACACAATACAAACGCATTGCCTGAGATAATAAAACATCCAGCGGCAACCCTCAGCCACGTACGAGCCGTCACTCTCGGCTTCTCTAATACGGGCTTTTCAAAACTGTATCGCACAACTCTACCCTTAACCTATCTGTCACGCCGACAAGTTTTCCTTCTCATCGCTTAGTTTGGCCGAGTTGCGACGCATCGTGCCCCCGACCTCGTGGATGTCGCCGTCACGCAGTGTGCCCTCGGCCTCGTGGATGTCGCGGTCCTGCATCGCGGCAAAGCGCGCGGGCCGGCGCCGGCACGTCGAGTCGTGGTGGCCCACGACGATGAGCGGCGGGTCCTCGCGGTAAAAGGCGTCCAGGTCCTCGAGGGTGCGGTCGGACGTTTCGGGGAAGAAGAGGTAGAGAATAGGCAGGAACGCGGCGTTGAGGACGGTGAAGATAATGTAGAACCGCCAACCCAGGTTCGTGATGCCAACCGGCGTGATCTCGACGACAATGAAGTTGGTCAGCCAGTCCATGGCCGTGGCTACCGCGGCGCCCTTGGTGCGCATGGGCAGCGAGTTGATCTCGGTCGGGTACAGCCAGGGAATGCCCAGCATGCCGAGGCCGAAGCCCATGAGGTAGATGAAGAAAAAGGGCACCGACGCCTTGGCCACGGCGGACGCGTGCGCATAGCCGGCCTTTTCGTTGAAGTACAGCAGTACGGTCATCAGCAAAAAACAAAAGAATTGGATCGCGGTCGACACCACCATCATGATGCGGCGGCCGAAGCGCTCGACTAGGGGCGCCGCAGCAATCGAAGCAAACAGGTACGCGATGGCGGCGCAGGCCGTGATCAGGCGCGCCATGCTGTTGGTCAGGCCCACCGACGTGATCAGCAGCGTCGGCATGTAGTAACTCATGACGTTGATGCCGCCAAACTGCTGCAGCCCTTGCGACGCCGCGCCCAGCACGAGGCGCCGGATCGTCTTGGTGCCCTTGTGCGTGCGGCCGCGCAGCAGGTCGCGCCAGCGCACAGCGTTTTCGATCTCGTACTGCACGCTGTATACAATTTCCTTGCGCTCGGCCACAATGTACGGATCGTCAACCGCCCGGTCGTCAATGTCGGCCAAGATCTGTACGGCGTCCTCGAGGCGGCCGTGCGCAATCAGCCAGCGCGGCGACTCGGGCAGCCAGGGCACGGTCGCGTACAGCACCAGAATGAACACCATCTGCAAGGCCAGCGGCAGACGCCAGGCGATGGCGCCGCCCGCAAACGACAGGCCGTAATTAATCCAATTGACGGTCATGTATCCAAAAATGTTCATGGCCATCTCCAGCACGACGAGCTTGCCGCGCCATTTCATGGACGACGTCTCGGTCTGCCACACGGGCGCCGTGGCCGTGTTGACGCCGTTGCCAATACTGTGAAAAAAAGCCACTTAGTTCCCCATGACATTTTATGCTTGCTTTCTCCCAAGTGCTGCCGCCAGAACCATGTTTGACAATCAACATACCCGCTTACGATGCGCCCGACCATCATATGGGGGACGCTAAACGACGAGGCTTGCAGAATGGCACCAATGGCCATGATGGTCGTGCCCACCAGAATGGTCTTGCGACGGCCCATGCGCTCGCCCACCGTAAAGGCGACGATGGCACCCAAGGTGCAGCCGATGGCGTAGATGGAGGTAATGATGGAGCTCAGGTTTGTCTTGCCCGCAAGGTTGTGCACCGCAAGGTAGTCATCCGAGATGACGACACCGCCTGGAAGAGTTAGTACGGAGTTCCTGCAGAAACGGACAATGAGAAGAGACCAGACAAGCCGAGTGACGCACTGAAAACACCCTGATCGTAACCGAAGAGCGACATATCGGTGGAACATGCGACGGTGATCCAAAAGGTCAACCAGCCGCCTCTGAGGCCGAAGTACGGCTGCTTGAGCCGTGATGTCGCCATGATGGTGGGTGATGATAAGGTGAAAGTGCAGGCGACAAAATTGTTGTGACCGACAGATGATGAGCCGTCGATCTTTGACAGCCGGGAGTGCTGCAAAAAGGAAGGAAAAGAAAAAAAAAAATCGACTCCTTTTTCCGACGCGTCGTCTTTTGTTGATTTCTCCATCGCCATGGTCTCGCGGGTTGGACGTGTCCCTTTATATACCAGACGAGGTTCTCTCGGCAGCAATCGTTTTTGCGCAAGTCTCCCACCAGACGCCTTTCCCCGTCGTCTACACTACGACTAGAGACGCAAGGTACTTTGTACATGGCGTCCTACGCGATGCCTCCGGAATGGCTTGCCACCGTAGGCACTCCGCGTATGCATGCCTCCGGTGTATTGGATACTTTGCCCGTGTAGGTGTGTACATATAAGATGCCGGACGGAAAAAAGATGGAGTATGGGGTCGGTTGTGGGGCGCGTGGAGCGCGTGGTGCGCGCGGCAGCCACACGTACCATTTTTTGTTTATTTTTATTTTATTTTATTTCTAAACGTTGTCCATTTATTTTCTACTTCTCTTTCTCCCGAGGCCAACAGGGGAGCACGAATCGTGGGCTGCGTGCCGCCGGACCGTGCAAGCCGGCAGACAAGTGGTCAGAGACCTGTGAGTAACAGAACCTTTTAGAGTGGCCAACGACCATCAGAGAACTTCTGCGAGCATACGGAGTACATTCGTACCAGGCTCAGCATCGTCCAACGTCCTCCTCCGTGTAGCCGGACGCAGTGTTTGCTTTTGTAGGAACTAGCGGTCCCATTTGTTTTTGGCTCGGCGCCTGCAGAAAACAGGCTTGAAAGAATTCGTAGTGGACCCAACGGTCGTCCACCTGGTCCGGCTTGTCTCCACCGGGCGGAGTAATACGGCACGACGCCGTGTTTGTCTGGCACTCGACGGCACACGGAGTAGTACCGAAAGTCCCTGAAAATCCGCCGAAGCAACCATTTGGAGGGTGTCCTTGCGCCGTGGCCGTGACGTCATGGTGGATCCAAAAAACCGGGCGCAGTGTTTTCTGTTTTAAACCCGGCGCAATGTCGTACGGAATACCGTAGTGAGATATGGATCGTCGCGGCGATGCGGAGGTTGCAGGCAAAGAACGAGCGTGGTCCGGGGCAGACAAAGATGGGGCGCATGAAATGGCCTGCAGACGGTCTCTTCCAAGAGGCCGGGCTCGGAGTCGGCTTCTGGGGAAGAAGAAAAAAAAATTCAGAGGCACAACGTCAAGCAAAAAAAAGGTTGCCAGCTGGAGACGCCCGTCCCAGTGACAAACTCTAAATGCACGTAAAACATGTTTATTGTGAATTCACTCTGCCAGGCCACGCATGTTCCAACCTTTTTCTACGGCCTGGAATACTCAGATAGGCTGGCCATGGGGACGAGGTATAGAAACTCGCAGAGACGAAGTAATGAACTTCCTTCAGCCTTGAATTTTGAATTTTAGACTGAAGTTTTTTCAAGCTGATCAGAAGTTGACTCTAAAGTTGTCCACGATAGACAACCACTGCTCTTGGCCTTAAATGTCTAGTAGGATCCCGCATGCATGTGTAGCCACAACCGTAGGGCAACTATGTACGCAATTTGTAAGCCATACGCTGTATTTGTCTCCAATGCCCCATGCCGTGTGTCCTAGTCCTAACTTAGACAGATGCCTGCAATTGTCAAGAGTGTCCAATGAAGAATGCACAAACATCGCCCCAAGGTGCACCGCTTTACCAATTGAACTTTTGCTGATCGTATCCCGTCGCTGAGGGCAACTATACCCACGACAGGTGTGCCACCTGGAACAACCTTGGCCGCTGTAGGTATACCGAGGAAACGCTGGTAGTTTGCTCCGAGTATGAGTGAATGGCGATGGATATCAGTGGGAAGTACGACAATGCCGGAAACGTGTCGGTCGAGCCGTTTGTGAAAACAAGGACTGATTCAGAGACGTGCCTCATATGATTGGCAAACCGCTGCCTTTTGCATCCATCTCACTCACCCGCTTCCTGCACGAGGGTCCCTTTATTTTTATATGGCTGAGATCCTAGTTCGTTAGGTCTCAAGCCCGTCCCTGACCCTTGGCTTATTATCCTCCCGACTGTAGCCAGAATGATTGCTGAAGTGACACGGTGCGGTTGCTGTATCAAGAACACATCCTGTTGTCAACAAAACTATTAGCAATATGGATGAGAATCAATCAGTGGATACTGAATTTCAGTTTTGAAGCACCTGTGGATTTTTCGAGACCTGCTAACATACGAGAGAACAACGTCGGAGTCTCGGTCATTGTTTACCTAAAGTACATGTACTCCGTACGTGATTTTTTTTTAGTTTTTTTTTTTGTCGGAGTACAACAAGTGCCCAGCCCCGGCATATCATGTGACTAGATATTGAACCCGGAATCATCAAAGGCTTCAAATCCCACACTTCCGATGTTCACAAAACAACATCACATACCAACGATAGGGGGCCACCGCCTTATCTACGTTTTCTTTCTCCTCTCGGTTTTTAATTTTGCTTTTTTACACGTCACTCTGCTGCGGGATGTCCCCATCGGCACAGAGCCATCGTCACCAAACGCCTCTGGAAGACATAATCGACTTCTCGCCGCAGACGCCTCTGAACAATGCCGAACGCACCCGGGCTAGAAACACGTTCAACCGCGTCGTGGAGCATTTTGAAAGCATCGATACTGATCAAACAGGGAACATCGGGGGTGCCGCGTACAGCCAGCCACGTTTAATCCGGTGCACATACGACCATGCACTCTCAGACGAGGCTCGCGACACCTTTCTATGTGCATTTTTAAAAGCCTTGTCTCTGCCCTTGACGGGTAATCAGCAATTGAATTTCAGTGAACTTGATATGTTATTTAGAGGGTTCGCCGAGTACTTGATGGATAACTTTTTTCTGCCACGTATGTTCTTGTCGTCTTTTCCTGTCTTTCACCCGTCCCCGTTTCTCCCCCTTCAACTCTCAGCGGCGTTCGTCGTTCAGCGATTATCCTAACTCTTTTCTTAGTAAAAGCATCAACCAGGCAAACGCCACAACCTACGCCGATCTACCCTTCCGCCGTCCTGCGAGCGCAGAGTGGAGCACAAACCTCCAGCGGAACGCCGGAGCGGCTTTCCTCGCTTCGGGGCGCGTGCCTAGTTCGTGATCGCCACCGCTGCGTGATCTCTCGTCAGTTCAGCAATACCGAATATATCAGGCGGTTCAAACAGCATGGAGCCGATGCTCGCGACGATGACAACGTCAGTTTCACCTAACAAGACGTGAACCAACTCGTCTCGTTAGAAGTGGCCCATATCCTTCCACATTCTCTAATGAAATCCAATCGAGGAGGAGACTTTGTAACTTCTATACATTTTCCCATTTCTTTATTTTTTTTACATCATATTTCTGAGCTAACTGGTGCTGCTCCCGATCTAGGACAAGCCGCGCGACACGGCGTTAGCAATTCTCAGCATGTTCGATAAAAATGTGGCGCACTGGATTGAGGGTGTTGACATTGATCGACCGCGCAACGCCCTGACTCTTTCGCACCACTTTCACCAGTATTTCGGAGCATTCGAGGTGTATTTTGAAGCGGTTCCAAACGAGCTCCATACCTACCGGATCCAGTCTTTCCTTCCCCCGCCGATGCTCGTCGGTCTCGGCTTACCGGTAACCCGACAACTTTTTCTCACCGAAGACCACACAATCGACCCTCCATTGCCACGTCTCCTTGCTGTGCACCGGGCGATCGCGCACATTCTTCACCTCTCTGGAGCTGGCTTGTATATTGACAAGCTGCTGCGAGACATGGAGGACAGTGTCGTGCGGTCGGACGGTTCCTCGGAGCTCGGCCGGATAGTGACCCTTGGCCTGAAAGGATGGCTTGATAACACTGTATTTTGATAAAGGCGGAATGGCGTAGAGCATTTTGATACCCCTGTTTGTTTCTTTTCATTGTTTATTCCTCTCTCCACTAGAAGTGTTGGAGAAGTTCGGTAGATTATTTAACATCCAAGTCTCCTGGAGGATGGATTAGGAAAAAAATGTTTCCCCTTTTTGTGCAGATAAGAACGGTATGTTCGACACCATTGTTCTCTGCGGTTTCTATCTAGGAAATGAGGCAAACGACAGTCGGGAGGGCACGCCAGCAGGTTCATGTATGTCACAGCACAGCATCCAGAAGAAGTGACTCCAGTAGTAGAAGACACAAAGCACCATGCACCATGTGTGCCATAAAGGAAACGTATTCAAGTCAGACATTGGCAAAGACCGCGGCATAAGCGCTCCTGCGGTGTTCTGATCTTCATAACCTAGGAAGCAATTGTCAAAGCAACGCGCGCCCTTTCCAACAAAAAATAGAATACGCCCCGCAAAGATATCGCAGCCAGCCGAACAACCCTTCCCTCAGATCACGCAAAAATCGCAAGGCAGTGGGCACGGGACGATAAAGCAGAACCGCCCGGGACACATCTCGCTCCGGCCGCCACGGAGGTGCACGCTTTCGGCGTCGTCGTGCGGGCGTTGCGGGTCTATCATTCAGTAAAAACACGTGTCAGTTGCGACTCTAGGCTACAGTAAAGTGAAAGCTAAGGAGGTGTGTGTGTGTGTGTGTGTGTGTCTGTGTCTGTGTTGAGGTACTCATTGGCTTGGAGGCGGGCGGCTGGGTCAGCTCAATTGCCGCGCCGCGCTCAGGGTTGCCGGCGGGACGAGAGTCTTCGGCAGCGAAGATTGTCGGTTCGTTCGAAGGCATTGTACTTGTGCGTTGTGGAAATGAGTGTCTAGTTGGACGCGTGGGATTAAGAGAAATTGATAAAAAAAACAAGAAGGAGAGTGTGCGAGTGTGCGAGGAGACAAAAACGTCGAGAGCTGAATCGAAAACGGGCTGAAATACGAGAATCCAGACCGTCCAAGCCTCATGCAGCTACCCACCTCGCCGCGGGCACCAATCCCGTTGCCGGATCATGGCGCGGCGGCACAGCAAGGCACTGACGTATGGCGACCAGAGACAAGTTTGGTGAAGCTAAAAAAACGCCGCAATGTTGGTGGGAAAGTCCAGGGACGAAAAAAATGGAGCGTATCGCAGCCATTTGAAGCGGGAATAACGTGACGAAAGAAAATATGTATTTAATAACTGTGCATAATTCTCCAAGCACCAGGGGCATAAGAAAGCAGCAAGCCAATTTCTACGTATCCATTACTTTTTTTCCCGTTTTTTTTTAAGCCGTCCTCTCGCCCAGCGGTCGCCTGACAAAGACGTTGCGTTCCCAACCGTCGATGTCGTCAATCTGCACCTCCCGGACCAGCTGGTAGCGGCCTATCGCGGGCAAGATCTTGGCCCAGAAGACCCAGTAGACGCCACCGGCAGCAATCAAGCCGAAGCCTACGACGCAGTGAATGTAGTAGGGCAGGTGCTCGTAGACGCTCTGGCCGGCCGAGGGCGGCACAAAGGGCGCCACGACGAGGTAGACGTTGCTGAGGAAGAAGAACAGCACGACGGGCCATGTGGCCTGGATGGGTGGGTGCCAGTTCCACGCCGTGCGGCGAACGTAGAGATACAACAAGCCGGCGGAAACAAAGGCGTTGACGATCGCAAGGGGGTACGAGATGAGGCTGTGAGATTGTTTTAGTATTGTTTCTTTTTTTTTTTTTTTGATCTAGCGTAGAAGACGAAAAGATGAGGCGGGAAAACAAACTTGAGAATGAAATTGTACGCATCGCCGGGCGGCGGCGCCAGCATGATGATGACGGACACGGCCCAGTGCTCAAAGAGGCCGGCCAGGGGCGCATTGAAGGGCCGGTTGCTGGCCCACAAGCGCGAAAAGGGCAGGATGCCCTCGCGGCCGAGCTCCTGCACAAGGCGGCCCTGCGAGAAGATGACGCTCATCACGTTGCCGAGGGCGGAGAGGGCCACGAAGACGGACAGCGCGCGCTCGGCGGTGCCACCAAAGACGTTGCGGAAAAACAGGGCAGCCACGAGCTGGCCGGACGCCACCATGTCCTCCTTGGGCACGGCCGCAAAGTAGGCGACGTTGACCAGCATGTACAGCACGCCGATGACGCCGATGGCGAGCGGCGCGGCGACGCGCAGCGTGCGCACGGGGTTCTTGGTCTCGCTGAGCGCGTAGTTGGCGTTGCTGTAGCCGATGTAGCTCCAGATGACGTTGTACAGGGCCATCACGACGCCGTAGGCGCTGCCGGTGGTGCCCTCGAAGGCGTGGCGGAAGTTGTGCGGCTTCTGGTCCGCCGGCAGCTTGACGCGGCCGGCCAGGGCGGCCCAGCCGGCGACGACAATTAGCAGCACGATGACCAGCTTGATGCTGCCCAGCAGGTTCTGCAGGCGCAGGCCCCACTTCAGGGCGGTGCCGTGGATGAGGAACGCGCTCGTGATGCAGGCCAGGCCGACGGCGCGCTGGTTCCAGCGCGTGACCTCGACCTGGGCCGCGTGCAGGATGTACTCGCCGAACACGACCGAGTTGCCGCTGGCCCAGCCGAGCAGCACGACGTAGCCGGTGTAGCAGCCCGTGGCCAAGAAGGCAGGGCGGCGGTAGACGAACTCGAGGTAGTTTTTCTCGCCGCCGTTCTTGGGGATGGCCGTGCCGAACTCGAGGTAGACGGCGGTGCCGGCGGCGGCGATGAGCATGCCGGCGAGCCAGATGAACAGCGACAGGCCGACGCTGCCGGACAGGCCGACGATGGTGCCGGGCGTGGCGAAGATGCCGGTGCCGATGACGCGGTTCACGATCAGCATGATGGCGGAGGGGATGCCGATCTGGCGCTTGGCTTCGCGGGCGTGCTCGATGCGGCCTGCCAGATGGAAAGAAAAACACACGTTAGCTAGCCCTAAAGAAAAAAAAAAAAAGAAAAAAAAAGAAAAGAGACAAGGAACATCCGCGCAAGTGTGTCTGCCTCACCAACTTCGTCGCTGGACCGCCCTTCGGCGTCGATGTCTGCATGGCCGTTGCTTTTGGCAAAGTCTGGCGGCGGTAGGGGCTGCCCCGTCGGGCCCGGGTCCGATATGGACGACGAGGACAAGAGTGCCGTCATGCTGTTGGTGCGGGAGATGGTGTCTCCACTCAGAAGAGGCCTAGAAAAGTGATACTGGTAAGAGACACGCAAAAGGCCATCAGGAGGCGAGAGAGAGGAACAACGGCATGGCTCTCCCAGACAATATGGCGTCCAAAGGCGACTTATACTCGTATGCGGCAAAAACTGAGAAAATCACAACCTACGTTGTCTCCATAGTCGCCACCTGCTCGGCCCTGTTCGTTCTGGATCAAAGGGAATAAAATAAAATAAAATAAAATGAAACAATAAAAAAAATACAAAGAAAGGAAAGGGAAATAACGCTTGGGTCTTCTAGAAAACCTAGCACAGTTCTCCGTAGCGGGTACGTGATTAGCCCCGGAAGCTAAGAAAATCCTCGAGGAGATCACAATTCTGATCCGCGATTGCGCCATCACCTCCCAACCGAGGCCAACGGATGAGCCAAGCTGGCGCCATGCTCCACCATCATCCCTCTACGGCCGGGAGCCTGGTTTCTCTGACACACGAGTAGCTGTTTCACCTGCCCAGTTGAGCAAAGAGTCCCCACGCTGTACGGGCCGACAGGTATGGCAACATACTTGTCGTACGTCGTACGTCGTAATTACCCAACTCTTGTTCGCCGCGCAAAAAGACGACATCAAAGTGTATGTTTTCTGCTGCTGTAAAACGCACTCCCTCGCCTCGGCGATGCCGTGAAAAATGAACACGCTACAACACCTCTTTTGCTTCGTGCGGTTACGAGCGCCTTTGCCACGCCTTTTGCTCATTGTTTTATTCATCGTACTTGTTGTTGCTGTAAGGGATAAGGGAGCGAGTGCAAGAAAAAAAGAACACTTCAATTTCGTGATCATGCCGAGGCCCTGCTTAGCCGGTGAGAATATCGTCGATTGCGCAACTCAAGGGTTGAAGGTAGTGATCGTCTGGGGATGGAGTGGTATTACTTGGCAACGGAACAGCCCAACCCGGTTTCTTTCTTTCTTGGATATTCCTACCATCTCAGCACTCTACCGTAACAGTAATTTCCTACGAGTTCAGAACAACCAACATCTGAAGCTCATTGGCGGTGACGAAGCCAACGGCGGAGAACACCTTTGGGCGGCTGTGCCGCCTGTTCATCCGTCTGTCTCTTCGTCCTCCGTCTTGTAGGGCTGATTGTCCCACGGGATGCGGCCGACCTTGTAACCCGGTTCCGGAATGGAGTCCAGCACGAGGCCGCGCTTGACAAAGGGCGACGCGAGCATGTTCAGCAAGACCGTGTCTCCGCCGATATACGGGCCCAGGTAGTCGGCGGCCTTGTACGCGATGTTGTGCCACGCGGTGATGCGGATGTAGATCTTGGAGAGAAAATACGCGTCCTTGGCCATCTTCTCCGTCTTCGTCTTGTACGTTGCAAAGGCAGCGGTCAAGGCCCGTGTGTCGGGCTCCGGATTCGTCGACAGCAGGCTGCGCAGCGCGTTGGTGAGGGCCACGGCGCCCTGCCACCCCTGGTTCAAGCCGAGGCCCGCATTGGGCGTCATCTTGTGCACCGCGTCACCCAGGAGCACGATGCGGTCGTGGTACCAGTGCCGGGCGAACCCTTCTTCCAGGTCCAAGAGGCGGGCCCACTTTCGGAGGGCCCAGAGGTCCCGGAACAGCATGTCCTTGCCCACGACGGGTTGGTCCATGAACGCGTCGGCAAAGGCCCTGGCGTCGTCGTCCGTGTACGGGGTGGACTGCTGCACCGGCTCCGGCAGCCGTTTGTAGGCAAGGAACCAGCCCTCGCGCTCCAGCATGAACACCTGCACGTTCATCTTGTTGTTGCGGGTCTCCCAGATTGTGCCGGCCGGCAGATGCTCGACGCGCGGCAGGCTTCCGGTGAGAAGCTGGTACTGAGCCGGCATCGATGTCTCGCCGTCGGAGCCGCCGGCACCGGACGCAAGACGCAGATCCCGCATGATGCTGCGCACACGGCTGAACACACCGTCGCACCCGACAACAAGGGAACCCTCAACGACGCTGCCGTCGTGGCAATGCACCTTGACGCCGTCTTCGTGCGTTTCGATGGACACCACCTTCTTGCCGGTCAGAACCCGCGACTCTCGCTCGCGGAGCCGCTCGTACAAGAGCCTCAGGAACACCGGCCTCTGGAACAGCATCCAGGGGTGACCATGACTATGGGGATTCGTCAATGTCTGCGTGTTTAGGAGGAGGCCCTCTTGTGGCAGTGATTTGCAGGCATCGGTGTCTTTCAAAGTCGAACGTGCAGTCCCAGCCTGAGAACATAAAACAGAAACGGCGACCGGAACGGATATATGGCTGCTGGAACCAGGGTCATCGACTCACCTCCGCTCAATCTCTTCATACAGCGTGTTGTATCCCATTTTTGATCCGTCGGGCCACTGGTTGTACTTATCCTTCATGGGCAGATACACCTTGCGGCCCTCCTCGAGGAGGCCGAGCTGGTCCAGGATCCGCACGCCATGGGGCCACAGCGCCACGCTGAAGCCCGCCGGCTCGACCGCCGTCTCGCGCCTCTCCAGTAGCACGTAGTCGATCCCCACCAGCGTGAAGGCGTGCGCTAGGCAGAGACCGACGGGGCCGCCGCCGACAATGACGGCGCGGAAACCCGGGTGTGCTGTGTCCGCCATGGTGGTCGCGGTCATGGCCGCGCAAACACGGAGTCTAGAATGGACGATGCCGACCGGGCGGGTCCGGGTAACGGTTCGCGAATCTCGTTGGAGGCACGCTAATGCAACCACGGCAGTGGACAGAGATAGCGCCGGGAGATGTTTTGGTGCTTCGACGGGGGTTGATACACCACAATGTCCGCCAAGGGGTTTCGACTGGCGATGTGTATGCTCTCACGATGCAGTTTGACAAAGTACGCCCGCCTCGCTTGCGCCACGTCTCAAGCTTACTTGTAGGTTCGTTTTCGTCTCACCGCAGAACCCGTGCGACGCCGCACTGCTTACAACTTGTGCTTATGCCCATTTCGCTCCAATCATCGGTTCTGCAACGTTATTCCGTCGTTTTGTCTTGAGCGCTGACATAAAAGAAACGAAGGTGACTGGTTTTGTTGTAAGCGGTTTCAATGTCAGCGATGTATCCCTGCGAAGACAACGTGAAGGTACGCATCACAGAAGGACAGAATACAAGAGAAACTTAAATATCAACGTACGAGAAAAGTGGATTTTTGAGACGTAGCTCAAGTTAATATAACTAGAGTGAGGTATGGCACAGATTATGATTTCATCTAAGAATGGATGTAAGCAGGTATATCAACTCCTGACCCATCTTCTGGGCATCATCAACTAGTGTAACTTTTATCTCTTTCGGCGAATTCAGAACCTGCCATCGTGCACCCTTCAGCGGGAAAACGTAAGCTTCTTCTGAGTTGAATAGATGAAGTGGTCACCGGCGGTGCCAGCAGTGTCGGCTGCGACGCCATACAGCTCGCAGAAAAACACTTTCGGGAAGCGCCGTTCTCAGCGCCGTTGCTGTCGGCGACGGCTCCGTCGAGCTCGGCGTGAAGGTCCCATCTCGTATCCCCGGATGTCGGCACGTCCAGCAGCTCTTTCCAGCACTGAACAATATGCCCCATTGGGCAACGTTATTGCCTGTTGGGGGCATCTTCAGAAGGGCCGGCCCTATCCTCTCGCTTTTCCAGCGCCGTGGCCCGCATTGCACCTGCCACTTTTTCAAGACCATTCGTTGTATTCCGTGAAGCCTCCGTCATTCCATTCTCTCCTATGTCCTGCTGTCCAAATACAACACAAGTACCAATCTCCGTATTCGACTTCGTTCCCGTCTCCGCCCTCACTTGACGGTAAACTTGGCGCCCAATTTGAAAAATATTCCCGAGAGGCTCAGCGTGTTTACATCGCGCAAGTCGTTGAGGCTGGCGAAGAGATCGAGGGAGATGAAGTGCGGGTTGTTGGGGGATGGGGCCATGGTTTTTAGAAAGGCTTTGATGTCACGGGGCGCAGGCCGGTCATTCTTGCCGGCGCGGAGAGCTTGCTCGACATTGTTGTGCATCGCATCGAAATTCGCAGATCTCTTGACGTCCTGTTCCACATCTGACATGTATTTCACGTCCATCGCGCGAAGGGTGCGTAGGCAGGCCATAAGCAGGCTGCACACGCCAGCAGCGATGGCGGTGGCGACGGAGCTGCCGCTAATATGCTCGGTGGAGGTGGCCAGGAAGGGAATGGCACCGACGGCGACGTCCTCACTGTTGATGCAAAAGTCGTACTTTTCGTTCGGCTTGGCGTCGTCGGTGACATTTTCATGCTCCAACTTGCCGTACCTGTTGCAGCTAGCCAGGCGCAGCATGGATTCGTCGATGTTACCGCCGAGGTTCAGCGGGTACACCTCGGTGCCGATGCGTGCGCCCTCGTCGTGGTGGCTGCACACGACGAGAATCCCGCGCTCCATGGCATCCTTCACGGCTTTGATAAACGGCTCGTAGTATTCCGTTGTGGTGAAGCTCATCGAGATAATGTCCACGTTCTTGCTGATCGCCCAGTTGACTGCAGCCGTGGCGCGCGCCGCCGAGTACCCGTAGTGGTTGTCGGCTATCTTGGCCACAAACAACTGACACAGCGGGTCGATGGCGCACACCAGGTTGGCCATCTGCGTGCCGTGCGGGTTCGACGCCAGGTACCACGGGCTCACGCGGTCCTGCTCGTGCACAAATGACCGGCCCTCACAGACGCGTGCCCACAGACTGTCAGTGGTGAGAAAGTCGGGGCTGTCGAGATGCTGCTCGCTTCTGCTTCTATTCTTGCCGCTGGGGCTCTCGCTGCTGATTTTTTCGGTGTTGCTGGGGTCGTCGCCGTTGTTGCCGTTGCTGTTGTGTATACCCGGCGTGTTCGGCGGGTCCATGCTCAGAATGCCATTGTCGATAATAGCCACTTTGGTCGGCTTGAATTTCCTGCCATCCGTGTGGCATTCTTCGGCCTTTTGGCGGTAGTACGCAATGAACTGTGCCAGGCGTGATGATAAGTGATGAATGCTGGTGCGCAGAGAGCGATCAGTAAATCAGGACACAGAAAACAAAGAGGATGACGGGACAGAAAAAGACATGTACAACCACGACATATGCAATGAACAGAAACGTACATCTCTTTCAGGCGTGGTGTCTCGGTCTGAGCCATCCAGAATTGCGGCTGGACGTCAATTTTCATTTCTGGCTTGCGGCTCATCAGCTTGGCGGCCTCGTTCCGAATGTACTTGAGGATCGCGTCGCATTGCTTTCTTGTCGTGAGTTCCTGCTTTCGTATTAGCTTCTATTGCTCGTTTGCTTCTTGGTGCTTGATTGTTGCGCGGACAGGCGCCGTACCTTGATCACATTAATATAGACTTGTTTCAGCTTTGTCGACGGAAGACCCTCCGCGCCGAACCAGTGGTCCACGGCCGATCGCCGGCCACCCGTATAGAGATGCAGCTGCGTGAGATACGTCTTTGGCGTAGTCTCTTTGTTGGACAACCTGGCAATCCTGCCGTCCCGGAACGTTCTGTTCTTGTCGTCCTTGGCCGGTTTTTCATTGTCGACGTCGCAAGTCAGCGAAACGTCGTTTATCTCACCGTGCGTCTCGAAGATTTTGATCGAGAGGTCGAGGATGCGCCAGTCGAGCTTTTCGACACGGAAGCGCCTGACCACCCGGGCAATCTCGAGCTCGTCGTGCGGGTGTGCCATACGGTCGGGCACGCGCAGCGTGATGATGCGGCGCACGCCGTGGTCCTGAAGCCACTTGAGCATGTCCAGGACTTCGGTGTGCGTGTGCTCCAAGTGCGACCTCTGCTGGTTCTGTGCGGCTGGAGTTTGCGGCTGGGTGTTCCGGTCAAGCGAAGAAAACTCGGCGTATCGAATCGTCTCTTCGTATCGAATCAGGCTCGAGCTCTGCGCGTCCCGCGGCATCGAGGTGACAAAGTCGGCCACACTGGTGCCGTCGATTATGAGACGGGACATGTCAAAGTTGATTTCGCGCTCTGCGTATACTTGAATTAATGGACGCACATGGGATAGGGATACACAAAAGAAGTGAATTGTCCTACCAGGTTCTGTGGTGTGCTCTGTCAGTAAGATGGCATTTCCAAAAAAACAATAAAGACGTGTGTATAAACTGGCTCTGGAATAACTCACCTCCTGATTCTCGGAGAATCGTGAGCAGCGTCTGCGCATTCTCGGCGTGCTTCATGGCGCAGTAGATCAACGCAGAGCGAATTTGTCTCCACTTCGCGTCGTCCAGCTTTTTGACATAAGAGCTCTCGGCGAGCTTTGTCTCGTTGTTGTACCACAGCGGATAGCACCCTCTAGCCACTTTTCCGTCATCTGGTTCACTGTTCGCACCGTCACCGGCTGCATCCGTCGTTGAAGGCTGTTCTTTTTTGGGCAGCGTGTTGCCGTTGCTGTCGATAAAGACAAAGGCGCGCGTAACGGCCAGATCCGGTTTCTGCCGCAGCAGCGTCTCCACCAGCGGCTGCTGTTGGTAGAGGACCGCCATATGGAGAATGCCGGGGATGCCGTCGAGATAGGACGCGAACTTGAGGGACGCAGATGATGGAGGCGTGTTGTTGCTGGCTTGCTGGCTGGCATTTTTGTCCTTCGGGGCCTTCTGGGAATCCTTGATGTTCTCATTGTCTGCGTAGGCGTGGAGAATGTCACTGTTGTCGAGCAGATTGTTTTGCATGAGTGCTGTGAGGACCTCAGGAGATCGAAGCACCCTCACGGGTGCGCGGGACAGGATCTTGTGCACCAGTACCCGGCGCCGGTCCCTCCTGGATACCCTGCGGCCATTTTGGGAGAAGTCGTGCGCTTCATTGTTCCTGTTGTCGACGTCTTCGTTGTCGTCCCCCTCGTCGTCATCATCGCCATCGGCCATGTCGGGGTCCATCCACAGATCGAGCGCCTCCACGACGCGGTCTTGCGCTGTTAGAAGCTCGCGGTGATCAACGGATGCAAGAACAACTTCAGCTAGGTCTAAAAGGGGATCTTTGACGATTCGTCTGAGCAGATAAGTGTCATTGGACTCGAGGAATCCGGGCACCTCGCGCAACACTTGCCCAAAGGCGGACTCGGCCTCTTTGTGACTGGTAATGATTGCCGAATGCAGGTTATCGACGTCGCGGCGAACGTAAACCTCAATGTCCGTCTTCGACTTGTACCGGGAAATTAGGTCCTTTGCGACCCTCAGCAGAGCGTCAACGTGCAAGTAGCCCTCGCACACAGCGATGGAAAATAGATCGTTTCTCTTGCCGTAGATGTGTGGCTCTTTCGTTGTCTGCGGCGTATCTGCATTGAACTCGGCTGGCGCGTCCACATACGTCCGTTTTGCTCCCGCCGACTTCCATGTACACGACTTCGTCAGTTTTTTGGCCGTGGGAGGATGGAACAACATATATTCCTTCGCACCGTCGCTCTCTAGGATCATTTTTGCAAGCTGGACATGTACGTTTCTGGTGTTCGCGCTGTTCTTGCTGCTCCTGTTTGTTGTCGTGCCGCTCCCTGTACTGAGGATCATCAGCAGCAGCAAATGCCATCGCACGCATGTGTCCATGTCCTGGCTCTCCTCTTTCAAAAACTTTTCGATTGGCTCCAACTGCTGCGTTTTCATCTCCGCTTTGTCGACATGAACCGTGGCATTCTTCGTGGCATCGAGGAGACTCTGGAGGAGGGAGCCAAGCTCCTTTTGGAACCCCTTGTTGTCTTTGTAAGGCTGTTTGCGCCACGCGGCAATGGCCGAATCCAAGGCCGTCTTAGATTGTGCATCCATGAAGATCAACGTTCTGTGTGATGCTTCGTCTTTCGGTTCCCGTGAAGTTTGGTGGTTTTCTTCTCTCGTCCTGCGGTGGAGGAACAACGGATTGAATTTTCACTTATCACATAGTTTTATTGTTGTGTCTTCGGCCCCCTCTCTCAAATTTATCTACCCCTCACAGGATGCAGTAGTCTGGTCAATCGTCTTCATGTACAAGCCAGTACTAACAAGTGACTTGAACTACCAACTATTGATTCTGGCGGTTCAGCAGTGTCCGAATCACCAGCGCTTGACGCGCCACCTGGTACTCTAATACCTCTATGCGGCTCTCCAGCATCGCGACATTTGTGGCCATGTTGTAGTCCCCGCTGTCCCTACCGCCTGCCACCCCCCCGGGCAGACCACGCAAGGCGTCGGAAACGGCACTGGCGAGCAGCCCCTTGTCGTCCAATGGTGGTGTTAATACGTTCCGTTTTTTCGCTTTCAATGTCGGCTTCAGCTCAGCCGAAACCATGTCGGGCAATGGGGCTGCCACTGTTGTCAACGTCGCATTCGGTTCTACCTCTGCACAATTTTTGCCTTCGTCCTGCCTGTTTTCGTTTTCTTGGGTGTTTTCGCTGCCGTCCCCACCAATCGGAGCCTTGTTGTTTCCAGAGCCCGTCTCGTTAGCGCCCGCTTCAGTGTTAGTGCCGGGCGTCCCGTTTTTAGCGCCTTCCGCACCTTCCTTTTTTTCCCATGGCAGGTCCAAACCCGCGTCCATGCGCGACGACAGGAGTTTCTCGAAGTGATTCACATCCAGCATGCTTAGCATTTTTTCGCCTTCAAAGCTGCACACAGCCGGGTTCTCGCCGTCTGGCTCCTTGGGAGTGACGCGCAACACGCATTTGTGTTCTGGGTTGTGACCAAAATTGCGAAGGCCATGCGTCCCAACCCTGGCGGTGATCTTGACCGAGTACTCGCTGTCGTCCTGCCGCGTGAAAAGCAAGTACATCAGCAGCTCGGAAACAATTCCCTCCTGTGCCAGGCTGTTCTGTTCCATTATCCACGACACGCCGTTGTAGTCCCGGTCATGGTTGTCTGTTTTGGCTGTTCTCTTTGCGGTGGAGCCCGAGACAGAGACCGGTCGCGAGTAGTATTTCTCAAAGAAGCGACGCTTGAACGTGGTCGTGGTGCTGCTTCTTCCCTCGATCGCGCCTCCGGCCTGTGGCACACCGCCAGTGAGGCTTAGGCTCGCGCTTTTGTCGTTGGTGTGCTGCGCCGTCGTCTCGTTCGCCTGCGCCGTCGTGGCAAACGGCGCCCAGCCGATGACGCGGGGTCTCTGCGCCCCAGGCTGGCTTGCTTCTGGGCCGGCTCCATGGAGTTCAACTTGGACTCGTGCATATTGCACAGCCCTGTCCGATCCAGTACCGCTGCTTTTGGTGCGTGAATCAAAATGCATTTTGAACACGGCGAACGTCGCCTTGGTGGGAGTGGACACCGTGGTGCCATCCTTGTCCGTGTGGTGGACGACCCTGGTCCCGTCGACCCACAACAGCCGATGCATGGAGAAGGCTTCTGACAAAAGAATGACCGGCCTGTCGTCCGTGATGGGCTCCTCTGTTTTGGTGCGGGCATTGCCCTCGCGGCTTTCCTCAATGCGCTCGAAAAAGCCGATTTTGGCATCATCAGCCAAAGCGTCGAAGGACTCGGCTTCCTCGAGCTCTTCCTGCGTGATCGGGTTGCATGTCGACGACGTCCCAAAAAAATCGTCTCCAAAGATGTCGGGATCAGACATGATGGTGGTCGTCGTTTTGTCGTTTTGTCGTTTTGTCGTTTTTTATTGAATTTTACTGTTTTTACCGAGTTTGCCGCAATGGTCGTATCTGTTGTGTTTTTCTTCACTTTCCTTTCCTTCTTTGCTTTTCATCTTGCCCGGCCATCAAACTCCCCATGCTGTGTTATTTATACAGGGGACGGCGTACATACGAGTATTATTACTCCAAAAACGACGTATCATTCCCAGAATCAAATTCTTTGCACAGCGCTACAACATAAGAGAAGATGATTAGAGCATAGACTCCGTCCGCTAGCAAGGCACACCTTGCAGGGTCGCAACCGGGCACCAACTGCATTTCAGCTGCCATCAATATTACGCACAATGCCCGTTTGGGAGAGCACCAAGGGCCAAGCACCGTATGCAGAAATTATTTGGGATGTACCCTCCACGTACCTGTCAGGTACTACCCACGGCCTGCCCTAAGTTCAAGTTCTCGTGGGCCAGAAACAGAACTGCTTCATCGAACAAGAGCCCTTGCGTTCGACTTCGTTCCCGTCTGTTTTCTCACCATGGAAGGACTACCCCCTGTATATAGACGAAGGACCGACATCGCATGAGGCAATATTGGTAGGGAATCGAGGGCAACAACAACTACAAAAAACAATCCAAAGTCAACTGCAAAGGCAGAGCACCCGCAACATGGCGCAGCTGAACATTCTCATGGAGCCAGCTCCGGGCGTGGTAATTGGAAAGGACGACGACAAAATTACCATCACGATCACCACCAAGACGTCCTCAGATGCCAGCATAGTCGACAGGAACACGCATTCACTTTGGCATGACGCCTATGTGCGCCTCCGCACAGAGCAACCAGAGAAGCTAGATGACTTTCAGAACCAGGCGAAGGAGGTCTTTGGTATACTGCAGAGAAGCAGTAGCTCGAGTTTGAATTCCGCCGTTCCTGGCTGGCACAACATGGCGCCGAAATCGGTGCTGAGAGCCGTCAAGCGTTGGGCTTCCGAGAGTCAAGAAACAGAACCCAAAGGAGACGAAGAAGCAGAAAAGAATGAGATGCGCCATGCCCTATCATCGACCAAAACACTGTTGAGCAAGAGCATCGAAGAGAGCCCCAGTGCGCATTTGGCGTGGGCTGCAGCATGTCTATGCATTCAGGTACGTTTTTCTCCTCTGCAACTCCCTTTCGTGTTCGTCCAGTCTGACAATGATTGCAGAAACTGGCCGAAGGAGATCTTTCCGAAGCCCCAGGTCTTGCCTATATTGCCTCCCGCATCGCATTTTATGACCGGCTATCGCAGCTTGTTCCCAGGAAGCCAAAGGACGACGAAGAAAACGACGACCCCCTCCAAAAGACGCTTGTCGATTTGTACGCAGCCGTATTGAAGCAGCTCATTGTCGTGCTTGTGCTGTCCCACGGACCACGTGAGACGCGTGCACAACAGCAAAAGCAGAAATCCTGGGACAACGCGGGCCTGGGAGGCACAGTTGTGCATTCTGTGATTGCGCTTGAATCTTCTTTGGGTCACCAAAACCGTGACAAAGCACTAGACGAGAGCATCGCCGAACTGGTTCACCTGAGTGCACAATCCCAGGAGCGGGATAGCGAAGATGGCGGGGTTGATCGTGATGTTGGCGAGATGGTCGACATCACAATGAACGATGACGACGATGGTGATGATAATGGTGGTGAGGATGATGACGACGACGAGGAAGACAAAAATTATAGTGATGGCAGCCAGAACGACCAAAAAGAAAACGACGCCAGCAGCGTTAAAGAGGACAATGAAAGCAGCAACGACGTTGAGGAGCTTCCTGTACACAACAAGATCCAGAAACTATTGTGCGTCACACCGGTACAGCCGCCATCGCTACCCCCACAACCACCGCTGCCTGATAATGGCTCGCCGGATGTCCTTGACCGCCTACACACCTGGGCGAAGGAGCAGGAAGCGTACCAACGGTGGAGCCATGCACGCAATCTGGGGTTTTGCAATACTTCCTCAGCAACGGAGGATACCAGGGCTGCCGGTGTTGCCAGTCAAGAAGGTCGCATTCTCTGGGTCCATGGCACAACCGGCACATACACAACGTTGCTCTTGCAAGCGCTCGTGGAGGCAGAGCAAACGAACCGGGACGAGGAACAGGACGGCAAATTACCACGTCACGCCGTGGCACACGCCTTCTGGGACTGGTCGCGAGATATCAACGGCACGTCCGTCGTGTCGGTAGTGCGCGACCTTGTATGGACCGTGCTCATTTCCCAACCGGTGCTGCAGGAGCACCTGGTTAAGGCGGTTGACACGATGGAAAGGAACACACTGTTGGGCGACGACAGTAACATGGCAGAAGCTTGGTATGCCGCGCAAGGCACGTCGTGCGACTTTTACGCCATGCTAGCGCTCTTATGCCGCATTGTGCGTGATCCCAAATTCAAGCCGACGTGCTTTGTCGTCGACTACATGGATGCACTGTTGGGTGACGATGACGATGTTGAGGACGAGGGCAACCCCGACGGGACCCACCGAAGCGGGTCGGGAGGGCCGTCCCGCACCGCACACAAGCGGGCGTGGACCCTCCGCGACCTCATTGTGCTCGTGCAGACGACGTGCCGCCTATCCAACAAGATAGCATGGATTGTGGGATCCTCTTCATCGTTGTCGGAGAGCGGAGGCAAGCCGACGGGCGGCAACTGCCTCCATCTCACGCCCAACGATCAGACGCTCGACGAGGTCACGCGCTGCTATGCCCGAGCCCTCTTGAGAGACCAGCACGCTCTGACGCACCCGCCAGACTTGCCGGATTATTTGGAGCGTGAGCTTACGCGTAAAGCGGGTAGCAATATTGCCTGGATGCATATGGCCATTGGCCTGCTCGGCAGGGTTCGCCTGCCGTGGCATGCGAGGCACGTCCTGGAGCGCTTGCCTGGCAGCGACGAGGGTCTGGGTGCTCTTCTTGAGTGGGTCGTCCGGAGCAGTGTCAGTGGTAGTGACAGTGCCGCCGCTAGTGACAGCGACCGAGCACACGTGGATGCGGTTTTGTACACGGCCGCGCTCGCGTTCCGGCCTTTGACGGTCGCCGAACTGGCAGCACTTGCCAAGCTGCCGAGTGCTGTGGATGTCGGCATTCTCGTCGAAGTTCTAGCACACCCGTTTCTCAAGCTGAAGAATGTGGAAACCAGTGCCGGGAAATCCCAAAACTACGTGTATTTCTCCAGCCGTGCCATGCTGGCGTCCCAACGCGAACGGCTGGCCCAGGACACGCTTGCGGCTGACCTGCACGCCGACATGGTCCGGCGGCACCTACAGTGTCTCGAAAGTCACTACGGCGGGAGCGATTGCGGGGAGCCCTCGCTGTACATGAAACTCGCATGGTTGCGTCATTTGGACCGTGTGGACATTGGCCGCAAAGACGATACAGCTGACCCGTTGACAGAGGACATGTGCAACTTTGTTGAGCGGAACGCAGGCTTATGGCTCCGTGATCTTGAGATGCTCGGAATTCTTTCCGTTGCCCGTCGTCTGCTACAAGACCTGCTCCCATTATGTGGAGGGCAATGTCGACTATCGCCGATGCAGGCCGCGCTGCAGGACATGTTCATGTGCATCGTGCGCCAGCAGATGACGCGCATGTCTCTAGCCGACACCGATCGCTTTCTGCGCATGGCTGGCCACACGAGTGACAACGACGATGTTGAAGACAATTTGCCCGTTTTCCCACAGAGTCCACGCATTTCGCTACCAGAGCTCTTGTCCCTAGATAACGCAGAAGTGGCCCATGCAGCAGCGTTCGTTTCTGCGCTTGACGGCCATACTGACTGGGTCCGCGACACACACTGGGCATATGGGGGCCGGCTCATCATATCCATCTCCGACGACGACACGCTGCGATGCTGGGATCGGGCATCGTGCCGTGTGCAGCATATAACAGACAACACGCTGACCGAATACGGAAAGCAACTATACGTCTCGACAACAGATCCCGACATGCTTATTGCCTTGGCGAGCCAGTCATTTGTGTACTTTGATCTCGCAATTGGCACTGTTCCTGTGACGAAAAAGTCCAATGCCGACATTTCGGCAGAGAGGCTAGCGAAGCAGCAAGTACAACAAGTAGCACAACAAAGACAAGAAGCGGAACAGGAGCAGCTAGAAAAATCGCAGCAGCCAGAGGAACCCGAGAACGAAGACGTTATTTCAGATGGTAGCAACAGTGACGATGACAGCGATGCTACCGACAAGGAGCTCCTATTGTTCCAGGAAGTACAATCTGCCGAGGATGGAACAAACAACATTGTCGTCACTTGTGTCGGGGGCGAAACACGGACACAGCAGCTCGTGTTTAGCATGCCGAACCTCAGTCTGGAAGAAGAGCGCAGCGTTGTGATCGGCTTCAAAGGTCTGCCCTCAGCCATGGTGGACATATTGGAGGAATCCAAGTGCAAGGACGTCGCCATGGCCGACGATATCGGGCTGGCTGCCGTCATTGACGATAATGGAAACGTGGTCTTCTACGACTCCAACACCGCAAAGCGGCAGCAGACGCTATACTGGAAGGAGAGCAAATTTGCGTTCGTATCCTACGTTCTGCTCTGGCGTGTGTTTCTCGTCCATGACGACAGGGGCTACTTGACGTATTACTTTGTCCAGAAACGGGAGGAAAAGGGAAAAGAAGACGCCACGGAGCTACGACCTGTACCGCTTATCCGAGCATACGTTCCCCCGGAAACATCATGCCTATCCTATTCGTTTAGTCGTAAACGGGACGAGGCTGTCTACACGTACAGATACATGCCCACCACGATCTGCAAAGTCATTGAGACGAACAGCGGTGTCGTGGAAGGTTCCGCAGACGATGCCACAGAGATCGGAGGCACGGGAGACACAACAGCACGAGCGCCACGCCCGTTCACGTGTACTATTCTCTCCCACAATGGTTTGCGCGCCGCCGCAGCGAAAAGCAATGGCCAGGTGCAGCTCTGGAATATTCCAAGCTTTCCTATCGGAAATTCAGACACCTCTGATACCACGTTGTTGCACACCATGACGGACACTGCCTCTGAAGTCAACTGGCTTAGTTTTTCCAATGACGACTCCCTGTTGCTTGCGTGCTACGACAACCGCCGGATAGACGTATGGGACACGGAAACGGGCGAGCGTGTTGCTGTCCTGGGTGGCCACAGTTCGTGGGTTCACTTTGCTGCCTTTTCACCCAATGATGCGCTTGTGGTCACTGCATCGTCTAATGGAATGGTCCGTCTCTGGGACTTTTCTGCCTCCCGTGAACTGTATCGGGAAAGAAAAGGGGAAATGGACCGTTTTTTTGAAGAAGACGACAGCAAGTCCGACGACAGCAAGCCCGACGACAAGAACCTGGATAATGACAATAATGTGGACGCCAATAGCAACAAGGACAGTGGTGAATCCTCCAGCGAGAAGGACGATATTAATGAAACCGTCAAAGAAAACGCCGGCAAACCGCTTTCTACACCGACACGAATCTTTGCTACCGTCACCGAAGGCAATGTCAAAGACTCGCTGGGAACAATTGCCTTCTCACCTGACGGCCGCTTCCTTGTCACATCTGGCCACCTAGGCCGTATCTGGGACATCTCGTCTACATCTGGGGTTGACTCTGTCCTCCCCGTCGAACCGCTGGAGTCGTGTGCCAATCTGTTCTGGGAAGACACCATCAAACAGAAGCGGGAAAAGGCCAAAAAGAACATAAAGCGCTCTAATGACACTGACGACAACGATGAACAGAATGGGAATGCCGACAAAGATGTCGACGCTGATAACGATGACGACGATGACGATGACGAAAGCGACGACACCACCAATCTGCGATGCTACAGCTTTGCCTTTTCGCCGGACAGCCGTTCTCTCTTTGGTTTCTGCGCCGACGGCCGGCTGTTCATTTGGAAATTCACGTCAGACTCTTGGCAACCTCGGGCCACCGTCCTTGCAGGCGGCTTCATGACCCCCGACCACGCCTTCGTCTGGAGACGTTTCCCCCGCCAGCTGTCCGTGTCCGGTACCGAAGGGCAGTATCTTTTGCACACTGAAGTTGGCGTTTGGGCCCTTCCAGCTTCGCCCACCGACGACAAGGATAGTGAAAGCGAAAAAATTGGCCTCCTGGCTTCGGCGCAGCACCCTTGCAATATCAGCCACAGCGACAGCCACATAGCCATCTTCTGGCAGGACCAGCTGCTCGCCAAGCTTCCTGAAATGTACGCCCCGTCTAAGCCATATTCGTTTTCGAGCTACACATGTAATATTCACTCGGAGACTGGAGGCACGAGCACCCTCGTCATCGGCACCAAATCGGGGCGTCTTTGTTGTTTCCGGTTCCGGGGAAAAAAGGAGGGGACGGGGGAGGAGATGGAAGTACCACCAAAAAAGACAGATGAGACGAATGACGCGGAGAAGGCAAAAGAGGCAAGCCGGGAAGCAGGACTTGCGAACGATGTCGTTGAGCAAGTCGACACGGCCGGGGCAAACAACACAACCGAGGTAAAGGGGGCGAAGAACGCAAAGGAGACGACGGACGCCATGGTGACGGACGAAGCATGAAACACGCGAGACGGGAAAGGCAGAGGAAGGCAAGTTAGAGGACGAATGCAGGTTAAGCGGAGATGATAAGTCGAACGAGGAAGGCAGCCCGTTGATGAAATCGACACAAGAGGCGGACATGGGGCAACGTACGTCAATGGAACAGACGTTGTTGGCTACGCAACTATGTATGACGTTGTAAATTGAAATACAAGAAAAGGATCAGGATGAGAAGCGCGCCCAAATTTGTCCCGTAATCGAGTAAATAGGAGCTGGCTAGGGAAATGCATAGATTGTTTAGTACGAGCGGCTCTCCAACCGGAACGACGACGGCGTATGCTAGATATATCGCTGCAATCTTTGGTAGAAGTGTAACGAAATTATTTGCGGCTTTGTCTCTATAGCACAAAATTCGTAGAATTCAAAAGGTCCATATCCTAGTGATCCAGTGAGAATATCTGCAAGAAAGTTATTCCCCTAACAGCTAATGCGTGGTGCATTTGCGCTATTAGGCGCTGAAAGAGACGCTGGAAACTAAACAGGTGCAAAACAGGCCCTGGACGAGCACTAAACGAGCCACTTCTGGGCCTGGTTAGGCGACTTCTGGGGCGGCAAGCTGGGAGCCATTTCATAAACAGGAAGCCGCCAAAAGCGGCGTGCGACCCACATGGAAGAAAATAACTATTATTTTTATTTTCATTTTTATTTTACTTACCTGTTTTTTTACGCCTCAATTTGATTATAGAAAGGACTCTATGGAGGATGAACTTGGACATTGATGTTCCCATCTCCGCCATTAAAACGAGAGAACCGGGGTTATTGCACGCCCGAGCAGGTTCTTTTTCTGGCGTCCATGGAAGCATTGCGACGGAGCACCTCAACGACAAGGACATGATTGAGCTGAGACGGCGGAAGTACTCCAAGAAGGAGTGGGATGCACGAAAGGCCACCGTGCACCGCTTCTATATTGAGCAAGGGCATACCGTGAAGGACACCGCACTCGCGTTAAGTAAAATCTACATGTTTTCAGTTGGATAAGCTTTTGTTTGGCGCAATTCGAATAGCGGTTGTTCATTTAGTTCTCTATGGAGAGTCGTCTCGCAAAAACTAACGGCAGACACAGAAAATTGACGCTCGAGTGTCGGTTGCGGAACTGGGGCTTTCACAAAAACAAGCCGGACGCAGACGCCATCTGGTCGTCTGATGCCCATATTTTGATGTACGTCCGGGACGTTACCCACCCCCTCCTGGGAGATCCCTTATACTTAAAAACCACGCTAGATCTTGCGTTCTGGGAGACGGTGGACACCCTGGGTGATATCGTGTAAGAAAATGAGCCTGTTGTCGTCACGATGATGAGCTGGTTCACGAAACAGTGGCGGCGGCGTTCTTCTTACAAAAACCACGATGGGGCTTTCACGGAACAATACAGCAGCCAGGAGGCAATTTTCTGCGATGCCGGTGACCCTGAGACGGACGATTGCTTGGTTTCTGTCCTGTACGGTTATATCGAGGCCGTGTCCACAGTCGGTATCCAACCGGACAGTGCTCTATCACGGGCGGACGAGCTTTACACTTTGGCGGCTGAGGCCTGTGACCAACAGCTATGGCAACACAGCCTTCTGCCGTGCTCGGTTTCCACGGAAGCATTATCTCGTGCTACAGCCATCGTCGCGAACCACAATGCTGAGACTAGTCGCTTCCGCCCTGGCGAGAAACTGGAAGACAGGCTAGAACCACTGGACCATGCAGTGGAAATTTTGCAGCAGGGAAAAACGACTGCTGGGTCCGCGTGTTGAAGCTCTCCAAACAAAAACAGGCTGCCGCCAGCAAAATGACAAATGCAAAGTTATTGCCTCCAAAGAGAGAACACACCGTCACGATACGATGGCCTGTGCTGAAAATGGGCGACGTGGGTCTCCCGAGCCACATGCGGTCGAAGTACTCTCTTCCATAGTATTTGCACCAGAGGCGACAATAAAGTAGTCTTTAAATCAGTTACATTTTCGCCGCCGGAGCGCGGATATCCGAGACAAAGCTTTGAAGGCTCTGACAGAAGAAGAATAGAAACATTTCCGAGGCGTTGTCTTCGGGAGACGAGTCACCGCCTTCGTAGTTCCCTTCCGGGTAGATATTAGAAAAGGGATGGTAGCAACAACAAGGATAACAATACCATTGGCAGTTGCTACTGAAGACAAAAGAATGTGGATAAGATATTTGTTTTCTTTCCTCGCTTTCCAACCCTTTCATCAACATATTAACTTTCTTTTTTTTTTTTCTAAAAATATGCCTTCCGAAAAGAAGAGATAAAATCGACTCGTTTCAAAAACATATACATCTATACAGGTAAAGAAGGCTATGAATGACAAGTATACTAGATGGTTTGCGAGCACGCTAACCACATCTTCCACTGCAATAACCCATCGACGAAAGTCTGTCGAGGATTTTCTGCACGCCTGTACCTCTGTGAGATATCTTAGACCCTATCTGTACGCTCACATGGCCCAGCCGGATGTTTGCGAGCTAGAGTCGATTCAAATCGTCAGGTGAGATCTTTCTCTTCCTAGGTAGAATGAATGTCAAGACCGTGAACACGCCTATCAGTACCGCCACGCTGATCCCGACACCAATGCCTATTTTGGCGCCCATTCCCAGACCTATACTAGGTCCAGAGTTTGGGCTTCCACCCGGTGACGGAAACGATGATGCCGTAGTCGTTCCATACACCGTTGTTGTTGTCGCCGTGGGAGCGGTCAATCCAAACATTGAACTAGCAAGCGAACTTAGGGACGCCTGAGCTGCCCCGTTCACGCCATCACACACCCGGGCTAGCACAGTCTGACACAAAGAATTATTTAGCTGCTGTCGCGGGAATATTACTGAGATCGAAGAGCACGTACGTCATTTTGTGGTATCTGAGCACAGATGGCGACCAGCGCGATTGTGTTTGCGGAGTCTGCCTGTGCGGTTGCGTGCTGGGCCGCCTGCCAGGAGAGTACGCCGTAGACACCGAAAATGACGGCGGCACTCGAGCCAATAATCTGCAGAAGCCATGTGCTAACGATTTCCGGCCAGTGTTGCTCCACCGTCACTGGCACCGGATTTATCTCTCGTTCGGATTCGGGTCTGGCCATGATTCCAGGCTGAATCCAATTTGGATGCGTTTGTCGGAAAACCAGTGTCAGGCAACCTCATTGCAAAAGTATGGATGGACTATGCAGTGCCTTGTCCGCTATTTATGCTTTCAAGTGCACTCTTAGTGGCCCGTGGTTTTTCAGCCGCGGCGTCCTGCTGCAGGTCGTCGGCGTATTCCCAAAAGGGACGAGTCATGAAACGAATTTTACTCCAATACCAATAGGCTGGCCGCCTTCAACAATGAGACCAGGGGTGGGGGTGCTTTGTACAAGTGCGCGCGACCTTCAGCCTTACTCTGGTCAGGAGAGCCTGGTGCAATTCGTATTTCACAAAATGCCAAGAAATGCCAAGGCAGAACAACATCAATTTGAAAGAAACTGCCCATCCTCCAATTGGCGGCTCCCCTGAAAGAAAGAATCGGACCGTGGCCGCCCAAGAATTATGACGTTGGTTGCTTGCCAGTAAAAGGTTTCCTAAAGAGGCCCGGTTGCACCCTCAGCGAACACCCCAGCTCTCCGTACTCTGCAGGCACGTCCAGTTTGACCAACTGAGTCGAGCTAAGAACTTGACAAGAACAGCGGCGGATGCGTCGACACTAGATATCACAACATTTTCTAGTTGAAGGGACCGTTGGCGAGTATCCAGCAAGTGGCACTACCCCATAGTGTTACGGTCAGCCGCCCGCTTTAAGAGACTACTTTGGTTTTTTTTCTGCAATGATTCGCAAGTACCGTTTTCAGTTCTTTTAGATCCATGGCCAAATAAAAGGTTGGTTGTCGAGTAGGCTGAAACTCATAGCAAAAATTACGAGAGTTTCGAAGCAATAATGCTTATAGGCTCGGCTGTCCTATTCATCGAACGGGCCCAACAGCAGATACGTTGGGTACGAGCAACATGAGTTTGCACGTGAGCTTACTCATTCAGCCTTGACATGATACTGTAATGGATCAGCCGGCCGTAATCTTTGCTGACGATAGTAAACGTAGGCACAACTAGGTAATGAGGCTCATATACGTGATAATATAGTCAACTACGGACTTCGTCACAATGCGGCGCAAGCCAATGAACATACGCCGCATCCTATCTAGCAGGGCCCTTTCAGCAATCTTACCAAGGAAAATGAGAAGCAAAGAAACGGAAAGGTACGCGAACGGGTGTAAAGCCTCTAAGAAATGCCATCCGGATAGACTGGCAGGTCGCGCTCTTAGAGCGTCCAATTATTCGGAGCCATCTTGGTTGAGTAAGGTGCTTCAGGGCATGCCGGACATCGAAGAAAAATGCGTCGACGAAAGATCTATGAAAAGTTTTGGGACGTTTGACGCAAGACCCGGCTGGTTTTCAAGGGGTTATGGGCTACAGACGTATCTACAATAGTAAGTGGGTACGTTCTAAATGAGAGGGCCGAACCGCGATCTTCCGCTTGCCGGGTTTCCCAAACCAACAGTCTTAGTGTGGTCGATTGCACCTTTCCTCTTTTGGAAGAAAAGATCAAAATATCCGACGACCAAACCCGAGATTATTATAGAGAGAGCGGAAAAGACAAAGAACGTGCCATGACTAGTCGTAATCGAAGATGCAAGCATCGCCCTCACTGTTCCAGTTTCAAAGACCTACTCGATTTGACTCTTGGCAGACACGGGGGCGTGGTGATAGCCATTTTATGGCAGTTAGGAACATCACGCCGCACTCTACGCAGCCGAAACTCGTCGTAGTCGACTCTGGAGTCTGCACTTGGTGCTGCCTGTGAACAAATTTTACCCAGGCTAAAAGAAAACCGGTCGCCATTAGTAGTACAAGGACTCCGTTATCTGGGGTATAACATAGATGACGGGGAACACTGGCGTCAGCGTGTCCGTGGTTAGACGTGAAAAGACCACTGCAGGAACAACGTACCAGCTTAAGACCTACAGGCGGCAGATTTTGGGGGAAAAAAACAAGGAGTTTGAGAAGGTTATCTGCAGCACTGACAATGGCGACGAGTCCTGCTGGATTTACGTGGGAAAAGTCTCACACAAAAGCCACTGGACAGGGACCTTGGATGTTGACGGAAAGAAAAGCAGACAATTTGATCCCTGTCCGGCAGCGACACCGTCCATTTTGCTTGCTGGTACGGTCGATGCATACTGCAGTGCTAATCAACGGGTGAGAGAGAAGGCTGACGTTTTCTTTCAACCTGAGAAGCTGGAATCGAAATTGAGTAGAAAGTACATAGATGACTAACTTAGTTCCTACCCCCCTCTACGAAAATTGATTCGTCAGGCCGACTTCATTTCCTATGCTCCTTGCTCCTTTCTTGGTTTTGCACCTGGCACGGTTGAATCGCGACATGTGCGAAATGAACGAAAATACACTTTACCTGAACGTTGAGTTGTACTGTGTTCTGTGTAGATATGATTTGCCACGATCACTTTTTGGACACTGCATCGGCTGGCCTCTCAAAAGCAACAACCATGAAGACTGGGAGCTCAACGTCATAGGCTGTCTGTGTTCTTTTTTCTTTGCTTTTTCTGTTTATGCATTGTCACGCAATAACCTGCGTGCGCTGCCGTTTTCTAACCATGACATTGCCACAGTTTTTGACGCCGCGCGAGATGCATCTTGTTCGGGTGTACCCACAGCCCCCTCTGCGGGCCTTCACGTCTTTCGGGCTAATTTGAAGGAGAGTACATGGCCGCCCGACTACAGCAGCCCGTTTCGGACTCTGCGGCGGAAGGGCCATGCGCAGAGCGCGTCTGTTCGCGTGGGCTTCAGCAAGCGCCCCTGCCAGGACCGACAGCATTTCGACCCGTACGGCGTCCTGTTCTTCGTGCACGAGTGCTGCTGGAAAGCGGTGCGCAGGCGTGTGGATTGGCAGCAGCATCCAAGTGCAGCACTGCTGACGTTCCGGCATTTGTATTGGCTGGGCCAGAACACACGGTCAATTTTGCCGCGTGCCTGTGTTTCGGACGACGAATATGCCGCGGCTCTCTCCCAGCTGCCGTCCTTGCTCGCGGCAGACGCATCGCATCCCAATGGCTTGGGCGTCCTGCTCTCCCAAGCGGCGTCAAAATTGCCGGCCGAATTGCACCTGCACGTTGTCCGCCACTTGCAGGACGGTCTCGTGTCGTCTCTCCTTCGATCCAGAGAGACGGTTTCGATGTTGCTGCGCTTGTTGCTCACGGTCGAACCCCCCTTCACGCCGTGGCAGGGTGTCCGAAAAGAGCAGCTCTTCCGTACCAACCCCGACATGGCACCAGGGAGCCGCGATGGTTATCGTGGTCAGCTATGTGCCAACGGGATTCGCCTCTTTGGCCGCATGTACCTCAGGACGGTGGCATTTGGGTCTTGGGCAAAGAGCCGCAAAAGAAAACGTGGTCATCACGGCAGCGGCGACGGCACCGACGGCGCCGGTGACGGTGGTGGTTGGAAGGAGCCCCGTAGACCACATTGGGATATGGTTATTCCCGTGCGAGACAAAATCACAGTTACAGGAGCAAAAGTCTGGCTTGGCCCTCAAGGGATACAAGCGTTGGCGTTCACATACGAAGACGGGCTTGCGTCGCCATTGTTGGGCGATCCGGGCCGGCCAGGTATAGGCTGTAGTGTGCAGACGTTGTGTTATGACAGTACCACATCTGTTCTTTGGACATGTCGGGATGTACGGCCTGTCTTTGCATTTCTTTCTTTTCTTCTTCTTCTTTTACAGGGGGCACATGTCGTGCATTCTTTCCATTCTAACGCGTAACTCGTAGGGCTTGAAACTACTTCGAATTCGTTCGGACGGTTCAGACGATGACGATCCGAGCGTTGGCCAAGAATCGTGGCCTACGCGGGCACTGTGGAACACGGACACGGAGCTGCCTGTACGCGGTGACTTGGTGGTTGCTGATACAGAACGCTTGCCGGGCCACCTGCTACACTACCCGGGTCGCCGTCTTTGCCAATTTTTGCCGCTGCAGCTGCACGGCGTCGCAGCGACAGGTTTGACAGTCTACTGCAAGTCTGGCGGTATTTGCGGTATGACGGCACATTTTGGCGGCGACGGCGTCAGCGGTTCGCAACAACAACGCCACATCGGCTGGCGCCGCGGTATGCCCATTCATATGGCTTTGGTCGCCGATGAGCGGATTGTTTTTCTATCCCTGCGTGTCAGTGAGACACTCGATGGGCGCTCAAACTTCGGGCCGTCACTCATTGTAGGTCAACGCGCATTGCTATTTTGGGTGCTTCTATCCATCCCCGTGTGCTCGCTAATTTGTTGGAGGTTGGTACCAACTTGCATCAAACCGTTCTTTTTGGTGTCTACTTGTCGTCTTTTTCCCATGTCAGCACGTCGGTGCTTCTCACCAAAGGAAGCCAGCCCGTGTACGGCTTGTTCACCGACATACTCACCACCGATGATTGTTGCTTGAAAAGCATCGGGATGTGCGCGGACCCTGTGTCGACACACCGCGTGGGTTCGCCTCCATCGCCAGCATCCGTGCCCGAATGGCTCCTGCTGCACGCCCCTAATTTCAGGAGCGAAGCAATCCAACCGGACAAGGGTTTTTTCAGCGCCGCCCACCTCGCATCGGACGTCTGGCGGTTGCAGCTGCGCAAACAGGGTGACCGGTGCGTCGGCTTGTCTATCCACCACCGGGACGGTCGCGTGGAAATTTTAGGCCGTTGGGAGCCTGCGGGAGACATCGCAGGGGCGACGTTGTCTGATCTGTACAAAGCTTCCGACCATGGCCGTGCTAGTCCGGATCCTACCGTCCCCGCTCTTTCGGCCCTCACATTTCGCATGGCGTTGATAGGTGAACAATCGTGGCCCGTACGCTACGCGTACGTGGCCGACATCGTCCTCGGCGTCGACCCCGTGGGGCCAGACGACGTTGTATTCACCATAACCGGTAACAGGGTAAGCCACGTTTTCATGTCCTCACCCCATCTCTTCAAATAGTCTAGCTAATATAACTCGAAAGGGTATCGCGTGGTGGTTCTCCGAAGGCTGTGACTGTGTGTCTTCATGGGACTCTTCGTATTGCCACATAGAACCCCTGACTCGCCTGAAAAATTCTTTTCAACGGAAAGAAGTATGGCGGACAGATTCTTATTATCTAAACGAGTGAGGAATATCCCTGGGTGTATTTAAACATCTTCACGAATGCACGCTGTTCATAGTCTCGATGAACCAACTGGGTCGTTAGATTTGTGGCAGGCAGGGGTTTTGCGTGTTCAGGATTGAGAGGAGAGCCGTGGCGTGAATGATTTTACGATTAACCGACTAGACGTAAATTTTCGAGATAAAAGAGTGTGAATTCCGGGGACGAGAGCTCATATGTGAAAACGCACCAACTAAGTTTCCCATTTCAGCCTTTGTATATTGTCACTGTGCAGAATTCATCAAGTACATGCTACGAGGCTTACAGAGATACTCATTTTCAATAAACTTTCACGTCCCTACTGCATTACGTACATCCTTCCGTTGAGACTGAAAAGCTACGCAATAGAACATTACAGAGAAAAGTAGTTAAATCACGTAAAAATTAAGGCATCTTTGGAAGTAAAAGGGTCCTGATAAGTGCCGTCTGAAGCGATGCACCACGCCCGACTGATCCAAGTGCTTTCCAGCCTCCCAATCTAAACTATCGTTTTACCTCTCCTGTGTGGCCTCTCCCATTTTTCTTCTTTTGAATTGTTGTCTTGCCCTTTTCCCTTCTTCTGTAAACAGATCCACGATGCCCTTGTTCTTCGTCGCAACTGCGATGTCGATGGGCGTCCTCATTTTTGCATCCTCCTTCTTTGAATCAAGCCCTAGTTCTAAAAGCCTCTCAAAAGCATCAACAATATCCTTGACATGGTCCCTGTTTCTGTGGGAATCTTTTATATATCGCTGTGCTGTGGCGTGCAACAAAGTGGCGCCGGCATCGTTTGTAGTAAAGAGATCTGCTCCCGCTTCGATGAAAACTGGCAGGGCATCGCAATGGAACACAGCATTGTCTGCTGCCTGGGATGAATGGCTCGTCTCTGGCGAGCGATCCTGGACGCCGTTCCAGCCACTGGACATGAAAACAAAAACAGGTGTCTCTCCCTTCTTATTACGGGTATTGACATCTAGGCCCATGGCGAGAAATTTTTTGAACAGCTCTGCTGCTGCTGACGCGGCCACCGTCTCCCCGACGAGACGGCTCGCAAGAAAATGCAGTGCGATGTTGCCGTCCGGATCCGGCTCCATGAGGAATGCGCCGTGATCGAGCAGGTGTTGTGTCGTCCAGTCCGCGTGAGAGCGCAGAGCGAGGTGGATGGGTTTGCGCCCCTCGTTGTCTTTGACATGGATGCAAGACGAATCACGGGTAACCAGTTGCCGCACGACCTCTTTATGACGCTCGTCCAACGGCTGCGTCATCGTGCACAACCAGTGCAAAGGGGTTCTGCCGAGGTCGTCCGTAACACGGACGCGAGCACCTCCCTCGAGAAGGGCCAGTGCAGCTTCGGCGTGTGGTGCTCGAGGCGGCTCTTCCGCTTGGAATCTCGGCCGGTTTTGCGCCAGGGGCGTGGGCATGCATGCAGATAAAAGTGCAGTACGTCCCCCTTTGCCTCTGCGTTCGCTATCGAAACAACGGCTGTTGAGCATTGGGCCGACTAAGCCGTGCTGTTCGATGATGCATTGTAGAGCGTGAGTGCCGTCGGCATACGCGGCGAAGAGATCTGCGCCGTACGCAAGAAGAAGCTTCACGGTGGACTCTTGTCGGGCGTCCCAATCAGGTGGTTTCCACCCGGACTCCCCGTCGAACGACTGGATCGCTGCACTGTGAATGGGGAACCGAATGCTCGACTTCGCGGTTCTCTCTCTGTCATCTGCCTCTGACGCAAGATTGGGGTCAGCCCCTGCCTCGAGGAGCAGCTTGACCATGTCGACGTCCAGTTTGGCTGCGGCACGGTTCAGAGCGCCGTGGGCACGACGGATGTCTGCTCCCTGCTCCAGCAGCAGCCGCGTCACTCTGGCGTGATCAGACAGAGCCAACGCAGACAACCCCGATCTAGCGCTGGTAGTGTTGGGATCGGCACCGTGACAAAGCAGGACGCGGATCGTCTCCTCTTTCCAGAATCCCGATGGATGGTCCGAGCTTACGGCCACCAAGAGAGGCGTTTCGCCGTCAAGATTCAACGCTTCCAAATCAGCACCATGTGCGAGCAGGTATTCTAGGGCTTCGATGTGCCAGAAACGCGTTCCACAGGCGACAATGTGTAAGGGTGTTGCTTTCTTCAACTTGTAGCGAAAGCCGCGGACATGAGACAGGCGGTTGACGTCCAGCCCGACCGTCTCCACGAGCACGCGGATCACTTCAAGATTCGGTCCCTCCCGCTCGCACGCAGTTCCGAGTATCGTGCCAGGGCCGCCACTATCATGGTGGTTTTCTTTCTGGCTCGTCTCCTCTTCCTTCGCATTGCTTCGTCTCCGATGCTCAGCTTCATCATCAACCTTTGACGCTTCGACGCTAAAGTGTTCAAGCAGCCTTGCTTGTCCCAATAATGCAAACACGTGCAGACTTGTTTCGTCACCGAACCTGTCTAGGGCGAAAAGGTCTCCTCCACGACGAGCAAACGCCTTGATGACCTCGTGTCGACCGTTGCAGACCTCGTCCGCAATCTTGTCAGGAATACCAGTCGGAACACTTATATCCAAAAGGGATTGGACAGCTTTTTCGAATTCTTCTTTGTCCACAGCGTCTGCTGTCACGGATGCAGCGGGTTCACCTGCCACCCGTGACAGTTCTTTGAGAAATTGAGCGAAATTTGTTCGGGTTGCCACATCGGCAGGCGTAATTTGCGACCCAGCCTCGTCTGAAGCCTTTGCATTCAGGTCTGCTCCAGCTCTGTGCAGGGAGTCGATGATTTCAAGCACCCCATCGCTGAATCCATTCCAGGGCCTGTTTGATCCACGCCGGACGCGTTGGCAGGGTCCCGGCGTTCGAGGGCCCCATAACTCGTCTTCTTGGGGGAATTCGGCCAGCGCGTGCAGGGGCGTCAGGCCCAGAAAATCCCGGGTGGTCGGGCTTGCGCCGTGTGCAAGCAAAACCCTGACACTATCCTGGCAGCCAGAGCGACAAGCATAATGCAGTGCAGTCCGTCCGCTGCCCGTCTTCCTGTCCTTCAAACCAACGAGCTGGTCGAGAACCCCCAGGCGCCTGTATGACGCGAGGAGAACACGCACAATGCCTGGCTGTAGCGCTCTAGAAGCGATATGCAAAGGGGAGATTCCCTCGCTCGTTAAACTTGTCGGATTCGCCCCAATTTGAAGCAGTTTGCGGACGGTATTTTCCGAGACGGAGGCCGCGCTGTGCAGCGGCGTAGCGCCCTGGTTGTCACAGGCGTCCACGTCAGGCGTTCCGAAAAGAGGGTCCGTCGTTATGACGTCAACCCAATCCTGTGAGTTTGAAAATTCGTCGTCCGGTTCTGGGCTTGGCCCGCACGCAATGTGCAGCAGTGTCTGTCCTTTGGCGTTCGGTTCTGCAAGCGACACCCCTAACTTGGCGAGGAACGTGAGACGTTCAAGAATCGCAGGTTGGAAATTCGCAGTTTTGACGGCCACATGTGCCAGAGAGTTGCCGTCTGCGTCAGAAGCGAGAGGATCCACGCCGGCGGAAACGAGAAATTGGAGCCATTCGATTGAACGTCCTTTGCGAACGGCCAAGTGCAGCAGGGTGGCACCATCATTGGCCCTCGCCGTAACGTCTGCTCCCAGCCGGACGAACTGGGCCAGCGACTCGAGCTTTGCGTTGTATTGAGCAACAATTTTCCAAAGGATTGTCTCGCCGTTGCCATTGCGCACGTGGATGTCCAGCCCACTCTGGATGAGAAATTCAATCAGCCGCTCATCGACAAGTTTATTGCAATACTTGAACAGCGGAACAACGCCTTGGTTATTTCTCTTGTTCAAATCGGCCCCGGCACGGACGAGCGTGGTGAGAAATGGTATGTCCTTTTCCTTGAAGCTGTCCAGAACTGCGAATATCTGGTGGAAAATGGTGTCGCCCATTCGGTCGGCTGCATTGACGTCGGCTCCATTCTCGATTAGCCTTTGGAACAACTCGGAGTCGAGTTGGGCGTCCCATGCATTCCCTTCCATGATCAGCCTTAGCAGAGGCGTCCTCCCACTCAACGCCCTCGCATTCACGTCCGCGCCGTATTTCGACAGGACATCAATCAGGTCCGGGCACGTCGTATCGACATAGAAAAGAGGCGTCCCTCCTTGTTTTGTTCTCGCGTTTGGGTCGGCGCCGGCACGCAACAGCATGTCTGAAAGCAGCTCTGCTGTTCGATCGCCACCATCATCCCATCCCATGAGAGAACTGCCCTTTTTTTGAACCGCATAATGAAGAGGAGCAAAGTTTGCATCGAGACGGCTGTTGGAACCGTCGGTATCTCCATCTGTGGTGGCGCTCAGGTCGCCGCCGTGCTCGAGAAGCAGCCGCAGACACGCTTCAGCTTGCCTTTTGCCCTCTTCGTCGTATATGTTGCGTCCTTCGTCGTACCCGGCAAATGCGTGGAGTGCTGTCGGGCCTCTCGGAGCATGACATTCGAGTGACACTGTGTCGTCGTAGTCGAAACGACTTCCCTTGCACCGCGTGTTGGGGTCAGCGCCGTACTGCAGCAAAATGCGCATCGTGTCGGCGTCGTGCAACGCCGCTGCTTTGAAGAGCAACGTTTTGCCGCCACAGAAGGAGTCGACGGTTGCGTGTCCCGTGCGTAGGACTGCTTCGACAATTTCGGCGTCCTGAGCCCAGTGAAGGCACTTGTTCGCGTCTTCGGGCCGTATCAGGGCCAAAACAGCAGTGACTATGTCTACGTTTCGACTTCTCATGGCATACTCGAGAGCCGTCTCGCCTCGATTGTGTTCGTGAAAGTGGCAGACGTTGTAAGGAGTGTCCTTGGTCTTTTCTATGAGCGGAGACACACCGGCATCCAACAAGAGCTTGACCACACCCACATTGCCGCTGGCAGCATGGTGTAAAGGTGTCAAACCGAGACGGTCGTCGGATCTGGGGTCTGCACCGGCACGCAGAAGTGACGCAGCAATCTCCGAGTTCCCCAATTCTGCTGCATAGGACAGAGCAGTCCGGCCATCGCCGTCACGGGCGTCCAGAAGGGCGGGTTGTCTGGCAATCAAATGCGCAACGTACGGGGCCAGACCCGTGAACGCTGCCCAGTGGAACATGTTGAACGAGCCGCAGAGACGCGAGTCCCAGAACTGCATCATCCATATGCCAAAGGCTGGTCGACCGGGGACGAGATACGCGTCGAGAGATACGAAGAGGTCGGGGTCGTCTTCGCCGGCCTTGACGATGTGATGAGATAGATTGTTCACGGCGTATGTCATCAGAGGGTGGTCCAGCTGTACGCCCTGCAGGACCCGTGCTCGCCGCTCTCTTTCCTTGTCATGATCTCCGTAATCGTCGTACTTGTCGTAAGTTTCGTCGCCCGGTTCGTCGCAGTTGGTATCCAGGAGTGGGCAACCATCCAGGTACTGCAGCAATGCGTTTGCCAGCATTTTGTGGCCGTGGACGGAGTCCAACACGGGAAATGCGTTCGGAGATTGCTGCCGCCTCTGGTCACTCAGAAACTCGGTCAAGGAGTGGTGAATCACACTGACGCTTTCGTCCTCCAGGATCTCGAGCAAGCGGCCGCAACTCGCACGGATCAGCCGCTTGCCTTCACTCAGGTCATCATCCCCGCGGAGGCGCGCAATCAGAGCCCCCAGTTCTATCAGGCGAAGAGGTCGGGACGCGTGGATCACACAGCTCAAGACGGTGGCCTGTTTATCTCTGCTGACGCCGCTTCTTTCGGAGTGCTCTCGAAGCATTTGCTCGTACACCTCCTCGAGCGTCTTTGGCAGAACTTCGAGACAGTCCGGTAATGTCTCCTCCGTGATTCGTCCATCTTTGAGGCCCTCAGTCAGGTTCTCGGTCATCAGGCGCGCGTGCAGAAACAAGCCACGCGCTCTGTCGCATATAACCTGCATAACCAGGGCCTCCACCTCGGGGCGTAGGAGTGGCTCCAGCGTGCCCATGCTCACGCGGACGTATGTGGCAACATCCGGGTAGAGGAACGAAGCCTCAAGCCTCGCCTGAAGCATTCTTGGCCCTTTCAACGCCAATTCGATGCTTGGAACGGGCCGGCTGGTGAAGATGATTTTGAGGCTGTTCGGGCGCCGGTCCGCAACGGCCACGAGGCGGTGAGCAATGTCGAAATCCTCTTCGTCCATCTCGTCCAGTGCATCCACCACGCAGTACACCTTGGGCGCAGCTTCGAGACCCAGGACAAGAATGTCCCACAGAGCCGCTGCTTCCGTGCCGTCGACGCCGCGTGATTTGCTGAGTTTTTCGATCTCGGCCATAAGCACGGGACTGTAAGGGAGAAGCTGGGCGGCAAAGTCGCGGATCAGGTACTTGGAGCTGTGGTTCTTCTCGACGATCTGACGAAAGAAAAAGAAGAGCACCGGTGTGCCCGGATTGGATTCCTTGAGACGGCGGATGGTGCTAGCAGCAAGAACAGACTTGCCGCTGCCAGCGACACCCCTGAGATGCAAGCAGCCGGTTTCCGTCGACCGAGCCCATTCTGTGAAGCTGTCGGACTCGTATATCCACGTACCCGTTCCTGGAACGTGTGCGTGAAGGTGCTTCATGTACTCGTTGCCGGGCGAAAGGTACTCGGTCGGCTGAAGCCATTGCCGCAGCGTCACAATACGCTGCTCGAGTGATAGTCCGGCCGGGAACTCTACTATCGGTACGGTATCCCGGCTTATGACGTCGAAACCACGTTCAGGACTGGCGTCCTCCTCGTCAGACATGGCTTTCTTCGCGTCTCTCCGCGCGGGGACAACAGACAATGTTTGATGGGGACAGGACGGTTCGTTCTCTCCCTGCACTGCTTGGGACAGGCCAGTGAAATAGGAACACGAGAAGAGGAGATTCAGCCGGAAAGGCAGAAGAGGTGCATCCTTCGACCTCTCGGATCAGGCAGCCGTCAAATGAGTCAGTCGGCGGCCGGCGGTCGACGTTTTGTTCACGCTCTGTGCCACCCGGTTGATTGCCTGCTCGGATTTTGATTGGTGCCAGGATTTTTAGAGGAGTCAAAAGGATCGTGTCGAGAGATACACAGCGTAGTAACATTATGACCAAAAATCCCACCTCTGCCTAAAGCCCACGATGTTGCCTTGGAGGTGAAGGCTCTGCCCGAGGCCAGTGCGGAGTCACGTAGCCCTGTAACATCTGTTCCCTGAGGCGGAATAGCGGGGGCCTATGACTACTATCAGCCAAGGCTAGGGCGGTGGGAAACAACATCTCAATTAACAAAAAATTTTCATCCCAATCAGTCAGGGAAAAAGCTGTCCGACATATTGACCAAGATTAAAGTGCAGGCTCTGACCTCAAATAAGATTAATCTACATTTTCAATCGTATGTTGGTTTAAGTTACAGGTCCCATAGATTTTATGTTTAACATTTTTTCTCGTACTTTTCTTCCGCACGAGGACAATCTTTCATAGAAGCTTGGTTTACGGTACGGACAACAGAATGTAATCCTGAAAACTATTTACTCATTCGCCCTTTTTTTTGTGCTCTAGATGCCCCATTAGGTATACGACGATTACCATGTTTATACCAAAAACCAGATCCACAAAGGCTAAATTTCATTCTCACTGAACACGACCGTTTGGATGCCACTGTGATCAAAGCCATCTTGCCGTATTACCATTCTTAACGCGGTATATAAATTTACGGCCAAATCGGGGGTCCAAAGGTTGCTAAGTCATGGAAAAGTGAGAGACCAAAAACACTATGGAAAACCGAGATAATCTAGAATTGAGGTATATGGCAACCATGAGGCAAAATCCTCGCCGATTTGTAACTGTAATTACTGACTCTCTGTAACTGTCCGAGTTGTGAATGGCATTCCAATCTCCAAGCCGTCATGGTAAGCGCCGCGTAGCAATGATACGATCACAACGGTGTCTGAGTCGTCGCGCTACTGGCTCACTCGGAGGACAGTCAAAACTGCTGGTCGGTGGAAAAGTGGCGCCAGTGTTGGAGAGGAAGATCGCGGGTATGGCCAGCTAGACCCTGACTATAGCGCAGAAGAACTGCTGCTGGAAAAACTGCTGCTGGAAGAAGTCGGGAGAGGCCCAGAAGACCATATGGGGAGCGAGGGCGGAGTGAATGGGACACCTAGCGTGGCGTCGTCAGAAAGGATTTGCACATCACTTGTATAAAAAGAAAACAAAAAAAACAGCAAGCAAATGCCGTTCATACCACATTCATTGAGCTCCACGTCGGTGACCAAAATCGCATCCCCGGCACCTTGGCTTTGGGAGAACAAAACGCCGAACGTGTCTACACCAAAGGAAGGGTCGGTTTGCTCTGCCTCAAATTGCGTGGTAAACGAATGCCACGTGTTCATCGACACGCCGTAAACGGGCTGCGTTTCACCGACGGGCACGCCGTTTACTGCAAACTGCAGCGTCTCGTCCGCCACGGGGTCGATGCCGGTGACCCGGAACAAGACGGCCGCCGTGTACGTGCCCGTGTACGGAAAAGAGACGTATTGGAAAGCCCAGGCTGCAACGTCGCCGCTCAATTCAACCGACAAGCAGCTCGAATACCCGGCGCAGTACGTCGGCGTATCCATTGCAGCCGTTCCGTCGGGCGTCTGGCGCCGGTATTCTTCCATCCAGGGGGGTTGGAACCAAGGCGGGGGCGAGGAGAAATCACTGTACAGGAGCATGTTTGGGCAATATGCGGACGAGGAGGAGGCAGGCGGCCCGGATGACGTTGGCGAAGCGTCCGCAATTGCCGGCGTAGCAGGGACCGAGCTTGAGGTAGTAGCCGCGGCCACACCGGCCCAGAGAAGGAGGGCAGCAGATAAACCCACGGCTTTCATTTTGGTCATTCGCGGTCCTGGTATCCGATCTACAACGTTGACTCGAATGCAGCGGTTTTTCAAGAAGAGAAGTATGCAAAACAGAACGAATCAATAAAAGAATAAAAACAGGGCAGGAGAGGAAAGGCCCCAGCGATTATTTTTGTAGGGAGAAAGAAGATGGCTAAAAAAATAAAAAATAAAAAAATGTTTCCATGTGCCGTCCAACAAGTGACCGATTCATTTCGTAAGAAATATTGATTCAGCTCTGAAGAAATGATGCAAAGCTTCAACGATTGGTTTGTCAAAACGCCACATGAAAAGCACAGCTGGAGAACTACGAGTGCATTTGGCAAGACACGCACTATTTCTGCACAAGTTTGCAAGACAAGTTTGCGGCTGAACCATCTTGGCATGGGCTTGGCACTGAGCAAAAACAGCCAGGATGAGCACAGGGCACGCAAAGACCCAGGCCATGGCATCTGACTACCTGGTCAAAAAGAAAAAAAAAAGAAAAAAAAAGAAGGGCATTCGTGCCAACGCACAATATACAGTGTACTCTGGCCATCCCATCTATTCAACCCCCAGTTGATGTGGCTTGCCAACGATGACCATCGGTGGCCTGTTCGTGGCTGTTAGCGTGACGTACGTCGGAAGCCATCGCCCTGTCTCTCTCGTGATGCTGATAGATGATGGGTAGGGGATAGTTGACCTAATTCAACCCATATTACCCCGGCGCCCAGCCGGAGTTTAGACACGGGACTCCACGTACGGCCCTTACCACCCGCGCCGCCTCCCTTTTTATCGACGAACTAAAGACTACAAAACCAGCCACCGAGGGCCCGTCCTTCTTTAGTAATACACGGGGTAAAAGCTGTGCCAGCAGAACCTACAAAGTAATACTCCGCATACCAAGCACGGAGTAATACGGATTAATACGAAGTAGGTTTAGCTCTAAGCCAAACGGACCGGCTCTGATAGATAAGAATTCTTCTAGAATAAACAGCGTTTGCAGCTTGACGACGCTGCGCTTGCAGCCAAGAGAACATGGCTAGCATAACTCGTGAAGGGCTGCTTTGGGGCACGCGATACTCGTTTGAAATGCGAGTGGTTTTTGACAAGCTGTCCCAGTCGCTGCGGAAACGCTCGTGGCATCACTGATGTCGACTTGATCTTGAAAGTTTTCGGTGGCAGCGATATTGGATCAGTATGTTTTGCTTTTTGTTTTCCGTTTTTCCGCTTAAACGAGTCGTGCGAAGGCCAAGGAATGTTACATATACGAGGTTTTTGTTTCTCCCAAGGCATAAACGCAAGTACATTCGTAGTATCAACGAAGATAACATAACGCCGCCTCCCCCTGGTGATGCTTCTCTCAGCAAACGACGTACACGCACCAATACAATATTCAAAACTACCAGAGACATTTAGTACCACGAGAGAATTCTTACCACCCCGTTCCACAGGCTCCGGCGAGGCCGTTCGAGTTGCATACCGCGGCACCGTCCTTCCCCCCCTCCCTCGCCCCCCTCCCCAGTCCCACCTGCACGCACATGTCCCAACGGTCTCGGACTGATAAGCATGCCTGCCTGGTCGACCCAGAGGGGCGTGTCGTGACGTATGATCCCGACGCGTCTGGAGTTGTCGCTGTTGCGGTTTTTGTGGGTTCGGTTCGAGCAGGGATCCCGCGTACCCGGCTCCCAGGACAAAAGACCTTCTTGGCGGTCACCAATCCTCCTATTAAACTCGGGCTGTTTATCATACGGCTCAAAGAAATATGATTGCTCTGCCTGCCGTGGAGGTGGCTTCCTTATCGCAACCGCTCTACTACGTACGGACTCTCCGAATCGCCTGTCGTTGGACAGGCAATATACTTACGCAAAGCGGAAGGTGTATCAGGATCTGTTATCAATGGCGAACGCCAAGCAAAAATCATCCTTCGTTATCAAAGCCGGCAGGCCACCTATGAGAGGGAGCGTACGGAACATACAAACATGAAATGGAAATGATATGCACTTCCCCCCTTGCCTTACACACTGCTTTCTTTTAAACACGTTATCGCTGGTTTTTTTTGCGGCCGGCTGTATGTATACGGAATATGTAAGTCGGAGATGCTACCTGTCTATCGAGTAGTTATAATTAAGGCGACCTGCCGTTTTTTTCCATCTCCAGCGACGATCCCTTATTCTGGTTACTATTTATTTATTCCGCATTTTTCATAATCCATCGCGGCCTCCCATTTTTTTTAATTGCATTTCAAGACAACGTCACCATGTCGTCCAGCGAGCACGACGTCGAGAAGCGCGTCAGCCCGCCTCTCGGGCCCTCGGTGTCGTCGCCTGGGGAGGTGGTCGGCGAGATTCGTCACGATTATGGCGCCGACAGCGAACTGCAGCGCCGTCTGAGCAGCCGCCACATCACCATGATTGCGCTCGGCTCCTCCATTGGCATGGGTCTCTGGCTGGGAAGCGGCACCAGTCTGGCACAGGGCGGTCCTGCTGCCATTTTCATCGGTTGTAAGTAGCACGTTATGCGTGGAGGTTGGGGGGGGGGAAGAAAAAAAAGAGAAAAAGGGGAAGAAAAAAAATAATTAAAATAAAAGGGAACAAAAGGAAACAAAAGGATTTTGACACTAACCACCTTTCACAGACCTCCTCTCGGGATCAATGATTTGGTCCGTGTCTCACTCGATCGGCGAAATGGCCGTCATGTACCCGCTGCCCTCTTCCTTCGTGCAATGGACGAACAAATTTGTCGATCCGGCGGCTGGCTTTACGCTCGGTTGGTGCTACTGGTTTTCGTACTGGATTACCATCGCAAACGAGTTGCAGGGCGTGGTGACCGTCCTGGGCTTCTGGACCCACAAGGTACCGACGGCGGCGTGGATCACCATCTTCTGGGTGGTCATCATTGGCATCAACATTGGTGCCGTGTCGTTCTTTGGCGAAATCGAGGTCATCGCCTCGGCCATCAAGTTCGGCTGGATCTTCGTCGTCATCATCTCCTTTATCGTCATTTCCGCGGGGGGCGGCCCGCATCACGACGCCATCGGCTTCCGCTATTGGAACGAGACACACGGCTTCACACACGGCTTCAAAGGTTTCCTGGCCGTCATGCCGACCTGCATCTTTGCCATGTCCGGATCCGAGAACGCCGGTCTGGTCGCCGCCGAGACGGGAAACCCGCGCAAATCCGTGCCCAAAGCTGTGAGCTCGATCTGGATCCGCCTGGCGCTCTTCTACATTCTCGGTTCGCTCATGGTGACCATCACGGTCTCGCCGTTCGACAACGATCTCTTTGGCGGCAGCGGGACCAACGCCTCTCCCTTTGTCATTGCCTACCGCAACGCGGGTCTCGAGCCCCTTGCTCACATCATGAACGCCGTCATTTTCATTTCCGTCTTGTCCACCGGCAGCATCTCCGGCTACGCTGGCTCGCGCACGCTTGTCGGTCTCGCTCAGATTGGCATGGCTCCCAAGGTAAATACAAAGTAGTTTCACATTCACATTGTTTCTAATCACACGAGCTCTTCCCCCCCGCCCCCCCGGCCCCCCCCCCCAAAAAAAAAAGAGAAAAAAAAAGAAATTTGCTAATCAATCACACAGGTCATGGCCAAGGCCGATAGCTGGGGTCGTCCGTGGTACGGTCTTGTGCCCACGCTCTTGATTGGCGGTGGCCTTGCCTACATCAACGTCGACCACACCGGCGCCGAAGTGTTCGGCTGGTTCTCCAACCTCACCTCCCTCTTCACCTTGTTCGGCTGGGGCCTGATTTGCCTGTCGCACATCCGCATGCGGCATGCGTGGAAGGTCCAGGGCCGCAGCGTCAAGGACCTGCCGTGGAGCACGTGGACGTGGCCGTGGGCCGCGTACTGGGGCCTCGCCTGGTGCATCATTCTGATGATTGCTGAGTTCTACCTCGCCATCTGGCCACTGGGCGACGCGACGACGGCTAAGAACTTTTTCTCCGTCTACGTCTCGGTGATCGCCATGATTGTCATTTATGTGGTCGCAAAGCTGGCTTACTTCCGGGGCCGCCGGTGGGTGGACAGCAGCCAAGTGAACCTGGACGAAAGCCGTCGGTTCTATGCCAGTCACGAACTTCACGACGGCAAGAGTTCGGTCAATAAGCTGACGGATTGGGTCCACCATATTTGAGAGCGAAATCTCGACTCTTCTTCATTTCTTTTTTTTTTTTCTTATTTTCTTTTCATCTATTAAAAACAGAAGGGAACTTCATTAATCGCACATAGTGTGATTTAGAAGCCTGATTTTTTTTGTAAACACCTCGTTTGCTGTTTGCCGTTTACCGCACCCCTACATACGATACAGTCATATTATGAGAAAAATAACCTGTACAATGCTTCGTCACCCAAACTGGCCCCCATATCTGTACCGGGTATCCGGGAAACGAAAATGAAAGTAAAAGGCCGCATACTTAACGTACTTATGGCTGAATTGTATGTATATCTGTTTATAATTTCGGCGCTTCGTTGTTGGGTTGCAAGGCGGACAAAGGGCGAGAAGAAGCAGGAAGAAATACGAAGATAAAAAATAACCGCGAAAGAAATCAAAGCGCGGGCTGGAAAGGGACGGAGACGGATAGAAACGTAGAGTGAGGAAGACCTTGAGAAGAAGTCTTTGAAGAAAATGCATAACTAGCTGAAGATTCGTAGGCAATCAGGAAAGCCCTAATCCGACAGTTCGATCTAATTTCCATCACGTCCAGCTCACCCTAAATTTAAAAAAGACAACGCAACATGTCTGACGCTTATTAGGTGTTATGAGTGACTGAAAATTCGTCCCAGCCCTCCCCCCTAAGGGTTTTATTCGGATTCTCTTCAGATTCCAACCGCTGGAAAGTGCCGCCTTCTCATCAATCCCACTTCGCAAGATTCTGTCCCCCAAATGTCCTCATTTTTATGATGAATAAAGTACGTACATTATGCACACAAGAAAGCGCCCATCTTGTTTTCTAAATATTTGTTTTAGCCCAGGACCCGGGGGGAGTGAGTGCAGCAAGGCCCCGGCAAACTGTGTCCACATTGCCCGGGCCGTCCCGCGTCGTGGGTCTTACGCCATAGGTACCTTTATGGAAATGGAGGATGAGCACGCAACTTGAAGATCTCCCAATGTTAGCAAATCACCGTCCGCTTTCTTTGTTACGGAACCTCTTTGTCATAACCAAAGCATTCGCATCTAGGCAAGGGTCAGTCATATCTGCTTATCTACATAAGGAGTACATGCTCAACAGCGGTTTAGAGTAAAGGAGAGACTTGCACTGGGCCATCTATGCCAGACGACTACTAGCCAAGACTATAGCCATGGTGCATTAGTGGAAGGCATGCGAGAGAAAATACGAGCCATAGATGTTGTCGCCACAGGATATTAGCAGGACGGCTCTAAACGCACCGAAACCACGCAACAACTGTTCTGGGCCTGTACGATGAAGTTGCGTGCATTACAACAGTGGCAATGACACTCTGTCCTAGCTCGATGTGTTCCATTTCCGAGATGTATACAACCGAAATAGCTGTACTGTTATGAGTGCTGCGACGTCCGCGAGGCACTATGCCCAGATTTCACAAACGCCGGTAGAAGCAATACGCTTGTGTTGCCATCTATCACGAACGCGTTCGACGTCTTTACGTTTGCTAAAACTTGGCTGATTTCGTCTGGCTTGTCGGACTCGGCCGATGGGTGTCGTGTTATAGCCAATTATGTAAGTCGGAGATGGTTATCAGTTCCACGCCGGGTCTTCGGCCGAGACGATACTCGTTTTCCTTGTCCCCGATAAGGACTGTGGTTGACCCTACGCATATATGAGTAACCCATTGTTCCATATACAGTTCCACTCGATCTTGAGCTTGGTTTTATAGCGGATACTGAACAACCAAGGAACAAACTTCGAAGCCATGACGACGTGCGTACTGAGTTTCGCCGTCCCTCCGGACCGGCTGGGGCACGATCCCGCCCGGTACATGGAGGTCGGACCGACGTGGCCGCAGGAACAGCGCGAAGTCGTTCTCCATGATCTGAAGCAAGAGCTCGACCAAGAGAAACGCAAATCTCCGATGGATCAGATCGAATCCCGGGGGTTCGCCGTGGTCAAAAACCAGAGCAAGACACTTGGACCGCTGGAGCAGCAAGAACGGTGGAATGCTGCTTATTTGGAAGTGAGTCGCTTCTTCGCCCGACGGGAAAGTCTACACTGCTGACTCTCTACGCCCCCGATAGGAGACCGTACAGTACGAGCTTCGCATCGCAAAGTAGTTGACTATTGACCAAGACACTTTAAACTAAATGTTTTTTTTTATTTCTTTTTTTCTTGAATAGGCTGATCAAGGACCAACTGGGCGCCGATGCTGTGTTTGTGTGGAACTCGGTGACGCGCTCGGCCGACCCGGCCCTGCACACGGCGTACGGCAGCAACCACTTTCAGGACAAGGCCATCCAGGGGCTGCAGTTCGCTGGCACCATCCGCCCGGCGGCGTCCGGCGTGCACGTCGACCAGGACGCGCCCAACTCGCGCCGCATTTGCAAAGCCGGGGCGTGCGACGACGTGTTTGAAAAGTACTCGCGCGTGCAGCAGCTCAACGTGTGGCGGCCGCTCAAGGGGCCCGTGACGTACAAGCCGCTTGCCGTCTGCGACGGGTCCACCGTCCGGGAGAAGGCAGCGAGCGTCCATATGGGCATGTTCGGGACGCGGGTCATCCTGCACCACGATGGTGAGACGCCTTTTTGGTCGTTCCCTGGATCAGTTGTGTGCAAAAGCTGGTTACTGACAAGTACGCGTCCTTTCTCAGACGCCCAGAAATGGTATTACATCAAGCGCCAGGAGCCCGACGAGTGCCTTATTCTGAAAATCTACGACTCGAGCGTACGGGACGGGCAGGCAGAATATGCACCACACACGGGTGTTGATGACCTTCGGGGGGCCGATGGGGCCGAGACATTCAGGGAAAGCATCGAAGTGAGGCTTATAGTATGCTACACTTAGATAATTTAATTTTTGCCTGTAGGACGTCCACGAACATTAAACGAGGATTGATGCCTTGGACCAGTCCCGTCTGTTGCCCACGCCAACCTAAAAGACACCAATTCAAAGTGTTTTTAGCTGCAAATTTTCCTATCGACTACCACAGAAAGGTACCACTACTATAAAACAACATGTATAAGATACATAAATTAGCACTTTTGGACTTCCGCCTTACAAAATGGATGAAAAAAAGCTACATTTTTATTATAAAGGGAGAAAAGTCACGCCAGAGCTTGATCTTGTTATATTGGGAACCATCGATCATCCAAAAGAAAGACGGTGGTGCTCCTTTCGCTTCCAAGTTAGACTGCCTCGCTGTCTTATCCAAACGTCGGGGGAGTCAACAATAGCATTCTACCCTATGGCAGAAATCGACAGTCACATACACACTCAAGCGGCAGTGTTGTTCATTGTTTTGCTTTCATATGTTTCTTTGCTATATACGGAGTGGCGTGGTTTCAATTTGGCAACGGGAACCCTGGTCTCTCTACGAGCAGGCCGCGCACAAAACGGGATCCAGATGGGATCCCAAGATGGGTAGATGGTGGTCATTATCGAGTAACACAAAAAGGAAAAGAAAAGTCAAAGACAAAGTAAAAGAACAGAAAAAAAAACCAGTATGCAAGAAAAAAGGAAACAAAAAAAAACACAACTCCTTCCTCCTAACCCACCGGTGAACACCGCTTGCCTGTGTTTCCTTGTGTGCCGTTATTTCCCTCCCTCTCCCCAGAAAGAAAAAGGGCCAGCCTTATCCTGAGGCTGCTGATGGTTGTTGTCAGCGACGATACGTTTGACTCGCTCCTCCTTCGTTGGTTCTCCTGTTCGCCTGGGCCTACCGCCGCCGCCCCAGGTTCCGCAGCAGTACGCCGCCCACGACGCCCGCCACCACGGCCAGGCCGCTCACAATGGCCACGCCCACGAGCCCCTCGCGCTGCACCTTGTCGTCGATGAGCGTGTGCAGGTTCGCCGCCTGCTGGTTCGTCGGCTCCTTGTCGAGCAGCAGTTCGTTGTAGCGGCGGGCCTCGGCGTAGTTGCCGAGCTTGTAGTTGCCGAGCGCCAGGTAGTAGAGGCACTCGCGGCGGCGCTCGGGCGACGTGCGGAAGATCTCGGTGAGCAGCATGACGCCCTGCTGCTGGTCCGCGCGGGCGTTGGACTTGACGAGGCCCTGTTGGGAGTCAGAAGGCCGCTCTTTCATTTGAACCGTCCTCTTCTTCCTCGTCTTCCTCCTTCCCCTTTTCGCCAAAAGCACAGAGACGTACCCATGCAAAGTTGAACTTTGTTTGCACACCGACCATGTCGCCTTCCTTTTCGTACTGGGCGCGCAGGACCTGGAGCTCCGCCGGATTGAGCGGCCTATGGGGAGGGTTAGCAGGGATATTTGGGTGGCGGGGACAGCGGAACGGCGGTAGCGAAGGCAGCGGTAACAGGAAGACACTCAGCAGCGCATCACACACTACATGGTGTGCGCTCGCAGACAGGTCCTCGTCGTGTCAAAGCTGACGAGCATGCGACAGGGATGGATGAAGTCCGCCAGTGTCAGGTCGCGTGCCGCCGAGCCGCATGGAAAGGGGGGTGAAGGGTAGAGTCGGTTCGCTAGGAAAGAAAGCGGGATGGTCGAAGAGAAGATACGTACGTCTCGGCGTCTACCGCGTCTATAGAGGAAAGACAAGTCAATACTGTTCCGTCGTGGTTGGGACGAAAAAAAAGATTCGGAACCTCGGCTTACAAGGAAGGGCGGTGCCCATGTTTGCTGGTTTGGGTTCGATGGGAGGGGAAAGTCCGTGGACGGAGAAAGATGAAAAACAAGGAAAAGAAAGAAGAGCCGTAAATCGTCGTCAATCGTCGTCAGGGTTGATCGTTGCTGTGTATGCGTTATGTACGGGGGAAAAAAAAGTCGAAAGATGGCCGGTCAGACCTTTCGAGGGGAAAAAAAGAGACGAGGACGTGGAGCTGGACAGCACCCGCAAAAATTAGCCTAGCATTTCGCTCTTGCCTGTTTGGATCGTAGGAGTCCTCCACCTGCCTGCCAATCCCGCCACCTCCGCGCGTTAGTGACGTTCGTGCGTTCCAGGCGCCAGCAATAAGCTACACGTAGTTGGTTAGGCACGTTTTACCTAATGTCCCTACGCTGCTGCAAAACCAGCGACGCGCTATTCGTTGCCTTTCGCCCCTGCAGCTTCGGGGGCGTTTCGGGAGGAGTTTTGGGGGGGTCTAGGGACACGAAAGCTTGGGCCCCGCCTTTTTCCATGTGACTTTTTTGTTGGGAGCTCACGAGGTGGCAGGCCTGAGTCCGGTGCCACGACAGCTGAAACAAGTCATTAATGGATGGAATACGGTTTACGCGTAGGTAATTGTAGTATTTTATCGTCTCTTCTAAGCCATGGCAAAATAAGACTGGGCGGAATGATGGTTAATAGGAACGGGTACAGCCATGGCAAGTGTGGTGCACTTGGTGAAAACGACGCCGTTAAGATGACGAGAAAATACGCATCAAAATACATGAAAAATAATGTCACAAGAAGTACATTATCAGCTAGTTTTCAAACAGAACGCTGACGTCGTTGCGCAGATGCATCGCTGGCAAAAAGCGCTGCAGGCAGTCCGTCGTTCGCTGGGCGAAATGGCGGGGCGCCCGCAACGCCTGCGATAAGATAATCACCCCGGCGACGAATAGCGGCTGTGCACTGGAACACAACGCCTGGAATAAATCACGAAAACACGGTCGCACTCAATCAACGCGCTTTTGTGGATATTTTGCTGCAGCGCAACCGATTCCCAACTCTTCTCTTCTTCGCGTCGTGATTGCGTTCTGTCTTTGTCACTTGATTTAGTCTTCCAATTATATTCTCGCCGCATATTTCCACAATGTTGTTTGAAGAAGATCCATCTGTGGTACGTGAACCTCTTGACGTCTTTTTCCTTCTTTTCCATCCTCTTCCGTTTCAACATTCCGACTAACTCGTCGTCTCCAGCTCATCCAGCACACCGTCGACAACTTCAACATTGCGCCCGACAAGGCTGCGGTTGCCCGCATCAAGGAATCGCTGTCTACCCTGCAGGAGGCCCGCCAGCTGCAAATCGAGCAGGCCGAGGCGTCGTTAAAGAGTGGGTTACGGACGGGCGGATTGGGGGGGGGGCACACGCTGTTGTCGTTGTTTGCTCGGAAAACGGATTTGTTTTGTCTAACGATCACCAGAACTCAGCCGCCAACTCTCGACCCTGGGGGCGCAGCACGACGAGCTCGCCGCCAAGCACGCCGCCGCCGCCCACGCCGCCACGCTCGCCGACCTCGACACGACCAAGTTCCGCGTTGCCAAGGCCGCGTCCGACCTCGAGACCGAGACCGAGCGGTTGTCGGCGCAGGCCGCCGAGCTGGCTGCGCGGCTGCAGGCCTTGGAGATGGGAGGCGACGACGCCGACCCCAAAGCGGCCAACGGCGCCGACAGCGACAGCGCCGCCGACGAGCTGCTGCTGCGGCTGCGCGTGTACCGCAGCCTGGGCATCGAGCTGGAGCGCGACGGCGGCGCCGCCGGCGAGTGGACGCGCGCCGTCGTGCGCAACGACCGGCAGGGCGACGTGCACGTGGTGCACATGGACAAGAAGTTTTCGCGCTTCTTCTACGCAAACTACTTTTGGCAGACGTTGTAGGGGCGGCGGGAGCGCGGACAGGTAGCGGGTTGAGGAAATTTTGCTGTTTACGATGGCGTGCATTGGTGTTGGGCGTTGTTATTTGTTTGCCGACCAGGAACTCACTTTTGGTTAATTTGCTCGGGACGCAAAGGGCGTGGGTGGAAAACAGGGCTGATGCCGGCCTGACGGAATATACGGGATACCACGATGCAATGCGACGAAGTTCTATCAAGTTTATGTTTGCTACATTTTCTTGCAAATCCATGCACCCTTGCACGGAGCCTCGCTGGGGCAACTCCTAGCTGGAGAGAGTGAAGAGTCTCACTTGAGAAGGGGATTGACCAGCCTACAACGTCGCTTCTAGCACCGCAGATATTTTACTGCAGTTGTCTGTCATTCCAGTCGCCTTATCCAAGACGACGAACTTGCCTGTAGAGTTTGCATCGGCGCGGGCAAGGATTTTCTTCCTCCTTGATGTAGTCGCGCCAACGTGGGCAAGCTTGCGGGCCACCTCGCCGGTGTTTTGCAGACAACTCTATAAAACAGTTGGGAGTCCAGAGCGGAATGAAGGCATGGGGAATCTGTACGGCATCGTAAGTACCCGCTGCTTTAAACTTCGGCCGTCAGCTTGTTCATAGAAAATCGGACAACGCATCCACGAAGCCGGCAAAAAATGCAACGCGCAATGTTCGTTTGAGCCACGGCCGCTGGTACAACGGCAACTCTGTAGTATCTAAAAACTATGTGTAAACAGATGGGTTAATATTTCAACGGGTTTTGCGGCTGCAACACGATGTTATTGCATCGACCGTAGTGATCTCAAAGCATTTGCGTGTGTATGGGCTGGTATGGGGCAAAGCACGCTTATGGTTACCTAATAAACTACGTAACGTAACGTACACGCAGTGATCGATGCCCCGTAATATAGCGTACCGCTTTCAAACCAATTGCTCGGTAATACAGCTTTGTAAGTTCCGCTTAATTGCGTACGACGTACCGCGCCTCCGTTGCCGCTTGTCGTACATCTGGACGGTTGTTTTCTGTTATTTCGTCTTATTTGGGTTACTCTGAACAAGCAGCAACACAAAGCAAACCCACCCACAACGCCATGTGTGGCTCCGGCGTCAACGGCGAATTCCCCGGTCCAACGGCGGCTCCCGACGCGGAGCCCTTCCCATGGGCCGACATCGCCGGTGCTGGCCCCCTTTGTGACGCTCACTGCCACCCGACCGACACCGTCGCCTCGCTTGCGGGGATCCCCGCAATGCACGCTGCGGTGCTGACGGTCATGGCCACACGCGCCCAGGACCAGGACCTGGTTGCCCAGCTGGCGACTGAGCAGGGCGTGCAGACGCCATTCGGCGACGGCGACGGCGACAGTGGTGTAAATTACTATGGCCTGCCCGGGTCGAACAGCTCCCGCAAGGTCGTCCCAGCGTTTGGCTGGCACCCGTGGTTTGCGCACCTGTTGTACGACGACGACGTCAACGCCAACGCCGATGGCCGGGGCGACAGCCGTCACCACGAGCTGACGTCCCTGGCCGACAAGCGACAGCACCTAGCCGCGGTGCTGCACCCGTCGCCCTCGTTGTCGCAGGACGACGACGGCAACGACAAGAGCAGCCACCTCGTCGCTGCCCTCGACGCCTTGGCCACCCGCCTGCCGGTGATCCGACCGCTGTCGGCGTTTGTGGCCGAGACCCGCGCCCGCCTGGAGGCCCACCCGCGCGCGATTGTCGGGGAGATTGGCCTCGACAAGGCGTTTCGCGTGCCGGAGGCGGGCGGTTCCGCGGAGGACCAGGAAGCCACCGCGACCGCCGACTCGACCGACGGCGGCGGCACCGTCGATCCCGCGTTGGCAGCGGCCGCCCTCACCCCGGGCGGCCGCGAAGGCCGCCGCCTGTCACCGTTCCGCGTCCGTCCCGCGCACCAGGTTGCCGTTCTGGCCGCGCAGCTGCGCCTTGCTGCGGCCCTGCGGCGGCCCGTCAGCGTCCACGGCGTGCAGGCACACGGCTTGCTGTACGACACGCTGGCGGCGACGTGGCGGGGTCAGGAACGGAGGATGCCGACGCGGCGGCAGCGGAAGGAGGACGCGCGCGCGGCCACAAACGCCGCAGACGCCAGTGACAGCGACGACGACGACGACGACAACCTTGAGAACGAGATGAACGGTAATCTGAGTAACAACACCACACCGCCCACGTATCCCCCTGCCATCTGCCTGCACTCGTACACCGGGCCGCCCGACGTGCTGCGGCAGTACTTTGCCCCGCACGTGCCGGCGGCCGTCTACGTGTCCTTTTCGGCGACGATCAACGGCCGCACGGACGCGGGTCGGGCGCGGCTGGCGGCGGCGGTGGCGGCGTGCCCGGACGACCGCGTGCTGGTGGAGAGCGACCTGCACACGGCGGGCCCGCAGATGGACGACGCGCTGGCAGAGGGGTACCGGCAGGTGTGCGAAGCCAAGGGGTGGCCGCTGCGGGAGGGCATCGCGCAGATTGCGCGCAACTACGCAGCCTTTCTGAGGGCCGGACAAACGCACGACACACGAAGCGAGGCGCAGCAATGATATGTATGTATGATGAAGAAACGCATGAGAGCAAAATTTTTGCACACCGGGAGCATATTATGTGCAAAGGCCAATAAAAAAAGACCCAGTTGGTTTGGACGACGCACAAACACCGAATATTATGAGAGAGAACACTGAAGAAGTGTAGATGCTCAGCAACAGGTGAAAGAGAAAAGATTAAGAAAAACCGGTAAACCGAGAACAAAAGAAAAAAAAAAGAAATACCAACGCTTGAGTGCCCCCCAAAAAAAAACAGGTGCTCATCACATTATCTTGCCTCCCCATCCCGGTAAAACAAAAGCCCATTGCTGTCGATAACACTTCTCGATCAAGGCCGCGGCTCACCGGCCCGGTACTGGAACCCGTCCGCCACCACCGACGACGCCTCCACGAGGTGCACGTACGACGCTGCGTCTCCCTCGTCATACGCTGGCGGCAGCGACCGCGCGTCGGACTCGGAGTCGGTGTCGCAGTCCAGACCTGCTGCGTCGCGCGCACCGTAACCGCGGTGGTAGCGTGAACCACCGCCACCACCGACGACGCTCGGCGCTGTGGCGACCGATGGGGGCGGCGGCGGTGGGGGCGGTGGTTGGCGGAAGGCCGGCGGTGGCCGCGGTCGTGACCGTTCGTGCACACCGTCCTCCTCCTCTTCCCGCCGTGCTGCCGCCGCCTGCGAAATGGCCGCGCGGCCCTCCTCGGCCGCCACCATCTGCCCAACGACGTCCGCGACCGCCCGGAACTCGGCAATCTCCCGCTCGAAGCTGGACCGCGACGAGCGCGACAGAGGCCGTGAAGGCGGCGGCGCGGGCGTACCCGTCCGCGCGATGTCCACCTCGATGTGGCCGTACGCTGGTGCCGCAGTGGGCCGGTCCGGCGCAGCAACCGGTAGGATGGGCGTTGCTGCGCGCCGCGGCGTCGGCGACGGCGTCTTCTCGCCGTTGCCGGACACAAGAAACCGCCGTACGCGCCGCACAAAAGCGCGCACGGCGGCGCGGCGCTGAGCGTGACGTTCGCGGTACGCGAGGCGGCGGGCGTGGCGGTCGTGCCGCGCGGCGGCAATGTGCGTGCGCAAGCGCGCGACCCAGGCGTGGACGTTGTCACGGACGCTGCTGCGCAGACCGCGGCGGAAGCTGTCGCTGCCGTGGGCATGGCCATCGAAGCGGCCCTGAAACCGGTGCCGGCGGCTGAGGTGCCAGCGGCGGACAAAGATGAAGACGACGAGCAGGAGGCCAAACAAAGCGAGCATCTTTGCAATCGGGGCGCGCTGCGGATTTGTCAGTTCATGCCGCCGCAAAACCTAAGGAGACAAAAAAAAATAGAATAAGAAACATTCGTAAGACATACGCCAAATGTCCCGAGGCCGTCGTGAGACGACTGCCGGAACCGAACGCTGCCGCGGTGGTCCGCCCAGCCGGTGCGCACTGCGAAGCCGTCTGGACCGTAGCCACGCATCGGTCGGCCGCGGACGCCGCCACCGCCCATGGCCGACGGTGGGGCCTGCGAGTCGGCGTCGGTGTGGTCGGCTGTCCACATCACAGCGGCGTCGCCAGCGTTGTCAGCGTTGGCAGTGTTACTAGCAGCGTCGACAACGTCGTAGCCACCGTCGTTGTCGGCACCGGCATCGACCAGAGGCTCGTCTTCAGGGGAGGCCGGCGTCAAGGAAGACGGGCAGTGGAGGAGAAACGGTGGAGGCGGCGGCGGCAACGACGGCGGCGCGACGAACGGCTTGCGGTTGTGGCCGAAATGCGCGAGGCACATTGGCGCCAGCCATTCTGGCGGCCCCGCAGGGTCGGGCTCGTCACCGCCACTGCTCCCGTGAGCATCACCGTCGTCGTACAGCGAATGGGCCGCGCTGGCAATCTTGTGGAAAACAGAACCGATCCACGACGTGACCGCATTCCCGCCGCAAGGCCGGTCGGAGACCGACAACGGCAAGTTGCTGCCGGGCAGCCCGGCGCCGCCGAAGCGGTCGCGCACGTACTGCGTGCGCAAGGCCAGGTCGTGCTGCAGCACAGCGACGTGGTGCTGCAGCAGCAACAAGCTGTTCTGCCAGGCCGCCAATTCGGCGGTGTGGTCGTGGCCGTCGTCCCCAGCATTGTCGTTTGCAGTGCCGTCAAAATAGAACACGTTGGCGGCGCCCTCGACGTCGATGATGCGGACAGGGGCGGCTTGACGAAAACGAACAGTCACGGCCGGAGCGGCAAATGGTCGTGCTTGGCGGTCGGCCTTGGTATCAGTGTCGTCGCCGGCTCCGGTTTCGGCTCCGGTCCCGGTTCTGCTTCCGGTCTGCATGGACACGACATGCAGCTCCATCCGTTGTTCTTGAGCCTCGCCGCCCCACGACACGCAGTCGGCCGTCCAGCGGACAAAAGCGACGTCTCTTCGCGCCGTGTCATCATCGCCGTCATTCTCGCCGTCGGCACGACTGCCATCCGCGTCGTTACGGTCAACCACTGACGCTACGGGCTCGCCTGGACGGACGGGGACCGGCAGAGACCACCGGCTGTCCGCTGGCAGCGGCGTGCCATTGATGGTGGCGTTGGGGGACCCGCACGCCTGTTGTGATTCAAGGACATCCACGCGGAAGCTCTACGAATGTGTTAGTTTGAGGAACGCAAAGCCAATGCCTTGCCAATAACGCAATGATAATAAATTGGTGGTTCGCCGTACTAAGAACGAGTAATCGCTGCCCACTCCCGACTGTGGCAGCTCGATGGTGATGAATGCCGACGGAGTGTTTCCTGCGCGGTCAGCAAACAGCATTGGCATCGTTACGGTACACAATCCGTGGTGGATTGTGATTCGTGTCGAGTTTCTTCTACAAAATCGAGAAGTTCTCACCCTCCGATGCCACGGCGCCGGCGCCTCGGACCAACGCCGGCACCAGTATAAGACCGGCCCGGTAGAGGCCACGCATGGTGGGCCGTTCAACAAATGCGAGGTGGCGGAGAACAAGGCGGAAAAAAAGGAACAATCACGCAAGAGAGAATTGATCTCGGCAGGATGAGAGGGAGGACAAAAAAAAGGACTTAAACGGCGGACATTGGAAAGGCGAGGACACGAGCGTGGCCAACGATAGGCCGTGTTGTTGGCCTTGGAAAATAGAACACAAACACAAAATGAAAGGGGAAAGACAAAGGAAACAAGAGGAAAGGGGAAAAAAAGAACGGATACAACAATTCTGGCTGCCTGGCGGTGCAACAGACCACCTTTCGCGAGTTTCGTCGTCTGGGGAGGGGAGAGATAGCGAGGGACGGAGGCGCAGCGGCCGGGGGCCAGCGATCTTCAAGAATAAGCACACACCAACAAGTCGGCACAAATTTGGCCCTTTTAGGACGGGGGGGTGGCCCGGGCGCAAATAGCACGATTTATCACGTGCCTGTAACTAACTTCCCGCTCATCACGTGGAGCTCAACAGAAAGGTACCGGCGACTGAGGTTGCTCACTCCGAAGCTCACCGTGTACTCATCGCGTCACCACCCACTGAAACCAACTTAGCAAATGTGTCGTCAACTCGCGACCTCACGGCGCATTCATTGCTTGTTTCCATACACGCACGGGACCATTACTAGAAGACCGCCGTGTGGCTAGCCTCAGTCGTCTTCGTATAACAATCAAATCATCGTAGTAGCATCGTAACATCGTCGTCACGTAGGCGACGACATCGAAGCAATCACCTTCCAAGGAAAAGCCTAACAAGTCTAACTCCACAAGTTGACAATTGCGTACGAGATGCAGAAGGTGGGCCAAGCTGACGTTCTTTTGCTTTGTATGCCAAACATGATTTTCACGGTGATCCAATCTTCGCGATAGTCAGCCCCTTCGAAGTTGGTTTGCCGCGTAGAGCGGGCAGTTTATTGTTATGCTTCCCCGTGATCCCTTAGTTTCCAACAAGCATCCCTAGACTAGATTCCATTGCCTCCGCCGTCTCTGTGGTTCTTTTTAAGGAGCCGGGCTGTTACGTGACATCACATACTGCCCCTTGATTCGACAGCACGTCCCGCCCTGGGAAAGCGTACGGCTTTGTGGCAGATGCCCTCCATGGCATACAGATGGCTGGCTATAAAAAGCCCCTTGCTCAGCTTCGTGTATATTTGTTTGCATGTTATATTTACTCCCTCTCCCACCCACACCGTCCTGTTCACTCTTCGATCTTTCTCGTTGATCTGATCATTCTTACAATCGCGTCCCAAACCCACAAACTCTCTATATATGAATACTTTTATCTATAACAAAACTTCCCAAACCCAGTGGCTCAAGCAATGCCGAATTTTTGCAAGCGGCTCGTCTCGCGGCGCCGGCCAACTAAGCAGATGAACGACAAGAGCGCTACGGACGCCAACGGCGACGACACCGCGGAGCAGCCCCCGTCATACACTCCTCAAGCCGTCAAGGTCGAGACCGTCTTCTGGGCTGGGCTCCCAGAGCACACTGCGGTTATTCGCGCCGCGCTGGGAGCAGCTGCTGCTGCTGCGATGTCGGGCACGGTGCTGCCACACGCCGCCGACACCTTGTGCATGTACCTGAAGGCCATCGACACCACGCCCGTTCGCGAAGACAGACGCGCTGTGGCTCGGATCTTAGCCGAGTCCATTCTGACGGTGATGCACCGAGCGGCCAACCTTCCCAACAGCCACGGCTCCACCACGAGCAGCACCTGGCGCACCATTCAGCTCCATAACCATGAGTCGCGATCGAAAGCATTGGATGATACACCTTCGCAGTGCAAAGATCATGTTTCTCGAGAGCTTGTCAAGATCAGCAACCCACTAAACAACATGACATACTATCTCCTGCAAGACAAACGCACAGCGGTTGCTCTGAAATTCGATGTTTTCTTTTCAGAGGTGGGCTACGTCGTGGCCACGAAACCGCGCAGCAGCGACCTCGATTTTGGCGAATCATACGCACGTCTTATTCAAAGCCTTATGGAGGAATTCCAGGCGCCGCCCGGTGCTAAGAGGGCACAAAGACGCGGACAAGACTAATAGTGGCGGTACATACGATACAGCCTCGTGGCCGTTGACGAGCTGGTTAGGACAGCCAGTGACTGTTCAGGGGTAGTAGGTTGTGAAAGTCGCCGGGGTGATGGCGGGACGGGCTTCATCGACATAAGATGATTATGGGACGGTTGAAGCAGTTAATACCCGCATCCTCTAGACATGCCTTTTGTCCCAAGTTTGTCGACTAGAGACACCATGATTCGTACGATGCCTACTACGTATAAAACTGGCCGACTGGAAAAGCGGCGTATCTTGGGACCAACGCTCTTTCGACAAGATAGCAAAAATTGATCTCAGTCGAGAAATAGATAATAAAACAAAGAACATATTCCGTTTCCCAGTGCCCTATGTGCGAATAAAAAAAAAAAAAAAAAAAAAAAAAAGGAAAGCGAAGGAGGGAAATATGAACCAACAATCCAGATGTCCTCCGGCTACTACTGCAGTAAGCCGGGCCCTGTAAAAAACGCCTTGGTGTCTTGAGAGAGACGATGAGGAAAACAAAAAAGACAGTAACGCAGTAAAAAGAAACCCCCATAAAGGGGATCAAGGAAAGACATCAAACATGCCGTATTCTAGCCCCGCCCCGGCTGCCCGCCGTCGCTCTCGCTCACCACACTGCCCACTTCGGACCAGCTCGTCGGCGTCAGCAGGCCCCGGCTGCGCGTGCCGTCGTCGCTGTCGCTGTCGCTGTCATTATCGAACTCACTGAGGACGCCGTGATCGCTCGGCTTGTAATCCACACTGTCTTGGTCGTCATCGGCGTCGTTGTCGTCGCTCCGACCTGCGGTCGCTGACGTTCGTGCAGGTGTGCCGCGGTCACGGTTAATGATGTTGTTATCGTCGTTGGCCCGCTCGCCCTCGGCAACCGGCGGCTCGTGGCTCCAAAAGGATGTCACCGAGCCGACCGGCGTCAGCTGGCCCGCGCTGAGCAGCTCCGGCTCCGACAGCGGCGCCGACGGTGTCACCGGCAGCGGGGAGTAGAAGCCCGCCGCGTTGCTGCCGTAGCCGTTGTCGCCGCCACTAGCGCTGCCAACAACGTTCGACCCCGAGCTCTGCGCCCACGCCTGGATGGAGCTGAACGCGTCGGCATGGTGGTCGCGGACGGCGTCGACCCGGTCTTCGTCCTCGCGTGCCTGTCCAGCCGTGACGTAGTCGTTGTCCGCCAGCGCCCGGTCCAGCAGCAACGACGCGTCCGACTGCGCGACGGTGGGCGTGGCGGTTGTGGTGGTCGTGGCCGCCGTGGCCGCGTCGAACAGCACCTCTGCGGCCGGAACCCGCGACGACTCAAATGCCGGAGTCAAGTTGAGATTGGGTGCCGCTGGTGTGTCTTGTGCCGTCTCTCGCCGCCGGTTCAGCAACAGCGGGTCAAACACGGCATCCATGCGGCTGGTCGCCGCCTCCGGCGCTACCGCCGCGTTCGTGTCCGGTTCCGTGGCGCTGTAAATGTCGTCAAGCAGGATCTCGTCCTCCCGGTCGGGCGCAAAGTAAGCGGTCTCGGCGTCAAAGGCCGACGCGGTTGCTGCGGCAGTCACAGGCAACGCGGGCGTTGACTGCGCCGCTTTCTGCGCCGTCTGCTCGCCAACACTGTGCTGCTCGTCCATTTCGATGCCGTACTCGTCGCCAAACGGGTTGGCGTACACGGAGGCGTTCAGCCCGCGGACGCCGCCACCGGGCCGCCGCCGGCGAAGCTGACCACCCTGCGACGGGTCGTCCGACGACGACGACGGTGGCACCGGCAGCTCTTTCATGTGGTTGTACTGCCCCACGTCGGCGCCCGTGTTGACCACATACGTGCCCCGGGCGGCGTTGTGGTCCGGGCGGAGAAACGCATCAAACGAGGTGCTGCTGCGGCGAGGCGGTCGGCCCGCGGCACCTTCGAGGGACGGCAGGTAGATGCCGGCCGCAGCGGCGGCGTCCTGTGTGGCCTTGCGCAGTAGAGCCTCGTTGTCGTCCGACGGAGAGGGCCGTTCTTCTTCTTCTTTTCCTTGGCTTTCCTGCTGCTGTTTCAACAAACGCATGCGGTTCCAATAAAGCAGCTCCTCGCGCTGGCGGCGGCGGCTGGCCTCGTCGGCGACCACGCCTGGGTCGTTGCCGCCGCGCGACAGAAGAAACCCTTCGGCATCTTCAGGCCGGTTGAAGACAGGCTCGCGGTAGGTGGTGTCGTTCTCGCGCTCCTCGGGTGCAATGTTCTCGCCGAGCGACTGGAAGGCGAGGGCGATGCGGCGGCGCAGGTCGTTGGCCAGACGCTGGATCTCGGGTGACTCGTAGACGGCGATGGCGGCAGCAACGGCCATTGACAAGGCGATGACGCCGGCTGAAGCGACGACCGGGTTAATAGAGGGCATTTTGGTGAGGGTTGGTAGGAAGCAAACAGAAGAAGAATTTTTTCACAGAAAAAAAGATGTAAGAGAAACTCTTTCTCCGCGGGAGCTGAAAAAGAGATAAAACAAAACAATACACTCGCTCAAAGTAAAAAAAGGGCAAAAAAAAGACAAAAATAAAGAAAAGAAAATCAACATCCCAGGGCGTCCAGGCACGAGGTGATGAGGCGAAACCAGAGCGAGGCAGCCGACTTTCACCAGAGCACGCGCAAGCGCTTTCGCCACAGCAGGCCGCCCTGGTACTGAAAACGCCTTGGAGCACCCGCAACAGCGCCCCCCACCAGAGAAACATCCAGTGGAAGAGCTAATGCACTTATCCGTGTGTGGGGTTAAAGTGCTGGATAAGATAACCACTTGATCAAAGCGAGCGGGGCATTTTGGCGTTCAGGGAAAAAGGGTTCATTGTATGCTACTAAGCGGGTAAAAGAAATATACGCTTTGGTGCATGCTTTGCTCGTACCTTTGGCTGCTATGGGCAAAGGCATTTTTGCCGGCAGAATCGGGTTCAATCGAGGGCGATAAGTCAAGAAGACGAAACCGAGAGGACAGTAAAAGCTGAAGCCAAAAAAAGGAAATGAAAGACGAAGGTAGACGACGGCGCAACAGATGGACAGGAGAGATGAGAATACGAGAACGACAATCGGTAAGCGTGACAACAGAGAAAGTAGGAAGAGAAAAAAGAGGAAGACAAGAAAGAACAAAAGAATGTGATGTGAAGAGACAAAGTCGAGTGAAGGGCATAAACCGGCGGAGAAGTTCTGGGTCGGATGTTGTCAGTATGTAAGAAAAAGAGAGGGGAGAACGGCGCGGGTTATGCGTTACAGCGGGGGTGGACGGGTGCGGGTAAGAAGGCCGCGGCAAGAGAGCAAAAAGGGCAAGGGGGGGAAAGGGCAGCCTAGGACCATTACGCCATCATCGGTTCATGCGCGCCCGTACACAAAGAGAGCTTGTTCTCGTTCGGAGAAGACGGAAGACGGGTGAATGACATGTTTTGTATTACCATGTAATGTTTGAATGCCAAACCACACCACCTTTGATTGCGTTGTTGAGAAGAAAAACAGGAAAGAAAAACGAAAAATCAACGATGATGAAGAGCCGACTGGCATTCGAGAAGACTTTGTACGAGCTCGTCTGACAAGAAGTTGAAGGTGCCAGACGGACCAGAGATGATCGGTACACAACAGTCTGTCCGAGCGCATGCATGGGCGGGAGGGTGCAGACGGCCTTGCAGATGTCAGCAAACCAATGCGGCGACACAAGGCTGAATGAAGAGTGGCTAGGCATTTGCTGTATGCGGGCAGATTCTTTGAAAGACGTGCAAAGTGTTGCACTCAGGAGCAATCATAGAGCTGTTTATATTGATTTATAGACAAGGTCAAATCTAGTAGACAGATGCAGACAAAAATATAGGCCTGGAGAAGATGGGCAAGAAAAAAAAAAGGGAAAATAAACATGAAACCAAAGCATATCGTGTCTTTGACCGTCGTAAAACACCATCTCCCCGTTGCGGGGGGGAAAAAAGCCGCCCATAGCCCGGCCTGCCTTCTTTTCGTGCTCGCGAGTGCTTTTTTTTTGTTGTTCTAGCCTTTTTGTCTTCCGCCACCTCACAGCTTCGCAATGATCGCCGCCGCAAACTCGTCTGTCTTGGCCCGGCCACCCAGGTCGCCCGTCAGCGCCTTGCCCTCGGCCAGCGTCGCAAACGCCGCCTGCTCGATGCGGTCCGCGTGCGCCGTCAGGCCCATGTGCCGCAGCATCATCAGCGAGCTCAGCAGCAACGCCGTCGGGTTCGCCAGCCGCTTGCCCGCAATGTCGGGCGCCGAGCCGTGCACCGCCTCAAAGATGGAGCACTCGTCGCCGATGTTGCCCGAGGGCGTCAGGCCCAGGCCGCCGATGAGGCCCGCGCACATGTCCGACAGGATGTCGCCGTACAGGTTGGGCATGACGAGCACCTTGTCGTTGTAGGGGGTCGGGTCCGTGACCATCTTGAGGCAGGTGTTGTCGAGCAGCTCGTCGTCGAACTCGATGCCGGGGAACTCCTTGGCGACCTGGCGGGCGACGTGCAGGAACAGGCCGTCGCTCATCTTCATGATCGTGGCCTTGTGCACGGCGCGCACCTTGGTGCGGCCAATGGCCTCGGCCTGCTGGAAAGCGAACCGCAGGACGCGCTCGCTGGCCTCGCGCGTGATGAGCTTGATGCTCTGGACGACGCCGTCGACGACGACGTGCTCGATGCCCGAGTACTCGCCCTCGGTGTTCTCGCGGATCAGGACAGTGTCGACATTGTCGTAGGGCGTCTTGAAGCCGGCGACGGACCGGCAGGGCCGCAGGTTGGCAAACAGGTTGAAGGTGCGGCGCAGGGTCAGGTTGAGCGAGACGTGGCCTTTGCCAATGGGTGTCTGGGAGTGTCAGACTACATCCGTTTTCGATCCTTCTCTCTCTCTCTCTCTCTCTCTCTCACAAAGTTTGATGTTGTCACTCACAGCAAGTGGGCCTTTCAGGGCCACCTTGTTTCGCCGAATGCTCTCGATGGCAGCGTCGGGGATCGTGGTCTTGCCGTCTTTCAGGATGGGGGTAACGTCGACGGGTTCCCAGGTGACAGGGGCCTAGGTAAGACAAGTCAGCAAGTCAATTGCAAGCACAATTGGGAGGAAAGGCGATGACGCACCTGAGCCGCCTTGAAGATGTCCTTCACGGCCGTCGCAATCTCGGGACCAATGCCGTCACCCTCGATTAAACTGACGGGGTAGAGGCCCTGAGCGGGAGGTTAGCATAGCCACTACAAGGCATTGTGCATCTCTGCAGTTCGTTCCGGCGAGCCCGACGCAACCTTAGATACATCACGGACTCGCCGGGCGGGGTTCTCGCATCCCGTCTCTTACATTCGCATCCTTCTGGCCGGTGAACTGGGCAACGCGGCCACTCTTTGCCGAGTAGAATCGTTGGCTCTGGATCTGGTGTTAGCACAGCACAAACAGCTTCACTTTTCCCTTTGACTGCTTCTTTCTCCTTCTCGTCACTCACCGGCAACACGGCGACCGCTCGCGGAGCTGCACGGAAGCATTGGCGTCTGGCAGGGCCAGAAACGGCGCGGATGGCCAGCATGATTCCGCAAGAATTGGAGGACGAGAGACGGTAACGAAGTGGTGAGATGGTCTGGGAGAGATCGTGAGCGCTGGAGAAAAGAAATCAATTCGCGTGCAAAAAAAAAAATGGTAGCAAAAAAAATAAAAAATAAAAATTGAGCAGAAAAGTTGGCCCTCGAAAACTGCACCATTAACAGAGCAGATAACCGTTGGCTGCGCCAATTGAGCGATAAATTTATTTACATGTGGTATGCTCACACATTACGGCCAAATGCGGGCCAGAAAACCAGGAAGGCAAGGCTCCACATGGCGACCGCCGGCTTTGGCCGTCACAGACTCTGATTGGCTGGTTTGGGGTGCGGCTCGCTGAACGCAGCGCTCACGTCACGGCCTGCTCGTTCCTACCTCGTATTTCCGTCGCACGTCGGCAGCCGGAGAAAAGATAACGCTCCATGCCTTCCGTTATCGATAAGAGATAGCATTGCCAAGTATTGAAACGGACCACCTTCCGTTTTAGTGGAGACGCGGTCGACCTCAACGAAGCCACTCCTATCGAGATAACCCAGCTCGACGATCCATCGCGATACTGCACGACAACAACCGAACAGGATATTCCTAACAGCAACAGTTGCAACAAAAGGTACATAACTGCATGGACACACGATCGCCGGCCCTGCCGCCGCCACCGTCGCTGCGATGACCGAACTCGAGCGCTCCCTCCTCGACTTCTACCAGATTCCGACGGCCTTCCCGGACGTCTGGCCCGCCGACAAGGACGCCAATGACAGCGATGCTTCGGATGACGACGACAACGCGGTCAACAAGGCCGGAAAGCCCGGCAAGACTGCCGAAAGCGAAAAGGACCGGCAGCGCAAGGCCAAGCTGAACCGCCGCAAGTCGCGCTACCAGGCCCTCGAGCGCGCCGCCACCCACCGCGCGAGCACCCTCCCGGGCGGCCCCGGCGCCGAGAAGGGCGTCCAGCGCGACGAGCCCGACCCGCTGGGCACCACAGACAGCGTTGTGCTGGCCTTGAAGCGCAATGGCATCACCAACATCCAGGACGATCCCAAGCTGCGTACGTGCGACGGGTCCCCAACGAACGTTCTAGATATAGAACCACAACTAAACCACATGCAGGCAACCGCTTCCTCCTCTCCTCGACCACCTTTTCCCCTGCCCTCTTCCTCTCTCAGGTGCATACCAACGCCAGCACCGAGTCTCTCGTGGCCGGCCTCGACGTCCTCTCCCACTCCATCGACCAGAAATCGGCGTCCCTGAAAGTGCTTGTCGAGTCCAACTTTGAGCGCTTCGTCCGCGCCAAGGCCACCATCGACAACGTCTACAAGGAGATGAAGTACCATGGCGGTGAGCCCGCCCCGGTGCTGCCACCGCGGCACGCGCGTCACGGCAGCCGCAGCGCTGCGTTTCGGAGCAGCATCGGCGGGCCCGGCAGCCCCGGACTGGGCTCCCCGCTCGCCGCCGACGCGACCACGACGGCCGCCACAACGCGCAAGCGCAACGCTCTCGTCAAGGAGAGTGAGTATGGCGTGCTGGGCATCAAGCTGCCGCTGCTCGAGGCCGCCGCCAAGGCGGAAGACGTCTGGGGCCCCGCGCTCAACGGCCGCGACAAGGAAGCTGCCCTGCGCGTCGTGTCCAGCGCGCTGCAGCGGTGCCGCGCGTACGTCGAAATCAGCGCCGCCGTCGCCGACAGTATCAAGCGCAACGACCATGAGACCCTCGTGGAGGAGTATCACCGCGCGCGCCGGCTCGCCGACGAGGCCCGCGCCCTGGCGGCGCAGCCGCAGCCGACGAAGCAAACGCCCAAGAAGGACGGCGGCAGCGGCGGCGGCGGCGGCGGCGGCGGCGAATCCGACGATTCCCAGCTGGCCGACGAGCAGCTCTACCAGATCCTGCTGGCGGCCCGCATGTGGCACGACGTCGAGGAACAGATCCAGGCCTACAAGCGCGACGTGTGGCGCAAGCTGACGTCCATGCACAGCGTGGCGGCCACGACCCGGTCGGCGTCGTCGGCGGCTCCGAACACCACCGCATCGGGTAGTCTGCTACCGGGTGGGGGTGGATCGCGCGACCAGCACATGGAGCTGATTTCCTTGCTGCTCGAGCTCGGCGTCGAAGACAACCCCATTTGGGTCTGGCTGCTCAGCCGCTACGACTACCTCAAGGGCCTGATCCAGGCCACCTGCGACCGCACCAAGGTCGAAATCGAGGTGCTGCGTCGCCGCCTTGCCAGTGCCGACAAGCCGGCACCGCATTCCATCGCCGCTCACCTTCGCGCCCTCGGTCGTCAAAGTAACAGCATCGCCGCAGCCACCGCCACGGTGAATGGCACAGCGAGCAGCAGCAGCAGCAGCGGAGGCGGTAGCCTCGCTAACAGCAAGATCGGCGCCCTCGACGCACCCGACGTCGTCGGGCTGTGGGACAAGGTCTACGGATTTTTGCTGGATCTGCTCGGCAGCCAGGGCCTGTTGGGCGAGGTCGTCGAGTTCGGCCAGACCGTCGCCGGCTTTGTTAACGGTCAGGCACAGGCCACGCTGCCTACCGGCTACCAGGGCGAATCGCAGACGCACCACCGCCTGTCTCAGCAGGGCGCCGTCGACCTGCAGCGCGGCGCCCTCGAGCTGGTCGACCTAATCCGCGAGCACGTCTTCAGTTTCTTCACGGGCCCCCCGCCCGAAGACATCTCCCTGCTGTTTTCGCCCATCCCGCCGTCCCCGCGCACACCGCTATCGACCACCTCGCTCAGTGCCAGTTTTCCTGGTGGCGGCAATGGCAACAACGGACCCCTCTCGCCGCATTCTCTGCGCGGCGACCCGCGCTTCATGTTCGACCCCAAGAACCCGCCACCACCCTCGCCGCGCCGCGGCGAGGCCTGGGAGAAGTTTGCCTTTTGGCCGCCGTGGGCGAACTCCATCAGCGGCGTGCACTACTTGGCGAAACTGCTCGCTCTCGTCGGCACGGGCGCGTCCGAGATGGCTGGCGTCACAGCCGGCGGCAGCGGCGGCGGGTCAGCCGAGGTGGACCGGCTGCGCACGTTGGTGGGCGCCGTGCGCGAGCGGTGCGTGGCCGCCATGTGCGCCGCGTGGAACAAGGACGCTGAGACCATTAAGTACGTCGAAGACTGGCACCGCGCCGCCGACCGGCGCGACGTCACGCGGATGCCGGCCGCGTTTGCGGCGTTCGAGGGCACCATCGTGGCCGGCCTGCAAAAGATTTTGTACGTGTCCGAGGCGATGAGCAAGCCCGGCGCTGGCGACATTGTGCCGCCGCCGCCGACCAAACTGCTGCAGATGGTGCGCGGCCAGTACGTGGCGACGCTGTACAAGGCGCTGAGCGGCATGGTCGAGAACGCCGAGCGGCCGGTCCGCAAGGCCGACGACGATTGGACGACCGCCGACGCCGTGGCCGAGGGCGCCAATGGGTCTGCGGCCGCCGCCGCGGTGGCCACCGACCCGGCCCGGGCCGCGGCGCTGTCGTCGGCGGTGTCGCTGACAGGCGCGCTGAGCGACAGCCGCGCGTCCGTGCTGAGCCTAGACAACGGTGCCTTCAACGCGGGTGATCGGGTACGTATTTTTGCGCAAAATTTCGAACCTCACATACCTGCACACGCGCGATGCTAACCAAACAGAACGTCCGCATGCTCCTGACGCTGAGCAACCTGCAGTGCCTGCGGGCCGAGGTCGTGCCGCGGCTCAACACGCAGTTCGAAAACGCCTTTTCCGTCAAACTGACCGACGAGACCAAGACGATCCGCGACGTGCTCGGGCAGATCGACACCCGCCTGTTCATGTCCTACACGCGGCCCTCGGCCGAGGCGCTGCGGCGGATCGTGCGCAAGGGCCTCTTGGAACCGGGATCGTCGGCGACGGCGGCGGCCACCTTCGCCGGCGGCGGGAAACCCCGCGAGGTCCGCCCGTACATCTACGAGGCCCTGCTCCTGCTGGTGCTCGTCCACGCCCAGGTGTCGACGACGGCGGCCCCCGCGCTGACGCAGCAGGTGCTCTCGCACCTGCTGGAGACGGCGACGCGCGAGCTGCTGGACGCGCTCAAGCAGCAACCCGGCACCAGTGGCACCAGCGGCATCAGCGGCGGTGGCGGCCGTGGTGGGGGTACCGGCGGCGGCCTCTTCGACCTCAACGGCCTGATGCAGGCGACGCTCGACGTCGAGTTCTTTGCGCAGGCTCTGAGCCAGTACACGACGGAGCGCGCGGGCGAGCTGCAGAGCCAAATCTACCAGGCGCTGGACGCGCGGACGGACGACGTGGCGCGGGCGCGGCTGCAGAACGAGCTGCCGGAGATGCGCAGCGTGCTGAAGCGGCTGCGGGAGACGAGCCGGAACGAGTTTGCGTGTTTCCGGAAGCCGAAGCGAAGCGGCGGCGGGGGCGGGAGCAGCGGCGGTGGAGGGGTGGGCGCCAAAGCGTCGTCGCCGTCGGCGTCGCTGTCCGGCGGTGGTGCTGGCGTGGCGATGTGAGCAGGTGATGTCTGGACGGTTATGTTGGGGGCTGTTTTGCTTTTACACAGAAGAGGCAACGACCTATTTCTGCGCGGGCGAGCGAGTATTAGCTGTTATCTATGTAGAGTGCCGATTCTGACGACGGAAAATATTTTTCTTTTCTCCAAACCATTGCGAAGTCGTTCACACATCTCACCATGACGTCGTGTATTCCACCAAGTGAATGTCTATCCGTAATTCTTGTTTGCACTTCTGATTTGTCTTCCTGTGTCGGCCTTGGCCTTCCAATTTCATCGCTAAAGGACTCTAAACCGGGGGGGAAATGACGTAAGAGTTTAAAATAAAAACCAGCGACAGAACAAAAATCAAGAACAGAAAACTCGCAAAGCAACACCAGCTTTTGCGTGATTTATCTCGTGCCCAGCGAGGACGACCACCGTGGCCGTTTTATGAAAAAAAACCTTATTTGCTTTTCGTTAACCCTCCACTCTCGTGAGAGAAACCAATCCTGACCAAAAGGAAAAATAAAATAGCAGAAACGCCAACCTCGTCATATCATATCAAAACCCAATTAGTTGTTTGCCCTGTCCGCGTTGCTTTTCGTTAATCCGTTCAATAAACCCGCTTTCCAGAACCAAAATAAAAAAACTGTAAAATCATAACATCATGGTGCTGTTTGACACTCGTCAGTCCCGTGCCGGCAGCAACAAAGACGAGCAGAACAGCAGTTCAAACGACCGCGAGTCGGTGGGCGAGAACACGGGGTGCTCTTGCTTCGCCACCACGTCGTCGTCTATATTGTTAGCATGCGCCCCAAAGAAGAAGAAGAAAGAGTAACATTAGGGGAAAAAAGGGGGCACCCACAGTTCAGCTTGATCTCCGCGAAAAAGTCGCGGACGACGGGGTCCTCGCCGGCGTCCTCGGCCACCAGCTGCCCGTCCGCGGGCCGGCACGTCGTCCGCGGCAGCGCCCGCCGGATGCCCAGCAGCATCCGCAGCAGGTCCGCAATGACGTACCCTTGCTGCGCAAACTCCTGCGGGCTGCGTTCCAGCGGCCACAGCGCGCGCAAGCCCTCCGCCTGGTCCCACGCCGTGAAACCCCACGTGGCTTTTTCAACGCACGTGAGCAGCAGCAGCGTCGCAAAGTACATGCTGCAGTCGATTTTCGTCTTGCTGTCCTGCAGCAAGCGCTGCATGGTGGTCAGCAGGCTGTGGCTGGTGGCGGCGGCCTTGCGCTCGGCGGCGGCCGTCAGCTGCAGGCACAGCGTCGTGTACGTGTCCTGGTCGGTGTCCGGGCGGATCTGCTGAGGTGGTGGTTGCTGCGCTTGTCCTTCTCCTTGTTCTTGTAGCTGTTTCTGTTGTTGTTGTTGTTGTTGTTGCAGATCACCGGGGGCGGCATCGTCCGTGGCCGGTTTCACGCGGATCTGCCACTGCCGCTCCCGGTCGAGGATCTCTACGAGCCCCCACAACTCGAGGGCGCGCCGCAGCAACATGCTGTTGGTCGTCTGGGCGCGCTGTAGGACGGTCTCGAGCAGGGTGCGCACAAACAGCGAGGGCTCGCGCTGGATAAACTCGGGCAGCGCGTTGCGCATGTAGTACTCCATCTTCAGGGGAACGTCGTCCTTGCTAGTGTCGACCATGACGATCTCGCCCTCCTTCCAAAGATGCAGCGGCAGCGGCGGCGGCGCCACCGCGGCAGCGAGGTTCGGCGCTGTGGCGGAAGCCGCGGCCGTAGACGCGTCGTGGCTGTTATCGGCCACACCTGTAGCATCTGCGTCGCCTCCGTCCATGTCAGTGTCCATGTTTGTGTCCAGCTCTTTGCCGTCCATATCGCCTGTGCTTGCGTCCACCTCCGCGCCTTCGCCGGTCCCATTCTTCTCGTCTTTGGCGTCGACATCGCCAGCATTGTCGACTACTGCACCACCAACAGGACCAGCGCCAGCATCCACCGAAGCACCCGGTTCGTCCGTAGTCATTTCTTCCCCAGCTGCTCCTGCATCTGCGCCGGCACTTTCTCCCGCTGCAACTGCGACAGCCGCCGCAGCCGCGGCGGCTGCGGCTGCGGCTGCTGCTGCGGCTGCTGCTGCTGCCGCTTCTGTCGTCTCCGCGGCCGCGCCGGGCCCCTGGAGTCCGTTGCTCTGCAACACTTCGAGCGTCACCGCCACGGCCGGGTTGTCGGGGAAGTGCGTCGCCTCAATCAGCAGGCCGCGGTTGACGATGTCGACCGTCTCGCGCAGCTGCAGCGCACGGTGCTGCGCCAGCACCACCTGGACGCCGGCGCAGAACAGGTTAAGCTGCTCAGTGAACTTGGTGCGCACGCACCCCGCGCGCCAGACGCGCGGCGACAGCACCTTGCGGCACTGGTCGCAGGGGCTGCCCTTGGAGCAGGTTTTGCGCAGGATGCGGCAGCGGATGCAGGCGCCGATGCGGCGCACCTCCTGGACCTCCTTGCGACGCGTGGTGTTGAAGCGCGCGCGGCCCTGGCGGGGCTTTGCCTCGTTGGGGTTGTTGAGGTGGAAACTGATGCGGCTCGGGTTGCCCGGGCTGGGCGGCAGATGCTGGTGGTGGCCGGCGGGCCCAAACACATGGGGCAGGACATTCTCGGTGAGATAGGTAATCTCGCCCCACGGCTGGCTGGATGCCGCAGCGGCATCGACGGTGGCGGGCAGGAGGGTCTGGTGTTGCTCCTGGAGTTGCGTCTGCAGCTCCTCTGCCGGTGGCGGCGGCGGCGGCTGCGTCTGCATTGGGTCGTCGGCCATGACAGATGTCTCAGCGATGTTGCTGGGAGGCGGTGCGTCGGTCTGTACAGCATCTGTAGCGTCTTCCGCTCCTGCTTCTGGATTTTTTACGTCTGCAGTGGACGTCGTTGTCGTCGCCGCCGCCGCCACCGCCGTCTCGCCTCCGTCGGATGGTGTTGGTGCTGCTGCCCCTGCTGCTACTTCTGCTATTCCTTCCGTAGACTGTTGCTCGGTCTCGCCGGACGCCACCGGCTGAGAAGTAGCCGTCGGTGCTGGTTCTTCGGTGCGCAGCTGGGGGTCGAGGAGGGAGGGGTTTAGCTGCGCTGTGGCAGCGGCAGCCATGGACAGATTCGCGGCCTCGAGACGCTTGATCTGCTCGATGGTGATCAAGTCTTGTTCGTCCGCGTCTAACCATGTTGCGTAGTCAGTAAACAAGCCACTCTCTCTGTCTCGCAATGAAGCTACAGGTGTTCTCATGCATGCCCATCCCATACCATTGTGGTCCGATTTGAACAACGCCGCTTCCTGCGCGAGCTGTTCCTGAGACTCGAAGTGCGTCGCCATGTCGGGTGTCATCAGCGCACCAGACATGGCGCCCGTGTTGGCACCGGCATCGTCAACGCCATGGGCACCGTTCTTGCCGCCACCGGGCACGCGGTCGTCATGCTTTTCGCTCAAGTCGATCTGCCGCGACACCTCAGCCAGCGTCTCGAGCGCGGTCCAGTCGCGCTGCATGTCGACGGCGGAGGAGGAAGGCGGCGGAGAGGTCGAGTTCGAGGAGGAAGCGGCTGCGGCTGCGGCAGCAGCTGCAGCAGCAGCGACGGCGGCCGCAGCCGCGGCGGCGGCCGGGCTAGACACGCCGCCCGCATGGTGGTTGGCCGCGAGCAGGTGATGGTGCGCGTGGGTGTGGATCAGCCGCTGGGCTTGGCCGCGAGCACCGCGACCGCGTGGGCCCGTGGTCGTGCCACCGCTGTTCATGAAGCGGAACGGGTGCTGCTGCCCCTGCTGTTGCTGCTGCTGCGGATGGCGCGCGCCATTCGAAGCATGGCCGCGGTTGGCCGCACGCGACCCGGCCGCGCCGACCACGCCGCCGCCGATGTTGACGGTGCCGTCGCCGTTGCCAGTGCCGGTGCCGTCGTTACCGCCACCGCTGCCGCTACCACCCCCGCGCCCGGCCGAGGCCGCGGCGGCGGCGGCAATGTGGTGGCTCAGGCCGTTGAGCGACAAACACGCGTTGATGCGGTCGGCCTCGCTGATGGCCGGGCATTTTTTCGAGATGTGCGCCATCAGCGACTCCGTGCGGCCCTTGGGGAACGACTCGCCGCAGGCCTTGCATTGGTGCGGATACCGGTTGCTGTTGTCGGCCAGACGCTCGCCGCGTTCAAAGAACTGCAGGATGATGGGGTTCGGTTTCCGGCCCATAATGGCGGTTGGTCGGTCGGTCGGTCGGTCGATTTCGATGCCGGCCGCTCAATTCGCTTTTGCTGGTCGCTGGCTTTCTCGTCTGACTACAAACTCTCTCGCCGTGTCCCTGGCGGTGAGAGAAGAGGGGGGAATCCGTTCGCTGTGGGTAATAATTTTTTTTCGTTGGTTCGTGTGGGTTGTCAAAAAATGGGCGGTGATGGGCGGCGGTTTGCTTTTTTGTGGAAGGCGGGGAGGCGAGCGAGGGCAGAAAAAGGAAAACACGAGACAATAACAAAAGTTCACCGAAAAGCTGCAACCAAAAAAAATTCTGCCGCGTCCCGCCACCTAGCCCCGATAAGAGAAACCCGATAACGAGATAAAATTACGACGGCAGAATTTTTTCGCGGGGCGGGTTCTATAGGAAAAGCCACAGCGCACTAGCGTAAGGCCGTAGTCGGTGTGTCAGCCCCTTGCCCCGCCACATCGCATTTTGTTATTCTGCCGGACATATTACATAATGCGAATGGCCTGGTTTGTGGTTTTGGGGGGCCGCCGATATAGGAGGGAATACTTCACATGCAGAGAATTGGGGGACACGACGTGTTCTGTATTGTTTCTATTTTTGCTCTTTGGTAGACATAGACATTTGCAAAGTTGGTTTGCCCGGCCAATGGCTGCTTTCAGAGTACACATGTAGACAAGGACGGCTGCCCTCCCTCTACTTCCGGTAGAGAAGACCAGCGGCGCCCTGGACGTTGTCAGCAGGATGAATGGACCAGAAAGGAGAACAAGGGAAGCGGACCGTAGGACACGCACCTGGTGCTGCGGGAAGATCAGCGAGTTGGCAATCACCACGTTCTCGGGCCGCGTGGCCGTAAAGACCACCACGTCGGCGATGTCGTCGGGCGTCAGGGGGTTGACGCCGCTGTGGGCGGGACAGGGTCAGCATAAGCCGTACGGCAAACAGGTACGATAAGAGTACACAAAAACAGCTTGGACCAAAGTGCATCAATTAGCGGCTGGAACCTACGCGTAGACGGCGTCCGCCTTGGCCTTGTCGCCGCCGAAGCGCACAATGGAAAATTCGGTCTCGACCTGGCCCGGGTCGACCTCGATGACGCGGACGCGGGTGTGGATGAGCTCCTTGCGCAGGCTCTCGGTGAAGCTGCGGACGGCGGCCTTGGTGGCGCAGTAGATGCTGCCGCCCGGGTAGGGCTCGAGGCCGGCGATGCTGCCGATGTTGATGATGTCGCCGGCGCCGCCGTCGGAGCCGCGCTTGAGGAAGATGGGGAGGATGGCCTGGGTCATGTTGATGAGGCCGGTGACGTTGGTGTTGAACATGACGTTGATGTCGGCCTCGGCGATTTGGGGGGCGCGGTCGAGGCCCTTGACGAGGCCGCTGTTCGTGTCAGCAGGCGAACGAGACGGAACGAGCGAAGCGAGTGACGATGAGTGAGGGAGAAGAAACGAGCAAAGCGAGGCAAGAAAGAAAAAGAAAGGGGTGGGGCGGGACGTACGCATTGTTCACGAGGACGTGGATGTCGCGCCACTCGGCCGGCAGGTTGCCGACAAAGGCGCGGACGGCGTCCGGGTCGCTGACGTCGAGCTGGACGGGCAGGACCTGGACGCCGGCGGCGCCGACCTCGTTGGTGATGTCGGCGGCGATTTGGCGGAGGGTGTCGATGCGGCGGGCGGTCAGGATGAGGCGGAAGTTGGCGTTGCCGCCGATGGCCGCGGTGCGGGCAAACTCGACGGCGCAGCTGCGGCCGATGCCGGAGGAGGCGCCGGTGACGACGACGGTCTTGCCGTGCAGGCGCTTGGCGGCGGCGGTGGTGGCCATGGTGGCGCGGGCGGCAGCAGGGGCGAACGAGGCGGCAGGAAACGGGAAGGAAAAGGGGACAGCCGACGAAGACGGAGACGGAAACGGAAACGGTGAGGACTGGCGAAGGACGATGGGGTGGCGGTGGCTCAGGAAGGACGGCAGGCGGGACCGGGCAGCAGCAACGCGGGCGGCAAACGGCAACATACGGGTAAAGGCGGGGGGGGGCTGTGTGAAAGACCGAGGTAAGTAAGTAAGCACGGTTTGTTGGCGTAGATAATAACGTGTAGATATAATGTCTTGCAGCGGGAGGAGAACGCAAGAACCACGTTACGGGATGAAACGATTCAATTGAAGAAAAAAAGAAGACAAAATCAATTGGAAAACCCAAGCCAAGAGAAAAATAAAAGGAAAAAACCCCGCGGTGATGCAATCCGGAGTCTCCAACCGCTCGTCTCCTCGAAAACTGGGGACCACGGAAGAACCAAAACGGCTACCGGGAAGAAAAAAACGAAAAAGACGAAGAGATAAACGGGCGGCGTATGGCCGTCGGGGAGTGTTCGGGAATTGCCCGCCCTGAAATCTCTCTGAGAGCCTGCGGCTACAGACTAGTGGGACGCACTTTATTACGGAGCAGCATCTTACGCACGCCCGATTTCCCGATGAGCCACCCTTCACAAGGATTGAAAATCTAATGTCCTTCACGAATATTACGTCTTGATAGAAAACTGTTGAGTTGCTATCCTACGTCAACGCTTCGCTTTTCCCCATGTCTGTCTAACAGTGCTGTTTCTCCAGCTGTCATCATATTCTATCATGCTGTAATGAATGCTTCGTCCAACTGCCTCCATGCCAACTTGAAATTAGCAATACATAAACACAAAGAAAGTAAGAAAACCTGTGATCACCGTAAAGACCAATTCTCTCCCTTAAAACTCGACGACCATGGTCGGAAAATAACCACGCCTTTTCACCCGCCCTGGTAGTTTTCTGGCAGCGTGAGACGAACCGCTTCGTCTTTCGTGTGCCACATTCGAAGAAGAATGATAAGACGCATTACGCGGTCTGTGTCCTACCAGCGTCGCCTCGCTCCCCAGCATGGCCGCCCTGGATTGTGTCTCGACCGCCCGGGGTCCTCTCGTACTCGAGGTCGGGCGGATACCAGGAGACCCTCAGCAAGAAATAAAAGGTGACATGGCTTGCAATTTGCGAAAGCATGATCAGGTCGTTTACGTAGGCGTCTAGAAAGGTCTGCCGCACGGTGACTGCGTCACCCGGAGCGAATGCGCTCACGACGGACGCGAGTGGAGTGTGGACGGACGGGTCCGTCTTGGCCAGCTTGGCCACATCGACGCCCGCCAGAACGGCACCCGAGAGGGCCAGACCCATGCAGCTGCCAACGACGCGTACCTGGGCGAGGACGCCCTGGTACACGGGGTAGGCGACGTTGTCGTTGTTGTCGTTGTTTTCGTTGCCGTCGTTGCCGTCGTTGCCCCGTCGTGCGTTAGTTGTTGCGGCAACTGCCGTTGCGGATGTGCCCAGGCCCCAGCCCAGGCCGATCAAAGGCAGTCCCACCAGCGCGGGCACCCACAAGGAAGTCGAAAATCCGGCAAAAATGTCGAGATTAACGCCAGTGACGATGAGGGCGCCGCCGAAGTAAACAGGGCAGCAAAGTAAATACCAGTGCGACCTGGCGAGGCTGGAAAACGCGATGCCGGAGACGCCGCCAATGACGCTGCCGACGACGACGGCGCCGAGCATGGGGAGCAGCAAGACACCAGCGAAGACGGCGCTCGTGGAGTGCAGGATTTGCATGCGCAACGGAAATGTGTAAATGAGGACGAAGAACGCAAAGCCCATAAAAAGACTGTAGACGAAGGACAAAGCAAACTCCGGATGCCGGAACAGGGCTCGGGGAAACGCGGCCAGTTGGCGTGTCCCACGCTTCTCAATGGCTCGCCCCTTCAGATAGAGCAAAATGAGATAGTACGTTCCTGGAACCCAGGTAAGCCACATATCGTTGGCGTCTCTCGCTTGGCCGCGAGACGCGGCAAGCCGGTCAAACCCAAACGTGTAACACACGGCGGCCACAAGGAACAGGACGAAGCCGACCAAGTCAAGCGACGCCCATAGGCTTCGCCCACTGCCCACCATCTGCATGGGACCTGGCCACGTCCAAGTAAAGATGTTCACAGCGGCAAGCACCAGCAAGCCGCTGCCAACGGGTTAGCCAGGGTTAGCCAAAGAACGGGAGGGGGGTCCTTACAATGTCGGTGCACGATGTCCGACGAGGCTTACCCGATCACGAACATAAACCGCCATGAAAGGTACTGTGACAACAAAAAGCCAACAAGCGGGCCGGCAACGGCCGCCATACCGACGATTCCGCTACACGCGGCAGCAATGCTCTTCCTGTAATGGTTCGGGGCGATTGCATCCCAGAGCACCGGAGACAGCGCGTAGATCCCGGCACCACCAATGCCTTGCAGGGCTCGCAGGGTGACGAGCTGCGGCAGCGTCTGCGCGTATCCGGACGCGAAAGAGAAGATACTGAATAAGAACAAAGAGGCCATATAGACAGGATAGTTGCCGAGGATCGTAGCGATGTGGACGATGATCAGGGTGCAGCAGACGTAGGCCAGGTTGTAGGACAGGGCCACCCATGTGATGTCATCGAGCGTGTCGAGGTCTCGACCAATGAGGACGAGACTGATGGCGACATTGGTGGTGTTGTGTGTGGCTACAAAGAGGCAGATTCCGATGCTTGGAAGGTTAGAAGAGACAATGAATGCAAAGGAACAACAGAATCGAAGGTAGGAGTATTGGGTAGGGATAAAGAAATCAAGACAAAACAATTCGCACCTGATGCTCAAGATCGTCAGCCTCCATGTGGCCATCCTAGGTGTTTCTTCTACTGCCTTTTCGGCTATCGTCTCGTCCATGTTCGTTTTTGTGTGCTTAGCAGCTAATTGGTTTGCTGGGTGATGCTTTTATTAAAATTGAGCAGAAAAGTAATGGTAAATGCACTGGCGACGCAGACAAACGATGCCTTGGTTGTTGTGTGTTTCTGAAAACAGTAGAAACAGAATAAAAGACAAATCAATGACAGCGAATGGCCTTTTAAAGCCAAGTGTGGGAAAGAAACCGAAAAAGGGGATGTTTGTTGGGGTGAAGGAGCATTAAAACAAGAAGACTGAAGACAAGGAGAAACTTACCGCAAAGAAAAATAACTCTCAAAAGAAACCCATATTGCACCTTTGCTACAAAATTGACTGCTTGCCTCACATCTCCCTTCCTTCCTTAGTAATATCTCCAGGAAAGGTAGGTACTCCTTGATGTTGTTGTTGTTGTTGTTGTTGTTTGTAGCCAGTCAGCCGCGGCGGTTGGGAAAGTTCGAGTGTGACATAACCGTTCGTTTGAGTAGACGAGCGCGTTTCCTTTCTATCCTTGAAAAACCATTGTGGGCGCCATGCTTCATTCCCACTATGCAAACCCAAAACGCAAACACAGACAGGCTTACAAGCCACATGCGAGTCTGTGACTGAGGTATAATATAGGAGAAGGATTACCAAAGCATGTCTGTGTCCTTAAGACTCGGTTCTGTTTTTGTTTTTGTTTTTGTTTGAACTGCAACGGTCTCTCATTGTTGATGATATGTTACTATCTATTGATGGTTTGGATTTGCATTTAGCAACTCTACAATAGTTTACATTTGTACACTTAAGGAAGCAGTAGAAGACAAACGAGATGAGAATAGCTCGAGCTTGACCATTGCAGTATGCATATCCTTTCGGTACATTGGCAAACAAAACACGGAAAGTACTTAGATTGTATTAATTGCTTTTGTTTTCTAGTTTTTTCAATAAAAACATTGATATTTTAATTGTTGGGTGGAACATATTTGTTCTTCGGGTTGTGCTCTTTGTTGTCGTCAAAAAGGGGGCCCCTTTTTCAGACCATATTTGGCGACCAGCAGATTTACAACGAGGGCCGCCTAACAATAACAAGCAAAAGAGACACAAAGACATTGCCTTGCAAAAAGTGTTATGTAAATCAATCAATATCAAAAAAAAAGAAAAAAGAAAACCTGGAAAACGGTGGTCCTCATTTGGCCTCCGTTTTTGAATCCCCGTGTGTCGTTTCCGTTTTGGACAATCTCGCCAGTCGCCTTCCGTGACGAAAGAATCAGAAGTCTGGAAAAAGGGGAATGCACTGGTTTTGACCTAGCTGCCAACCGGTGGGAACATGAAATGTATGTGTGGTGGAGAAAACGATGGGGTACAAAGGCATAATATTCTGGGATATAGCAGAGAACAAGGTCCATGCGCCTCTCAACGAAGAAACGAGGTGACAGCATGGGCACGCCGAGATCACCGGCAGTCGTTGACCTGGAAGCCTTTGGCGTGGTTGCATTCTTTGAAGAGGAGACTGGACTGGCGTGTTTCAAATTGCCAAACAGACGCGAAGAAAAAAAAAGAATCGATGAGACGTTCGCACCAAAGTCGTCAGCAGGCCGGCATCTCCGAGGTCGGGGCGGTCAGACTTTTTCCTCTGAGGAGGTTCTCAAATCGAATCACGACAGCAATTGCACCAACCTGTCAGCCGTGCACGTCTATTTCTATCTATCGGGCTCGTCCTTGCTTTGTGGTTGGTCAGGTTGCCTACATTGTTTCACGCCACCGAAGAAAACTGAACTGCCAACCTCGCCGATCGTTTTGTTTGGGTCCGATCCAGCCACCTTCTCTTTGTCCGTTGAAACATGTTGTTTCGTGTTTCAGAACGACGCACGTCGGGTCGCCTCTGCACACCGAGCAAGGGAAGAAAGAAAAAAAAAGAAAAAAAAAACCCACGCTCTAGAAGGGGCGCACGGACATGTCGAGCACGCATGCAACCTATATCAGGCTTGTAGTCTGTATATGTACGTACGACGTATGACAGAACACGATTCGTACGCCACTGTACAAGCCTGGCGTTTCTGGAGATCGCCGGCCAGGGTGACCATGCTCGCTGTGCACCTCTTTCGCTTCTCGAATCTGGTTTACGATGCAATGCCACCGCTGCTTTCCCAGGCCAGGCCCGCCACGCCAACTTGTTCTCCTCACCATAGGTTGCACTGCATATGCACGCACTTGGTTCGGACCCAGATAACCAGTACGGCAGCTTATCCTGCGTCTGTGCTCATATTTGCCTACATAGAACCTCAAAAATACGATATAACAAAATACAACTACTACTGGCTAGTCTCTATCCAACGCTGCAGGGTCCTCTTATCTGTCGCCGGCGTGCATCCGCGGTGAGACGCATGGTGACAGACGGACCCAACATATGCACCTCGTTCAAAACGAGTAGTAGAAAAGGCTGGTTGACCGGCACGCCGCGGGTGTTTCAGGTTTCAGGTTTTTTTTCTTCTTTATCTCATTTTTTCTCTCCGGCAGAAAGCGGGGAATGAATGTTGCGAGGCCGACGGCTGGATTTCTTTCTCACGACCTCCCCAAAGATGGCAGTTCTCTGTTTGGGCTTCGTCACTTACTTGTCGTCTCGTTTTAAAATACACGGATATTTAAAGTCAGCGAATAGCATGATAATATCATGACAAGCATAGAAAAATGCAGCCAGATGTTCAAGAATGATGGCGCTTTCTACAAGAGCGAGACCAAAAAAAAGGCTGTCTGTCTTGCTGTAACAGGACGGTCATAACACAGGGAAGAACTCTGCGGCCGCACAGAATAAAAAAAGTATATGAGACTTGACAAAAAGAAAAAAAACGCTATCGGATCCTTTTTGTCGACCTGCAGTGGCTGGTCATCCTGTTGGCCCCTCGTATGAGAACCATTTGGAGACCATACGTGGGTTGCCTGGACGGGCAAGCGGATGTGGGCGAAAGAGGCAGGACAAAAAGCCATAGCAGACGTCTGATATATGTGGCATCCTGCAATACGTTGAGTGAGCATGCCGTTGCACTTACACGAAAGTCTGCGGGGTGGCTGGCAGAACAAAAAAAATAAAAAATAAAACGCGAACCAGGTGCTTTCCGCGGGATTTGTGGAGCCTTTCCCCCGGCTCGGACCCCTGCTGATGGATTTCTTTTTTTCATTGTTTTTTTTTCTCAAGTCCCTTGTCTCTTTCCTATTCGGGTCTCTCGTTGGCTTTCTTTTTTTAGCGTGCTGACCACGCCGGTCAGGTTACACCCCACCAGCCCAAACCTTAATTCGTGGTATGTACTTGCAGTGACGCCTCTGTTTCGGCTTCAGTACGTAAAGATACAAGCAAGGCGGTAAAGAGAAAGAAAAGAACGACTCTCGGGCTTTTTCTCGGTATATTTTTCAATTTTTTTAAACTTCGTTAGACCACTACGACTGCTGAGGTGGTGACTCTCCCCAACCATCTCAAAAAGGCACGGCGTTCAGGGAGCCATAGCATTTTCCATTTCGTTGTGACTTTAGTGGACTCTATCCATTTTTTCTCTCCAGGAAAACCAGAGATACTTTCCCGTGTATGCCGTGAATTTTTGACTCTCGCAGAAAAAGAAAAAAAAGAAAAAAAAGGTGTGGGGGAGGGGACTGCCGACCACAAAAATAAATTTTACTTCTAAATGAGAGACGAGAGAGAGAGGGTGGGATGTCCACGTCAAACCGTGTGACACGACCGAATAAAAAAGCCACATGGGTGTAAATGAAGTTGCACTGCACGTAATGTATTTCTTTTTTTATCGACTTCAAGTAAGGCCTGAGGAGGGCTGCTCGCGTCCTCCCTCGCATGCTCAGAGAAAGGAGCAAGTACTACTCTGTATGTATGTATGTATGTAGTCGCTCGTACAAGTCAAAATGCGGGGAAGCAAACTCAGGGGACGACGTGGAACGGCGTCTTGTAAGCGGGCGGGGGACCGCCATGTGTATGGGGGGCCCGGACAGGAGGATGACTGCCAGCCGGGCCGTCTGTCCATATGAATTGCAGCAGCACAGAGGACGAGGACGAGAGGGTTGGCATCGGCTCGCGTTGCAGAAGGTCGTCTCGCTTTGTAGTGGTCGCCGGCATTTCTGTAAAGGAGAAGCAAGAAGAAATATAAGAAAAAAAACGAAAAGACAAAAAAAAAAACCCCCCATTCTGAGGTGTGCCTCCGCACAGCCGTAAAAACCTCCCCGGAGACCAAACGATATTGCTGAATATACAACTGAGCATATACGTAAAGGAGGAGGCACAGACTTTTGGTATTTTCTTTCCCTTTTTTTTTGTTGGTCTCGTTTCAGAGTCGGCCGTGCTCGTCTTGTCCAGTCTGTGGGCATGCATCCGATGGAGAACGCGGGATTTGTTCTTCTTCTTTTCTTCTTTTTTTTCTTGTTCCTCGTCCCGCTTTTCCATAGAGTGCACGTATTAAAGGCATTGTCTGAGTGGGAGCAAGACCGACCAACGGCAGCCAAGCCTCTCTTCCTCTGCAACCCTAGTCGTAAAAAGTCAACGGCCAACTGCCACTCGAAGGAACTGGCACAGACAAGCTATACACAAGAAGACACATGCAAAGATGGATCACAAGTGCAATTAAGCTGAGAACTACTTCAGAAAGCAGGACAAGACATGGCAAAACCAAAATCGAGATCAACGCGCGCTCGCTCTCCCCAAATCCCGTTGCCCGTCGCTCATTTCGGGTATTTCCTTCCTTGCCATCCTCGTCAATCCTCTCTACCTCCCGTCTTCTCTAGTGTCATTACCTGCCGGATTATTACCCCTGACAAAGAAACGCAATTGACAACTCAAAACAAGACAAGGCAACTGGAAATTGACCATTAACACGCGCAACAATTATAACGTAGAATGGTGGGATGAAAGACCACCGCAGGTTCAAACGAGGAAAACAGCTCCAACTTCATTTTCGATCTTATTTTCCGGCGCAACTCCTTTTTTTCACTTTCCCAATATATAAGTATTGCAGAGAACAAAACAAAATTAGTCAAGAAAATATATTCAACTTCAGCAAGCAGACAAGTAGTAGCCACTCAGAAAATAGACGAATAAGACGCGATATTTTGGCGTAGGATAGGTAGGAAAAAAACAAGAAATCAACAAAGAAAAAAAATCAAAAAATCAAGAGGGTTTACAACCTTGCAAACCACCCAACGCCGTTGACAACATTTATCCAAATTATTCCATGACCAAAGACACAACCGAATAATAGACAAAATTGAAGATAAGAAAACGTAGTCATCAAAGAGAACGCAGAGGGTAGTAGTAAAAGTCAAACGAGTGTCGTAACGAGCGCATCATTAAAACGTGATAAACGAGAGTAAAGCAAACGTCATCGTAAAAAAAACAAGATAAAAAAAAAGGTGCGAGTGAAAACACTAGTGCACGAAAGAAAACGCGCCCGCTGCGTGGTTGTTCATCATGTTGAAATCCATGGGTATCATATTGTCGTGAACGTTGTTGTGGTGGTAAGGGACCCCGACCGCGGCAGCCGCAGCTGCGGCCGCGGCGAACTCGTCTTCCTCCGCCTGGCCCCAAAACATGCCGTCAAGATCTAGCAGGCCCTGCTGGTCCAGCATCCCGAGCATGCCCATCTCGGACTCGAAGCCAATTGGCGACATGTGGAAGGACTCGGTGTCGCTGGTCGCGGACCCAGCCGCAATGGCCGTTGTAAGCATGAGCCCATGCGACTGGTCACCAAGCGCAAGCTGGTGTTGTTGAAGTTGTTGTTGCTGTTGCTGTTGGTGGTGCAGCATGGCACTTGTGTCGTGCGGCGAGAGGTGCGGGGTGTCTGCGTGGACCAGGGCCGCAGCCTGCTGCTGCTGCTGCTGCTGCTGCTGCATAAAGCCTGGTTGGCGCGACGCCTCGTACATGCGCCAGACCACTTCACGGCTGCGGCGCGCTGCCAGCGACCACTCCTCCATCGCCTCGAGCATGGTCAAGACGGACTCGATCTGCTTGTGCCACTCTGGCACGCGCGGGCTTGACCACTGCCAGAAGATGGACACGAGGGGCACCATGGCGGCCTGGTAGATGAACCACACGGCATTCCAGCCGGACATTTGGTTGCGGGACCATTCGCGGGAGATGTCCTCGATGGTCTGCTTGGCCAGCTCGCGGCAGGTCTCGACGGCCGCGATCTCCGACTCGGGTGCGTGGGTCTGCCCGCTCGATGCCAGGCCGAGTAGCACGGGGCGGTGGAGCAGCATGCGCAGGTTCTGGTAGCGCCATTTCATGATGCAGCGCGCAATGTAGAGCGGCTCGGCGCAGGGATCGGTCGTGCGCAGCAGCCACGGCAGGCCCTGGCACCAGCCCAGGAGCTGCGCATCCAGGCTGCAGCGGTCTTCGGTGCGCAGCAGCGGCGAGATGGCGAGCATGTCTTGGATCTGCGTCGCGATCTTGCAGAACTTGATGTTTTCGATGAGCGGCAGGATGCCGGCGTGCTGGGTGGAATCGCGGCCCGCCGCGATGCCAAACTCCGGCGATTGGATGTTGATGGCAGGGCCCCAGCGGCCAAACGACGGGCGGCCCATCGTGGTCGTGGCCCAGGTGTCCAAGCAGAACAGGCTCCACCACGTGCGGCGGCGTGTTTCGGCGGCCGCGACGTCGGCGTTGCCGCCGTGCGCCAGGCTTTCTCGGTGCAGGCCCAGCGCACTGGCCATGCGGATGGCCGCACCCAGCACCGCGTTGGCCATGTTGGGGCGGTTGATGTAGTGTAGGTAGTAGCCGCCAACAATGGCCAGCGCCTGCACGGTTTCAATGTGGCTGCTGCCAAAGGCATCCATCGGTAGGTGCTCCATGGCCCGGTTGTAGTAGTTGAAGTGGTTCGTGTCTTCGGACTTTGTGCCGGCGACGCTGCCCATAGCAAAGACCATGTTCAAGAGCGCCAGCCAGGGCGCATCTGTCCGCTGGCCCTCGAGGTAGTCGGCGCGGAACGCCGTCTCGTCGAGCATGGGGATGAAGGCGTGTATGCGCTTGAAGTAAGCGTCGATCAACGTCTGGCCCTTCCAAGACCAGGGAACGCGCTGGGGCTCTTTGTGCGCGGCAGAAACTGCCGTACTCGTGCCGGCTTTGTTTGCCGGTTGTTGCTTCTGGGCTTGTTGCTGGTTCCGGCTCTGGGTTTGCTGCTGCTGCTGCTGCTGCTGCTGCTTGTTGAGGGGAGTCATGTTGTGCGAGATTTCGACGCCATTGTGGATGGGTGCAGCCGCTAGTGTGTTGCGCAGAGCCGGCTGCACTTTTAGCATAACCATGAGAGCCGCCTTGATGGACGAGGCGCCGAGGTAGGAGGTCTGGCGGTCCACAGACAGGGACAGCGCGTTGACGTCGTCGGCCTCAGCCGGGATTGGATCGTGCCCCCGACGCTCTTCGTCCCATTCAGTGTCCCGCGTAGGGATTTGCTCGAGGCTGGAGAGCGTCCGCTCAGATTTGAGGCACATAGGCGATTGGAGGTCGTCACCCATAGGCGGGGTGTTGAGCGGCGGCGAGGGAAGGGCCGAGACGTTGGCATCCCCGGCCGGTCGATCGAGGCGAGCGAGAAGTTCTTGGCGAGAAAGGGGCAGCAGTGTGTGGACCTCTTGATTGGGATACAACCGTTTGAGAATGGAACGGCACTCCTCCAGTGATTTGGACAGCGCCTCCAGCGTCTTCCGTGAGGGAATGACGCGCTGGCGGTGCTTGTCGTAGAAGCATCGCTTAGGAGCGCGACTGGACAGGCATTGGCCGCAAGGTTGCTGGCCGTCACACCGGCTGGATGTCGTTTTATGAGCACAAGATAGCCTAGAAAAGACGAAGTGGCGAGATGGATGTTGGGAGATGACGGAACTTACATCTTGCGGCGTTTGCATTCGGCACAAGCGTGTGGCGTGGTGACACGTTTGGATGCAGAATGTCCGACTGATTTTGAGCTGTCCTGGGAATCTGTTGATTGCTTTCGTGGGGTGACACCCTGGAATGTGTGAAACATGCCTGCCTGTGTAGGTACGGGAGCAGTGGGAGCCATGTTGGTGAATTTGAGAAAGAAAAAAAAAGAGAGGTAGAAGCCTTGCCGCTGTCAACGAAAAGAATACATAAAATTCAAGGCCAAGAGAAGAAGAAGAAGAAGAAAAAGAAAAAAAAGACTGATCAAGATAAAAGCAAAGACATGAACAAGAATAAAACAAAAGAAGGAGGCGCTGATGGAATAGCCGAGACCGAACTGTGTAGGAGAGGACGAAGGGAAGGTGGACGACGGAGAACTTATATATCTACACGGAGATGCAGGTGAAGATGAGAGAAAAGCTGGGGAAGTAACAAAAATAAAAAATAAAAAATAAAAAATACTGGTCCGCCTTTTTTTTGTCCTTCGTGAGAGAAAAGAAAATAAAAACATGTAGGAGAAGAGGTACCTCGCAACCAGAGTGAGAGATTAAAAGAATAAAAGAATAAAAGACGAAAAAATTGCAAGCAGCAGGGAGAGACCCGGCGGGAACTGACGGACGGGAGAGATGTGGAGAAAGAAGCTGGAGAGAGCTAAAGACGAGAGAGAGAGAAAATAAGTAAATAGATAAAACAAGGAGACGAGCAGTGGCAAACAAAGACAAGCAGGGAAGAGCGACGTCGTGCAGATGGACACGGGGGGGGGGGGGTAACACGGCTATTCGAGGGATGGTCTATGTTAGCAGGAATGAATAAAAAATTAACAGAAAAAATGAAAGAAAATTGTGAGAAAATAAGAGGGTCAAGCTGATGGTGGTATAGTCCCAAGCGCTAAGCTTGATATGAAGTAGACAAGTTGAAGAAAAAAAGAAAGAAAAAGACAAGCGGCGATGAAGATAGAGGGTATAAGAGAGGCGCAAGTATAGATGGAGAGACAAGTGAGAGACAGGAATGAAGGTACACAGATGGAGAACAAAAGAAAAGAAAAAATGAACAAAAAAAAAGAGAATAACAAAAAACCAGCTGGGCTTGAGCGCACTGAATGCCGTGTTGGCTGTGGGCGAATGCATATATGGCGCCCGTATAGGCCATATGAGCGCGCATAGGCGGATGCTGGGGTGATGCGTATAAGAGGTACGTACATGAGTACAAAGGGATACATAGGCATGTATGTACATAAGTCGTGAGAGACCGGCCGGCCTGCTTGGGGTGTGGCGTATATTGCGGAAGGTGGAGGTATAAGATAGGACGGCGAGGTATAAGAGGCGGGCGGTCATGGAGGGTGTTTGTGCGCTGCGCGGATGGCGGAGAGGGGACGCCTGGCCGTGCCTTCTCTTAAGGGTGGGGAAGGCGAGGAGGAGGAGGAAGGAAGGAGTAAAGTGGAGCTGCGTGCTATGGGCAGGCCAGCTATAGTTGCCTGTGCTATAGAAGAGAGTGGAGAGAGAAGAGACAGTTTTCAGTGAAGGGCAAAAGAGAAAGGGACCTGTATACAGGTACTGACTTGCTTGACCAGCCACGAGGACGCCGCGACGGCATGGCCGAGCTTTGCTTCGGTGGCCCAGGCTCAGGCACCCCGTGCAATGCTCGTTCCTGGGCGTGGGACGGGTGGTGGTGTGCATTTCGGCGTGTCGTATCACTCATAGCACCAGGAAAGGAAGAAAGGGAAAAGGAAATGAGGAATTAAGAAGAGACAAATAAGGCAAACCCCCGGCGATGGCATTTGGAAATAGATTTGCGTGCGCCCTTGCCTTGACGGCGTAGATTAATCCGGTCCGGACTAACACATGCAAAAGGAATAAAACATAAAAGATGAAGGACAGAGGGAGAGACAGAGAGAGGGAGAGAGAAAGAGCGAGGTGGGATGCGCCATGTCGAACGAGGAAGGACTGTCCGTTGTGACCGTCGTCTGTTGGCAGGAGCGATGACGGGCTGTTTCAGTTTTCGGAGATCCAACTGCGCAGGCTGCGAAAGGAAAGGAAAGGAAGCGAAGGAACGTGGGAAAGTGCGAACGGGCAAACCAGCGCACCTAGCTCCTGCCCCAGGGTGCATCGTGGCCGGGCGTCCCGCGATGTCGCCGTCCGTTGTTTCCTCATTTGTGGCCGGGACTTTTTGTGCATGGTGGCCCCAGCTTGGCCTACGATGCGAGTATACTTCCTACGTATTACCTCGTAATTAGGAGTGTAGCCCTGCAGGCAGTCCTTCGCCACTGGTGGCAGGTTCTTTTTACCCGGCGCGAGGAGAAAGTACCTAAAGAGAGGGAAACAACGACAGAACACTAATACGAGGACATCCGAAAAGGGCAGGGACGCTAGTGTCTCAGAACATGCTGGCGAAAGAAAAGAGGAAGGCAAGACGGGCGTTGCATATGCAGGCCCGCTGCAAGTGCTTGTTTCTAACAGCCGCGACTTCCCAAACCGGACAGCGTTGTTTTGCTCACGACCTTCTCTGGGTGCACCCAGCTTCTTGCCAACTTTGGAAAGAGGGGGGGCGAGGGGCGGGGAAAGAGGAGAAAGTCCAGCAGCGTGTTGAGAAAAGCTACAAATGCTGGGGTTGCATTGGCACGAACAAAAGTACCGTAGTAGTGTAGATCGAAGTGCATCTCCCGCGGGACCCCCCAGTCTGAAACGGTAGCAACGAGGCTAGGCTGCTCGAAACGGACGGCGCCGCGCTGCCAACGTCGACGACCTACGTGACATACTTAGTACATACATGGGAAGACGGGCTGGTCCAAAACGGCCGTTTTCTGGCGGTCCGTTTCGTAACGAGTAAACGTGTCCAGATGCAAAGGATTGATTTCTTTCGTCAGCGCACTCTCTGATCACCAGAACCAGTCGATCACGGGTTCAACGGAGAAAGAAAAAAAAAGGAATCTAGGAACATTCATGCAAACGCAACCTTAAAAAAGTAGATGTAAGGGGGGACAGGCAAAAAAGGGGGGCTGAGAAGTAGCGTAATCCAGGTTCATTTACTGAAGACAACAAGAAGCAGGGAAATCCATTGCAAAGGGAACCGACAGGAGAATAGGAGACAACGGGAACGGAAGGGTCCTTGGCAACAGAAATGGAGCAATGTAGTTTGCATTGTGCATCATTCGTTGGATTGTCGCCAGTAAGAAGGATGTGGTCAGGGAAGAAACTAGGAAGTAAAAAAAATAAATAAACAAAAAAAAGAAAAATCAAAAGAGTATATATGAGAGAAGAAACAGCTGTTGAAGGGTCGTAACAGGAAATGGAGACAAAACGAACCTCCGCCGGACTGCATTAATTGCTTATATGTCCCGTTCTCTAAGCATCGTGAGTTGCCGCCCCCAATAGCATGACGACGACGGCGGCGGCGACGACCACGACCACGACGATGCATTGTGATAACAGTGACTTCACCATTTCTGAGTCTGCTACTGCCTTACTACGTTGGTCAGCATGAATTTTTGTCATGTGAACCGAGGGATTCGTGGCGGCCATGACAGGGCCCAAATACAATGAAATTGGACATCCGACCGTTTCTGCGGCCAGCCTTGCCTCTGGCCGAGCAACAACCCGACCGCCCGTGACAGGCGCAATCTCCTAACCCGCAATCTTGCATCCGAATACTGGGAAGGGCCCGGCTGCCCATCTTCTGGCTTTTGATACTGGCATCCTGCGTGGTCCTTGTGCTTTGTGGTGTCTGTCTACGTTTTAAGGGCATGTCAAAAAAAATTCATTTTAAATATCTACATTCTTTGGGAGACCGAGATAGACTGGGAACCAGAAAAATTAATAAAAGACATAAATAAATAGCAAATATTTTGTTGGCTTCATCGTTTCCAGTGTTCATCTGTGTCGTTCATTTGCTGTTGGTCTGGACTGTTCCGTCTCTGATGTTTGTTGATATCGCCCCTTTTTGTAAATTTTTTTTCTATTCAACTTTCGTATTATTGTTCGATCAAACGTCGTTCCACATCTTAGCTCCATTTACTCTTTCACATGGTTCTCGTCGTAATAACCACGAGATCGTCCCGTTACGCGCCACAGCGGCAAACTTGTCGCTGCCTTATGACCACAGTTTTCCCCAGTGGAAGTGAAATCCGCAGTTAATTTATTCTCCCCCTCTGTCCAAATCAACACGCCTGATTTCTATTGCCTTTCCTTCCCTGTCTAGACCGTTTGACAGGGCCGGTCCTTGACAGGGGCCTTATGTTCTCGCCTCTCGTCAAAGCTTGCCAATTTTCTACATCAACTACTCCAGAGAACGTTCATTGCAGCTCGTCATTTATCTCCAGCTACCTTATAAGGAGGCAAAAAAGTTTTAGGTCCCCGAGAACATCGCGTGCCCTTCAAAAAAAGACAGCTGCAGTTCCTTCATCAAGCGTGATAACGTTCGTCACGGACTTGGCAAGCCGTCTCCGGGCGAGCTGTGCCCCTTGATTCTGTCGGCCTTCAATCCGGAACCGATGTATCTAGTCACGCGTGGAATACATGCGGAAAATACGATCGCTTTGATTGTTATTCTCCGTTTCCTTCTTGTGCCAGACCTCTGTACCTGGCATTGTGCCATGTGCTGCCGGAGCCAAAATTGCACATCAAAGCAAAAAAAAAAAAAAAAAAAAAAAAAAAAAAAAAACAGGTTAGAGGAGAAACACAAGGAAAAAAGGGGGACGGGTTGTGTCTTCTTTGCATTGTCCGAACGTCAAGCGGCCGCGGCTCCCCACTTCAATGCACACACATCGTATCCATCTACATGCACGCCGTCGCATGTAAGTGGCTTTGCGAATACAGAAACTATGCGGGCTTTTTTTTTCTCTATTTTCCTTTTTTTTTCTTATTTGTTTTTCTTTTCATTTTACCTACTGCCTCATATCACCTGCATGCATCGTCACTGTGGTTGTTATTGACTCTGTCCGCTTTCGTCTCGCCTGATAGACAACGGGACAAAAAATCCCTCCACGTATCAACTCTTGTCGTCGAGAAGAAAATGGCGCACTACCCAGGCCGCCGGATTGTTTCTGTTCCGGGAGCGTCGAGCCTTTTGCTGCATTTTTTTTTTTCTTTTTTTTGGACTAGAATGGCCGCATGAGCCATTTTCTGGTTTTTTTTTTCACTTTCGTCCCTGTTCTCCAGACGAGACGACCATACGTTACACGGTCTATAACAGAGATAGCAAAGGACTTCTTTCTTGGGCAAGAAAACAAAACGTCCTGCGGTACAAGGGTAAGCAAATGACATGCAGGCCTTTGCCCTCCAGAAAGACGGGACGACATCTCGCCACAATCACCCCCAGATTTTGTGGAGGAGGCAAGAAGAAAAACAGATCCTTTAGCAAGATCTGTAGGCGGCGGATGGTTTGAGTGGGCCCTTCTGCTGTATTTGTTTGATTTCCCGGTGCGGTGTGACCAAAGAATTCGACGCGGCTCTAGACAGCGCAGGAGGTAAAAAAAAAAAAAAAAAAAAAAAAAAATACAAGGAGCTCCGAAAGGGGAAGCATTTCTTTCCTTTTTGGGCATAAGCACAAAATGCGGCCCGTCAGTAGACGTTGATGTTGGTGGTCATCTGTTCTTCTCTAGACCCGATGTATAATTCTGTTGCTCTTTACCCCGGATCGCAGATCGAGGGGACTCTTGTGATTGTTTCCGGATCATTTGAAGTGATCCAATGATGCGCGGCTTGTAATGTCTCTCTACTTGTGTTTTCATAGGCTAGGTTGTGCTTCATTTTATTTTCTTGTTCTGATCCTGGCTTTTTTTTTCCTTTGTAAGTTAGTTTTCTTGTTCGCCGCCTTGGTTTTTTTTTTTTTTCCCCTTTTCTTTCATTGTCACGAAAAAGAACCCCAAGGATACTTTGCATTAGAGACATACGCTCAACGAAACACAAAATTATTCTGTTAGCTCACTACTTATGTTTGATGTCTTATTTCCTTCTATCTCATTTATTTTGTATTACATAGGTCCATGATCTACAACTAGTCGTCGTCCCTCGACGACACTAGACGTCCGAAGACAAATATACGAGAAACAAAAGGAGCCGAAGCAAAGCCGCATCACCCACGAAGAACGACATGCTAAGGCCCACCCCGTCCTCCAAGACGCGACACGTGTAAAAAGGCTTGGCCTTGTCTTGTATAATGTCATGGTACCCTGTAAATGTATGGAGGAATTTGACTGGCCCGTCAATAGGCGAGAGTTCTAGTACTGAAGAGGACACCAGAGGATGAGAGAGCGGAAATGAACGGCGAAAAAAAAAAATTGGTGGTAGCAAACGAGTAAAGCAATCAAAACGGGCAGGGTGAGAAATAGCAGAACGATGAGGGAGGGAGTGAGGGAAGGGAAGATACAAAAATGGAGCACCCGCCAAAACGTCAAAAGCGCAGAGTCGTGTATATTAAAAAACCAGCCGCCCCTCCGGTTTTTCTTTTCTTTTCTTTCCCTTTTTTTGCCCTGTTATATCCCTCTCTTATTTTATTTCCTTAACAGGTTTCCCATTTCTTACATTTCTATTTTCATTTGTCCACCTGTTCATGTGTGCGGCCTCTGGTCTCCTCACTTTCATCTATTTCTGCGGCTCTGATTCGCTTGCGTGCCGTTGTCGAACCCCTGATCTTAACGCGGCACGTATTATTTTCCCTTCGGGCTGTATAGTAGGCAATGTCGGCTCCAGCTTTTTGTTGCCTTTTCTTTTTGTTGCCGTTCTTCTGCTATTTCACTTTCTACTCTAACACAGCGGACCAAAAAAAAATTGGTATCACCTCGTCAGCCAGTTTAAGGTCCCCCCTCTCTCCAAGCTGAGAAACAATTTCGTTCAGAACTGCGATATTCAAATTAAAAAAATTTGGGGTCGTTCATCAAGCTGGAGGTGATCGGCGTTCATGCTATATCGTATGTGTGATACCCCGGACTTTTATATACGAGCAAAGAAAAGGTAGGGAGGGATTTTTGAGGGTCGACGTCCCGTGTTCCGGCCAGGAGAAGTCGTATGTACCTTTTATTTATTCCAGTTGAATCCTTGAATTTTGTTGTAGGCTACTCCAAATATTCTTACTACATGATGTTGCATTGATGCCAACATTCCTGGTTGTTAATCCCAGGCGTACGCAACAGCACCACAACAATCTCACGACGAATACGACTCACAAAAAATTTATCAATCTTAAGCTACACAGTCCATCTTGTCGTGGTCCCTTGGGAACGGTCAGCAGAACGGTCACTTGGATCCAACAACCAACAGACCAACGACGGCATGGCCCCGAGTAGGCCCCCAAAAAAAATTGAAAAATTAAAGAAATTAAAAATAAAAAATAAAAAATAAAAAGGAGCATCGCATTCCAAAGCCTCACCTAACAAACGACCCGGCATATTAGATTGCCATGGGCGAAAAAGACAACCCTCACCTGTTAATTGTTTTATTTACGGAGCCGTTTTTCTCTTCATTAATCGTGACTTGGCTTTTTATTTCGTTTCGTGGGCCGTCTGTCCAAGCCGTTGTAGCATCGGTTTTCTGGGACTTCATCTGCGCGATAGGGTTCCAATTTATTGAACCTCCGACAAGTGGCCGTTGGCCACTCACAACCCGCATTCGTATATTACATCAAGCCTTGTCACCCATATTTGCAAATAAAATAGAAGAAAAGAAAAAGGTGGGAGGGGGGAGAGAACGAGACAGCACTGTTCGACAACCGAAAGTACTGACCAAAAACTCATAGTACGGGAGTACAAAAAATACATAACCCATCCATCACAAGGGAAAAAAAGACAAGGGATGGCAGCAGAAATTGGAGAATACGAAAAACGAACATTAGATCACCCGGCCGGATTAACTGTCATAGTAAGGGAAAAAAAGGGGGTATGAAGGAGAGAATAGACTGCCTCTTTTGGATCGACTAGCTGTTGTTGGCTGATACAGCCTTCTTTTCGATGTAACAAAGTAAGTTCTGCGCAACGCGCAGCCTTATACCGGTATGAGTGCATGGGAGTCTATCATTGGTCCTTCTCCTTTTTCCTCTAGACCTTCCAACGTTTTTCCATGCCGTCCACCGCGCCTCTTTCTACCAACCTCCCTCCTCTCCCCACCTCATTTTCTTCCATACCCCCCTTGCCCATGTTTATATGCTCTGTAACGTCGCCTCGGACTTGAGGCAAAATAGGAACAAGTGACGACGGACATGTATGATGACGAAAGCATAGGATGCGCCACATAAGAGACTCAGGCAAGTTACACACGCCAAAGGAAAAGGGAGACCAGAGTTGGACCTATCTGGCACCCAATATACTGCAAAACTTCGCGTTCTTCTTTTTTCTTATGCTCTTCGACTAGCCAGCGGTGCCGCCGGAAATACCAATCCAGGGCCTGAGCGTTGTATTTTCTTGCGGGCCACGTTCTGTTTGGTTCACAAAAACAGTTGCAGTCAGCCTTTTTTTTATTGCAGCATACAAAGCGGAAATAAAGACTGCAACAAAGACCGAATCAGCGTTCTGGCTTTCCTTATAAAGGCATTTTCGGGATGCACCTCCGGACTCTTTAGAAAATGAGGATTTTCATGCAACTCTCTTGCTCCATTTCATGAAGAGAGAGAAAAATTATCTCCTGTCATGTCGAGGAAATACGAAATGCCCCTTAATCACTCTTCCTGAACATACACACCTTATACTATCGCCTGTTGGTGTGTTTGTTCTCAAGCATGAATGATAGTAACGCAAGAAATCCAGGCTCTTATTCCTATCTCTTTTCTTATTCATTTAGAATTGTCATTTTTATGCTATTAATTGGAGCCGTCAATTCAGGAACAGCAAGCATTGACAACCAAGAAAACGGGAGCTCCTTCCTTCTGTGTCGTGTAAAGTTCGTGCCTGACCCTCTCATTATATTTTGAAGTATAGCATTATGCAAACAAAAAAAAACATCGTATATGTGAGCCCATTTGGTATCTCACCTGCTTTTCTCTACAACCATCAGTATTACGACGAGAAAAGAGCTAGAGAAGAAACTTATCAAATACGTAAGCTTCTTCTTTTGCATTTTTCAGGTTCATTTCAAGAACTACTTTGACTCGTTGTTACCTGTCGAGTAAAATGGTACCATTTAATCAAAGGAAAAAAAACCCTGAACAAAGTCCCTTCGGACTATTCCATAAGCCGGCCCTTGCGGGATTCCGGGAGAGAGGCCGGACGACTTCTGCGATGGCAAAGTACTCAAGCTGAACAAACGAACAAAAAGAGAGGTGACCAAAAATTAGGGACTTGAAAATGAAAGGTCCTTTGGCATATTTTTGTCTCTCTCTCTCCTCTCCTTTTTATTTTTGTTTTGCACAAGTGTGATAACAGCATTTTTCGTCACAACGATCTACAAGGAAAGAGAAATATAAAGAGAAGAAAATACAAGGTCAGGATGACCGCAAAAAAAAAATGTATCACAGTTTCGGTTCCATCCAATGTATGCGGGAAAGGGCCTACGGTCCAACAAAAGCTCCGCGTTGTTACGCTCTGTTTTCTCTCTTCCTTTTCTTGATATCCGCCCACCCTTTCTTTGTACAAGTTTGGTTCGTGCATTCTTCCAGAAGGGCCAAGCCTACCTTGGCATCGTTTCCACCGAGACCCATCCTATCGTTGCTCATTGACCCTTCCCCAAACGCGTGGCCTTCGTGTGGTACCTCATCTCAATATCGCAAGCCGTTCAGGGGTTTTTCTGTGATTGACCACGATCTAAATTCCTGACAACCACCCTCCCATTCCCCCCTTCTTTCCCTGTCCTGCCTCTGCTTTGGATTCTTGGCAAATATTTTGACGCGTAGACAGATTCTAGAAATCAAGGTTCTGGCCTGGCTCTCGAATCTGTTGTAAATTTCCGTTACAATTTGTCTTGCCCCGAACAGACAGACGTAGACTATGGCTCGTCAATTCTTTCTGTACGTTCCCTCTATCCTCAGGACGAAAGGGAGCTGTTAGAATCAAACGATCCAGAAACAGGCACAACGAAAGAAACCGCTTGTGCCAAAAATATCTCGCGCGAAGCAATCTGGCCCGGCTGCTCCCCAATGTCTATTATCCCGTTTCCTCATCGCGGGCTACGAACACGCAAAACAAAACAAATGCTAGCCGGCAAAGAGAAAACGGGCTAACCAACGCGGTAGGATTGCTTCTCGAATCCTGGCGGTGCGCCTTTTTTTATTTCTTCCTCTCTCTCCATTCATTGCGTCTCGTCCGTGCCCTCCACGTCCTCGATGCCGTCCCATTGGGGGCGGGTTGCAGAGGGCGGGTAGAAGAAGGGGAAGAAAGAACAAAAACGTGGCACTACCTGTCTGCAAAACCTCAATCCGGACGGGTGGACGGCTCAGGGCGGGAGGGGAGCCGAAGAAAAGGAGACAACCAAAAAAAAAAAAAAAAAGGAGATCGTCGGATGTCGGTCTCGGCACTGAACCCGCCTCCATTTTTTCGTTGCTTTTCTTCCCACGTACGGCATCTTCTCTCCTGTGTTTCTATTTGTTTTATCAAGGGCTAAAGATGGCTGGAAGGCGTCCGGCTGGCTGGCTCACTTGCTTGGGTAAAAGGGGACAAAGATGGGAGAAAAGACGAGGACAAAACAAAAGACAGAACGTACGTCCAATCAAGAGAACTGTGATGCCTTTTTCTCCGTTCCATGTTCCTTCTCCTACAACACTTAGACATCCGTTCCTCCCGTCCGTCTCCCCGCTCTCTCCGCCCTGGAGAAGGGGGAGGGCAATTGATTTATTTCGATATTCTTTCAAATCACCATCGTGCAGCTTCTGTGGCTGCCTCGCCATTCGCTGGCCACCACTAAGTTCATCACATTGATTGCATTTTCGGATTATTTGTCATTGCGGGCGTACTTTCCCTTTTTTCTTTTCTACTTTTTCTTTTCTTTTCTTTTCGTTATGTTCATTCGTGTGGGTGCGGGCCATTTTGTGGTTTGCCCCTTTGTTCCCCTTTGTATGTTCACCCCTTTTTTACCTTCTCCCCCCCATCCTATAAACACAGAACCTGGCATCGGCTGCTGATTCCGTCAAATATGCACGTGTTATCGATAGGTACGTATTGCTTCGTTATGATTTTGATCATTTCCTGGGCCACCATGCCGCCCGTCAGTGCCGAGATGTTGTGGAGCTCGCCCCCGCCGGTCCGGGCCAGCTCCTCTGCAATCCTGGCCACACGCGCGTGCTTGCTCGCATCCGGCACGAGCTGATCGACGTTTGCCAAGAACGCCTCGGCTGAGGCGGCCCCGGACGTGTGCGCTGTGGCCTGCAGAGCGAGGTAGATGGGGATGAGGGACAGAGGTTGCATCAGCACCTCGGCGTTTTCGTCCTGGGCGAGTTCTTCCTCTGCAGCGAACTTTGTATTAGTGATTCACTTTTACGGTATCAATGCCCTCTTTTCGCCAAGTTCGAGAGCAAAGAAAAAAAAAGGGTATTGATTCAAAAACCTGGACGCACCAAATACTTTGACCAGGCGGTCTTCACCAGGTGCCGTCTTGTTGATCAGCTTGACAAACGCGGCGTTCTTGCAGAACAGATCGACCTCGGCCGCGTCAATGTCCTCGCCACCGGGCAGGGCCCGCACGTTGGCCAGCACCTCGGCCGCGTCTTGCCGCGCCTTGGTCTTGTAGAGGGTCTGCAGCTGCACGTAGACGCTCGACTGCGCCTTCATGTCGGGCACTTTGCCGGACAGGGGCAGACACTGGTGTTTCTCGTAAAACTGCTGGACCGCGCGGGCCACGGTCCAGAACCCCGACTTGCACTCAAACCCCTTGGGCTCGTACCGGAACACCTCCCGCAGGCCAGACGGCAACGACGGCCGTTCAATGTTGCGGAGCACGGCACCCACGGCCTCGTCAAAGTTCTCCTCGCCGCCCTCAGGGTTGTCGCGCCGTGCACCGGCCGCCACGGTTGCGCGGAACGCCGTCTTCTCCTTGTAGGTCGCGGGGTCGGCGCCGTCGTGGTCGGCGCGCCAGCGCTCGAGGTAGTGCAGCAAGAGCGCCACGTAGGGCACGTGCCCGTGCAGGTGGTTGTCGAGCGCGTCGAGGTCGACCGTCAGGTCGCGGGCAAACGCGGCGAGCTCGGGCCAGGGAGCCAACAGGCGCAGGTCGGTCGTGGCGGTCTCGTCGGGGTGGGTGTCGACGATGGGGAAGGCGCCGGGCAGGCGGATGCGGAAGTACGAGTAGAAGCCGGCCGAGTGCACGGCGACGAGCGGCGTCTTGTGCTGCTGGCCGTAGTCGGTCAAGATGGTGAGATCGCTTGGCGCGATGGGATGGGCGTAGAGGATGATGGTGAATGTGGGCGAGCTCGCGAGCAACTCCGGCAAGTTGAGCGGCGCCTGTGCGGAAAAAGGACTAGTCAGAACAACGTCTTTTTATCCCATGCACAACTTCTTTCTCTCATCGTACCTCGGGTTTTGGATGCCAGTGGCCCTCGACTTCGGGGTTGAGCTCCAGCAGCAACTCCGTGCAGGACTGCGCTCTTGGCTTGCCGAGGCTTGCCTCATCCAGAAAGAAGTTGACGCCCAGATCAGCTTCCTGGACCGTAGCCTCATCAAAAATTGTAAAGCGACCAATTCCTTAGAAATGAAGTAGCAAAAAAAAAAGAGAAGTTAGCTATAGGCGTTCTATGACCCGGTTGCTGGCGCCGCCGCCCCCGCCGCTTCTACTGCGTACCAGGAAGGATGAGGTTTTTTAGCGTTTCTGTCGCGACTGTGCCGCTGCCCGCGTTTATAACGAGAATGTTCGCCGACTCGAGCGCCGCCTGGCCGCTGGCCGCCCACAGGCGAAGCTGCCGGTCATATTTCCTCTCCTTCTCCGAAGGACCGTGCAAGATGGGCGGCGTCTGGGTCGCCACGATTTCGGTCATTTCGGGAAGGAAAGTGCTATGTGCGGTGTTCTGTAGGGCAGGCTAGCAATTACAAAGCAAAATGAGAAATTCAAGACAAAAGGCGCAGCAAGGGAAGGTCGTCAATGCGAAAACGGTCGTTGTGCGAGGTCGTCCTCTTATCGCTGATGCAGAAGCCAAGCGCATCGCGAGCTTACGAACCGCGTTCTCGCTATTTGGTGGGGTAATGGTGAATCAATTCGAGGAAAGCTCCCTGAAACATGACTAATGCATCGACGCCATAATTTTTATCGATAACGTATGAGATAAGATAACAAAAAAAATATTCCAGCATTATGCGGCCGCCAACTCCATTGTTCCTCTTTTTACGGCTTTCCTTGCACCAGTTTGGCCCGCACGTTCTTTGAGCAGAAGATTGCGCAAAGATGGAGGAACAAACCCACAAGCCACATCGGAAGCCAAAGGAGAAAAAGAAACACTCCGGTAAGTGTGTAGCCTTTTGCAAAACCAACACGCGTGCCATTCTTCAAGTCTAACGCCCGTTGTCAGGTCCGAATCCAAAGGCATTTACGGTTTCGAATCCCGGCAAACTCCAGCGAACGGCCGCTCGATCGCATGATGTGAGTGCCCGGCGCGCTCTTTTTTTTGCTTGTTTGAACGTACACTCCTCGTTACTGACCCTCGTGTCCGCCGCAGATCAAAGAAAAACGCCTCCATGTCCCCCTCGTCGACCGCCTGCCCGACGAGCCGCCACCGCGGCTCGTCACCATCGTGGGCCCGCCCGGCGTGGGCAAGACCACGCTGCTCCGCTCCCTCATCCGCCGGTACGCCAAGGAGACCATCACCGAGCCGCAGGGCCCCATCACCGTCGTCACCTCCAAGAAGCAGCGCCTCACGTTCCTCGAGTGCCCCAATGAGCTCGAGGCCATGGTCGACGTCGCCAAGGTCGCCGACATCGTTCTGCTCATGATCGACGGCAACTATGGCTTCGAGATGGAGACCATGGAGTTTCTGAACATCCTGGCCGCCACCGGCATGCCGGGCAACGTGTTCGGCGTCCTGACGCACCTCGATCTTTTTCGCAAGCCGCAGGCCCTCAAAGACGCCAAGAAGCGCCTCAAGCACCGCCTGTGGAACGAGCTGTACCAGGGCGCGCACCTGTTTTACCTCTCGGGCGTCATCAACGGCCGCTACCCGGACCGCGAGATCCACAACCTGTCGCGGTTCCTGTCCGTCATGAAGAACCCGCGGCCGCTCGTCTGGCGCAACTCCCACCCGTACGCCGTCGTCGACAGTTTCCGCGACATCACCCACCCGACCAAGATGGAGGAAGACGCGCTGTGTGATCGCACCGTCGTGCTGACGGGCTACCTGCGGGGCACCAACTTCGCCGCCCAGAGCCAGCGCGTGCACGTCCCCGGCCTCGGCGACTACACGATCGCGAGCATGGAGGCCCTGCCGGACCCCTGCCCGACGCCGGCCATGGAGCAGGCAGCGGCCAAAGCGACCGGCAAGACGGGCCGGCGGCGCTTGGACGAAAAGGACCGCAAGCTGTACGCGCCCATGTCCGACCGCAGCGGGTTGAAGATCGATGGCGACGCCATCTACATCTACCGGGAGAACGGCTTCACGTTTGACAAGGACGCCGTCGGCGTGGAGCGGAGCGAGGGCGAAGAACTCATCATCAATCTACAGGGTGAGCGGAAGCTGCTGGGCCAGACCGAGCGCGGCGTGCAGCTGTTTGCCAAGGGCGGCGAAATCAACCACGTGTCGGCCGAGGAGCGCAATTCGGGCCGGAAAGAGCAGCGGAAAGCACGCTTGGCCAACTTCAACGACGGTGATGACGACGAGGATGAAAACGGCTCTGGCCACCTAGGTGATGCGGGCTCGGAAGACGAAGACGGTTTTGCAAACGGAGGCGACGACGGCGACGATGCATCCGAGGTCGAAACCGAGTTTGACGAAAAGCGGCTGGGCAAGATGTTCCGCGACCGTGGCAGTCGGACCAATGGCGGTGGAAAAAGCGAAGAGCTTGTCTTTGCCGACAGCGATTCGGACCTTGGCTCGCTTTCCGGTGAGGAGGCGGCGGGCATGTTGAACGGTGACGGCGACGGCGACAGCGACGACGATGATTTAGACGAAGACGATTTGGACGAGGACGACGCCGCCGTGAAGTGGAAGGAGAACATGGTGGAGCGTGCGCGAAATCTGCACAAACGGAAACGACCGTTTCAAGCAAAAGACCTGGCGCGAATGATGTACGACAACACGCTTCCAATCAGTCAGGTGGTGAAGCGTTGGCGGGGCCAAGAGACGGAAGCGGAGGCGGAGGCGGACAGAGGCGGCGACAGTGAGGACGAAACCAAAGACGGGGAAGACGACTTCTTCAAGAAGACGCAGTCCGAAAAGGCAGACGACGAAACCGAAGACCGCACTATTCCCCTCCTTGACTACAGCGCACTCGCGGCGAAATGGTCTGAGGACGCGATCGAGTCTTTACGGTCACGGTTTACCACCATGCGCGTCAAGGGCGGAGCGGACGAGGCTGGCAGCGGGTTTGAGGACGAAGAGGGCGATGGGGACGACGACGGCACTGACGAGGACGACGAGGACGGCGGTGGTGGAGACAGCGAGGGCGACGGCGATTTTGAGGACTTGGAGACCGGCGAGAAGCACGGTCCCCGGGCCGGGAACGGCGCCGACGCAGGAGCGTCAACAGAAAGCAAAAAGGCGGCATCCTCCACCGCCGCGTTCGAGGACGAGCGCGCCAAGAACGCGCGGCGGAAGGCGGAGCTCCGGCTGCGCTTCGAAGAGGAGGACCGCGAGGGCCTGCACAACCCCAAGGCCATGGCGCGGAAAGAGGGCGGCGAGCACAGCAACGCACAGCAACCGGGACGCCGCGGCGGCGACGGTGGCCCCGAGTTTGGCGTCGACGACTGGTACGACGCGCAAAAGGCGAACCTCCAGAAGCAGCTCGACATCAACAAGGCCGAGTTCGCCGCGCTCGACGAGCGCCAGCGCGTCGCCGTCGAGGGCTTCCGCGCCGGCCAGTACGCGCGCCTCGTGCTGCAGGGTGTGCCCGCCGAGATGGTCACGCAGTTCTCGGCGCGGCGGCCGCTGCTCGTCGGCGGGCTCACGGCCACCGAGGACCGGTTCGGGTTCCTGCAGGTGCGCATCAAGCGGCACCGCTGGCACCCGCGCATCCTCAAGACCAACGACCCGCTCATCGTGTCGCTCGGCTGGCGGCGGTTCCAGACGCTGCCCGTGTACAGCATCTCGGACTCGCGCACGCGCAACCGCATGCTCAAGTACACGCCCGAGCACATGCACTGCTTTGCGCAGTTCTACGGGCCCTTTGTTGCGCCCAACACGGGCTTCGTGTGCTTCAACTCGTTTACGCCCACGCCCGACCAGCCCGGTCTGCGCGTCGCCGCCACGGGCACCGTGCTCGCCGTCGACGAGACCACGGAGATTGTCAAGAAACTCAAGCTGACGGGCACGCCCTACAAGATCTTCAAAAACACGGCCTTCATCCGCGGCATGTTCCACTCGGCGCTCGAGATCGCCAAGTTCGAGGGCGCCGCCGTGCGCACGGTGTCGGGCCTGCGGGGCCAGATCAAGCACGCGCTGCAGCAGGAGGGCAGCTTCCGCGCGACGTTTGAGGACAAGATCCTGCTGAGCGACATTGTCTTTTTGCGCGCGTGGTACCCCGTGCGGCCACACCGGTTCTACAACCCGGCGACGAACCTGATCGGGTGGCGGCCGATGCGGCGGACGGGCGAGCTGCGGCGCGCGGCCAACGTGCCGACGCCGGCGCCGCGCAACAGCCAGTACCGCGCCGTGGAGCGGGCGACGCGGCACTTCAACCCGCTGAAAGTGCCGCGGCAGCTGGCGGCGTCGCTGCCGTTCAAGTCGCAGATCGTGCAAACGAAAAAGGCCAAGAAGCCGACGTACATGCAGAAGCGGGCGGTCGTGGTGCGCGGCGGCGGCGAGCGCAAGGCGCGCGACCTGCTGCAGAAGCTCACGACGATCCGGAAAGACGTGGCGGCGACGCGGGCGGCCAAGAAGGAGGAGAAGCGGGTGGTGCACCGCAAGCAGCTGGCCGAGGCGGAGGCGAAGCGGGCGGAGCGGGAGAAGCGGGAGACGAAGGAGTTCTGGAGCCGCGAGGGCAAGAAGCGGCGGGCGTCGGCGGACGGTGGTGGCGTCGGCGGCGGCGGCGGGAAGCGGAGAAAGGGGTAGAACATTCATGCGATCAAAACGCGATTTCTTGTGTTGTCTTTAATAGAAAGCATTGTTTCGAATTTAGTCATCTCTCTAGGACAAAGCAAGTTCTCAAGCCTTTGGATGGGATCCCGGAGCTGTGCGTCTTCGTCGCCGCTACTACGTTGTCAATCTTGGGTTTTAGTCACATTCTCACCGCCGCCATTCGAGTAAAAAATACTATTTATCACGTATAAATTAATATTCATGTCTTCGCATGAAATGAATAGTAAGATTCTAGAGCCTCCCATATCAGATAATTGGGTATCGGTGCGTGCTTTCGCCCGAGGGCTCTCAAGCATGAGCACCCTCGTGATGCTTTCTTCTTTCTATAACGATGACATACTGTAAGGCTGTCGCCAGAGACGTTTGGTATGACCGCCGCCCGACCAAATCGACGGCGCGCCACCCGGATGGCTGGAGGTCGGTCGTCAATCGGCAAGGCATCGATGTCGTTTGAGGTAAGGCCGTGGACTCAATACGCAGCAACGAGTGTCCGGACGCCATCATGGCGCCATCATCCGCGTCTTCATTACCGTCAGCTCGGAGCTCCGGGCCCACGATCCGTCTGGGGTCTGTCGGTAGCACAGCAGCTTGCCGTCGTCGCCGATCGTACCCAGGATCTGCCCGTCGTCGTCAAAGGCCACGCGCCACACGGGCGTGCGGTGGTTTTCCAGCTGGGACAACTCCCGCACGACGTGCCGCACCTGGCCTGCCTCGCCCGTCCAGCGCCGGTCCGCGGCGCTCACGGAACCTTCGGATCCGGCTACGGCGCCGCCCGCACCGTTTCCACCGCCAGGCCGGTCGTTATTATCGGCTGCAATTGGAAGGCCCGAAAACGATGTGGCCGCTGAGCTGGGAATGCTGCTGGCAGGTGGATACGCGGTGTCAAACCTATTGGCGGCGCTGGCCGCGTCCGCGCCCACGGCAGCGCCGGCCGTCATGTCGCTGCGTGCTGTAGACGACAGCGATGACGCCAGCGAAGCCGGCGCCGAAAGGAACGGGCTGTGCCCAGACGAGGTGCCCGTTGGCGTAGTAGCGCCGTTGCCGGGCGTATGATGGTGGTGCTGGTGCTGGTGCTGGTGTTGGCCAGCACTGCCGCTCGCACCGCCGGACGGTGCAGCCGCCCCAGCGAATGCGCCTGGTTGCGGCTTGCTGTCGCGCTTCGATCTGTTGGTGGACAGGCTGCTGCTGGCTGTGTGGCGGTCAGGCGTCGAGCCCAGAACGTCTGCGGCGGACCAGGTCTTACCGTCGTCGCTGGCGGAGAAGGGCGTATCGAGGCGGACGACGCGCACGTAGCCGTCTTGGCACGCCGTGGCGAGGATGTCGTACCCGCGAAAGTTCCCCGGCGCCCAGGCAACGTCCCGAACCAGGCCCCGATGACCCTTAATCTCGGCGGCCAAGTAGAACGCTTTGGCAGTGCCTTGCAACCCGTAGGAGGCCGTTGTGATGGGCCGCGTGCGGTAGATTTTGACCGAGTCCATCGCGGCTACGACCAAACTCAGCGCGTCGGCTGGCACGCCGGCGCGCAGGGCCGTGAAGCAAGGGTCCGGGTTGGGGTCGAAGCGGACGCAGAAACTGGCCTCCTCGCCACGCGCAGGCTTGGGGCAGACGCGCAGCTCGTCGACGCTGGCGTAGTCGCCCAGGTTCTCGGGCACCTCGTTCTCCAGCACGGTGAGCGTGCCGTCGGCGGCCAGGAGGGCCAGGTGGGTGTGGCGGGTCGCGTCGTTGTGGCGCATCGAAAACGAGCGGTAGGGCGACCGCGGCGACATGGTCTCAAAGGCGGCCTTAGCGTAGCCCTTTGGTCCCTGGCTGAAGCGGTGGCCCGGCGGCGCCTCCGGATCCTCGGTCCACAGGCGGAACCGGCCTTCGATGCCCAACGACGCCAGCAAATTTGGGTACAGCGTGGGCGGTAGCCATTGCAGCTGGGGTGTGGTCAGCGATCAAAATGGCGCGCGCGTGAAGGAACAAAACAAAATCAATACGGTCCTCAGCATGTCGGTTTAGAAGAGCCTCCCGTTCTTACCTCTAGAATCTCGCCACTGTGTGCGCTCCAGTTGTCGCATATGCGCCATACACCGTCGCGGTGGCGGTTGAAGACCCGGACGTTGCCGTCCACGGACCCCGTCGCACAGCGGTCGCCGTACGCGTTGAAGGCGACGGCGTGCACCAAGTCCTGATGCCCATGGTTCATGATCACCTGAAAGCGGGCCTGCTCGTCAAGCGACGGCGGCGGCTCGTCCTGCGGCGCAGGCATGGTGGCGGACAATGACGCCCAAGGGAAGTCTAACGTCGACCGCCCGCCGGCGCAAAATGCAAAGTAGGATTTGCGTCCTTCTCGTCTTTGTGCGTGCCTGCGTGCTTGCGTGCGTGCAGTTGTTTGCTTTCAGTGTCTTTGTTCTGCAGGTTCGTCAACGTACGTGTGGAAGCTCGAAATCGTTGCCAGAGCTCAAGCCTTCTAACGACGTCGCTTCTGCGCGCCAATCGCTGCGTGCAAGCCGAGGGCGCTAAAACGGGCGAAGCTGCAGCGCAAAGCACCAATCCGCCGCCGCCCAGAGCAGGTGTATGCTTAGGGATAGTTAATGTCGCGCTTACTGCTGTCAAAACCCGTCAGCGCCGCCCTTGATGTTGGTCGTCGTCTGTCAGCCTCCCAGCACCCCCGATTCGTCGTCTCCATCTTTGCCACTCATCGTCGCCCCCCCCTATCGACAGTGCACAATAGCCAATCAACTCGTCTGCGCGGCTTGGGACGAACCAAAACCGAGAATGAGGCTGCCAGCCTGGTTTTGTTTTGCCTGCAAAACGCCGTTGCACCGCAGACACAGGTGTGCCGCTTGGCTTGTCAGCGTTGCTTGTGAAAGGGAAAGACCCTTGTCCAGAGGGAGCATGGCTGCGTAACTTTGCCTTGTTGCCCGTTACCGGGCGTGGTCTTGCGTCGTCGTCCAAACTGCGATTTTTCTCCCTTTGTCCACCCTTTTTTTTCTTTTTTTTTTCTTTTTCTTTTTTCTTTGCTCTCACCTTCTTGTCCGCAAATGGAAGCACAAGGGCCGTCGTGTGTTGCATTCGCACTTTCAGGGATCTCCTGATTTGCTCATTGTTGTGAGATGTAATTCTTCACATGGCGCTTGTTGATGCTCGTTGAAGAAGAGAGAAAAGAAATGAAGCGATTCAGATAGTCTGCAGACATCGCCAAATTGACGTGCCCAAATTGAAGTCACGGAATGACGCTTTCTACCAAAAAAAGGAAAGAACTTCGCAACCTAGAGAGTGCCTTCCTATTCCGCGCCAAGTAACAACCTCCCTCTTCCTCTTCCTACGCCGCGCTTCCGGCTGCAAGGTTATAGCCCCGTGCCCTCTTTCTTAGCCTTATATCGTTTCCCCTCCAAAAGCTTCAAGAAAGCAACCTTTTCTTTCTTTTTTCCTCTCTCTTCTCCACGCTCCTTTATTCTCGTGTTGTTGTTTTTTACTTTCTTGTATTTCTTGTTTTTTTTTTGTTTTCTTATTTTTGACTTTTTGTTCTTTCACTCCTTATTTACCGTTTTCTTCCTCTTCTTTCCTTTCTCCTCGCTCGTCAACCATTTTCCTTTCCTTTTTTCTTCTTCGCTTCTCCCCATGTCTTCACTGGAAGCCAAGATTGTCGTCGTGGGTGCCCAGGGCGTCGGCAAGACGTCGCTCGTGACGCGCTTCTGCACCGGCGCGTTCGATCCGTCCAAAGTCACGTCTACCGTCGGCGCCAGCTTCCTCACCAAACGCGTCGTCGACACGGACACCGACACGGTCGTCCGTCTTCAGATCTGGGATACGGGTGGGTTTTTTGGTCCAGTTGAATGCCTTCCACGCGTATTTTTCTGCTCCTCTCTTCTGATCCTGACTTCTGCTCACCATTTTTACAGCCGGCCAAGAACGCTTCCGCTCCATCTCCCGCCTCTACTACCGCGGCGCCAATGCCTGCATCCTCTGCTACAGCATCACCGACGCGAACTCGTTTGCCGAAATGGGCGTCTGGCTCACCGAATTGCGCCGCAACCTGCCCTCCGACATCGTTTTGCACGTCGTCGGCACCAAGGCCGACATTGTGGCCCGGGACCCGACGAAACGCGAAGTCCCTTTTGAGCGCTGCATTGCCTACGTCGCCGAGAACCTCGCCCCCGGTCTCGGCAGCACGCCTCCACCTACGGCCACCGGCGGGCTCGTCGGTTCGGCAGCCAGCGGCAGTGGTGGTAGCGGCGGCGGCGGCGGTCCTTTGAGTGGGTTAAGCGGTGGTTTTGGTGGAGGTGGAGGTGGCTTTCTTGGACTCGGTGCATCCCCGTTACCAACACCAACACCCGCAGGTGCCGGGGCGGCCGGCGGCAATGCAGGCGGGGGTGTGTCCGGGCTGGTTCCCTCCACGCTGCCAGTGGCACCACCGACCTGGCCCCACCCAAGCGGGCCGGAGCCCCGGAGCCCCAGCTCGAAGCGCAGTTCTGGCTTCTGGGGCCAGGAGGCCGGCTGGGACGCCTGCCACGAGATCTCCGCCGAGAGCGGCGAGGGCGTCGAGGAGGTGTTTCGCGTTGTGACGCGCAAGCTCGTCGAGCAGAACCGCAAGATGCAGCAGGCCCTCCTCGCCGCCACGTCCACGCCGGGCGGTCCACCGTCAATGCCGGGCGACGGCAGCTACGGTGCGGGCAGTGGCGGCAGGGACGGCCACGGCGGTGCTGCTGGTGGCGGCACCGGCGGCTACGTTGACGGGGTCAACGCGCGCGGCAGTTTCCGTCTGGGCCGCGATCGCCGCAGTTGGCTGTTCGCGCCCGGGTTCGCACCCGACGTGTCTGTGGACCCAAGTGGGGCCGGTGCCCGTGGCGGTGCCAACCAATTTGATGACAGCCAACGGCGGCAACGGTGTTGCTAACGTGTCGATTTTGCTTTATTCTACGTTTCCTACTCATACAAATGGGATGGTGTAGCAGGCCTCGTCCACTGGTTGGAGGGAGGACACAGCTACGCAGCACAACCGCAACAGAGCCGGCGTTGTGAAGCTTTGCTTTCGGCGCATTGCAGTGGCCCTGGCAGTCGTCCCTTATGACGCACTATTTTGGGTTTGGTTTTTTTGGTGTTCAATTTGATTCTGTACTATATATGGGATTTGGGAGTATTGCCTTTGTCGCTGGTTTTTTTGTTCACTTTCCTTTGCCGCCTTTGTCCTGGTTTTCTTTTCTTTTCTGGCTTTCTTCGTTCGGCTGCATTGTTGGTATCTGCATTCCACTTTTGAGTACGGCAGCATGGACTCACGGACATTGGTTTGGATGCGTGGTTACAGCCGGGATCTCACGAGCTAATGTGCGGTTTGGTAATGTCTATTGAATTTATTTCTTGGTTTACCATCTTGATTTTCGTCTTGTCCCCGATGCCTATTTTTGACAGGAAAAGCCTCCCTCCACGTCGGAACTTATACAAGCCAGCCCCTTCCGACACGAACATATGACGACACATACGCCTCTAAATATCGCAGGCCGCCTGCGTACAACAGATCTACGATCCAACAAACCAGTTTTTCACGTTCTCTCCAGGCGTTTTTTTTTTTATATCGCGATCGAAGACGCACAGTTTATGCGTCAAGCGGTGATCTGTTCGTATGTGAAGTTTAGGACACCGAACTTACCGTGTTCCAGCCAATTGAAGGTCAACAATCCAAAAACCAATTTCCTTTGCCGTGTGTGGGGAGAAACCTTGGCAACGCACTTCGTGGTTTTGGCGATGCAATGGCCCATTTTTGCTTGTGACAGCCAGAATGACGCGCAGGTGAACATCTTATCTTATCGCACCGCCAAGCGCAAGCCCCCGCCAAAAAAAAAAAAAAAAAAAAAAAAAAAAAAGGTCTTGCCCCTCCGACTTAAGTCCGCGCTTTTTACAGCGGCCCGTTACCTCTTGGTCCGTGTAAGAGCTTCGGAAAATTGGTGAAACCCTTTTCTACCATGTCCTGCTTTTACAAAGCACAACCATCCACCACATAAAACCTCCCAAAGCCACCATGGCTTCAAGTGCCACTCAACCCACAACGTTGGCCGTCTCCACGGCCGCGGACCCGACCATCGCCGCACTCCGCGCCGCGCTCTGCGACGAGACGACACCCCTGCCCGTCCGGTTCCGCGCGCTCTTTTCGCTCAAGCACCTGGCCAAGCAGGCGTCGGAGGCCATTGCGGGCGAGCCAGAAAACAACAACAACAACAACAGCAACAACACCGCGACCGCGCAGGCCGCCATCGACGCCATTGCCGCCGCCTTTGCGTCCCCGTCCGCCCTGCTCAAACACGAGCTCGCCTACTGCCTCGGCCAGACCGGCAACGTCGGCGCTGCAGGACCCGCCCTGCGCCGCGTCCTCGTCGACGTGCACGAGGACACCATGTGCCGCCACGAGGCTGCCGAGGCTCTGGGCGCGCTGGGCGCCGCGGCCGATCTGGACCTGTTGCGCGCGTTCCGCGACCGCGCCGACGAGGCGGTCGTCGTGCGCGAGACCTGCGAGCTCGCCGTCGCCCGCATCGAGTGGGCGCTGTCGCAGGCGGAGGAGGAGGAGAAGAAGGCTCTCGCGCAAAAACAGCAAAAACCACAACCCAGCTTGTTTGCATCCGTCGACCCAGCGCCGCCGTTACCGGACGAAGCGTCCGTCGACACCCTCGAACGGGACCTGCTGGATACGCGTCTGCCCCTCTTCCGGCGCTACCGCGCCATGTTTGCGCTGCGCGACCTGGCGGCGCCGCCGGACCGGCCGACGGCCGTGCCTGCCGTGCAGGCGCTCGCGCGGGGCCTGGCGGCGGACCCGTCGGCGCTGTTCCGGCACGAGGTCGCGTTTGTGTTTGGGCAGCTGGCGCACCCGGCGTCGATCCCGGCGCTGACGGCGGCGCTGAGCAACCCGGACGAGGCGAGCATGGTGCGGCACGAGGCGGCGGAGGCGCTGGGCAGCCTCGGGGACGAGGCCGGGGTGGAGGCCACGCTGCGGCGCTTCCTGCACGACAAGGAGCGGGTGGTGCGGGAGAGCGTCGTGGTTGCGCTGGACATGGCGGAGTACGAGCAGGGCGGGGAGACGGAGTACGCGCTGATTCCCGAGGTGAGCCCAGCAGCGCCGACGGCAGCGTAAGGGCTGGGCGGGCCACCTTTTTATATTTCGAGTTTGATTTTTATATTTATATTTCTATTTCTTTAATGAGATCAGGTTGGAATAAGGGCGTTGAAGGAGGAACAAAAAGCAATCAGAGGACATTCATGTTATGTAGCACTTGTATTATCTATTTTTCTTCGTCTCTATCTGTCTAAAATTCGGGTATATATTGTGAACATTGTGCCAGCCTTCCTGTCGTGTGTTCATTGTCGTATAAACACTCCGACTCGCCGGCTGCCACCCGTAGCCACCGGAATGTCCGCGACGTACTGCACATATGCTCCTCAACGCCGCTGTCGTCAAAGTACAGCCCCCACCTCCTGCCTACCACGCCATCATAACACCTTGACATGCAACGCCGAGATTCGTGACTTCGTGAACAACCTAGGGTCGGTGTCTGGTAAAAGAGCCGCATCGAGACTGTGGCGAGTTGAAAAATTGTGGAAGTAAAACCCGAAACAGACGAATGCAACATCGCGTCCGGTGCCTCAAAGAACATCAAATCAGTTGTTATGGGTCCATCTAGAGAGTCGTCACACTCGTCAGCACAATCTTTCAGCAAACCGGGCGCAAACAGGCGCACTCCATCCAGACGCACCGGAAACCACAGTCGCAGTTGAAGAACACCGTCGAGCCCTCGTCGGCGCCCCGCAGCTGCGCCGTCGTAAACCGGACCTCTGTCCGGCCGCACTTGGGGCACGTCTCGTTCGTTGTCGCGTCCGTCTGCACCTTGTGCCGCTCCACCGTCTGCACGGTCGACAGCTTCTGGCGCAGCGGCGACGGGAAGTCCTTTGGCTTCGACCGGGTCACGATCGTTTGCGACGCGGCGGTGTCTGTGGGTGGTGTCAGCCGACGCGTTTCCCTCGCCCGCAGCAGAAACGAAAAAAAATCTGCAAAGACAATCGAGCTCCCACCTTTGTTTTCTGCGCCGCAGCAGCGGCACGTGAGGACGTTGCGGCTGGAACCCACCGACATGGGCAGGATGTTGCCGCAGTCGGTGCAGAACACCAGCGATCCCATCGACGCCATCTTTCGTGAGTGGTTGGTAGAAACGGATGGGCTCGTTCGCTGAATGGACTTGTCGAGGATGTGACGCGGTCAAGGCAGTGGCGGGCCAGAAAGACTAAGGCTTTCGCAAGTAGAAAATTCTGGTAGCTCAGCCTCGACAACTTTTTTCTGCCCGTCCAATTTTTTTATTTTTTATTTTTTATTTATTATTTTTTTTCGTCCCCGTTTGCTCTTTCCCGCCCTTCAACAAATGGCCCCACACCATCCTCCGCTCTTTCCTTAACGCTGCTGCAGCGGGCGGGTGCCTGCCTCTTTTAGCGGCAGCAAAAAGTTCGTAAGAGCACAGACCACCTTCCTCATCTGGCTTCTGATTGGCTCGATCTCCCCCTTGGTCCACCCCCCATTTTCCCACATGTGCGAAGTGGCTTCGTGGGTTCCATTCGCTGGAACGCCTCCCCGGGTTTTGTTGCAGGGGGACTGCCTCCAGCTTTCTGCCATCGCGACTGACAAAAAGCCTCGTTTCTCAAAACCGCCTCGCTCATCCCCAGTCTTTTCTGCCGTCGCTTCAGCTTCCTTTCGCGGAAGGCCCATCAATTGTCGTCGAGCCATCCCGGGGCTATCTTTGCAGCGGCTTCTTCGGAAGGAACGAGTCGGCGCTCCATCCTTTCCTTCCAATCTGAGCGACTAGAAACGGCGCAAACAGCGCAAACGCGTCCTAAACAGGCATCAACTCGAGACAACGACGACCGACGACAGCGTGGTTCCTTCCCAGTCACCATTTTGACCAGCTGATTTCTTCTTGCGGACGAGGTCGTTCCTGCCATGCGCCGGAGTAGGCGCAGTCGCTCCTGCCATGGCTGAACCAAATGGGCTGCTGAGCCAGCACCAGCAGCAGCACCCGCAGCAACAGCAACCACAGCCAAATGGATACCTCAACGGGGTTGGTGACGACGGCGGCGGCGGTGGCATCGACCCCAGTGTCCTCTTGCTGGACCCCAATCCGCCGTCATCGCGCTTTTCTGCATCGGATCGTCTCTCGATTTCCTTCGCCTCCGTCTCGCCCTCTCCCGTCATCTCGCACACGACGCCGCAACAACAACAACAACAACAACAACAACCGAATCAAAACACATCACAGCCGGCGCTTCCACAACCGTCAACAGCCTCGGGGCCACAAAAGTTCATGCGGCCGTTTGCCTTTTCAGAGGCGCTGCCGTATTCGCCCTTCAGCTCCATCTCACCTCTCGAAACGAGTGCGTTCTTTTTTTTTCATCTGTCGTTCATTTCTCTTGCTTTTTCTGACAATCCTTTTCTTTTCTTCGCAGGAATCATTCCCATCCCAACGCTTGCCGCCAAGGCAGCGTCCGCGCAGCTCGCCCAGCTCGTGTCTCAGCAGGAGTTCGACGCTTTGAATGCAAGCATCGCAGACGACACCGCCTCGTCTTCTCCCGATCACGGCCTAGATGATGTCCATCAGCTTCTAGCGAGCAGCAGGATCCCGCAGTTGTACGTGTTGTGTTGCATTTTGTTTCGTTGTGTCATGTTTTGATGGTAGCCCGGTCCTTACTCTACCCGTCGCTAACACATCATCTCAGCAACTTCAAAGCCCTTTCACAAACAAGCACAAGTTCGTCAAACGCAACGCCTGTTTCGCCGGCCACGCCCAGCAGCTCGGCAGTCGCGGCGTTGCGGCCCGTTTCAAAAATGGTGTTTGACAGAGCGAACGTGCCTTTCCGCTACCCCAGTCCGGAGTCGCCCAACGAGCCGTCACCAAACGGCAGCACGCCCCGGCTTCCGTCGACGGCAAAGGTAACGCCGACGAGGCGGCCAGGATCCTCGGCGTCAAAGGCCAAGGAGAGCATCATTGTTGCAAGCAACGGCGTCACTTCACTAAACGCCCAGTCATACGCGCACAATTTGACCAGCATCGAAATCAACATTCCCTCGCTGCCCGCTTCACTTTCTGGTCAGACCATTCCCGTGCAGCCCGACAGCCCGACAACTACGCCACCCAAAACAAACAGCCTGCCCGCACCAACGTCAAGTAACATTAGCACCACCACCACCACCACTAACACCACAACTACCGCCAAGGCAAATGCTGCGAGCACGTCGGAAACCACAACTGCGCCCGTCGTAAAACAAGAGACACCGTCCAGACTCCCGCTAACGGATGAAGACTCCGCGACGAAGCCCAAGCTGACAATAGAATTGAACTTGGCGCCCGGCTTCAATCCGCAGGAGTACCAAGTGGTCGCAGATTTACCGGACGACACCATGCAGGACGTGTTCGGCGACCTGGACCAGCGACAAAGGGCCGAGGCGACCTTCCAGGAGTTGCTGCGGCTGTTTCAGGACATCTTTGAAGCGGAGTCGAACGTAGCCCGACAAGGTGGCTCTGCGCCGTTCATTTACTTGACCAACGACGACGAGCCCACCCTCACGGACGTAGCGTTGCGGAAAGCGCAGAGCACCATCACCAAGGCCATCACGCTGGGTTGCTTTGCCGATGTGCCCGTAGACGACCTGTTGCGCCTGCAGCGTTTGTGCGACGGGGCGTTGAGGCATGCTCGAAATTTGGACCTCAAGTTGAGTAACGAGGCCACCGAGTCCGAGGTCGACGAATGGATTGTGCAGCTGCGCCACGCGGATTTGGGCCTCAAAGCCGCACGCCTCACACTGAAGATCATGTCTGGCGGCCGCGAGGACAGGCAGCTCTACTCCGAAGACAGCATTCAAACGGCAGTGGATCTGTTTAAGAACGTCATGGACAGCGTCGTCGTGCCCATTGCCGAGTTGCGGAGTTCGGGCCCCCTAGAAAGGCGTTTCAAACAGCTAGCTTCGTACAAAAAGGCCATCGCCCCGGTCTTCACGGCCACCCAGCGCCTCTTCGCAGGGATGACGGCGCTGGTGACGGCGGTGGACCTGTCCGAGATGGTTGTCAGTGCGCTCGAGTTCTCGGCTTCGCATCTGATCTTTGTTGAGAACGCGCACACGGAACGCGACTCCGTTCTGGGCGTGCAGGCTTTTGATGGTCTTCGTCTTGCAGCTATGGACATGCTCTCGCAGATCTTTGTGAAAAAGCCTTTGCAGCGCCGTGGTATCTTTGACGACATTCTCACGTCGCTGGAGAAGCTGCCGATCGGCAAGCAAAGCGCTCGCCAGTTCAAGCTCGCCAACGGAAGAAGCATCCAGCCCGTCTCGGCTCTCATCATGCGCCTCGTCCAAGCCAGCGCCGGCCGCGTCGTCGACAAGACCAAGCCTGCATCCGGCATCGTGGACGACGACGCGCTGGAGGACGACGAAGAGGGCGACGCAGAGCCCAAATCGTCGGCCGGCGCACCGGTTGCCACCATTGTGTCCGAGGAGGAAGCCGCTTATGAGCACGAGCTTTCGATTGCCGAGCTGACCGATGTGGCGTCGCCCCTAAACAGTATGGCGTATTTTCATGCCAAGTACGTCATCAAATTTATTGTACAACGAGCGCAGACGTCGTCAAAGTCGGCCGATACCCCCTATCGCAATCTCCTCGACCTGTTCGTCGAAGATTTCACCGCTTGTCTAGAGACGCCAGATTGGCCTGCTGCCGAATTGCTTCTGCGGCTGCTCATGATGGCAATGTTCAAGCTCACCGAGAACGAAAAAATACCAGCTCCGGTGAAGAACATGGCCTTAGAGGAGCTCGGTGTGATCGGAGCGGCTCTTGCACGTCTGCGCTCCGTCATCCACAAGTCCGCCAACTCGTCGGAAGCGACGGGGCCCGACGAACTGGACCTCTTGCTGTCCGATCTGGCAGCAGCCGCGCTTGGCGAGGCACCACCAGCGGAGGAATTTTTGGCTTGGACAGGACCGTTTCGTTCAACGCTCGAGTACCTCGAAGACAGAAGCTCGCAAGACCCTCATCTTCGCGGGGCCATTTCGTACGCTGCTGCGGACTGGGCTGCCAGAATTTGCCGCTTGTACACATCCCGCGCCGAGGCCGCTGCCACCGCCGCCGCCGAAGCCGATACGGATGAGCTAGGCGACGACAAGGGCGGCGGCCGTGGCGACCGTGTGCACGAACGACAAAACAGGGAGCTTGGTCGCATTGCCTACCGTCTGCGCGTGATGATCGAAGACGGTCGCGGTTTGGCTGGCAATCGGTCCTTCAAGACGGTCTCGACTGCCCAGGCCAAGCTCTCCTACGCCATCGTAACTTTGCGGTCCCCATTAGGTGGCTCATTCCACGACATCATCAACATTCTCGCCATGGGCATGGGCAGCGACCAGGCCACCGTTCGCAGCAAGAGTCTGAAGAGCATTACTGAAGTTCTGGAGACGGATCCGTCTATTTTTGATAACCCGGCTTCCATTGTCGGACGGTTGATTCGGGAGTGCTGTGCCGACTCCTCAGTGCAAGTGCGAGACTCCGCCCTCGGTCTTGTTAGCCGTGCCATAACCCTGCGGCCGAACCTGGAAGAGACCATGATTAAGACGATTATCGACCGTTTTCTAGACTCGGGTGTCGGCGTGCGCAAGCGGGCTATCAAAGTTGCCCGAGACGTGTACTTGCGGAACCAGTCCAAGGATATCCGCAGCGACATCGCCAACGGTTTGCTCCACCGTGTCCAAGATCCCGACGAGGGCGTGCGGGAGTTGGCGCGGCAGACGATCGAGGAGATTTGGGTAACACCATTTGCGGAGACCGCCGCGGCCACGGCAGCGGGCACCGCCACCACGGCGGAAAAGACGTTCTTATCTGACCACGTTGCACTCATTTTGCAAACGGTGAAGACGGGAACAGTCACTCCGATCTTGGACAAGGTGTTTCAAGCGATCCTTTCGCCAACTGCCAAGGCGGCAGCCACAAACTTTGAGGTCTGCAAGCGTTTTGTGGCCGTCATGTTCGACCTCGTCGATGACCCCGACACCAATGACCCTTCCGCGCCGTCGGGGCGCGATGCCCTTCAGCTGATGATGATTTTCGCCAAGGCAGACCCCCGTCTCTTCACGTTTGAACAGATTCGATTGCTGAAGCCACACGTGGCCAATGTCAAAGACGTGCAAACACCCGAGGACATGGCCGTTGCGAGAGCCGTCGTTGTTATTTACAAGCGGGTTCTGCCGCAACTGTCGAGCGTAATGAGGCCGTTCTTGGAAGAGGTTCGCAGCAGCTTGATACCGAGCGTCGTCAATGTCAGCAGGGCGCTTCTTGACGATGTTATGGGCTGCCTCTGGGTGGTAAGCGTTTTGCTGAAGGACCCGACGGGCCTTGTTCGGATCGTCTTGTCTGCACTTCGAGGCGTGCAAAACCAGGAGCGCCTGAGTGAGCAGGATCCGCTTTTTGACAAAAAGGCGAAACGGTTTTTGCGGTACACGCTGATCGTCGGCATGGCCGGCAAGCACTGCGACTTGGACAGTGAGATCGATTCGTTCAGGGCTCAGTTTCCCAAGTACGAGGCGACCACCGTATCCAAGCTTATGGTTGACATCCTTTGCCCTTTCGCCATGGCGCCTTGGCCGCTAAGCATCCGACGGATTGCGCTGGATGCCGTCGGTTTGATCTGCCAGTCGTGGCCACGCAATTTCGTTCTGAAAAACGTCTATACTGCTTTTCACTCCGCTTTCAGCCAGCGCGACCCCAGCCTGGAAGTCAAAATCATGCAGTCTTTAAAGGAGTTTTTGACCAAGGAGGAACAGCGCTCGGAGACGGCATCGGACGCCACCAAGGCGGAAAAGGCAGCTCGTCTGGGCGGGAGCGCCAAAGCGGCCGCCGGCGACGGAGGCGGCACTGGAAAAAAGAGGCAGCTGACGGTCATGGGCGGAACGAGCCACGACGACGTTGCGAGCGCCACAACCCAGCGGTTCCTAGGGGACATTACGAGAATTGCGCTTGGCTCGGTGAGCGAAGAAGCGTACCTTGCAGCCGAAATTTTGGGTAGCATCAGCCGGCAGGGCTTGGTGCATCCAAAAGAAACGGGTGTGACCATGATCACTCTGGAGACGTCAACGATGCCCAAGATGGCCGAACTTGCATACCGCGAGCATCGCTCTATGCATAATAAGTATGAGACGGTGCTCGAGCGGGAGTATGTGAAGGCCATCCACACCGTGTTCCAGTACCAGCGGGACGTCATCAAGGACGTGCGCGGCGCCACGACCGAACCGTTCACGCCCAAGCTACACCATCTCATGGATGTGCTCAAGGACAGCAAGTCCAAGAACCGCAGCCGCCTGCTGGAAAAGATGTGCGCGCAGGTTGATTTCGAGCCGGGGAAGCTCGACGTGTCCCAGTCGCCGCCACAGCATCTCGAATTTGCGCGCTTCATCATCGACAACCTCGCGTTCTTCGAGTACGTAACGGTCGGTGAGCTGCAGGCCACAGTGTCAGCCATGGAGCGGACTGTGCACACCACGGGTGTCAGCATCTCACACGCGATCGAGTCGGAGCTTTTTGAGCCAGCTGTGGACAGCAAACCTCCTAATGCAGCGCCGTTTCAAGCGTTTCAAGACAACAGCGCTGGCGGCGAAGCGTCCACCACGACTGTGCCAACGGCCGCATCTACACCATCCGGCCCCGTGCTGCGCGCCGGCTTGGATCCACGGCGCCTCCGGCAGCTGGCAGCCGGGTGCATGGTTCTCCTGTGCCTTTGGGAAGCACGCAGCTTCTTGTGCCGCCAGTACGGACTCAAGCGCGATAGCACCAAGACCAAGGGCCAGGCGCGTGACCTCACCCGCACGCCCACCAAGGTTCAGGGCATCACCGGCGACAAGTTTTGGGACGAAATGAGTGTCATCATGACCGGCCTCGACACGGACGACCGCATGGTTGCCCGGTGCACAGGGCTCGTGGAGCTGCTCACGGTCGATGCCGAGTTCAAGCTGGCCGACGACAACGACGACGACGTTGCCGGCGGCTTGTTGCAGGACGACGACGACCTGGGGAGCGGCGGCGAGGACGACGGTAGTGGCGGTGGGGGCCGGGGTCGGAAACGCAAAGCTTCCGGCGGCGGTGGCAACAACACGTCCGGCGGACGGAAGAAGCGGCCGCGCTCCAGTTCGCAGCGGCGCAAACGCGGCCGCCCCAGAAAGAACGCAGGGCCTGAAGACGACAACGACGACGACGCGGCGTTTGCTGGGTTTTGAGCGTTGACCGTCTTGATCGTTTTTGTGTTTTCTGTATTTTTATAACCTACAAACTACCAAAGGGTTTCCCTATTAGACATACTATTGTTCGGTACAGATCCGAAGGTCCAATTATTACAAGAGCGAAGCTAGAGCTAGAAAAGAGACGAGACGCAGGAGTTTGCAAAATATCGGGCTGTTTTTTTCTTTGTTTTTAAAGGGTGCCAGAATCAAGGGAATGGGGGGGATACACACACGGTCGCTAGGTAGCAAAACTATATATACCCAGAAGATACAACACACGATCCAGTCCTACAAAACGTTCGTATAATGCCGACGTCTCTCCATCAAAACACACAGAATATACACATATTTTACAGTATACGGAGTCCAAAGGAAATTTAACACCGTCTCATCGAACGTATCCAAAGCCAAGGTCAAAAGAAAAAAAACTCGATTGTTTTATTTTGGTTCCGGCACAGCCAACATCATCCCCTGACTAGGCAATTCTTCTAGCAGAGGACGCGCCCCGTCATGGATGAAAGGGTATTATAAACAGAATCTCCTTCCCTTCTCTCCGCCTTCTCTCCCAGCAAATGGTATTCCGTCGCTCAAAAAGTCATAGAAACGCCTCCGTAAACGTCCCATAAAAGAACAGAAAGGAAAAACCCCGCCAAATAACCGTAACGCCGATGAAAAAAAAAATGCCCATGCTCTTTGCTATCATTACACGATTTTGGCTGCTCTTTTGTTGTGGCGAAGTCCCCATGAACCGAAAGTCCTACAGAGCCACTCGACACACCGATGCGTTCCCGTACTACACGGACGAGAGCCAGTGAAAAGCAAAAAAGAAAAGAACAAAACCCATGTGAACAAATCTAGCGCCCGAAATACAAAATCTCTATCATTAACGTGGTTGTATCCTCTTCTTCTTTCATGCTGCCGTAATGGAAGGTGTGGCCGCGTGGTCGGCAGCCATCTCTGGCGTTTCCTGCGTCGGCACTTTGGATGCCGCCTCCTGGTCGACGTCGTCTTTCGGGCTAACGTTGTGGTGGACCGTCTTGAGGGCGTCATTGGAAAGCGCATCGTCCGGCCGCGGCGTCTGCGGGGTCTGTGGCTCACGGTCGGATTCGTCCATGGACGAGGACGTAGCAGGTCCCGCCGCTTGCGGCGTAGACGTGGAGTCAAAGTCGTCGGCTGAACCGGACTTTGGCCCAGTCGTCGGGTCAGTGGTGGCCGAATTGTAAGCCGCCGGCGGAGAGGGAGACGAAAATGACGACACAGCCTTTTCGTGGCTGTCGGCCCCGTTCGCCGCGGCTGCAAGGGGCGCGGCCTGCGGAGCTGCCGTAGTTGCGACGTCGCTAAGTGGTGTCACAGAAGAGTCTGCGATCGCCTGTTGTGCCACTGCGCTTGTCGATTGGCTGCTCTGAAACGAGTGACGGAGGGGGCTGCCCACCATAGAGAGGTCACCGTAGTCGCTCTTGCTCGCCCGCGACGCCCGTGCCGGACTGCGCAATGGCAGGGGCGGCGGTACACGCTTGGGAATGGTGACCAGGGCTCCTTTAGCTTGGATGACATGTGCGACTTGCGTCGGCAGAGCCCGCATCGGCCGCGAGGCAGACGTGGCCACTTCATAAATGACGGGTTCTTCTTCCTCCTCGCCGTCGTCAGTGTCGTCGTCGTCGTCATCGTCGTCGTCGGCAAAATCGTTTGTGAGCCCATCTCCAAACCCATCTGTCTCCTCGTCCTCGTCATCGGCATCACCATCGCGTTCGTCTTCCACATACTGACTAGACACGGCTGTATTGTCGCCATCCGACAAGTCGTCTGTCATTGCCATGCCGCGATCAACGGCTAAGTGTTTTGTATTTGTAGTTGCCGTCGCTTCGGACGCTTGCGAAACGGTCTTGGAAAGGACGCGGCTTTCACTGTTCCCGGTTGCGGCAACAGCAACACCACCACCACTGGTCGCAAAATGAGGCTCGCCTGGTTTCGTTTGTGCGCCGTTCACGTCCAACGTCGCTGACATCTCGTTCGTCAACAAAGAGGCTGGCGCGGCTGTAGCCTCGTGGCCGTCGTCCGAATGGCTTGGACTGAGAGACGTGCCCGGAGTTTCGACATCGGCGGTCTGTGTACCAGCATCAGTCATGGAAGTGGCTTGCGTGCGCGTCGACAGGTAGCTCGTGCGGTTGCCCTGCTCCGCAGCGACGGCGTCCGCACTTTGGCGGCGGAAGTGGGAGGCGAAGACAGGACTTGTGGGACTTGCGTTGTAGTCAAACTGGTGGCTCGCAGGCCTGTGCTTCGAGCCGGCTTCGCGGATTTCCAAGCCAGCCATCTCGAGCGCGATGATGCCAAACGGATCCGGGTCGGACGCATCAGGCTTGCCGAACGTAGCAGACGTGGGCGAGGTGGGCGCCAAGAGGTCAGGCGCGTCGGCGATATCGGCGTCGCCCGGTGCAGGCTGCTGCGACAAGCGGTCCATGACGGCTGTGTCGAAATCAATGCGGCCTTCGGCCGCCTTGATGGCCTCGAACAGAGGCACAATTTCGGGGATGGATTTCCGGACGTTGCCGGCCAGGATGTCGAGTATGTCGACGGGTTGCGAGCTGCCGCCGAGGCTGGCGCCGTCGGAATAGAAGCGTTCGTTCTCGTTCGACCGCTCGGTGACCAGGGAGCCGTAGAGCTGCGCGGGACTGTGGCGGCCGCGGGCTTTGAGGTACGTCAAGACGGTGTCGCTCATTTCGTGGCTCAGACGGATGTCGTTTTCCAGCAGGCCCATGGAGACGAGCGGGCCGACGGTCAGAGGCACATCGGCGCCCAGCGTCAGCCGCGGTCGCGTAAACATCTCCAAAGCGGACACGCTGTTGATAACAAGTACACAGTCGTAGATGTCAACACCGAGAACGAACGCGACGGTGGACGTATGCAGCAGGATGCCGGACGGCGGCGACCAGGTTCCATCGGCCTTGCGCGCAATGAGAATGCCCGAGCCGCCCGAGCCCGACATCCACAGACCCGAGCGCATGCAAGAAAAGATGGCCAGACCGACGGCCTCTTGGATGATCCGAGGTGGGATTTTCTTTTTCGCGACGCCCAGCGACTTGCTCGATGGCGACCCGGACGCCACGTCTGCGGATGGCCGCGGAGGCAGGGGAGGTGCTGTCAGGCTGGTGACACTTGTACGACTGGTCGGGCTCAAGGGTGCTGCGTCCGCAGCCTCGTCAAAGAAGCCATCCGCTAAGAAGAAAGTTAGCAGGAGAAAGAGACAGAACCGTCAGAAGAACCGTAAGAAGACCGCCCGAAAGACATACTGCAAAATGATTTGAGGATGCGCGCGGCCTTTTCGCATTCGCGGTCGAGTCCGGTTGGCCAGTAGGCTTCTCTGCCCAGCGGGCGCGGCACCGAAGACGGCGTGGCCGTTGCGCCAGCATTGGTGGCTGTAGACGAGACCGAGAGCGTCTTATGCGCGCCAATGCGGTCGGTCCAGCTGAAGACCTTGTTGAATGACCGGGCGCTCCGCAGCGGGTTGCCGCTGCCGCTGCCGCTGCTATTCCTGTTGTGGCCGTTAGGATGGCTGTAGTGGTTGTAGGCGTTGTTGTTGCTGGCATTGCTGGAGGAGCTGATTGTTCGGTTGTGTCGTGCACCGGTGGCGGCCGCGGTGGCGGAGGCGTTGCTGTTCCTGTTGCTGTGACTGTTGCTACTACTGTGGTCGCCCGGCTTGGCCTTCTCCCAGAGCGGCAGCAAAGAAGAAACACGCTGCATGATCAAAGGAGGGGGGGGTGGCGTCGCTTCGCTCTCCACGGGCTGCGGTTGCTGCTTTCTCTGCACGAGGCAGCCGTGAAAGATTCAACAGGCAGAACCAGGAGAGGAGGAGAAGTCGACAGAATAAGAGGGGAAAGAAAAGAAAGAAAGAAAGAAGAGGGGAGGGTGAACACAGAGAAAATAAAATAAAAGGCGGGTCAAGGAGGCCAGCAAGAGGAATGGAGATGACAGAGAGACGGGGGGGTCATGCGTCTTCTGTTGGGGTAGCAGTCGCAGTCGCAGTCGCAGTCGCAGTCGCAGTCACAGTATTACGACGTATTACGCCGTGGTGGCCGTCGAGGAGGGTGGTGATTTCGTACCCGCCGCCCCAGATGCGGGCGATAGGCTTGCGTGCTGGGTGGTCTAACCGAAAAGCTGCGGGCGGCGCCTCGTGGGCTGGCTGGCTCGTGCGAGTTCAATGGCGCATTTGGCTGGTGGAGGACGGCGGACGACGAAGGAAACGGAAACAAAACGCGAGGTAACCGCCGGCGAGACGAGAAGAAAGCAGGAAAGCGAGTTTTTGTGCTGGCCGTTCTTGTTCGTAATAAAGTGGAGAGATTTTGGCTTTCTGCGACGCAGCACGATCGTATATACTTTTGCTGGAGACGACCAGCCTCTTTCGTCTTTTTTTCGTTTTCCTGCCTTTCTTTGTTCAAAGGCGGCTTGGAAGTGGAGAGGGGGGGAAATACATAATAAAAACAAATAAAAGAAAAAGAAAGCAAAGAAAAGAAAAAAAAGAAAAAAATCGATAAAAGAAACCAGACAGGGCCCACTTGGTGGCCTCAACGGGAATGGTTTGTATGGGCTACGCAAGCGGGCGACGGGGAAAGAGGGTGAAAGGAACTTGAAGGATGGCAGAGAAGCAAATTGAAGCCTGGAAAAACGAATGGGAGAAGCGGAACCGACGATTATCGAGAGATGCCTTTTTATTTTTTGAGAACATTGGTTTGGCGTGGTGGCGATAGAAAAGGGAAGGCACTGCAAGCGTTCATTCGGAAAGAACGATGCAGACGACGACCGCACAGCAAAAAAAAGGGCTGGTGACGTTTTGCGCAGATTCGAGACCGAATGGGGAAGCAAGGAGCGGTCTTGTAACGGGGGGCGGGCCAATGGTGGCTGCCAACGCCCACACGTCTCCTTCGTACAACAGGGCCTGTGCCTACCCACCCGCAGCAGGTAATACGGAGACATTAGCGGAGAATGTATTACAAAGAGCTGGGGAGTTGGTGGGCAGGCCGAAGCAGCGGACTACGACCAGCGGGGAAGGAGGAGGGAGGCAGGCGCTACTGCGCCCTAGCTCCTGCTGTCTTGGGAAGTATGGCGTGCAGGGTGTGTGGGAAGGAACGAAAGAGTGCAACAGAGACGACGACGCTGCCGTTCAACGAAGAATGAGGCCGTGGCGCGCAGGCATCCAACACTCACACAGTACACAGCAACAGTATGGTGGTACTACGAGTACTTAGTACGGAGTGCTTCGTCCCATTATCTGAAGCCGGTATTTGACGTGGCACGGACAGAAGGGAAATGGAGAGAAAAAACGGCTCGCTCTGTCATAATACGCCCCATGCTATGTACCTGCTTTTAAATTGGCCAAATAAATGAACGGTCCCTTGCCTCCCTCTTAAAAGGCTGCATTGGTAGACATATGACAACGATGCACGGCTGCGCGCAGTGCGAAAACACGGGATATTCCTTTCAGAAAGGGGGGGAAACAATCTACACGATGTACTTAGTAGTCGATCCCGCACGGATGGCTGCCGATGCGGGCCCTTCCCCGGCAGGGGTGTTGTTTTTTTGTCATGATGTTGCTTTCATGCTTCCTCGAAGCCGGCGGCGGTGTTGCTTGTAGATTCCATGGGTCCGCGTGCCAACAGCTGAACACGAGGTGGTGTGTGTGTGTGCAGATCGGTCGAGGAGATACAGTAGTACTCGGTACGGCGGTTCTTTTTTGTCCTTGCGATACGACGAACGGGGAGATTGCTTCAGCTCCAGCGTGCAGTTGTCCTAGTTTTGTTGCTGGTCATCTGGCGTAAGTATGTGATACGGCGAGTCTCTTCGCCTCATCCTCGTGGACGAGAATAATATACATTTCTTCGGATTATTGCTCTCTCTCTCTGAAGTTACCGCGTACATATGCCGTGTCTCTGGGCTTATGCACAAAAAGAACTATTCTTGTTTTGAACGTGCCGGTTTTGCACACAACCGCCCGGCCGTCCTGCTCCGTTGTTATGCACGCCTCGGGGAATCGCGACGAAACAAGAGACTAAGAAAACGGGTGTACCTGAAAAAAGAAAGTGATGTTCTTGCAGCAATGTCATGCCGATAAGAAAAAGAAAGTATGGATGGATACGCAAATTCAGCTGCACCCCTGGGCCGCAATTTACATGCCTCGAAGAATTTACACGCCATTCCGCGCTTTGATAGTAGACGGAGCATGGAGAGTAATGCTCCAACGCGCAAAGCTCCGCCTACTCTCAGCCCACGTCTACTTTGTACATACGTACAAGTATGTATCGATCAATCTGGGCGTCCACACGTTCGGTAAGCGGCTGAAATCTCGGATCGATTTGCGCAGCACTACCAGAGAAAAGATGCAAACAAAACTAAGTTACTCCGTAGCCGAGCCTGGGCCTTGGCCGGGGCCCGATCCTGGCGCACATCCCTTGCTTGCCGCGGTCCCGGTGCTCATTTCTTTATCTTGGGTGAGGTCGAGTTTACGAATTACAACTAGTATGTATACATATAGTTGAACAGGGCCCACAGTCCAATCCATGATGGAACAGGGGACACCCTTGAGAACCTGTTGAGCAAAGCATCCTAGACGAGCTGATGGGCTAGCAGAACACTGCTGAAAGGATTACATAGGAATTTTGTACGAAGAGCTCGGTTGATATCAGATGAAGCGTAGAAATAGAAACGTGAGACATATACAGCGAAATTACAGAGTAAATTACTCCAGGACACAGAAAGTGAGACATGCATTCGTCCCAATAATCAGTGTATGTTTCGCGTCGTTTCGTACAACCACAACGCGCGAAGACGACAGAGCACGCAAGGGAGACTGCCAGATGACAAGGATTTAACTATGAGATCCACCTTGTCGTACAGATGTACTGTGTTGGGGTTGAAGCCGAAATAACAGGCCTTTGCGTCTGCATGATCTCTTGACATGATCCCTGCGTGGCCATGTCCTTCATTTTGAAGTGAACAGCGATCCTTTGCTTCACCGCGGCCGTATTTTATCCTTGAAGATGATTCACACGTACAACAAAATGAGACGCAACCAAAATGGTGGTTTTGTCTGTTGTCTTACCGCGGCGAAGCGAACACGACGCACGACCGGCATTTTGTTCGTGCTAAATAGACACGTTGCAGAACGATGAGAGACAGCACATTGTGGATGAGCAATAGAAAAAACTCAGTCAGTAACAGTTTACCTACATTGTTGACGTCGCATCTTGACTCAAAGAAAAAAAAATAAAAAGAAACGAATCACATTCTTGTTGTCCTAATTCCGGTTTAGAAGCCCCGTTTCACTAGTGTGCTGGTAAGACGCCGGACATTCAAACTGTATGACAAACCGTAGTTTGAGCTTCAACAGGCTTTGAAAAGCTTCAAGAGACTTCATCCTCGACGGTTGATTGTCAGGCCTCATGGACGTGTGGTCCAGCAAAGGCAAGAGACCAAAGGCAAAAACAGACGTGGTGCCCCTAATGTTGCGTAAGATTTGCCTTCTCGCGAAACATCATGCTGTTGAGAAACAATCGAATATTTGATTCAAGCGAGCCATAATACCAGCACATCTCGCGAATTGGCAAACGTTGGCAGTGGACGATAAAACCATAAAAATCCCGGTAGGTTCTGGCGTTTCGTTGTCAAGAGCTTGCTGCGAAGGCGGTGAGGGGCGTTCTGCCGGGCGGTGTAGAAATCGAAAAGCTTTTGCCTTGTGCACCAGAGAACCAGAGGTTTTGGCGCGCTCGGCGGGGAGCAAAAAGCGAGCAACCCAGAGGGAACGAGCGCCCGCAAGAACAACACGACTGTGCGCAAAGCCATTGACGAGAAAAACCGGACGGAAACACACTGCGCAACGCATCACCGAAGCGGACGAGACGAAGAACAAAGACGACCTTGACGACCCACAACCGAGTAGTTTTGCGCCCGTCACCGCCGCGCCTCCTTTTTCTCCTCTTTTTCCTTTCGACGATCCGAAGAAAGCCAGGCGCGCCCGGCGCGTTGTGCCCAGACCATGGCGGACGTCAACATCCAGTACGGGCATGCCTTTTTGTTGTCGCGTGGTAGAGTACTGTTGCATGGCTGTTGCTAACGTTTCCGCTGCAGAGAGCTCCTACAGAAGCCCCGGAACGAGTGCACGTACGTCGTCTGCTCCCCCTCCCTTAACCTTGCTCTGACGCCGCGAAAGAACATATGGCTAACCATTCGACAGCGAGTACGAGATTGCGCAGCTAGTAAGGACACACTCCGAAGCTGCCCGGGAAGAAGAAGAAGTCGACACCGTACTGACTGCTCCCCAGGAACAATGGGAATTCAGCAACGGCCCGCTGTCCATCCTGCAGACGGCCGTTCGTACGCACTCGCAGGTGCTGATCAGCATCCGGTCGAACCGCAAGCTGCTGGCGCGCGTCAAGGCGTTTGACCGGCACTGCAACATGTGGGTTTTTTTGTTTTTGTTTTTGTTTTTTGTTTTTTGCTCGTGTCGCGCTGGTCTTTTTCCGTCGATGCTGGATGTTGTGCTGACTGAACCCTGTGCAGGATCCTCGAGAACGTCGTACGTATCGTTTTCCTATGACTACCAACTCACGCGTTTCTCTGGATCTTGATTCTTCTCTCACACATGCCCGTACTAACCGGAACAGAAAGAGATGTGGACAGAGACGCCCGTTACAAACGGGAAAAAGGGCCGGCCCGTGAACAAGGACCGGTTCATCAGCAAACTGTGAGTTCTACCTGTGGTTGTAGGGGTGGAGAGGAGGGGAGGGAAGGGAAAGGAAAGGAAGAGCAGCACGGTTGTTACGTATGTGCGGTCAAACTGACGTTCCGTCAAACAGGTTTCTACGGGGGGACAGCGTGATTCTGGTTTTGCTGAGTTAAGAGAGGAAGCGGCCGGCGGAATGGGAGGAGAAAAGGGGGCACAAAAAAAGTGGTTGGCGGCTCACAGGCGTTCTATTTTTTGTTTGGACTTTGGTCTCTTTGCATGCACCGTTTCGTCTGCAGTAGTGTTTCCCTTTCGTGGTCTGGGACGTTATGAAAATACCAGTCTATATCCCGGCTTGGATACAAAAGAACGATGAACCGACAGCTTGGACGATACAAGGTGTGACATGCGCAATCTACGGCAGACAAAAAGAAGTCGACGTTTGGCGAGTTCGTTGGCAGTCGAAAAGAACTGCGCCGAGTTGACAACGTCAACGAGTGGCTGCATTCCGTGCGGAAGCCCGACCTGCTCACCTGTCGACTTCAAACAACCCCGTTTGTCTTCTCTTTGAATTGTATTCATCACAACCAAAAACAAACATATCTAACATAAAGAAACAAAAAACAAAAATGCTCACCCTTTTTGGTTTCTTCGTTAAATCAGTATCACGCCCCGCTCCCACGCGCCTGCCTGCGTAACCAGTGTCCGTTTCGTTTTTCTTCTTCTTTTTTTTCGGTCTCTGTTTTCTACTGGGGCTTATACACACCCTTTTCCCACCACTCCCCGGTGGTCCCATCACCTCTCTCACGCCTTCTTGCCAGCCTCCACCAGCTCCGTGCCCAACGCCTTGTCGTCCCGCAGCTTCTCCAGCCGCGCCACCGCCTCGTCCAGCGGCAGCGTCGTCAGGTCGCCCTTGGAATCGCGGACCCGGATACTCACGCTCCGGTCCTGCATTTCCTTGGCGCCGAGGACTGTATTTTTGTTAGATGATGCAGATGGGATAAAGACGTTTTCACATCAAGAGAGCAAAAATGGCACCTACCAAAAATGAAATTGTACTGCAGCAGCTGGCCCGTGCGGATCTTCTTGTTCATCGTGTTGGCGCCCAGGTCGCTGTCCACGTAGAAGCCGCGCGCCTTGAGCGCCGCCTGCACCTCGCGCACGTAGCCCTCGGCGTCCGCCATGACGGGCACCAGCAGGATCTGCCGCGGGCTGAGCCAGAACGGCCACTTGCCCGCAAAGTGCTCGCTCAGCGTGGCGATGAACCGCTCGAAGCTGCCCAGCACCGCGCGGTGGACCATGACGGGGCGGGCGTACCCCGGAGGGGGGGCCGCCGCCGCCGCTTGTGTGGTGGTGGTGGCGCCCGCCGTCTCGCCGTCCTCCTTCTTTTCGGCGTCGCCGGCTTTTGCGTCACTAGCTTTTGCGTCGTTGGCGGCCGCCGCCGTCTTGGTCTCGCCCGCCTTGGTCTCGCTCGCCGCCTTGACCTCACCCGCCTTGGGCGGCTCCGCCGCCATGTAGGTCAGGTTGAACTGCTGCGGCAGCTGGAAATCCAGCTGCACGGTGGCGCACTGGTGCCAGCGCCGCAGGGCGTCCATGATCTGGATGTCGATCTTGGGCCCGTAAAACGCGCCGTCGCCCGGGTTGAGCTCCCAGGCGGACCCCGTGCGCGCGGCGAACGTGTCGAGGGCCTCCCGCAGCGTGGCCTCGGCGCGGTTCCAGGTGTCAATGTGGCCGAGGTACTGCTCGGGCCGCGTCGACAGCTTGAGGCGGAACTGCATGCCGAGCGCGCCGTAGACGGTCTCGAGAAAGTCAAACTGCGCCAGGATCTCCGAGCCGACCTGGTCCTCCTGGCAAAAGATGTGGCTGTCGTCCTGGACGAAGCGGCGCACGCGCGTGAGGCCCGAGAGCGCGCCCGACGCCTCGTTGCGGTGCAGGACGCCAAACTCGGCGACGCGCAGGGGCAGCTCGCGGTACGAGCGTTCGCGGGAGCCGAAAATGAGGCAGTGGCCGGGGCAGTTCATGGGTTTTAATGCTGGCCAGGTTAGCAAGGGAAGGGGAAGCAACAAAAATACAGAAGTGCAAAAAGAAAAATCACCTACCCCATTGCTGCTTCTCAACCTCGAGCGTAAACATGTCTTCCTGGTAATCTGTTGTGTTCCACATCAGCATTTGGTTGTTATTGACAAAGGTACTTCAAAAAAAAGCAAACAAAAACACAAACGCACGTTGCCAGTGCCCCGACGTGCGCCACAGATCGGCGTTGAACATGTTCGGCGACATAACCTCGACGTAGTCGCGCTTGTGGTACTCGCTGACGATGAAGTTTTTGAGCGCGTTGTAGATGCGCATGCCGTGCGGCAGGAAAAAGGGCGAGCCGGGCGACATGCGGTGAAAGAAGAAGAGTTCTTGGTCTTGGCCGATGCGGCGGTGGTCCTTCTTGGCCGCCTCCTCGAGAAAGCGGAGGTACTCGGACAGGAGCTTCTTGTCGGGGAACGAGATGCCATACACGCGTTGGAGGGAGTCGTTTTTGGCGTCGCCGAGGAAGTAGGACGCGCTGTGCTGCAGAATGAAAAATAGATGGGTCAGAAACAAAGCCACGAAACACCGCCCGGGGACGTCGAAAAAAAAAAGTCCACCCCCCATCTCACCTTCAACACGGCAAACGCCTTGATGCGGCCGGTGTCGACGACGTGCGGGCCCAGACACAAGTCGATCAGCGGGCCGCAGCGGTACACGGTGGTCGACGTGCCGTCGGGGATCTTGGAGTTGATGAGCACCTGCTTGTACTTGTTGAAGCGGAACATCTCGAGCAGGTCCGCCTTGGACATGACCAGCCGCTCAAACGGCTGGCGCTCGCGCACGATGCCGTCCATGAGCGTCGACAGGCGCTTCTGGTCGTCCTCGGTCACGGCGCTGTGCTTGTTGGGCTGGCCGTGCGCGTCCGTGGCCGGCATGCCAAAGTCGTAAAAGAAGCCCTCGTCCGTGGGCGGGCCGAAGCACAGGTGGCAGCCAAAGGCCTTCTCGGCGGCCTCGCCCAGGATGTGGGCGCTCGAGTGCCAGTAGACGCGCTTGGCCTCGTCGTCCTCGAAGTCGAGCAGCGCGACGTCGGCGTCGCCCTCGAGGGGCCGCATGAGGTCCCAGAGCACGCCGTTGACGCGCGAGATGACGGTGCGGTCGGCGAGCGACTTGCTGATGCTGCGGGCGAGGTCGTAGGGGGTGGTCTGCCAGGCGGTGCCGGGCAGCTGGCGGCCGTCGGGCAGGGTGACCGTGATGGGGACGCGGGGTTTGCTGGCGAGCTCGGCGGCGGCGGCGGCCTTGAGGCGCTCGTAGACGGCGATGCGGTGCGGGATGAAGTCGAGGTTGGGCGGCGGGCCGGCGTCGGCCGGGGCCACGACGGGGACGACCTTTCCGGCCTTGGGCGCCATCGGGAGGATAAAAGCGGCGGGAGAAGGGAATGCTCAAGACACAAGGAGAAAGAAAGTAAGCGCTTGGTGGAGGTTGAAGACAGATTTGTGGTGAGTCACGGCCGGCAGAATAGAAGTTGAAGCGGACACGGATACTGACACAGATTCTTTGGTCCCCCTGCCGTGCCTTAATTTTTTCGGTGCGGGGCAGCATTATTAGTTCCGCCTAGACCCCCCTAAGGCCCCGGGCGGGGCAAAGTGGCCTGCGATAGCAAGTGCAGACGATAAGCCGTGATATGCGGCTATACGATCTTTCCTAAACGGGCGATTGATCACACCGCTTTTAACGAGAAGGTTATGAGTTGACATCGCCCGACTTACTCTGTCAATGCAAGCTCTCCATGACTTGTTTGTTTGTTTGAGTTTCTATTTTTTTCGATTTAGGTAGTATTTTGTTGTCTTCGCCTGTAGCTGGTCTCCGTGACTGTGTTGCCATGAGATGGTCTCTTATTGTCCCCGTTTTCTCAAAGCTTCTTCCCGCAATGATGTTCTTTCTTCTCTTTCCTTGCTTGTTCTACTCGGTAAATATATTCACGTGTTATTTTTGGCTCAAAGGAAGGGCCAATGCAAAATCTTTCTTTGAAGTGTTTGATATTACTCCCCCCTGTAACTTGCTCGTGGCTAGGTCAACTGTCTGTGAGGCATTAGGAAACCGAACGAGCACATCGTTAGCATGTGGCTACTGGCTTCCGGTTTGCTTCCTTTGCCTATTAGCGGTCAACTTGATCAAGAAAAGGGTTTTGTGTTATAAAAACGAGGATCAACGCCTGGTTGGCACCAGGACAAGACCAACCAGCCTTCGGTTCTCGTGGGTGAATATGCCCAACACAACATCATGATCAAAACAATGCTGGTAGCAAATGGTTTTCTATTGCCCTTGATATTCCGTCTTAGATACATGTGTTGGCTACGCAACAATGCAGCTGAACGCGGGCATGCCTCGCAAAATCATTCAGTGCCACACCAGAAAAACAGATATTCTATCCCCAAACAATAACACTAACCGAAATGTTTGTCCAGAATTTGGTATCCCTCCATTTTTTTTCTCGTTTTTGAGTTGCCTCAAAGATGTGAACAATATATAGTATAAAAAGAAACATAACAAGGGTCATGAAAACGTAAAAACGTCGTGAGAAGAATGCCAGTCTAAGAAAACCAAACAAAAAAGAAAAAAGAAAAAAGAAAAAGGAAAGCAGTGTGGCCGTTTCTGTTTTGCCAGCCGCGCAAAAGTCGTTAAATCGGAACAAAGAAAAGACATGAAAACCCAGTCGTACCGACCATGAACTAGTCCTGCACCCGTCCTGGGTACTCGTGCGTGGCGCCCAGTAGGTACGCCTCAAAGGCCTGCGACGTGATGGATCGGGGCAGGCGCACGCCCGCCCGGACCTCGCTAGCCGGCGACCAGTCGTCGTCGGTGGTCGCCCAAAACAGGTACCGCTCATGGCGCGTACGCGCCGACGACAGCATGCCGGGGCCGCCGCCGCCGCCGTAGTTCGTCGTTGTGGTAGGCATTGTCGGGGCAAGACCGCTGGCGACGGGGGACAACGCCTCGACGGCGCAGTCAAAGTCGCCCTCCAGGTGCAGCCGCTGCAGCCGCGGCAGCCGGCCATCACCGTGCAGGCTCCGGAACAATGACCGGAACGTGCCGTTGAACAGGCGCAGGCCCCCCCGGGACGGGTCACCCGGCCCGCGCACCAGCCCCCGGCCGCCGAGCCGCAGGCGCTCGAGCGTCGCCGCGTGGCGCAGCAAGAACGCGCGCAGCTCGCGCTCGTCGCAGGCCACGCCCTCGAGATGGAAGTCAGTCAGGCCAGCGTAACCAAACGTATCGGCATGATGGTGGTGGTGGTGGTGGTGGCTGCGCGTTTTCCGGCCCATTTGCATGCCGCCCTCCCCCCACACCTCCCGAAACGACAACAGAAACTTGTCGCGCGGGCGGGCGTGGTTGCGAAAGGCCAGCGCGAGGTGGGTGAGGTGCGGCGCGCGGCGAAGGACGTAGCCCAGGCCGTTGATGGCCTTGAACTGGGAGGCGGGCAGCGCGAGCTGCGACGGGTCCAGCACGAGGGCCAGGCGCCGCAGGCCAGCAAACACGTCGCCGCAGCCGAACCAGAGGCGGCGGTCGCACGACTGGCGGAACAGCTCGAGCGGCAGGCGGTCAATGGCGAGGCTCTCCAAAGACAGTCCGCCGCCGCCGGGGGGGTTGTTGTGCGGCAACAGTGGCAACAACGGCGGGGGCGGGGGCGGGGGCGGTGTCACGGCGCCCCCGGGAGCGGTTGCCAGCTGCAGCGCGGCCATCAGCACGTTGAGCGTCTTGCCGGCGTCCACGTGGTGTTCGAGCTTGTCACGGCGCAGACCAACGACGTCGTCCTCCCCTTTGCTCTCGCTTGGCACGTGCGTGAACGCGACAGACACGTGCCGCAGGTTGACCAGCGGCCGCAGCGCGGCCGCCACGTCGACCGGGTCGTGGGCGTGTAGGGGAAGGAGGATGGACGACGGCAGCGGCGGTGGCAGCAGCCGTTGCTGCTGTTTCGGTTGTTGCATCCAGTTGTCGACGCCGCCCCTGGGATCGTCATGGTCATGGTCATCGTCGTCGTTGTGGTACGTTGGGGAAACACCGGCGGTCTTGCCGCCAGCAAAAGCGAACACAACGGACGCAATGCGCGATCGGAGGCGGTCGTGGTCGGCGATGGCGCGCAGGCGGGCCACGTCGTCCCGCCACGGCCGGGCGACGAACACGGGCGACAGCAGGTAGTCATAGCCGAGGTCGGCCAAGGTCGGGGTCACGAGGCGGAGGCTGCGGACAGATGCCGGGTCGCAGTAGCTGAGGATGAGCCGGAGCAGTTCGACGGGGAGGCAGTCCATAGCGAAGGAAGAGGGACGTACTGCCGCCAGAGGCTGCCCGGACGGGGCGAAAGGGTAAGCCAGGGGGTAGGAGGGAGAGGAGATGGTCAAGTCATTAGTGCTTATAAAAAAAAGGCGAGAGAAGGAAAGGGACAGACCACTGCGCCTTGTGTACAATACTTGTATCCCCAAAACGCTCAAATAAACGAATGTGAAAACGATAGAAACAACAGATATAAAAAACGAAAGAAACAGCCAAAACCTAGAGCCTTCTATGTTTACAGCAACGCCTGACGGTCGGTCCGATATCTAGTATATATCAACAATAGAAAGGTGCAGACACCGTTGCTGCCAGGATGAAAAAGAAGACACCCAAATAAAAATCAAAAAGAAAGGAAAGACGAGAAAGATAGATATACCAAAAAGAGGCACACCGTTCCCACAGTCGAAAACAAAAATGAAGGTGAAAAAAATAGGCAATATCAAACATACCAACTCTTAGAAGTCGGTGAGCAGCAAGGACAAAGCAGCAAATGGACTCCCCTCCCTACGCTCCCTTGCGGATCTTTTTTGTAGTTATTACTCAAGCTCTTTTTTTTCTCATGGGCTGCCGTTCATTTGTTGTTTCGTGCGACTGCTGGACCCGCTGCAGGGGATGACTCTGGGTTGTTTTTTTCTTTTTCTTTTCTTTTTCTGTTTTTATTCCTTTTCATTTTTTTTCCACCCTGCATGGCCTTCTCGTCTTCATCTGCAGCCCCCTCTCAGGCACCCGCAGGAGATGCACACAATGTGCTTTTCCATACCTCGTCGCCTTTCGTTTTCCTCGTGCGTTTTTTTCCCTGCCGCGTCTTGCTGTGCCAATGATACCGGCTCGTCGTATCCCACACGCACACGACCACCTCCCAACAAGCGGTGATGGTGTGTAGCCCCCCCTCCCTCCTCCACCCCCCCCTGCCGGCTGCACGTTTTTATATTCCGTAGAGTGGATGTGTGGCCCTTCTGGCTCCACCAGTGAGAGCCACCCGCCGCTGTCTCGATTGTTGGGTCATTCCTCTCCTTCGTCTTCCAGAAGCCGCCTCGTTGGCCTAGGTGAGGGCCAAAATAAAAGAGCAAAAAAGCGGAACGGCCGTTCATTGGTCTTCACACCGCAGAGAAAACGACGACGACCCAGCCCAAACAGCAGAACGATGGCCCCTTTTTACCTTTCTGCTGTTCTTCCGCATCTGCAGGACCAGCAGCGGTCCTGTTTCTCACGACGTCGAATACAAACTCATGCCCGCCGGGCCACGCCCGCCTCCTGCGTCACAGGTTGGGCATCACACAATCCCAAAGTTCTCGTCTCCTCTTTTGGGCTGCGTTGCTTGTTCGCTTCACCGCCAGACTCGTGCTGCCCTGCACAAGCCTCCAGGTTGCAGATGCAGAGGCCATTTCGGGTTGAAGAAGGGCCCAAAGCAGAAAAAGAAAAACAAGGGACGAGGAAAGACTGGAGCAAAGACGTCTGGTGCATAAGATCAGCGCCGTCGTTACGTTGGCATGCCTATCTGATTTTTGATTTTTAATTTTTTTTTTCAAAACCTCGACTCTTCGATTCCCGACTTTTCCATGTTCTGTCATGGGTTTTTGGGTCCTTTTTATTTCTCTTTTATTTCTTTTTTTTTTCCCCTTTCCGTTGTCTTCATTTGTTTAATCATTCTGTTGTTCTCAAAGCCTAACAATCTGCTCGTTCCTGCACATCCGCACGTACAGTGATTGTTGTGCAGTTCCAGCTGCTTTAGAACGCTCTAGTGGTATGTTGTGGTGTGTAATACAAAGTAAGCGCAACTTTATGTATGCATTATAGTGCAGTGTAGCGTTGTGTGCTTGGAGTAATACGGGGAGTACGTAATCAATTCAGTTGCTTGTTGTGAGCTCAACAAGCCCCGCCAAGCAGCGACGCCCCCCCAAAAACCATCACGCGCTGCCAAAAGGCCGCGACGCCCAGCGTTCACCAATTACCGCGTCTTACGTAGACGAACGCCACAAACCACAAAAAAACTCCGTTTAAGCCCGCTGGAAAGCAACTAAAACCCCACTGTTTGCCGCCACAAATACGGAGTTTTTGTCTCCCACAACAACGGGAAGAGAGGGTCACACGTTCTAGGCATCACTTTTACTTCTCGTCTCGACCAACCAATAAACAAAGAAAAGCAGTTTGCTGACCACCAACAGCAAATAACACGATAACAACAACGCTTTTTCTTTGCAGCGTGCTATGCTCGACGAAGATGCGCGTTTGGCTTTCTTTTCTCCAGCCATGATCTGCGCGGTCGCCGCTGTAAAGAAACGGCATCAAAGATAGCAAGAAACGACGACGACGACGACGACGACGGGACAACACAAGACGCCATGGTGCTGTTTTCCCGGTTTTTGGGCGTCAGACAGCCGCCGGACACGGAGACGGCCGAGCCGGCGGCGTCGGTGGCGGCATCCGGCGGCCGGACGACGGCCAAGGAACGGCCACCGACGCCGGGCGAGCTTCTGCTGGCCCCCGACGACGAAAACGACGGCAACAAGACCGACACCGCCGACGATGACGACCGACAATCCACATCCTCCCTTCCAGCCGCCACCACGTCTTCCTCCTTCTCGACCCCCGACTTCATCGCCGACGAGTCGCAGCTCGCGCCCGTCGCGCCCGAACCCCCGGACCTACGCGAGCTCAACAACAGCCTCGACGCGTTGGCCGTCGTGTTTCCCGACGTGCAAATCGACGTGTTCCGCGAGATGCTGACGAGTTTCGACGGCGAGTCACGCCTGGCCCTCGTGGCCGACGCGCTCCTCAAGAACCGTGTTACGTGGGTGAAAGGCCGCTGGCGCGTCGCCGACAAGGGCGGCAGCGAGAAGCCAAAGACGTCGTCGACGTCGTCGTCCTCAACGCCACCCCCCCTGACGTCTGCCGCCGTCCTCCCCACCGACCGCTTCCGCACCCCGGACTACCAAAAGGCCGCCGTGGCCCTGGCCAGCCGCGAGTTTGTGGGCCTGCGCCGGTCGACCATCCTCGCCGTGCTGGCCGAGCACAATTACGCGTACCTCGCCGCGCGGCGTGCCCTCGAGCAGCTGTCCGCCCGGTCGTGGCGCGCCGCGCTGCTGTCATCCCTGCTGTTCTTGCGGCGTAACAAGCCGGGCGGAAGCAACACCGACGACGCGGACGCACGCCATCCTTTGGTGGCATGGAAGCCGGCACCGGCCATGGCCAGTGGCGGCGGGCCGCTTGTGCCTACGATCAAGACCACGGGCAACGCCGAGCTCGACCGCGAGCTGTACGACGCGCTCGTGGCGCCGCTGCGCGCCCGCCAGCGCGCCGACCAGGAAAAGCGCGACCACGCCGTGGCGGTCGACCTCAACGCGGCCGAGGCTGAGGCCGCCGAGGCCACCTACGAGTGCACGTGCTGTTTCGCCACGGTGCCGTTTGAAGAGGTGACCGTGTGCGACGGGCATGACGACAACCACAACGATGACGACGACCACGACGACGACCACGACGACGATCCCGACAGCCCACCCCACGTGGTGTGCTTCCGCTGCGTGCAGCACGCCATGCGCGAGGCCGTCTTCGGCCAGGGCTGGGCGCGCACCATCGACCCGCACCGCGGCACGCTGCGCTGCCCCGCCGTGGGCGCGCGTGAGTGCGCCGGCGTCGTGCCCGCCGACCACCTGGAGCGCGCCCTGCGCGCGGCCCCGCGCGGCGCCGATGTGCTGCGGCACCTCGACCAGCGCCTCGCCGAGTTCAGCCTCCTGCGCAGCGGCCTGCCGCTCGTGCGGTGCCCGTTTTGCGCGTACGCCGAGGTCGACGACGTGTACATGCCGCCGGGGCACGGCGGCGGCCTCGGCGGCGGCACGCCCGTGCGCGTCCGTGTCGACGGCCTCTACAGCTTGGCGGTGTTGCTGCTGTTGCTGGGCGCCACGCCGCTCGTCCTGCTGCCGGTGCTGGTGCTGCTCGTGGTGCTGACCTTTGGGCCGACGTGCCGCGCCATCGCGGGCGCCGTGGCGGGCGCCGTGCCCGCGTTTGTTGTTGTGCCCGCCGCCGTCGTGGGCCGCGGGCGACGCGATGCCCGATCCCGACGACCTACGACTACGACTGCGTCATCTGCCTCGGCGTCGTCACCACCACCCCCCCCCAGCTGCCTACGCAAAGAACTGACGGCGGCCCTGGCGCGCTGGCGCCGGCGCCGCCGCGGCCCGCAGTTCCGCTGCCCGCACCCGGCGTGCGGCCGCGTGTCGTGCCTGCGCTGCGGCCAGGCGTGGGCCGACGTGCACGTGTGCCACGAGTCGGCGCTCGTGGCGCTGCGCACGCAGGTCGAGCAGGCCATGAGCCTCGCCATCAAGCGCGTGTGCCCGCGCTGCCACACGTCCTTTGTCAAGACGGCCGGGTGCAACAAGCTGACGTGCCCCTGCGGCTACGTCATGTGCTACGTGTGCCGGGCTAACATCGGGCCCGACGCCGCCGCCGCCGCCCCTGGTGGCGGTGGCGGCAACGGGCGGGACGACGGACGCGGGCCCGGGTACCGCCACTTTTGCGAGCACTTCCGCCCGCACGGCGACGGCCGCCCCTGCACGCAGTGCCGGCGGTGCAACCTGTGGGAGAGCGAGGACACGGAGGCGGTGTTGGCGGCGGCGCGGGCGGCGGCAGAGCGGCGGTGGCGGGCGACGGAGCGGCGGGCGCTCACGGCGTCGGAGCGGGCGTACCTGGAGACGGGGCTGGCGGGGAACAGCACGGGCTACCAACGACGAGCAGCGCGCGGCGCCGGCGCGCGGCACAACAACTACTACTACCGCTACCATCATCGCCACAACGGCCTGATGGCGGCGGCGGCGGTCGTCGCTGCGGTCGTTGCCATTTGCGGCCGCGCTTTGCGGCGGTTGATTGGGGCCGCGCTGGGGTGGCCCGAGGAGCCGGACACCGAGCCGCCGAACGCCCGGAAAGAGGCCAGAAGGCGGAGAGATAGGGCGGAAGGGGACGGCGGCGACGACGACACGGAGGATGACTACGACGACGACGACGACGACGAAGACGGCGACAGCGGCCCACCGCGGCTACCGACCCTGGCCGAGGCGCTGGACTGGCTATTGGAGAACGTGCTGGTAGCGTAACGGCACGAGCAATGGGACCTACGGGGCAACTCTCTCTCTCTATTGCGTTGACGGCTCTTTTGTTTTGTTTTTTGTCTCTTTTCGTTGCAGCGGCAAACAAGTTTGTTTTGCGTGTTTATCGGTTTTATACGGGTTGCGTCACTCTTCTCTTTTGTCTTTCTTATCTTTCTTACGGAGAGGGTTGGCGCACAAGCTCTTATGACATGTTTCCTACGTCGGTTGTGGTACCTGGCACGGTACTTCGGTTTAACCCTTTTATACCTTTTTGTAATGCCCACTTTCCAGTGCTGTATTCATAGCAAATGTCTTGAATGTCCTTTTTTTAGAGAACAGAGCCAGAGTAGCTTTTTCTAGTGAATACCAGTTTCATCAGAGAAAACAACGGGACCAAAACAAAGGCCCTCCATCGCTCTAGGCTCGTTTGGCATCGTGATGCACGACGGGCAACCCAACCCCTTTTATTTCACACAATGCACGATTACGCTATCCGAGTGTCCTGATTTAGGTCGGGAAGAAGCTAGGAAGCCGAAAAGGGGTGTCCACGCGAAACAACGTGTGACCCGACAGACTGTTTTATTCCAATTATTTGTCACGTTTATTTCGGGAGTATACCGGCGCCGAGGTAAAGGAATCTCATTAGGGTGGGAAGGATGTGTGACGCCATCAAAGCCAAATTACCCACCATAAAGGAGAAGCACCAGCGTATGGAGCATCTTTTCCCTCGTGCACTCCTGTTTGCCCCCTCTGCCCCGACTTTTCTCCAGACTTTCTGCCATGTGGCCATTGTTGTTTTCCAGGCTCGCGGCAGTATTACGGAGAAACAATAAATACTTTGTAGCCAGCTGGGACGTCATTAAGGATGGCATTGTTGCCGTGTCTCGTCTTTGTCGTTTTTGTCTTAATAGAAACCGTCATGACAATAACCACGTCGACAACCACGACGACGAGCAATCCGTGTTGTTTGCCTCCAGTAAAGGAAGATACGACCAACATGGACGGCTGCAACACAAAAGCACGACAAGATAACGGCACGATTACCGGGTTTCTTGCCTGTATTGTCCCTTGTCCCAAAGAGGAAGCTCGCGTACGAATGTACGTGTGCCCAGCCTTTTGGCTACGACCAGGGGCATGCCATCATTTTTTTCTTGATTTGGGGGAATAGCCACCCCCCGGCTTTTTGCGTCTCCGTCTTTCACCTCTTGGTCGTTCTTATCAGTGACGTCCTCTGTATTCGTCCATTTGCATGCCCAGTGGAGAGTGAGCGCAAAGGAGGGCTGATCTCGATCGTCGAACACAAAGGTTGCCGACTTGTCTCGGGGGGAGGGGGGGGCTGTTTTGTTGCTTTGCTTCACTTTTCTTCAACGGGTAATACCACACGACGCAGGAACGCGCCAGCAGGTTGGGAAAAGACAGCTTTGACCCGGTCAGGTCAAGTGTCCTGAAGCAGACACACAGACGATACTACGAAAGTACGAAGCACGATTACCGGACTTGTCCAGGGCCACACAACGGGCATCTTCATCGTACGACTTTGGGTCCGCGACCTTTCGTACCTATGCACTGCTTCAAATGTTCATCTCCTCGCAAAACACCAACAACCCCCCCCTTCCGGCACACGTCGACCCATGAGAGCACCCCGGCCTCTCAAAGGATCGCCGTTTTTCTTTGGTTCGTTCCTCTCTCCTTCTCCCCCCCTTTTTTGCGTGATTCGCCCGTCTCTGTTCAGCCCGCCCCACGATCGGCGGCGCGGGGGGTCATTACAAGTTTGCTCCGTATATATTCGTCGGCGTATGTACTTTGTAGCCCTTTGTTCCACTCGTACAATTTTCTTTTCTTTTTCTTCAAGCGTGCCAGTTTCTGCAAGAGTGCCATATATCTCTGTTGGACGGGTGGAATGCAAATACGCCCCAACTGCATCATTGGCTGGCCAAGCGAGACCAAGGCATGCTGAAAAAAAAGCGGCCAGCATACCGTGAGGCGATGCAAATGTTCATGCAAGACCAGCTGGCCCTTTGGTCCAGGGTGTTGGTCATTCCCTGCTGAAAGCGTAGTAGTTACACTTAGTAGGCTGCCGCCTGCCCAGTTTCTTTGTCCCTGTGCATATCAACATAGGTCCCACAAACCACAGCCCCCATCATACAACGAGCACTACTGCGTGCTTGTTTGTGGCATAACAACCCAACAGGGATTCAATGAAAGAACAAGGAATACGCCCTTGTACGCCAGCATATTGCCTCCCATGCAGTCCTCTATGTATGGGCCTGTTGATCTTCCATATAGGCACCTTCTGTAGATGCGGTTGCACGAATTACCACGCGAGCATTCCCTGCCACAACCGCCTAAGAAGCCGTACGACAAGTGAGGCATTACTTCGCATCACAGTACAAAAACCTGCTAGCCGGGTTGCGTTTACGAAAAGACCAGCCACGCCAGGCTGCACAACGCTGCGCAGCATAGGGGGAGGATGCCAAGGTCCAACGGGTTGGCGGGCGTGGTGTACGGAAAATCGGCATCTTTTGGTGGGAGGCGTCAGAGCAAAAAAGGAAAGAAAGAAAATAAGCGTGGCCGGGCGGACGTTATTCAGCAGGGGGCTAGGGGCGGGAGGATGCAGGCGACACAGGTCATGCTCGTAACAACGGGCGCCAGCTCGTTGGGCAGGCACCGGTGGGCCTTGAGCCAACAGCGGTTTATGCATACGAGTTTGTTAGCAAGATTACGGCGTCGTTGGGGCATTTTAAACTTTTTGCCTCTTCTCCGCCCGTTGGAGGTTGCGTCTTTCTTTTGGATCCGTCTCCCTTGATTCTCCTGGCGGAAAAGCCTGAGGTCGGTATTGATGCCTAGAAAAGCAGCCCGTCACCGTCGTCGCGCACGGCGTACCACCACTCTATGCTGCCGTTTTGGTGGTCAGCAAGCCATGTGCGCTGTGCGCTGGCTTTTGTGCGTCCCTTCTCACGCAGCACAAGACAATGCCCTTGTTTCCGTCCCAGCGAGCTCACCATAATTGTGACCCATCAAACCGAAGCAGCATGGAAAAAGAAAATAAAAGAGGGCTGCGAATTGGCTGCAGCATCTGCACGTGCTATCGCAAGCAAGGGATAAAAAGCATCCCGTGCTCCATACCTCGCAGATCTCTGTCCTCTCCGTACGTCTGTCCTCTCCCTTGCCCCCGACCATCCCAAAGGGGCGGTCCGCAACGCCACACGTTCTCCCTGGCACGGGATGCCGTGAAAAGACCGAATCGCACGGCACGGAAGCATTCATGCCGTCGTGTAGTCCTAGACGTGTCCTTCGGGGTAGCGCCTTCGTTACGACGCAAAAGGTATCTCTTCGCTATCTCTACAACGGAGGTATTATTGCTTGTTTTGGGGTAATTACACTCCTAAGCCCTGCCGGGGGTCGCATTTTTCGCTATCGCGCCCCTCCTTGTGCGCATTGTCTTCTGTAATGACTGCATAGTCATGACTCCATACATGTCGTATATCGTATGTACTGCGCAATACTCCATACTTAAACGCCTCCCCGGTATTGCCCTTTTCTAGGAAACCCTTTGCACGCGGGCGTACCAAATCTAGGACTAGCTCGCCCTCCTCGTCTGCCGCTGTGCCAAACCTCTGGGAAAACCGCAAAGAGTGGGGACCACAACTGTCTGTTCGCCCGAGGAAAGCCAGAAAAAACCCGTCATTTTGGTCCATTTCTTTCGTCTCCCCACGTCTTGTAGGTCCAAACCCTAGTCGGCCGTTTGACCGCCATGTGTGTTGGTGGTTGTATGTACTTGTGTCTAGAGTAAGAGTACTTTCGTACTTCGTAGGTACTCATGCCCAGCCAACGGCCAAGTGAAACGAAACAGCCAACCAGCCACCCCCGACCTTCTGCGTTTACAGATAACGCACTTTTTCTCCTGTTTGTTCCCTTTCTACCCTGGTCTCTCAACGCACTTTGTTCGGCGACGCTGACAATGTCTCACACTGCGATGGGGATTCAGCTTTGTCGACTGCGTCCGTAGTTGTACCCAGTGAATACAGCGATGCAACATGCACAAATGTCCGTCATCGTGACATGTTTGGGACGTAGTCGTAGTCGCGTCCAGGCTCTGAAGGATGTCAAGAGTTGACTGCCTTTCTCTCCTCGCCTCTCTCCCCTCGCCTATCCTTGTACACACATTTTCCACTTCTCCTCGTCTCCTTCGCCCATCTCAGCTGTGTCCTTATCTCTCCCTCCAATTCGTCACGTCTGCAGGTTAGCGCACCCAATCTTGTTGCGTCAACCCGTCAATTCGAATTGCATTGGGCCAATCCTATTTTCCCTGCCGCCTCGCAGCTTCGGGCCCGTTGGTTGTTTTCTTTGTCCCTTGAAAAGCAATCAATGCTTCCTACGAAATGCTTTGACTGTTGTAAAAGCCAGCCCATACTCGTTAGTACGTCGTAATATCGCAGGCTGTGTCTGCGTGCCTGGCCATATCTGTGTACTCCCGTACTCCGTCCTCCGTATGTATTACAACTACAACTACCAACATACAACGACTGACTACACTACGCTCACACCCACTCCGACCCTGCCTTGCCACTAGTACCCCCCTGTACCCACTTCTCCTCCGCCTGGCTTCTCTTTGCCTCGTGGAATATTATTATTGTTTTTTTTGCGCTTTTTTGTTTCTGGCACCAATCCCGTCTGAATACTTCCCGTAGTGGGCAAAAGAAGATAAAATACTTCGGTACCTTGTTTCTTTTTTCGGTAGCGTTTTTTCTTGTCCTCGGTCGCTCTTTCTGTTGTCGACCCTAGTTTCTCACTTCTTTGCCGGGTCGTGGCTTCCATTCTTTTTTTTGGCCCTTGTTATCTCCACCACCAACCAACTTTGGTGACATCTTCACCACTGCCTTTTCTCTCCTTTCTTTCTTTTTTTTCTTTTTTCTCCTCTCCCTTTTCTTCCCTTTCCCCTCTTTCTCTGTTTATACACAATCCTCCCTCACATCCACCTCTGATCTCGACATTTGGACGAGCCACGGTTATGACGCTGACTGCGTTGTTGGCTTGCTCGCTTGGTCCACTCCTCATTTTACCGCTCAACTTGGAATTTCTGCCTTGTTTTGCCCCTTCTCCCGCTTGGACAACCACAGAAACGACGTGATCAGAGGAATCTTCCACTTGGTTTATCTTTCTTGTATCTTGTTTTCCTGGACGACTCTCTTGCCAGTCCGGCCGGGCTTCCTTCACTTTACAGAGCATTTCCGCCATTGCTTTCCCGGACACCTCTTCTTTTCTTGACAACGACGACGGATTCTCGCCAGCCATTGATTCTTTTCTTTCGGCTTATCTTCACATAGAAAGCCAACCCGCTCTTGTTGCCGGACCAGGAGCGGCATTGTCGTCATTCTTTTTAATTTATTTTTTGAGGCAACTTACAACCGAGACGAGGACGGCTCTATCTCCTTCGCTGACGAACACGGGCCCTGCTTACCGGGAAATTTGCCTCGATTAATCAACACCAAGGACACGCAAAGGCCCAGCCACCGAGGGACTGTTTCCAGATTAAACCATAGAGAGCCGCTCTCTTTTCCCGTGGGAGCTACCTACACAACCGCCTACCACGCTAGTTTAAGCAGACTCGGCCACCACGGCGTCCCCAACGGCACCACATCGAGAACGGAGGGATACCCCGAGAGACGACACGTCCACGGACACGTCTGCCCCCCGTCCGGACCGGCCGCTTCTGCTATTGCTGCCTTCCCTTCCCGCTCGCCCCTCCTTTGGAGGTGGACGGGACGGGCGTTTCTTCGGCGCTTGGCTTGCCGCCCGAGATCGTGAGCCGCTTGCCTAGCTAAGCTATCTTCCGTCTGCGTCGGCGGCCGGCCACTCCCTCGTGTCGTCCGGCCGACTTGCGTTTTACGTGCACTTCTCGCTCTTTCACTTCACCCCCGTCACCATGGGCCTGTACTCTCCGCCGCCGCCGCTTTTGTCCTCTGCGGAGGTCAAACCCACGCTGCTTGTCTGCTGGTGGATCACCGTCTTCTGCTTCACCATGATCCTGTTGCGGATCTCCGGCCGGTACATCCGTTCCGAGCGCTTGTTCACCGAAGACCGGACCGTTTCCCTGGCCATTGTCCCCCTTTTTCTCCGCATGGGCTGCGTGCACGTCATCCTCGTCTTCGGCACCAACAATGCGCAGTTTGGCAGCGCCACGCTGTCGTCCAGCGAGCTGCATCGCCGGGCTGTCGGAAGCGGTCTCGTGCTGGCCAGCCGCATCCTGCATGCTGCGACGTAAGTCGATGCCAATTCCCTCTTGTCGTTCGTTTTGATCATATGTGTTTGTATAGTAACCAACCCGTTTTCAGCTTGTGGATCCTGAAAGTCACGATCCTCGAGTTCTTCAAACGCATCAGCGACGCTCTGTTGGATCGTTTTACGCACGTCACGCTCATCATCATCCGCTACACGCTGGCAGCCACGTTTGTTGCCGTCATTGTCAGCGATCTCGTCGAATGTCACCCGTTTCACCAGTATTGGCAAGTGCTGCCCGACCCGGGCGGCCAATGCCGACAAGGCCACGCCCAGCTGCTTACGTTTACCATTTGCAACGTCTTCACCGACCTCCTTCTCGTCTTCTTCCCCATCCCCATCATTTTCTTCAGCCGCCAGACCGTGAAGCGCAAGGTGCAGCTGATTCTTCTTTTTTCGTTGAGCTTGGGCGTCGTGGGCGTCAGCATCTACCGCGTGACCCGCGTCATCCAGGCACACGGAAACCAACAGCTGCGGTCCCTGCTTGCCTCCGTGGAGCTGTTGTTCGCGACGACGGCGGCCAACGCGCTAGTTTTGGGGTCCTTTGTGCGTGACCGCGGCACCAAGAAGAACAAGTTCCGGGCACCCTCCACCGTCGACTCCGTGGAACGAGGGAGCTTTTTGCGGGCCCGGCGGCCCACGGTGAACCGGCAGTGGGGCAGCGACGAGGACCTGGTGCGCGACCTGGGCCTGGGCGTGCGTCGGGACTTGCGCGATGCTGCCGACTTGTTCGCCGACGACGATTTGTTTGACCATCGTCCGCGGCAGGGCCTTGTGCGCCCTGCGCCCTACGGGACGGTCGACAACGACGGCAGCGAATCGTCAATCGGGAAGGTGTTTGGTGGGCGCAACGTCCCCGGTGGTGGTGGCGGCAACGGCGGTACCGGTAGCGGTAGTGGCGGCGGCGGTGGCGGCGTGAGCGACTTGAATGATTGGCAGTTTCCGGACCGGCGTAAGAGCGGTGCCACCAACAGTGCGCAGAGCGGGCTCAGCGACCTAACCGGCCTGAGCGACGATACGTTGCTAGCGCGGGACCCGCTCAGTGGCTCGTCGCGGAACAACTCGACGTCCACGGGCCGCAAGGTGTCGTTCATTGACGCCGGTGGCTTGCTCAACGGCAGCACGGCGTCCGACAACGATTCGCACGACCGGAGCAGCACCAAACCTGCGCAACCGGAAAGCAGCACCAGCATCGGCGTCTTAGCGCCCCACAACAGTACGCCGCCGTCGCCGGCGTACCCTGCAAGTAACCGCGGCGTGCGGCGTGGGTCCACGGCGTTGTTGCAAGACTTGGGTGGCTTGCTGGGCCCGCCGACGTCACAGCCGCGTTATCGGTCCGACACCCGGTCGCCGACAAGCCTGCAGACCGTGCCGCAAGAGTCGCATTTTGAATCGCCGCTTTCGCCACGTTCGTCGGCATCGCCCGGATCGTCGAGGTCTCCACAGCCTCGTTATACACCCCATGATAGCATGGACGACATGATGTTGATGGACCCCGGCGGACTTTTGAGCCCCAATCCACCCAGATAGGGGGGGGCTGTGTGAGTCATCGACGACGAGGAAGGAACCAAAGGTTTGCTCGTTCTCTGCGACAAGGGACGACACAAGGCGGTCATATGGACATGCTATTTTATGAAATTTACGGCCGCAGCTTGACCATTGGGGTTGGGTATTTTGGGTATTTTGGGAAAGACAAGGTCGTGCATGGGATCGGTTTTATTGGTTTGTTTTACAGCGTTTTTATACCCCGGCTTTTCACGGCCTCGCGAGTTAGGTGTTGGCATTTTTGGTCTTTGCTCCTGTTCAGTGCATTTTTCTTGGTAACTTTTCTATTTCTTTCACCTACCCCGGAGTGGCGGACGAACGGGCGCACGAGGCATAGAAGTGGAGAGGGGGGTTATGTGTAACGAAAGGACAACCTACATAGATGCAAGAGACGCCTCGACACAACTTTTGTGAGAAACCATTGGTGCACGCCGTTGTAAAGCCGAAGAAAGAAAGAAAGCGCGCGCCTCCACTCCCTTTTCCGCCTATGCGCCGACGATGCTCTCGTGATCTCGTGCACGGTATCACGACGTCCTTTTCAGGGGGTCCGCCGTTACTGTTGTGTGGCGTGTTGCTAATATACATATACGTGTACATATGTAGTTCGAAGTGTGTGCCACGAGAAATACCTATACGTGTACATATCTAGCTCAGATCGTGTGCCACGAGAAACACCCCCCCAACCACCATGAGACGAAAGAAAGAACGAACAACCAATATGGGATGAGACGTGTTTAGTCACGGGAAGGGGGCGGGCAATCACAACTTTCCAGCCAGCGTCCTGGTTGTGCTCGTGCTTCTGGGACCATGGACCTATTTCCCATGCTGCGTTGTTGGCCCGGCCATCACCACATCTCCACGATGCCATCGCACAAGCTGCACCAAAAGGGGAAAGGAGAAATGGACGAGAAAAAGACACCACCACTGCCCCTTCCTCTGCGTTCAAGTCTTGCGATGCTCCTTGGTACGAGCACTTTTGTCGTGCCCAGATAAAGATTGGTGTCCGCTCTCCCAGGACGCCCGGTACTTTTAACGCCCTGCTTACCACGAGTGGTGCGGGTAGAAGCGTTAGAGCGACGGGATGAGAAGAGAAAGCATGCGCCAAATGTTGCTTCGGTCCAAGGTATGACTATTTCTGCTTTGGTGCAGCCCACGTGGACCGGAACCTAGATTTTGATAGCCCCGTAACAAGAAAAGAAAGATGAGAAAACAAAATAAGGAACCCCGATTTCGACACAAGAACGCCCAAAATATGGAATACAAAAGAAAACCAAAAAAGGGAAAAAAGGAAAAAAGGAAAAACGCGCCCCCAACCCATCTTTTCGTCGACTCAAAAACAGGTCAACTGGGCCAACGCCCTTTTTTTCTTTGTATTTTCTTCCTCCCCTCTTTCCTTCCCTCGTCTTCCCTCCTACGTCCACCCCCTTTTAAACACACAGCCGGTAGCTCGCATACCGGCCCGCCGTCTCGCTCGTCCGGATGATCTTGACCACCTGGCCCCGCTTCAGGCCCAGGTACCGCGCCACGGGGTCCTTTTGCTGGATCCGCGGCAGCTGCGTCTCCTTGAGCCGGTACCGCGCCAGCAGCGCCGCCTTCTCCTCGCGGCTCAGCACCACGTGCGTCGGCACCAGCTCGTGGTGCGTGATGTTGACCAGCAGGTCGTCCTGCATGAAGCACTCGATCTGCGTGTACAGCATCGTCGCGTTGATCACCTTGCGCGCCTGCGCGCTCAGCGCGCCCTGCGTCACCATGATGCCCGCCCGGAAGCTGTGCTCGTCGCAGTGCTGCACGAACCGCTTGATCTCCTTGACGCCGATCTGCGTCTCCGTCATGAACTCGACCCAGACGGTGCCGCACTCGGGCGCCGGGTCCGGCCGGCCGGGCGTGGGCGGCGGCGTGTACTTTTTGAGCATGGCCTCGGACGGCCGCGCGGAAAACTGCATTTTGGTGCGGCTGGGAAGGGGGGGGGAAATGTTAGCCGTCTCCAATCACTTCTTCCGTCTTCTGTTCTTTTCATTTCTTCTTTGACTCCTCGCCCACGTACTCGGCTGATCCGTCCCCAAGGGTAAACTGCCGCACAAAGTCGTCAAAGCTGATCTTGACCTCGTCCTCGGCGAGCTCGTAGCCCTGGTGGTGCCGTGTTAGCGTGCTGTGACCGCATAGCCCAATGTCCCATCGCCTCCTTTCACGGCTCCCCGTGCTGCTGCGTCCACGCACCCGGTCCTGGCACATCTCGTGGACGGTCCGCCATGCCCGCCACAGTTTGCGCAGCTCGCGCTGCTTGCCCGAATCCTCCTCGAGGCCGTTTGGCGAGAACGACATGTTGCCTGCTTTGTCGACCGCTCCCACTCTTCCGCGAATCCAACAACACCGCTTCGGGTTTTCGCGTGCCGCTGTGCCCTGTTTTCGAAATCGCGTCGCCTCGTCAAAGAGCCCTCTGTCGCCAACGGCGCGGTCTCGACGACGGTGGAAACACGAAAAAGATGGGATCGTCAAGTTAACTCGTACCCGGGTCTTCGTCAACGGCGCACGTTTCGTGGTGTGGTGTTCGTTGGGGACGTAGGTGACTGGAAGATTGCGAAAAGAAACTCGGCCTTTCGCCGCATGCAGTTCTTTCCGTTTTGCCAGCCAAAAAAAAAGTTCTAGAGAGAAAAGGAAGAAAGACCCACTTTATACATCTCAGCCAATCAGCGCTTTCTGGTACTCTCCGATCACTCTAATTAGGGAATTGTCCACACCCACAGTTAACACGTTGCGCACAGACCAGTGCCTTGGCAGAGTCCTACCCTGTTCCCCTTTTGGCAGGACGGGGGTGGGCACAGAGCACATGGGTTGGATCTATTTTGACACGGATCTCCATCCGCACTGAACGAAGCCTAAAAAAAAAATTACTGCAAAACCGTTTCCAAGGGAAGATTCTCTCTGCGTTGGGTATTTTCGCGCGCTTCCTACGCAACAGGAAACGTCTCAATTGGTAACTTGTTGCCTCGAGGCGGAAAGACTGCATTCGTTTTTCATATTGTATTCTTATTGATCTAACCAATTTCTCATTTTTGGTTCGCCGTCTCCTCGCTTCATCTCTTAACAAACGCAAGCCAAGTCGTCGTTTTGGCCCAATTCTTTTTTCTTTTACTTTTTCTTCTTGCGGCACCTCCCTTCAGCGCCAATCCCTACGAACAATGGCGGAGACAGCAGCACCCACCGAAAGCGCAGCCCCGGCTCCTGCTGCGGCCGCCCGGCCGGTGAAGCCCGACGAAGCAGAATTCCAAAAGGCGCTGGAAAAGGCCGAGAAGGAGCACAAGGACGTTATGGCTCGTTTTGTATGTGACGACGAACGCAGGAAAAGACGGACTGTCTTTTTGGAACACACTCACAGTTTACTAACCCGTCGTTTTCCACCGCCCCCCCGACAGAACGCCGTCAAGGCCAAGATCGAACTCGCCCAGCCCAAGGGCAAGGACGGCGCCCCCTCGCCCGTCCAGAAGCAGCGCCAGGAGCTCATCGCCCAGCTCAACGAGATCCGCAAGAAGCAGGCCGGCGGCAAGTCCTCGCGCACGTCCAAGCAGGAGCAGATCAAGCGCCTCGACGAGCAGCTGCGCAGCCGCATCGCCGAGCAAAAGGCCGCGCGCGGCAAGGTGCCTTTCAAGTCCGCCGAGGACCTCGACCGCCACCTCCAGCGCCTCGAGGACCAGGTCAACGGCGGCATGATGAAGCTCGTCGACGAGAAGAAGGCCCTGGCCGAGATCACCAACCTGAAAAAGGTCCGCAAGACGTTTGCCCAGTTCGACGGGCAGGAGCAGCAGATCGCCGAGGTGCGCGCCCAGATCAAGCAGATCAAGGACAGCCTCGACGACCCGGCCGCCAAGGCCCTCAGCGAGCGCTACAACGCGCTGCAGGCCCAGCTCGACGCCCTGAAGGCCGAGCAGGACGGCGTCTACAAGAACCTGTCGAGCCTGCGCGACGAGCGCAGCCGCCTCCACGCCGAGCAGCGCACCACGTTCGACGCCATCCGCAAGCTCAAGGACGCCTACTACAGCCAGAAAAAGGCCTTTGCCGCCCACGAGCGCGAGGCCCGCGCCAAGGCCTGGGAGCGCAAGCAGGCCGAGCGGGAGCGCATCGAGCGCGAGCGCCGGAAGGAGCGCGCCCAGCGTCTGCTCGCCGAGGCCAGCGACCCGGCCTACCTCGACGAGATCCGCCGCGCCCGCAGCCTGCTGCACTTTTTCGACCCGACCTCCCCCCTGCCGCCACCAGCCGCCACACCAACGGGAGGAGCAGCAGCAGCAGCAGCAGGAAAGACGGCAACAAACGGTAGCAACGGCACGTTGAGCGCCCAGGCAACGCGCAAAGTGGACGACGCGGGCCTCAAGGGCATGCGCCTCGTGCGCAAGGAGGACCGCGACGATGACTACCTCCCGGCGGCCAAGAAGAGCGGCGGCAAGAAGAACAAGAAAAACAACAACAATCACAACGGCGAGGCAGCCAACAGCACCGGCACGACCACCTCGAGCAAGGGCTTCAATGTACCGCCATCGGTCATCGAGGACTGCGCGTCCATGGGGCTAAACCCGCCGGCCAGCGCGGCCGACGTGGCAGATGTGGTCGAGAAGATCAAGGCCAAGCTAGCGCACTGGGAGGCCGACCAGACGGCGCAGACACAGCGGGTGAGTTTTTCTTTTTCCTTAGCAAAAGTTTTCCCTTTGGTTTCTTCGGTTCCGGTTATTCGCAAATTCAATACTAACCTCCGTTAGAACGTCGAGAAAGCCAAGAAGGAGATTGAGAAGCTGGAGAAGGAGGAGGAAGCCCAGGAAGCCGCAGGCGCCAACGGCACCGCCAGCGACAAAAAGAAGCCTGCTGCCGCCGCCGCCGCCGCCGCCGACGACAAGGACGTTGCCGCCGACGACAAGGACGTTGCCGAGGCCACGACCGCGCTGAAAGACGCCTCGCTGGAGGAGACCAAGGGCGCCGAGAAGACGACGGACGCGGCCACCGAGGAAGCTAACGAGGAGGTCAAGGCATGATACAAACCACGATTCAAAAAAAAAAAAAAATTTGCGTAACGAGCTGTGAGTTCGGGCGAGTGAGCACTGGTTGGTTGCCGGGTGGTGTGAGGGGTGAAAACGCGCAATTCTTCCAAGGTTTCTTTTCTGGCGGCTTTTAAACACAAAAAAAAAACACCGTTCTCCTCTCTCCCCTTTAGATTATTCTCTTTTATTTTTCCTTTCTCTTTGCAACCTTCTTCGCCCCCCAAAAAAGCTTTGGATTTTTTTCCCTTCCCTTTTTTTTTTTTAATGTTTCTTCTTTTTTTTTACTGCTCCCCTATTCTGCGTTGCGTTCATTTCAACAAAGTTGCCTACCTTACCTTTCTATATATACGTCGATGCAACTTCTTTTTCCCTTGCTATTATTTTTTTTATCAGCTTGCATAGTTTTTTCTTGGGCGGAGTCCATAGCGAAGAAACTCAAAAAAAAAAAAGACTGGGCATACGTGTTTTTTTCGTCCGTCTTGTTTTTGTGGGTGACCCCATCTTTATGTGAACAAGTAGAGGCTAATAAGTCGACAACAACAAAAGAAGGGAACGGATGGCAGAAGAGTGTTATACATTTGTCATGTCGCTTGCGTTTCATGCAGAAGGGCATTGTTTCTGCACGAACAGACTTCCGTACCAGAGAGTCTCTCCTTTCGACAAGTTCTTTCAAGCTGGTGGCCCCAAAATTCCAATGGTCCGCGCAGTCGAACTTCTAGTTTCTTCCTTATTCTTTCTTTCTTTCTTACTCTTTCTTCCTCCCTCACAGCCGTCCACCTTTGCTGTGCGCGTTGTCGTTCTCCTAAATCTGCTCTTGCGACCAAGTCGTTGGGCGCACAGCTGTTCGTTTGTGGTAGTGTTGGGCACCGAAGAGCCAGCGTTCCTCGGCAATGTCCTACAGGAAGCCACGTCTACGAAAATTGAATACCGCCGACATATATATATATATATATATATATATATATATATGTGTGTGTGTGTGTGTGTGTGTGTAGGACGTTTATTGGTTTGGTATTTCTCAGTATTGCGTTTGTATTGCTAGCCGTCTGCTTTGTACTGATGCTTGAAACCCTCTCGGCTTTCAGTGAGGACGATATCCAGGGGGGAATGCGAAGATGCTGTTTGTTTTCAGGATTATCAGTTCAACGTTAGTTCGACCACTGTTGCAATATCATCGCCAGAAGAAAAGTCAAGTAGTCCATGCGGGAACCATAGAAAAGGATGCAAAGCACAGTAATAGAGATGGTTTCCACGGTTTCGAAACTATGGCTCTGAATGAGACTAGAAGAGTCAACAAGAAAGACAAAACCCCTGCCCGAATAAACCATCAACCCAACGAGATGACATGTAAAAATAGCAAAAAGGGGGTAGTCAGTAAACATGGCCAAAATAGAAGAACCCGCACAGAACACCCCGAGCAGGCCGAAGCAACTTTGGATCAATCTAGATCGTTTTCCTAACAGTCTCACATGCAGGGAACCCACATCCATGCCATGCCCATTGCTATGCGCTCAAAGACCAAGTCCAGAGATGAAGACAGGAAAAGAGAGCATGAAAAAAAGCAACAGAAAAAAAAAAACGTAAAAGACGAGAAGTCGCCAGAAAAAAAGAAAAAAAAAAAAAAAACAGTAGCCATGCTTGCTCGTGATGCAGGTTACATAGTAAGAGAGCTAAAGAGGCAAAAAAGAAAAGTACGTCGTTATATCGTGTCGATCGTTGCACAGAAAAAGGTGAAAATACTTTTTGGTCGTTCGTGCGATTAGGAAGAAAGGTGACCCGTTCGAAAAAAAAACGCGTTGCATGGGGCGTGTTCCATGTTTCGGTCAATAGGATGGATAGTACGACGAGGGCGGTGGTGGCGGCGGCGCGGGCCGGTACGACGAACGTCGGCCGTCTCGTGGCACGGGTGTGCGCCGGTCCATGCGTTCCATGCGTTCCATACGCTCCATGCGGTCCATGCGGTCCATGCGGTCCATGCGCTCCGATGGTGCCGGTGGCGGGGGCGGCGTCCGCCCGCGCGGCAGCATCTCGCCCCGTGGGTGTGCGTAGCCCATGCCGACTTGTGGTGGCGGCGGCATGGGCGGCATGTCGCCGCGGCCTACCGGGACCATGCCGCTGCTGCCCGGTCCGCCGGGCCCGCCGCCGCCGCCGCCGCCGCCGGGTCCACTGGAGGGCGCAGTCACGAGCCCCCGCCGTGCGGGTTTGCGGCCCGACAGCGCGCTGAGCGGCGGGTCCCGCACCATGGGGTCGTCGTCGGCGGGCAACACAAGCTCGACCAGGCCGAAATAGTGCTCGAGCACCTCGGGGTACCGCTGGACGGACGACTGCCAGTCCTCGTCGATGCCGCGCTTGAGGGTGGCCTGGGCGGCGGCGATCTCGGCCGGGTGGGGCTGGGCGTGGTAGTGGAACGCGGCGCGCTGGCGGATGCGCTCCATGTTCTGGATGTGGGCCTGGTTGCGGCGTTCGGTGAGGAGCGAGAAGTACTCGAGAATGTAATCGCGGGCGTGTGTCCGCACCCATACACTGGCCAGGGAGGGTGAGCAAGCGAATTGGCGGATTGGCAAGAAAAAACGTTACAAAAAAACAGAAAGTATAGGGAATACACGAAGAAAAAGAAAAGAAAAAAGAAAAGGGGAACAGAAAAAAACTGACCGAATGTCTTCGTATATTTGCTGCATTACCCGCCCTTCGGCCTGGAGGATGGCGACCTCGAGGCTCTGCGCCTCGCAGTCGCACTTCAAGGACACGGGGGCGTGGCATATGGCACAGTCGGGATCCATCCTGATAATGACCTTGCGCGGCGTGTAGGACCGGTAGTCTTTGGTATACATGGTTTAGCAAAATGGGCGGAGAAACAAGGCAGATGCCGGGAAGAGGAGTGTTTTCGGGAGGCGGAGCGGCGGTGTGGAGGAAAGGCGGAGAGACGGCGATGGGTCCGGGGAACACCCGCAAGGGGAGGATAAAAGAACAATGAGAATCTATCAAAAACAATAATGATACATGACAAAAAAAAGGCCGGAGATGGCGAGGGTACTCATGTTTGGCCTCGTCCTCTCAACCTACGACGGATCCAGCCAGGAATACAGGGAAACGAAACCATAACAAACGGTGCTAACATGTGCAAAGAGAGAAGAACATCCAAAGTAAAGGAAAGGCAAAAAGAAGGAGAAAAATAGAGAAAACAAGGAAAGTTAAAGGATTACAGTGATCAGATGCAAAACACTTTTTCGTTTATTTCAAAAAGTGTGGTGATCACGGAGAAAAGACAGGGGGGAGGGTCTCGACTAACCTGGTTATAAAAAGACAAAGAAAAGCATACGTTCAGTAGCCCTCCAGAGGGATCTAACAAGAGCGGCGAGAACAACGGACGGCAGGCGGCAGGCGGCTGTACGTGTGTGTGTGTGTGTGAGAGAGAGAGAGTGTGTGTGTGTGCGTGTGCGTTTTTAGATTGATACTTTTGTTGCGTGAGTTTGTCAGTCCTACATGGCAATTCGTTTGGCTCTGCTGGGGGAACACGAACTGAACTATTGGCGGCACAGGAGAGGTAGTGTAGCGTGGGGTAAGGTGCGATAAACAAAAGGAAGAGGGAGGCAAAATAATAATGATAATAAACAAAAGAGAAGCTCCTTGGCTTTTTGTGTGGTGCGAGCGTCCTGCGAGCAAGCTGCATGACAGACAAGGTAGGATCAAGCACAAACGATGTAAAAACCGCACGAGGTACACACAGGCATATGCTTGATTTGATCAAGGCAAAAAGTATAAAAGGAGCGGCAGCCTGTTCACAGAAAGCCGAGGAAGACCACGGAAGACGACATGAGGAGAGGCTGGGGAGATAACATAAGAAAGCGCAAAAATAAAATAAAAAATGAAGAACAATGCTGGTAGACGACGTGGACGACAGTAGGCCCGGAAAAAAAGGGTGACAAAAGTTCTTGTTTGGTAAATGGTAGCCAGACACACACACACAACAAAGCCGAGCAAACGAGGCGAGGCGATCTGGAGACAAACAACTTGCCAGACCAAGCGGCGATGAAGAGGCGTGAAGGAGACAGGCGGACAAATTGGAGGGAAGAGGGCAAAGCAGACGAAAGCACGCAAACCACATTAGCCCGTTGCTGTCGTGGCTCGAATGCGAGGCTTCTACTAGCGTGCAGCAGGAGCAGCATCAGCAGCTCCAGCAAACGGCCGGCGACGGAGCCCAATGGGGACGGATTGGGACAGCCACGGCGGCGTGACCTGCTGGCCCCAATGGCAACGCGCGCCGGTCCGGCAATGGCCAATTGTCTTTGTCCGCCGCAGATCTGCGGGAGGGTAGGGAAGGGAGTTGAATGAGAGAGGAGGGGAGGAGAGTGAGGAGGAGGAGAAAAAAGGGAGGAAGGGGGGGAACAGAAAGGGGGTGGTGGTATACAAACCTGGAAACGGACGACGCAGAAACAGAAGCGAAGATGACAGGAGATACGTTGTAGTGTGTATAGGTGGTGTGCGTGTTGTATGTATGTATATATGTATATATATGGTTTCGTGTGTGTATCAATAGACGTGAGAGGTTGCGAGAAAGAACAAAGAACAACACACGGCAACACACGGCAACACCACAACACGTACTGAGCAAACACAGAATTAGCTGTTTCGCGTGTAAAGGATTGACGCGTGTTGCAGTTTTCGTGACACCACTTTCTTCTGTTTTTGTTTCGAGAAACGGGGGGTCCTTGTTGATTGGCGAGAGCTCGGCGGCCGACGAGGAATAGTCGAAAAAGCCGGGAACGACGGAGGTACGATCCCGGCGGGCGGCGTCAGGGAGAACGAGGGACGAGAGGAAACACTATATTTTATATGCTGGAGGTCCGGAACGAAGGTGGCACGTTGTGAAACGAGCTGGGCGGCAAGCCGGAGAAAAGAAGGCAAGAGACGGGGATGACAAAGAGAGACGGGCTAGCTGTTTATAAACGGGAAAGGAGAAGAGAAGGTGCGAGAACAGAATAGGAGAAGAGAGGGAGGTTGGGCGACTGGGAAGAGAGAGGAGGAGGAGGAGGAGGAAGAAAAAAGAAGGGTGGACGATGGACGACGTGCGGCGGCAGAAGAGGAGGCCAGAAAGTGGGTTAGGGCCAGAACCAAGCGGGCTGGCTGCATGCACGGGGACGAAACAGAGAGCGTTGGGCAGGGAAGCAGAAAAATGGGTGGCATGGAATTGGCCACCTTTTAATTTTGTTGTGTATTTTTTTTTCTGCAGCCAATTTTGTGGACAAGAGGGAGAGGCCGTTTTTAGGGGAGGCTGTTATAATTACGGAACAAGCCGAAATAGACGTTATAGTTCGACCAGAACGTGTTGTGAATTATAAACCTTAAATAGAACAGGAAAGAGGAGCGGCGGGAAGCACCTGCCTCGCTGGTCATTGGACTTTTGGAGGGCCATTTCGGTAACTGAATAAATAGTTCATAGAACAACAAGGCCAACATGACCTACCGTCTCGCCCACTTTGCTGCTGCATCACTGCACCACCAAGCTCGCTGCCGTCCTCGACATGCCTGTTTGGTTGTGGCTTGCTGCTTCATGCGATTCTTACACCGCATGTTTAGGTCGCGAGACAGAAGCGCCGCCCGCATAATCAATACGAAAACAATGGACGTGCGTAATGACAACGGCTCTACATAGATAGAATAGCGAAAGCCGCGTGAAAAGTAGTAAAAGACAAGCATAGGATCTTGACTGAAAGTAAGAAAGAAGCCAGATAGAAAAAAAAAGCATTCTGTGTTGCACGGGTCGGCTGGCTCAGAAAACTTCCTCAATGCACCGTTATACGCATACTCGGTTACAAAGATTACACCCGCCCCGAAAGCTGAATATGTACTTCTGTATCCTGAGGTATGCGGAAAAAAGAACGACACCAGGAAAAAAAAAACATAACCAAACGACAGCCAACAACCTCGTCACAGCAAACCATGGTGACTCGATGTGCGCGCGGTGCGCCGCTGTTCCTGCCATTTTTATACCCGTCACATTTCGTCCTCCGCCATGCTGGCCAGAACGGGAGACGGACGGCGGTGTCGCGAGCAGCTGCCGCTGCCTTTAGTACAACAACAAAGCCAATAAATCATCACACCAAAACGGCCGGGAGCCATGCGCTGCCACAAAGGCAGCACTGCTACAGCACCGACACCGCACCGCCGCCAAGTCACGGCAGAAATATCTCTGGCGCAACCGAGGTGCCGGTCGACTATCCGGAATCGCGGCTCAACCCGGCTCCGGACGACTACGCCACGGCCAGTTTTGCCGACAAGGCCACGCTGACTATCCACGCCGGCAGCGGCGGGCATGGCTGCATCTCGTTCCTGCGCGACTTGTTCTTGCCCGAGGGTCCGCCCAACGGGGGGGACGGCGGACACGGCGGCAACGTGTACATCCAGGCCGTGCCCGGCGAGACGTCGCTGCACAAGCTCGCCCGCCGCCGCGTCGTGCGCGCTGGCCGGGGCAAGCACGGCCAGGGCAGCGCCCGCAACGGCCAGCGTGGTGACGACCTGGTCCTCAGCGTGCCCGTCGGCACCGTCGTCACGGAGGTAAGCCGCATCGACCCGGTCGCCGAGGAGGCCGTCATCGCGCGGGCGCGCTACCTGGCCCGCAAGCGTGAGCGGCAGCGCATCCACGCCGAGGCCGAGGCCGCCGCACGGGCCGCCAAGGCCGCCAAGACCGCGGCGGGGACAAGCCGCCAGCCGGAGGACGGTTTGCAGGATGAGCGGGGAGCCGAGACGGGACCGCACGAACCGCACGAACCGCAGCCGTACAAATCCGAGGCGCAGCTGCGCCTCGAAGCGCAGCAGCAGCAGGAGGCCGAGGACGCCGCCGCGGCCGAGCGCGAATGGCTGCGCCGGAAATGGGTCGTGTACCCGGGCTTGTCGGCGTCCGAGGTCCGCAACATTGCGTTCCCGCGGCTGCCGCGCCGCGACCGCGCCGTCGTCCAGCCGCCCGCACCGCTCTACCTCGACCTCGCCCGCCCCACGCCGCAGCCCCTCCTGCTCGCTGCCGGCGGTGTCGGCGGCCTGGGCAATCCGCATTTTGTGTCGCGGGCGACGCCGCGGCCCGTGGTCGCCACCAAGGGCGATGGCGCCGTGTCCCTGACGGTGCAGCTCGAGCTGCGGCTGCTGGCCGACGTCGGCCTGGTCGGCCTGCCCAACGCCGGCAAGAGCACGCTGCTGCGCGCCATCAGCAACAGCCGCGCGCGTGTCGGGTCGTGGGCATTTACCACGCTGCAGCCGAACATTGGCACTGTCGTGCTCGACAACAACCGCGGCCGGCCGGTTGTGGCATTGAAGAGCAGCAGCAGCAGCAGAAGTGAAACTGAAACAACGGACGATGGGCCGGTCGTTCCCCCGCGGACAAGATTTACCGTGGCTGACATCCCGGGCCTCATTGCGGGCGCCCACCTGGACAAGGGTCTGGGAATCGAGTTTTTGCGGCACGTGGAGCGGGCCGGCGTGCTGGCCTTTGTCGTAGACCTGGGGGCGGGCGACGCTGTGGCCGCGCTGCAGGCGCTGTGGACGGAAGTGGGCTTGTACGCGCGACAGCGTGCCGAGGACGAAGAGCAGCGTACGCGCGAGACGCGGATCGAATGGGACGACGGCGTTGCGCCACCACTACCACTAACAGGGCTCTCTCCCTCGCAAGATTCGTGGTCGCTCACCACGGCCGACGAGTACCGAGCCGGAACGAACCCGGCGCCGTCGCCCGAGCTCGCTATTGCGGGCAAGCCATGGTTTGTCGTCGCCACCAAGGGCGACCTCCCGGGCGCCGAAGCCAACTTTGCCCGGCTCAAGGAGTACCTCGACCGCATAGGCCGCGGCGCAGAGGCCCACCCAAGCGGCGTGGCCGGCGGCTGGACAGAAAACCTCGCGGCCATCCCGATCAGCGCCATCCATGGCCACGGCGTCGAGCATGTTATCCACTGGACGGTTGGTCTGCTGGACCAGTAATATATAACAAAACCGGGTATTAGTATAAGCGATTTATGCGCGACGGAGCCTTGTAAACGGTAGATATGTATTAATACGATATAGATAAGAGATAAACGATAGACAAGTGGGGCACTGGACTTTTTGGCCGCCATTTTTTTCTTGCATCGCATTACCGTTTTTGGCCTGCATTGTCCATTGGCGCGCGTTTCCCAGATTTTTTTCTCTTTCAACGACCTCTACGCGAGGTCATTTATGCAACATCTCTCCACGATATTACCCTCCTTCCCCCTTATTACGGGATTCAATTCACACAATGGGTCGTGGCGGGTTCAGGGTAAGCATCCAAGCACAAGAACGAGGAATCGCAACGTGCCAAGAAATGGCGATGGACTGTGACTGACGGACTCTTCCTTTTTTCTGTCTTAGAGAAACCGCGGAAACAACCGCTGGGGTGGTGGCCGTGGTGGCGGCGGCGGCGGCGGGCGGTCGACTGAGCGCTACCACAAGGCCTACCCGGAGATCGTCAAGGCCAACGAGCAGCTCGAGCGCTACTACAACGGGCTGCTGCACTTTGACGCCGACAAGACCGACAAGACCGACAACGCCGACAGCGCCGACAACGCCGACAACGCCTCGGCCGTGGCTGAGCGCGATGCGTTTTGGGCGGCCTTCCGCCGTGAGCTGCCGCACAGCTTCCGGTTCTGCGGCTCCAAGGGCCACGCGCTCGCCGTGCAGAAGCTGCTGCAGACCCGCTACATCCCTGCGCTGGCTCAGACGGCCCAGACCGAGGACGGCCTGCCCGTGCACCCACCGCAGCCCGTGCCCTGGTACCCGGACAACCTGGCCTGGTGGACGACGACGCCCAAGACGGTGATCCGCAAGTTCCCACCGTTTGCGGCGTTCCAGCGGTTCCTCGTGTCCGAGACGTCCGTTGGCAACATCAGCCGCCAGGAGGTTGTCAGCATGATCCCGCCGCTGCTGCTAGACGTGCGGCCGGGCATGGCTGTGCTCGATTTGTGCGCGGCGCCCGGCAGCAAGGCGGCACAGCTGCTGGAGATGGTGCACCAGGGCGAGGAGGCGCGCATCCGCAAGGTGCTGCGGTCGATGGAGCGGTTGCTGGAGGGCAAAGACGGCGAGGCCGCCCAGAAGGATGCCAACAACGACGACGTCGACGACGAGAACGACCCGGCGGCCCAGCTGGCGGCGGACCCCAGTGACGACGGCCGCGCTACCGGCGTGCTCATCGCCAACGACTCTGACTACAAGCGCAGCCACCTGCTGATTCACCAGCTCAAGCGTCTGTCGTCGCCCAACATCATCGTCACCAACCACGACGCGACCATTTACCCAGCGCTACGGCTGCCGCCGTTGCCGGTGGCTGCCGAAGCGGATACGACCACCGCTGCCGCCGCCGTCGAGGGCAAACCCCGCGCAACACGACCCGCGCGCTACCTCAAGTTTGACCGCATCCTCGCCGACGTGCCCTGTTCCGGCGACGGCACCCTGCGCAAAAATGTCACCTTGTGGAAGGATTGGAACCCGGGCAACGCGCTGGGTTTGCACCTCGTGCAGGTGCGCATTCTCGTGCGCGCGCTGCAGCTGTTGAAACCGGGGGGCCGCGTCGTCTACTCGACGTGCAGCCTGAACCCGATCGAGAACGAGGCCGTCGTCCACGCGGCCATTGCGCATTGCGGCCGGCCGGGCGCCGTCGAGCTCGTCGACAGCCGCGATCAGCTACCGCAGCTGCAGCGGCGACCCGGCCTGACGTCGTGGCCGGTGTTGGACAAGGCGGGCCGGCTGTGGCGCAGCTGGGCCGAGGTAGAGGCGTACATGCGGGCGGACAACGGCGAGGACGCAGGAGGCGACGACACCAGCACCAACAACAATAACAACAGGGAAAGGGTGGCGCCGAGCCGCGTCGTGCCGACCATGTTCCCGCCCACTGCGGAGACGGCTGCGCGGGTCCCGTTGGAGCGCTGCATGCGCGTATACCCGCACCTGCAGGACACGGGCGGGTTTTTCATTGCGGTGCTGGAGAAAAAGGCCGAATTCAAGGCGACGACCGTGGGCGGCACGGGTATTAACAACACCAGCAGCAACGGAAGCAGTATGAAGAAAACGGCGAACGGGCACAACGACGACGACGCGGCGGCCCGTGGCACAAAGCGCTCGGGCGAGGCCGGTGCGGAAGCCGAAGAAAGCCAGCCGGCAAAAAAACTGAAGCCGGACGCGGCGGCATCCGACGCGGCTCCGGCAGACGAGCCAGTGGCCAAGAGCGAAGAGGCACTAGCAGTAACGGTAGTAGCAGTAGTAGTAGCAGCAGATGTAGACGACGCAACAAACGACGTAGTAGATGAGGGGGAAGAAATCGTTGACGAGGCAGCAGCCGCAGACGACGGCAACAGCACCAGCCACGGCGACAACACCCAACACGCGCCCCGCCGCAAGCACCACGACGGCAGCTACGAGGAGCCGTTCAAGTACCTGGCCACCGACCACGCCGTCGTCACGGAGATCCAGGCGTTCTACGCGCTGTCGCCCCGGTTTCCCGCCGACCGCTTTCTCGTCCGCAACGCCTACGGCGAGCCCGCCAAGGCCATCTACTACACGAGCGGGCTCGTCCGCGACATCCTGGTCAGCAACACCAACGGCGCCGGGGCCAACGCCAAGTTTGTCCACGCCGGCGTCCGCATGTTTGTCAAGCAGGAGGCCCCCTCGGCGGGCGTGTGCCGCTGGCGCATCCAGGCCGAGGGCCTGCCGCTGCTGCAGGGGTACGTGGGCGGGGCGCGCGTCGTGCGGCTGCACCGGCGGGCGACGCTGCGGGCCTTGCTGGTGGAGATGTTTCCGCGGTTCGGGGGCCCTGGTGGCGGCAAAGCGACCGACGGCGCAGGGTCCAACGACCTGCCCGACCTCGGCGAGGTCGGCGAGCAGCTCCCCGGCCTGGGCATGGGCTGCTTCGTTCTCAAGGTGGAGCCGGACCCGGCCGAACAGCGCACCGTGGCCGCCGGGGACGGGCCCCTGGAGCCGATGGCGCTCCCGCTGTGGAAGAGCTTCCACTCGCTGAACCTGATGCTGCCCAAGGAGGACCGGGCGGCGATGCTGCTGCGGCTCTTCAACGACACGACGCCGCTGGTGAACAATGCGCTGCGCGACAAGAACAAGCTGGCGGCAACAGCAGCTGGAGCGGCAGCAGCCGCAGAACCGCCATCGGAGACTGCGTCAGCCGGGGAGAGCGTCGGCACAGCCGAGGCGGTGGCCACGCCTATGGACCCGACCACGGCCGCGGACCAGACACCAAGCAACGAGGCGGAGATGAACGACTACGACGCCGAGGATGCGCCGTCGTCGTGAAAAAGAGGACGGAGGGTTCGTGTGCAAAACAGCAGTTTAGTCGTAAAGGAAATGGGGAAACGGCGATAGGACGGTTTTTTTTGTAATCTAGATTTGCGCTTTTCATGTTTCGAAAGTCACACTGTTTTTTTCTGCTTATTCAAGTGTCATAATGCTAATGAAGCTGCAAATCTATTCAAGTTTCAACGTTCGAATGCAGTTTCTATGTTTTGCCAGAAACTTTTATGTTTTGCGAATTTTCAGATGCAGATTATATATGCATTCTATGATGGGACCCAATCCAAAATTGTATACACAAGAAGAATTAAACCAAAAAGTGTAAATAGAAAAAAAGATAAAAAACAAGCACAGAAAAAAGACATGGTGAACGCCTAATCTACAACCGGAAACCGACCGCCATTCTTTTGCTTTTATTTTATTTACAGAGCCAGGGCAGCCACGATGACGGCAGCAAAGGCAGCACCAAGGGAACCCGACATGACGACCGCACCGGCGCCGCTGGTGGTCACAGTCGAGGTGTTGCCGGACGTGGTCGGGCTGGAGCCGCCGGCACCACCAGAGCCGGTGGTCGTGGCACTGCCAGTGGTGGTAGCACCACCGTTACCAGAGCCGGAACCGGAGCCAGAGCCAGAACCAGAACCAGAGCCAGAGCCTGAGCCTGAGCCTGAGCCGGTGCCGGTGGAGTTGGAGCCCGAGCCCGAGCCGCCGGACGGGACAGAGCTGCTTGGGAGGCTACCCGCGGAGCTACCCGTGGAGCCACCGGTGCTGGAGGCGGTAGCGCTCGCGCTCGCGGTCGTCTCGGAGCCCGTGCTGGCGCCCTTGCTGGAGGTCGGGCCGGAACTGGAGCTGGCGCCGGCGCCAGAGCCGGTGCTGGAGCTCGAGCTCGAGCTCGAGCCGGAACCGGAGCTGCCGCTGCACGACAAATCGAACACGGGCTTCGTGGTCAGGGTGGAACCGATGAGACCGAAGCTCGGGTTCGGGGTGGTGGGCTCGGCGTCCTGCATGGTGTACCACCAAATGTTGGTGTTGCCGAACAGCGGGCAGCCAGCCTCGTCCCAGTAGGTCTTGGCGTTGGCGACGGAGGCGACGGCGTCGCCGTTGGTGTCGCCGCTCACAGGCCAGCCGGTCTCGGTGACCCAGACGGCCTTGCCGCCGGCGACGCTCTTGGTCTGGCCGATGGCGTCGTTGAGCAGGGCGGCGCCCTGGTCGATGCCGTTGGCCTCGGTGTTCTGGAAGTACGGGTAGGCGTCGACGCCGAGCCAGTCGCAGGCCTCAATGACGGCGTTGTTGGAGCCGTTGACCCAGGCGGTCCAGGTGTCGACGTGGCCGATGGCGGCGCCGGAGAGCGGGGTGCCGGCCACGGCGTCGCGGACCTGCTTGATGTACTTGGTGAGGACGTCCGGGCTGGCGCCGACGCCGGCCTTGTTGGCGATGCCGGTCGGGGTGATGCGGTACAGGTCCTCGCTGCCGACGGAGATGCCGGCGACGAGCGGGCCCAGAGACGAGCCGTAGGTCTGGATGGCGCCCTTGAGCGCGTTCAGCTCGTTGGCAAACGCGGCGTCACCGGCCGAGGCCCACATGCCGAGCAGGAGCGTCGTCTTGGTGCTGATGGCGGCGGGGATGGCGGCGATGACGTCGCTGGCCGTGCCTCCTTGCTGTGGGCAGGGTTAGCGGAGCACAAGAAAACCGACAAGCAGACCTGTAGGAAAGAACATACAATCATGGTGTAGAGACGGGCGCTGCTGAAGGCGCCGTTGGTGCCGTCGAGGCCTTTGGCGTTGGTGAATTCGGCCTCGAAGTCCGACTGCGCCTTGGCCGAGCCGTCGGTGAAGGTCGAGCCGTAGTTGAAGCCCTGGAAGGTGGCCAGGGCCGATGGCAGCGCCGCGGCGAGCGCCGCCAGGGTCGCGAAGCTGCGCATGATGGGAGAGGGTTGTGGGTGAAGTGTAGATGCACTCAAAGCCAAAACCAATGTGGGAAGAAAAGTTGGTGATGTTCTGGATTCTTCAGGACTTTTGACTGTTTACGGGTGGTAAGCTGTTGTTAAACGAACGTCGAGAGGGAAGGTGACGGGAAAAAGGATAGGGAGAAAAGAGAAAGAGCGATGATCGGAAAGTAGAGAAGAACTAGAAAAGGAAAGAAAGAAAAGGAAAATAGGGTAAAAAAAAGAAGGAGCGAAGAAGGCCATACAGGTGGATACGAGTTGTGTCAACGAGCAGAGTACGGATATGCGGAAGGTGCGAAGTAGTCCATCACGAGATGTATCGTATACGAGGTTGCAGATTGGGTGTGCTATAAAAAGAAGCGCAAAATGCCCACGCCGGCTCCGTACGGGATACAACAGCCCACCAGGGGCGAACACGAGAAACAGGGAAGGAAGGGAACCACCGAACGTTGTTTGCATCGGTGGGTCCTGTTTGCTGTTTGCTGTTGGCACGGCGCACAGTAGTCGTACGCACGGTACCTGGCGCTAGTGGCGAGCGCGGCCAACAAAAAAGAAAGAAGAAAGAAAAAAGGGGACGGAAGGGATGGAAAGAGAAACTAAAAGGTGGGGTTCTTCGATGTAGCGTACAACTAGGTGGACAACACGGACGACAGGTGGTAAGCCACCCCCTGGGGGCCGCACATCTGCGTCCAGCAGGCGCCTTCACGGCCGCCTATTCGTCTGGTTTGCGTTGGGTTTAGCAGTGTGTGCACTAACACCTTAAGGGACTTGTACGAAGTATTACTTGGCATAATACACTGTATATAGTGTACCTGTGTTTGTACTCTATAGAGCACAAATTGACGCAAACAAAGCCAAACAACAAAATGGACCAGAATACGAGTTTCGGCGATGGGATGAGACCTTCTGCAGCTGCAGCTCCTTTCTTTTCTTTTTCTGGGAACGGTACGAAGGGCTCCGCAAATCGAGGGTGCCAATACGAGCAACCAAACACGCGCCAAGCAAATAAGACGTATGGAACACCGAGGACGTAAGAAATACTTGGCTGGCGTACCGAAGAAGTGTGGTCTCTAGTACGATGTACTTCGTATGGTCCATGGCGGCAAAAACCGCAGTGCACAACACACCACGTCATGGCTGCACATCGCTTTCCAGCCATGGTCGCCCAACGAGACCCGGTAATAAGAGAGTGATGTGTTTAAACAGGGCTGGCGGACGGCAAGAGAAGCCCGGTTTTGTTCCGTTGGCTTTTGTTCTCGTATTCTTTCTTACGTCGTAGTTGGTTCCATTATAGGTCTCCCAGACGGGATGATTTCATATGCTGGGTTTTCATGATGCGAGACACAGCGAGGGGGTGATTGGATGGGCCGAAGGAAAGAAAAAAGGAAAAAACAAAAGAGAAGGAAAGGAAAAAAAGAAAAAAAAAATTCAATATGCCGCTGGCGCTGCCGATCGCCGTGGTTGCGGCTGGAAGGAGGAAGACAGGTGCTGTCCAGGACAGCGGACAACTCCATACAACACCAGGCTCAGAGTGTTATTTTGTACTTGGTACGGACTGCAACAAGGCCCGTCGCCAGACGAAGTGCAACTTCCCCGTATATGCAGTTGTGGTCAGTCTTTTGCGTAGTGTTGCCCGTCTGCGTTTGTGTCTGCACCTGTTCTACAATTGCTACTAGACGGACGAAGTACCCCCGTACGGTATAAAGTTTGTCTAAATAATACCGTATCAAAAAAGAAAGTTTTCGTACTTTTGTTATTGCCTCTAGCACCGAACAAGTTCTGGGCAAAATTCTAGCAAGCTATCAGTGAAATTTTTTATAGCGCGCAACACGCGGCGGTTTCAGACCGAATAGCTTCATTAGTGCCAACAGTCAAAAGCTGTTGACTGTTGGAGATGTACGAGCTCACATCTCTATCTGACAAAAGAACGGTGCTCAGGCACCGCTGACAACGGTGCTCAGATAGAGATGTCCAGCGATACGGAGAAAAGAAGCCAAATAGAAAAAAGTGCAAACACGGTGAAATCAAAGTACTGCTTGCCGACCTAGATAGAACACACGAATCACGTATTCAAAATCGACAGAGTAACCAAAAATGTCGTCCCTACTACATGTTCGTCTCGATCAGCCGCGCCACCAGGTCGTTTGACTGCGGCAGCTCCGGGTAGTCGAGGTTGACGACGCCGAGCCGGGCGCGCTGGCCGCCGCTGCCGCCGCTACCGCCGTCGCCGAAGCGCGACCGCAGGTACGCCCGCGTCACCACGTTCATGCCCGGCACCCACTGCCCGATAAAGTCGCTGTGCGCGCCCACGGCGATCCACTTGGCCTCGGCGATCTCGCCGTGCTCCACGGGGTCGCCCACGGCCGAGCAGAAGTTGAGATGCCATTCGGCGGCGGCGGCGGCGGCGTTGTCGTCGTCAGCGTCGGTACCGTTGTCGCGGGCTGTGTCGCCCGCCGCCGCCGCCGCCGCCGCTTCCATCATCTGCTGCACGTACCCGCTCTTGGACGCCACCAGGTCGTGCAGCGCGATCCGGTGCGCGTACTTCCACTTGTCCTGCAGCCGCACGCGCACCCGCGTCGGCGTCACCAGCGTAAAGTCCGGGTTGTCGTCGAGCCAGCCCGACAGGTCCAGCCCTTGCCGGGCCGCCGGCGGCACCGCCGGGTCGCCCGCGTACCGCCGCAGCAGCACCGCGCGTCCGCGCACGGCGCCCACCGTCGGCGTCACGGGCTCGACGTACCAGCGGTGCTGGCCCGTGGCCGGCCACGGCGGCGTGTCGGCGATGGCCGCGGCCACGGCACCGTAGAAGGCGGCCGGGTCGTCCTTTTGCGCCGGCGAGGTGTCGTCGTTGTTGATGGACACGAGGACGGTCTCGGTGGGCGGGGTCCGGCGCGCCACCTCGGCGTCGGCACCCGCGGCCGCGGCCGCGGCCGGCCACAGAAACTGCCAGATGGCGTCCATGACCGCCGCAAACGACAGGTAGCGCGGGAAGTCGATGGGAATCCCGCCGTGGTAGCAGTACAGCTGGCCGTCCTGGTCGTGGCGCCGCAGGCGCAGGTCAAAGAACCGGATGCCCAGCGCCAGCTGCTGCGCGATCGAGAGGTACTGCGTGCGCACAAAGGGAATGTTGCTGCGCGCGCAGCTGTCGTGCGTGCCCGGGATGGTGCACCGCGACAAGGGCCGGTCGTCCGGCAGCAGCGCGCCCATCCACGACGCCAGCGCGTAGCGCAGGACGGGCCGCGCGTACCAGCGCAGGTCGCGCGTGGCCGTGGCGTCGTTGAAGAGGCAGTGCACGCGGCCGTTGTGGATGGCGATCTGCGGCGGGTCGGCGGCCGCCGCGTCCGCCACCGCCTCGTGCGGGGCCCACGCCCCGTCGACAAACGCAGCCACGGAGACGGCGTGGGTGTTGTCGTTGTCGTTGCCGTCGCCGTCGCCGTCGCCGTCGCCCTTGTCATCGGCGCCGCGGCGGCGGCTGTGTGGCGCCGCCTCGCCAATAAAGCCGAGGTACGCGCTGCTGCCGTACGACACGGCGCTGACCCCCGACGCGGCCCGGCCCTCCGAGACGTCGTCGGACGGCGTCCACGTCTGCGCAATGTAGTCGTAGCGGAACCCCAGGATGTCGCGCTCGTCCGTGTCGGCCGCGCAGAGCACGTGGAGCACGGCCTCGATGTCAAACAGCGCCGGGATGCCGCGAAACGGCAGCGGGTCGCTCACGACCAACTGCGGCGCCGTCCACTGCTGCGCCTGGGGCCCCAGCGCGGCCCAGATCGCATAAAAGAGCCGGCCGTCCCGCAAAAAGGCCAGGAACAACTTGTTGTGAAAGGCCACGAGGGCGGGCGTCGTGTGGGCCACGAACCCCGCGCCAGGGTCGAGGACGCCCAGGCTCGTCCACGCCGCGGCCGCGTCGTCGTCGTCGTGCACAAAGTGCGTCAGCGCGCGCGTCGCGGGCTGCACGACGACGGCGTGCAGCACGCCGTTCAGGTTGGCGAGCACCGGCAGACCGGCCGCGGGGAACCGCTGCGGCGGGCCGAAGTGTTCGGCGTCGCCGCTACCGGCGGTCTGTGCATACCAAAGCTGGTCCTCGAGGTCCGCCCAGACGCACCACAGGCGACCGCGGTAGGCGGCCAGGGCCGGGACGGAGGCGGACCGGCCGCGGCCGTCGGGAAAGACGAGGCCGGTGTCCGACGTGCCATGCGGGCGCCAGGCCATCGTATCACCAGAAAACGAGTTACGGTGTAAGTCGCGTGCCTATGTTGTCTGCAAGGCAGTGTAACACGAATCGTAGGTTGCGTCTACCGGGAAGCTGCAGCACAAAGGAAAGTGCGGCGATGTGTACAACACACGAAGCAAGACGAGAAAGCGTTCAGAAATAGAATGAATATCTTGCAAAGTACGGTGTAAGAGTTATCACACGCTCGCTGGGCAGGCTGACGGGTCAGAAGGCCAAGATCGTCTCGAAATGAAACAAGGGACCCCTCCGGTTCAGGCCCCCCTTGTCCTGATCGCAACATTAGCCGCATGCTCAGCCAGGGTCCATCCAGCTGTCAGCCGTGCATCAACCCGTCACGAGTGGCCCCCGCTGGGACAGGCGGTAATCGTCTGTCTCTTTATATTGAGGTCTTGCCATATTAACTCACGATCCGCTGATCGTCAGACCAGGTTTCTGGAAGACGACTTCCCGGGCAAACAATATAAACGGCATGGATTTCATAGAGAAAAGCTTACTGTGGAGCTACGTGTGGGCTTGAGAAGGGTCTCTTCAAATTGGAATAAAGACAAAAATCGACAATGTTAATAAATTTCAGAGGATCACGATAGGCGATTTTATCACGGGAGACAGTATTCACCGTAGATGCCTGTTTAACCATCGAAACGGAGAGCGCAACCTGTGCACCTGCCAGATAGGGGATGACTTGGCGGCACCAGCAGTGTGGTGCTAATGGTAGCACGCGAGATCACGTGCAGCTTGGAACTACCCCTGGTTTGTTGTAATACTCTAGCTTTCACGCAATCTCCGGGTCTGCTTCAGCTCCGAAAGACGCGTGCCCAACACGGCGATTTCTGGATAGGTTCTTTTTGTCTTTTTGGATGGTTTGGTAGCAGCAACAATTGGTCTTCGGTTGCTTCCTGTTTTGTCTGGCATTCCACTCTTCACAGACCATGGCCTTCTTTGCACGCCGCCGCGTCGGCGTCGCCTTTGTGGCCCTGGCCGCAATGCTCCTCGTCGTCGGCGTGTTGGTCGGTCCCGTCGCCGCCGATGCGGCCAAGCCGCAACGGCCCGACGTCCTGGCCGTCCTGGACGCTGACGAGCTCAATGTGCGGCTCCAGGAGTGCGCGGTGGTCCAGGCACTTGGCCAGCAAAAGAAGTGGTTGCACAACCGCGGCCATAGTTTCGAGCACGACGGCAACGACGACAACGACGACAACGACGGCCACGGCCCCTCGTCGATGGCGGCCCGCGTATTCGCCGTCCTGTTCCCCGGCCGCCCCGCCGTCAACGCCCTCCTCGCCACGCTGTACATTTCCGGCCCGCCCAATTTCTTGCTGGCGCTGTGCCCCCCCGACATCGACCCGGCGGCGCTGTCCGTCATGGTGGCCTTTGCCGTCGGCGGCCTGCTGGGCGACACGCTGTTCCACCTGCTGCCCGAGATCTTTGTGGGCGAAGACGACGCGCGGGCCGACCGGGCGCGGCTGGTGCTCGTGGAGCCGAACCGCAACCTGCTGCTGGGCGTGGCCATCCTCGTCGGGTTCCTGACGTTTGTGGCCATGGACAAGGGTCTGCGGATCGCCACGGGCGGCGACGGCGACGGCGGCCACGATCACCACGGCCACGGCCACAGTCACAGTCACAATCACGACCAACAAGCTGAGGCCGTCACGACATCTGTTGACGTCACGTCGTCTGCAGACGGGTCCGTGGCGGCGCGGAAGAAGAAGGGTGGGAACAAGAAGGGCGTTGCTGCTGCTGCTGCAGCTTCGGAGGCGGAGCGGTCCGCAGCCGCCGCCGCCGAGGCGAACGCGAGCGTCCGACTTTCGGGTTACTTGAATTTGATGTACGTACTCCATTTTTTTTTTCCCCGACCCTTTGAAGTAATTATGGTCGTGCAGCGCTGACCAACCAGTGCCGATTTTACGCACAACATCACCGACGGCCTGGCCATGGCCGCCTCCTTTTACGCGTCGCCGACCATCGGCGCCACCACCACGGTCGCCGTCTTCTTCCACGAGATCCCGCACGAAGTCGGCGACTTTGCCCTGCTCGTGCAGTCGGGCTTCTCCAAGCGCGCCGCCATGGGCGCCCAGTTTGTGACGGCGCTTGGTGCGCTGTTGGGCACGGTCATTGGTATCCTGGTGCAGGAGTTTGGGGGGAATAGCAGCAGGAGTAGTGGCACGACTGCGGACGCCACGACCGCCGCCGCCGCAGGTGAGGCCCTGTGGGACGCGGCGGCCGCGGGTCGCGGCGGGCTCCTGGGCACGAGCCTGTCGTGGGGCGACCTGCTGCTGCCGTTCACGGCGGGCACGTTCCTCTACGTGGGCACGGTCGCGGTCATCCCCGAGCTGCTGGCGACGAACCTAACCGGCAGCAGCAAGCGGGCCGAGCTGCGCAAGACGGTGGTACAGTTCGCAGCGATCGCAGCGGGTGCCGGCATCATGCTGTACATTTCGTGGCACTAGGGGGTGGCTCGGTTGCCCTTGGGACTCGGCTCGCAAAAAAAACGAAGGGAGGGAAAGATAAAAACACGCCCTTGTTTGGTACATGTGTACGGAGTAATCTGTGTTTGCTGGCATTGCTTTTGCATGCGTTGTGCAGGTAGCATACCCCTGAAGTTTAGACAAAAGCTGAGAAGACGAAAGGATGGAGAAGCAAATGTTGTCAATCTTGCAGTAGGACAGGACATGTACGCCCACCCACAACCCAAATCTGGCATGCATATCAAAGAAAGCCTATCTCTGCTTTCGTCCGACGTCTCTGAAAGGGGCACAGCAGCCCGTCCCCCCCACAGAAACGCCAAGCCACGGTATCGTTAGAAAGCGACTGACAGATTAGATGCTCGTACATACGAACGGCACCAGCCGAAGGAACGAAACTGAGGCTCAAAATTCGGTTTCAGCGCGTATTTGCGCGTATTTACGAGGTTTTACAGAAGTAAACGAAGATGCAAAAGTATCATCACACAGTAAGTAACCTTACACTGAGTCACGTTTCATCATTTTCCTCCTGCATCCGTATTTTGCGGTCGTTGTAATCGTATTGGAGAGGGCAAAAACGGCCCCATCTTCAGCACGCACAAAGACCAACGCACGCCAGCAGACTCCCCGAAAGCCAAGGGCAAACGGATGGCATCCGAAACGGGCAGAGTCATGACGCATCCTTCAAGGTGGTATTTGCGCGAACATACCGCTGCTCTTTGCAGACAAGTTCAGGGAAGAAACGAGAAAGGTTCCGAGCAGGGAGAACCACCCAACAAATCTTAATCAAGTGGTATTCTTTTCTATCCGATCCCAATTGTATTCCCCATCTCACGGCATAATTTATATAGGGGCCTCATCCGACTAGGAAACACAAGCTTTACAATCTACGAAGCTTGTCATCCTCGTTCCAGTCTAGAATCTGACGGGAGCACACCCAAGCAAAATGCGGCAGGGCGGCTGCGTTGATCTGTTTCATATAGGGAGCCCGCATCCGTTTTTTTGGCCAACGGTGCCCGCCATGCCGGTCTGACGTTATATTTTGGCTCTGTACTTCGTCTGATCCCAAACATTCTTGTTTTTCCGTTTTTTTTTTTTTTTGTCGAATTACTAGTGCCCTTCTGTTGTCTTGCAAATGACGAATGCCCAACGCGAAAGTAATTGAATATTTTGTGCCAAATGCGCCATCAAGAAAATAGATGATATCATTGACCAGGCAGCAGCTTTACAAACAAAAAGATGGACGAAAAGTTACGATCGAACCTTCAATGGTTCGTTTGTTTTCTCTCGTCTCGCACGGTTTCGTCGTGGGCTTACGAAGGACTTTGTGTGATGCGGAAGGATGCAAGGCCGAGTGAAAAGGGGCGATATCGGGGGGAGCCAACTCTCCACGTTTTTTTTTTGCAATTCCCGCCCACACATATCCGGAGCACGACTCCACGTTTTTGTCGGGGCTTGCAACTGACGCTAGGAAGCGCGTGCCAGGAAAAAAAAACTAAAGGGAAAGAAAATAAAAGGCAAAGAGCAAAGAGTGGACCGAGTCTATCCGACCGCTGGCGTCAGCCATGAAGAGGAGAATCGAGCAAGAAACAAGCAAAAGGGCGTACGACTACTGCTAACCACATCACCCATCGTCTGCCCTGACTGGGCTTTGTTGGGCGTTGGCTTTCGGGTATATCAGGCGTGTTTGTTTGTTTGTTTTTGACCACACCGTTCTTTATAAGCCGTTTGCATTTGTCAGAAATAAGTGTCGAAACCGGCAGCGGACAAGCGACGAATTGGGCCAACAGATGACGAAACACGTCGATCATGAGAGAGCACGACTGATACAAGACTCCGTGACACTCCAAAGAAGAATAATACGAACAGCAGTTGACCCGATTCTCAGGCAGCAGCTGGACCGTGTTGCCGGGTGCTAGCAGTTTTTGGTGAAGACGTATCCCCCGTATTCTGTCCTTCCTGCCCTCCGTGCACGAAACTAGCGGAGACCGGACTCCCATTCGCGTTGACCTGATGACTCCTTTGCCGTCAAGCGAGACTACGAAAATCTAGCCCCCCCCCAGCCTGTTCATTGTACAGATAGTCCGCCAAGGCCACTAACAAGCGCAGGTGAAAAGGCCAGAACGTGTGGCTTTTTTTTTCTTTCATTACAGTTTTTTTTTCTTCTTATTTCTGTCTGTTTTCAAGTCTTTCTTTCTTGAGCACATTGATGGCTGGCCGGCCGAAACGGGTATGGTCACGCCCATTGCATGACAACCGCCCCGATTAAAAGACGAAAGCCGCCAAAGGCGGCTGAGCCAATACCCAGTTTTCGTGGGTCACTCGGCTGCCCTTTCTCTCTGACAAAGCTGACAACCATACGCTACTCTCTGCAAGACAAGAGCAGATCAATTGGCTCTCTCCAAACCAACTACTTTTTCTCTCCAAGCTCGACAAGTACTTCGTAGTTTTATTGAAGAATATACTTATTCAAGACAAAATGTGGGATTAAACTGGTTTTTTTATTATTATTGATAATTGTCTATTTGCAACCGAAATATATATAGAACACTTTTTTTTGTAGAATGTGCTGCGTGCAGGTATGAAGTGGAAGTACGTATGTCGTGTATACGAAGCCAGTTCATACGACGACCCGAAAATAATAAAAGTGGGCCCAACCTTATTCTGTCCTTGGGCCCCGCTTTCAGACCCTGGCAACTTGCAACGACATCGCACGCCCTTTGAACGCCCACAGCTTGACAAGCCCGTCATGCTAAGCCGATGCCATCCCATCTGAAAGTTGTGTCGTACGGAGAACCTGGCAACGGTTCCCATACCTAGGGAATCACATCGTACTATTTCGTACATTCCCGTACAGAGTAATACTAAGTAGTTTTGGAGGGAGTTATGGGCCACACTTCCCCGACTTTTGCGTCGATTTTGGCGATCGCCGGGAAGACAAGTTCCAATTGTTTGGAGTGAATGTAGCAGTATTAGTAGTTTTGACCTTTTTTTGTTATGGCGGGAGACTTACAACTACCAAACGGGAACCGGACTGTGACTCAGCGGATGCTGCTGCCCGCGAGTATGCGCCGTCTTATTTTTCATTTTTTTCACGTACTGTGGTTTTTATCGTTTTTTAGTTCCCTTTCCCGTTTTGGCCTTGTTTGTTGTCTTACGTTTCCCACCCTGGATCTTTGGTCTAGGTTTCTTTGCTAAGAGTCATCCCGTCTAAGCGCGCCCACGCCCTTTCGCTAGGACGACGCGAACAAAAATACGAATAAAACGAACAAAAAACAATTTCCGTGTATTTGTAACATGGGCTATAGTTTTATGACTGCCTTGCTGACAACGACACAACTTGTATAAGATTGCAAGACCATCCTCGTCTTCTTGCCTTGGATCGTTGGCGTCACTATCGTTACTTACACGTCGAAATCTGCTCGTGATATTTGTTATACATTCATCAGATCTAGAACCCGGAAACACACATTTATATATTTACACATACAAAGAAGCTCAGACAAGAAACTACCGCCACCGTGGCTTCCCTTGGCCAGTCCCTCTTGCACAACCAGATCCGTGCCCGGTACCCCTACGGTCCCTCCCCTCTCATGTCTGGGCCGGAACTGCTCTTTGGCTTACACGGATCGACTCTGGCCGGCACCAGCGACAGCGGCAGCAGCATCTTGTCCGCCGGGTCTGTGCCGCCCTTGCGCCGCGGCGCCTACCCAAAAACCCTCATGGAGATCCGCCTGGACAACCACCACCAGGCCCGGGTCTACACCTCCGGTGAGACCATCACCGGGACCGTCACCATCGTGCCCCAGCGCGACGTCTCCTTTGACCTCTTCGAGATTACCCTCCTCGGCACCACCCACACCCGCGTCGACAACATCAGCAGCCCCGTCCTCTCCAGCCATGTCTTTCTCAAGCTGCTCATGCCCATCGACTCCTCCGCCTACCCCGTCCCGCGCATCCTCGAGGCCCAGCAGACCTACACCCTGCCGCTGCACTTCGTCGTGCCCCAGCAGCTCACCCTGAGCGCCTGCAGCCACGCCGTCGACGACCCCCTCGTCCACGCCCACCACCTGCGCCTGCCGCCCACCATGGGCGTCTTCGGCAACAGCAACGGCGGCAGCGGCAGCGCCAACGGTGCCACCGCCCGCTGGGAGCGCGACGACATGGCGCCCGAGATGGCCCGCGTCGAGTACGCCATCAAGGCCCGCATCTACCGGGACGATGGCGTCAAGGACGCGGCGGCCGTCGCCGCCGGGGCCGATGAAAAACGCGACAACCGCGTCAAGATCGTCGAGGCCGTCCACCCGCTCCGCATCCTCCCCACCACCATCGACACGGGCTTGCCCGCGCCGGCGCTGACCGACAAGGACCGCCTCTACAAGCCGACGACGGCCAAGACGCTGCGCAAGGGCTTCTCGTTGCCGCTCTTCCGCAGCAGCAGCAGCAGCGGCAGCAGCGGCAACAAGCTCGGCCGCGTATCGGCCGCCGTCGTCGCCTCCGGAAGCGACGCCAGCACCAACGCTTACGGCAGCCCCGTTGTCGTGCTGCGGCCCGGGGACGGCACCGCCGCCGCGCCCGCCACCGCCGCCGTCCAGCTCACCTTTGACCCGGCCGCGCCCGACGTGCCGCCGCCCCGCGTCACGTCCGTGTCGGCCAAGGTGACGGCGCATACGTTCTTCAGCGCGGGGCCCAGCCACGCGTTCCCCGACCGCGGCGACGGCAGCCGCCACGACACCATGGCCCGCACACGGCGGGGCAGCTACAGCACGACGGTGCCGCTGTTCACCCGGAACGTTCACGACTTCCGGTGGGAGGCCCAGGTGGACACGGGCCGCCGCGACTCCGGGTATTGCAGCAGCGACGAAGGCAGCGGTGGTGGTGGCGGCAGCAGCAGTTCGCCAGAGCACCGCCGGCGACCGGCATCGTCGTCACCACCGTCGTCGCCGTCGAGACCGGCCGTCGGCCTCTTTTACGCAGCGCAGCTGGTGGTGCCCCTGGCGCTGCCTTCTAGCAAAAAGATGTTCCTGCCGACCTTCCATTCGTGCATCGCTTCGCGGACGTATGCGCTGCAGCTGGCCGTGACGGTCGTGCCCGGATCGACGACGTCGTCATCGGGCCGGGACCGGCGGGGGAGTGGTAAGAGCGGCAGCAGCAAGAGCGGCAGCGAGAGCAGCGGCTGGGCGGCGGCAGCGACGGCGACCACCCTAACGCTGACGGTGCCCCTGGAGGTGGTTGTGGGCGCGGACCCGGACGCGTCGCACCTGGACGACGCGGAGGGCCTGCCGAGCTTCGAGGCGGCCTTGGAGGAGGCCGCGGCTGACGCGCACTTGCAGCCGCGGGTGTTGGCCGTGCCGGACGCGCAGTACCAAGAAAATGCGAGTCTGCTTCCGGGTTACCACGCGACAGGATGGGGGCGGCAGTAGCCGGGTGGCCGGCTGTGTCCCTTTTTTTTTCTGTGTTCCTTATTTTTGTTCTCATTTTTCCACCAAAAGCGTTTTGAAGAGGCATGAATGACGATACCCTCGACGGGCGGTGCAATAGTTTTTTTTCTTTTGTGTTCTTTGAGTTTGTTGGCATGACATCGGAAAACGAAAAGCGGCGTTTGTTTTTTTTTGGTTTCGTTCGGATAGATTTACGTTTGACCTTTATATACCAAAAAAGGGGTGGTTGAAGGCACAATCATATATAATACACGTTTACTTTTTCTCGTCTTTATATCGTCTTCCTCCTGGTGACATTCGCTTTGCCTACATAATAGAACCCCGTGTTGATACATAGAGAGACAACATAAAAAACAGCCACAAGCTTTGCCCATCTTTTTGTTTTCACTTCCCTCCTGCTGGCACCATGTTGCGCCCCAAAGGCAAAATAAAAAAACGCAATCACTCGAAACGTCCTAGCTGTCCTTCCATGAAAAAGCAAACAAAACGGTAACTTACGAGCAAAAATTAAAAGCAAAAAAACACACACACATGTGGCTCGCAAAAAGCGCACCAAAAAAACACCGCCTTCACGTAAAACTGCCCAGAGACGAGTTCTTCGACTGCCGTTTGCGCTTCTTGGGCTGCTCTTTTCCCGGCGCCGCCATGGTCGTGGGCACCTAGCCCAGCATGGAGTGCGTCCGGATGCCCTTGGGGCCAAGCTCACTGTTTGAGGTCAGACATTTGTGAAAAGGTCGGTAGGGGACGAATTAAAAAGAGGAAAGAGCGTGTAGAAGAAAAAATAACGTACTTGTACTCAATCCGCGTCAGACTCATCTGCCGCTGCTGCTCTTGCCCCTGCGCGTCCAAATTGTGCACGCAAAACGCCAGCCGCGCCGCCACCTGCGCGCCCAAGAACATGGACTCCTCAAACCCGTTCTTGGTCCATTCGCCCAGGTACGTCGGCAGCGCTGCCAGCTTGATGCTCGTCGGCGTCTGCGAGTGGAAGTGGTGCATGTGGCCGCCGCCGCCGCCGGACGCGTCACCCGACGTCGAACCGGGGCCGCCACCACCGCCATGCGGCGCCTGCAGCAGTGACGCCGTCGTTGCCGCCTGCAGCAGCGGGTTGACTGAGGACGACGTCGGCAGCTGGTGCGGTGGCGTACTGAAGTTGCCCGTGGGCGTCTGCGCGCCCGTGCCCGAGGGCGTGCCCAGGTTGCTCGGCAGCTCCGACGTGAAAATGGTCGCTGTCGACGGCGACACGAGGTGCCGCGCGTGCAGCGTCTGCAGGATGTTCTCCCGCAGGCCCCGCAGCCGGCAGCCGTTCCCGACAAAGACGAGGTTCTCCCAGCACGCCGGCCGCATGTACATGTCCTCGATGTTTTGCACGGTGCGGTAGATGGTGGCGACGATGCGGTCGATGGCGCGGCGGTCGGCAAACGTAAACCGCTCGAGGCCAATCTCAAAGTCGCGTCGCACGCGCTTGAACCGGCGGCCTTGCTGCTCGGCCGTGGCCGCCGCGGCCGCGGCAGCCGCAGCAGCCGCATTTGTGGCCGTTACGGCGCCGTCTTCTGCTGGGGCGGCGTTCTCTGTCTGTGGTTGCTGTGGCTGCTCCTGCTCCGCCTCGGTCGATTTCTCTGTGGGCGCTTTTTGCGCGGTTTCGCCTGTGGTGTCCGCAGCAGCCGGAGCGTCCGTCATCGTCGCATCTTCCGTCTCCGGTTTTGCGGCCGGCGCCGCAGACGCATCTTCCGCGGACTTCGCCGGTGCATCGCGCTCCTCCGCCTTGTCATCCGACGGACCAGCCTTTGCCGCATCAGGCGCGGCTTCGGCTGGTTCTGCTGTCTTGTTCGCTTCCGGCTCCGACGTTGACGCTGGGGCCGGGGCTGCTTCTGGTTTCGCTGCGGACGACGTCTCGTCTTTCACAGCCGCGCTGTCCGCGGCCTCGCTCTTGGGCTTATCGGCAAACCCGGTCGACGACTTCGTCGCGCTGCCATTGGCATCGCCTTTGGCGTTGCGCCCTTCCTCCGCGTCTCCCTCGCCGTCGGCTCCGTCACCTTCACCCTCCTCGTCCTCATCTTCGTCCATCTCCGAGCCATCCTCGTCGGAACCCTCCTCGCTGCCGTCTGCGTTCTCATCCTGGCTTTTGCGATTCTCTGAGGCCGTACCGTTAGTACTGCTGCTTCCCCCGCCTGCGGCTCCGCTGCTGCCCGCTTGGTATTGTTGACTTCCTGGTTGGGACGACGTCGCACCGGCAGTGTTGCCGTTGTTGTTTTTGTGAGCGCCGGCGTTGTTATCTTGTTCTTCCTCCTCCACCAGCTCCTCGAAATGGAACACAGCCCGCGCCCGCTTTGCGTTGGGAAGCCGCACCGGCCGCGCGGCGGCGGCCTCGGCCTCCTTGTCCTTGGCGCGGCGCCCAAACCGGCCGCGTTCCGTCCGCTCTTTTTCCTTCTTGGCCAGAAACTCTTTGGTGTGGCCGCTCGTCACAATGGTGGCCACGTCGAGCACACCGTCCGCAGCCTCATCCAGCGTGGTACCGTCGTCCACTTCCCCACTGTCCAGGTCGCCGTCCACACCTGCAGTGACGGCTGCGGCGGCGCGCTGCGCCGCCGGGTCCGTGGCACCGCGGGGCGGTTCGTCCCGGGCAGGGTCGCCTGCCGTTCCAGCCGCCGCCGAGAGCACCGCGGCCGGGCCGCCACCCGTGCTGGCAGCGCCATTGTTTGCGGTTGCCGTTCCCGCCGTGGTGACCGGCGGTGCCGCTCCATCCTCTGGCAGCTCCATGAGCCGCGGGTGCTCCGGCGCGTATGGAAGCACCTCACAGAGGGGGCTGCGCTTGAGCTGCTCGGCCATTTCGTACGTAAAGTGGCGGTCGCGCAGCAGCGTCTGCAGGCGCCGCGTGAAGAGTTCGCCGCCGGACAGGACCCGGTCGTCGCTGTCACCGCCGCCGTCGACCTCCTCCTCGTCGTCTCCATGGTCGTCGGTGGCGGTAATACCATTTTTCATGCTGCTTCGCAGCTCAATCCCGCTGGTCAAACTGCCCCCGCCCAGCGCCCGTGGGTAGCCCACGTGCATGTGGTTGACGACGCGGCTGTCGTAGATGCAGGTGACGTCGACCTTGGCGAAACCGATGTCGACGACGGTCATGTGCGGCCACTTGAGGCCGTATTGCGTGGCGAGGGCGCTGTTGATCATGCAAAGGGCGGGCGTGCGCGTCTTTTCAAAGACGTAGAGGGCGATGGCCTCGCAGTCCGGGCGCGACCACTGGGGCGAGGTCATGAGCACAATGGGCGTGTTGTGGTACGTGGTCGTGAGCAGGCCGTGGACGTGTTCGAGAAAGGCCAAAAAGGCCTCCATGTTGACAATGTAGCCGGCTGCGAGGGGTCAGCAAGAAAAGTCACCAAGCCAGAGAAAAAACAAAAACGAAAACCTTCAAACTTGAGAAAACAGCACGAGCGGGCATCGTTCTGCCTTCCGAGTGACTTACCGTCCATGGGGTACACAGCACCCTCGTCCGAGTCCGGGTCTTCAACGTACTCCCACTCCTCGCTGTCGGCGTCCTTCGCAGCATCGTCTGCGGAGCCGTTGTCCGCTCCGTCGCTTGTCGTCGTCGTCGCCGCCGTCGCCGCCGCCGCCGAGGCGGCCTTTTTCCGCTTCCACGTCCGATACGGCCGCCAGTCGCCTGTCTCCTCGTCCCGGAACATGCGCGTTGGGATGCGGTACGACGGCGGCGTCAGCTCGCCGCAGCCGAGCTGCGCCATCGTCGTACGGCTGCCGGGGCAGACAATGAGGATCTGCTCCTCGCGCCATTTGCTCGACGAGCCGGACATGGTGAATGGGATGGAGGGAAACGCGCTGGGGTATTGTGTTTGCAAACAAAAAGAAAAAAGAAGACTCCAGAAGAACGAGAACAACAACAAACGTTCACGCGGAATTGCACAGCAGAGCTATGCTCGGCGGGCCTGGTCCGGGAGAGAATAGCGGCACGCTTTTGCCGTTTGCTCGTTGCGCTGTGCGTGCTTCGCTGAGGTGGATCGTCGATTTTGGTTGGTTGGAATCATTTTTTTGCGACAGGGTCGCGAGGCGCGCGCGCGAGCTTTCTCTGTTCCTTCCAGTATTGCTTACTAAGCATATATATTTATACCACGTGATGTTGGCTTTCGTTGTATTACTAAGCCATTTGCAGCGGTTATTCAGTTAAGTACGTGTATAAAAAGGCTACAAGAAGGCTCAAAAGCGTTATCTAACCAGTGTACCGTCCAGAAACACGGCGATTCAGCTTCTTTTATACCAAGCAGGTGCTTCCAACCGCGGTTCATCAGTGTACCCAAGAAAATCAAAAAGAACGACGAAAAGAAACCCAACGCCGCGTACCCGCAGGCGCGCTTTATCCTGTATGTGACGCCAAGCTTTTCTAAATGCATTGTGAACCCCTTTATTTGTCTCGTTGGCTCCTCTTTCCACGCAATCCGTCATGCCTCATTATGTATTAGTCTGCTTTGATGGCTCTGGAAGAACGTTAGCGAGCAAGTTCGACAAACAACTATCGAGGGAGGACAGGGAATCAAAAAGAAAAGAAAAAAAAATTACCCATAGATCTTCCGGACGAAGGTGTAAGCGCTCAGGAACCCGACGGTGCCGGTCAGCAGGGCGTACACACAGCATGCGATAAAGCTGTGGCTGAAGAACAGCAGGCTGCTCACAAAGCCGGTGATGTGCAGCTTCGCAAAGTAGTACCAGATGCAGTACAAGAACACCCACACGGCGCTGCCGCCGCCGACCAGGAACGACTGCCACCACCAGTTGTAGTTTTCGGAGCAGAGCTGGATGTAGATGGTCACGACGGTCACCTCGGCGATGGTGAGGATGAGGATGGTCGACACGACCGCCAGAAAGCCAAAGACGTAGTAGTACCCGCTCTTGTCCTGCCACAGCGACTGGAAGACAAACAGCAGCTCGATGAAGATGACAGCAAAGGGAATCAGGCCCGCCAGCAAGACCGAGCGGACGTCGCGCACGTACCACGCCTGGACCGGGACCTGGCGGGGGATCGCGCTGGTCTTGGTGGGGTGCTCCCAGGCGCCGACGCGCACGTAGCCGTACCACGAACCGACATAGACCAGCGGCATCTGGATGCACAGCCACAGCATCAGAATGCCGACAAGCGTGCCAAAGGGGATGGCCGTGCTCGAGGCCTGGGCCCAGACAAACAGGTTGAGCACGAAGACGGCGCTGAAGAGCAGGCCGGGGAACAGGACGGCGGTGACAAACGTGTTACGGCGCCAGTTTTGGCCGTCAAAGGTGCGGTAGACGCGTGCCGAGAAGTAGCCCGAAAAGAGACCGGCAAACACAAAGAGGCCCACGCCAAAGCTGATGAAACCGCCGCGGAAGCTCGGGTTCAACACGCCAATGGCGCTCAAAAAGACGAGGCCGAACGCCATGAACAGCAGCTGCATGCCGGACCCGATCAACGGCGCCAGCAGCGAGCCGTAGGCCGGCTTGCGGAACACGTCGCCGTGCAGCAGCTTCCAGCCCGTCACGTCCTCCAGCGCCTCGTCGTCGGACGACAAGGGGTCGGCGTTGCCACCGACGAAATCCGCAGCCTCGCCGTCCTGGTCAAGCAGGCCGCCCCCACCGCCAGCACCGCCGATACCCAGACCAACACTGGAGATGGACACCTTCTCGCCGACGGGGGTCGTGCTGCCGGTGCCGGAGGAGCCGGCGGTGTTGTGACCGGCGGGTCTGCGGCTGCGGCGTTTCATGCGCGCTTTGCCTTCTTCGGCGACGGCGTCTTTGTAGCTCTTGATGTCGGTGCGGATCGTCTTGGCAAAGATCATCAGCACGATGCCTGTCAACAGCCCGCAAATGATGAGCGAGTTGATGATGGCCAGCCAGTGGATCTTGGAGCCCTCCTCTTGGTTCACAAAGTACAGGTCCCAGCGGTGGTTCCAGTCGACCGTGTTGTCTTCCTGGAAATAGACCGAGTACGTGTAGGGAATGGACAGGCGGGCGCCGTCGTCCTCGGCGCTGTCGATGCTGTCGTCGTCGACCGGGTCCGGGTGGTACGACGAATGGGCGTACCGTTGGCTGCGCTCGTCCGCAGTGGAAGACGACGAGCGGTTCGGGGCCAGGTACAGCTCAAAATTCTGGTCGATGTTGCGTAGGTTCGCCGGGCACCCGCTCGCGAGGCGCTTGTTGTTGGGGCCGATGCTCTTGCTGTACACCTCAAAGCCGACAATGACCTTGCCGCCGCGGTCGCCGGCGCGGCCGGCGGCCTTGCGGTAGCGGATGACAATGGTGTGGTGGTTGTTGAGGAAGTAGCGCGGCCGGCTGGCGGACGAGTCGGTGAAGCCGAGCTTGAATCCGGCGGCGTAGTACTTGCGCGTCTTGTCGACGGTGACGAAGCTGGTGGCGCCGGGCAAGTTGTCAACGATCCACTCGACGACGTAGCCGTCGCGCACCATCTGCTTCGCGCGGTTGAGCTCCTTGCGGGTGATGTGGCGCGTGCACAGGTAGGTGCACTCGGACGTGCGGCCCATGGTGATGTCGATGTCGGAGGTGGCGATGCGGTCGCCGCGCAGCACCTCGCCGAGGTTCAGCGGGATGTTCTGGCCGCTGAGAAGCCCGCCGTACCGCCGCTGGCCCGTCGGCGGGCACACGAAGGGCAGGTCGAAATACGCATATTGCAACTGCGTGTTGTCGGAGTAAACTTTGTTGACAAGGAGCGGTATTTGCTCGTTGTCTTTGTAGCTTTTGATCGACCAACCTGCCCGGACCAGTCAGCAAAACCGTAAAACAGCAAAACCGTAAAACAGCAACACGACGGGACCTAGTCCAACATCCGTGGTCCAGCAACGTACCAGGAATATAAAAGGCGTCCCCAAGACAGCTGTAGAGCGCGAGCAGCTGAAGAAAGAAGACAGCCCGAAAGGAGGCCATCCTCCTTGACTCGTGACGCATCATGGGCGACAATGGCGAACAGCGGCGGCGAAAAGCGGCGGCAAACAGCCCGCGCCGACAATGCAGTCGGGATGTGTCGTTTTCAGCAAAATCAGACAACGCAGACAAATCCAAAAGAGTGGTCAACGTCTGCGAGTCGAGAATGTGGTGATCTGGCGGCTTTTGACCGGATTCGACCGGACATGCACCTCCCAACGACAGGTTGCTCGAGATATACAGCCTTGTGCAGAAGAACCGTGTTTTATCGCGCTGCTGATCGCAGGACCAATGCGCCTGCGGAACAGCAATCGCGGTCCCTCGGCGATGGGAAGCAAAAGTTCGCGATCCTTGTCGTTCTCGTGTCGTCGCGATGGAATGTACCGCGCCGGAAGGAATGGAGGGAGAAGAAAAACGTTGGCCACAAGAGGACAGCCGGACGAACGAAAAGGTCGCAAACGAGTGTAATCGGCACGAAGCACCAAGAAGGGTCGAGAAGAAGAGAAGCAGAAAGGGAATCAAAAAAGAAGCTTGAAGATCACGAAATGGGAAACGACAGAAAGGAGCAGAACGAAGGGGCAAGGGAGGGAGCGAAGCGGATAGAAATGTAACGGAGCACAGAAGAGCCAATGAGAGATGAAGACTGCTGTGCCGCTGCCGTTTTAGTGCGTTTGCTTGGACGGGTTAGGTGTTCCAAACGGGACGCAACGGCAAGGAGAGGGGTGCAAGTTGGCAGGCGGTTGCCAGCGTTTTCAACGTCGGACGGAGTCTAAAACGGTGGCCAGAGTCCAGTGCGTGATGCTCCGTTATTCCACCACCTCATCGCTGCCAGGGGCTAAACTAAAGCACCAGTTTGACAAACAAAAAAACGAGTTGAAGAAAAGAAAAGATGCACAGGCAAAGCAAGACGACGAACTGCTTTTTTCAAAAGGATCACAGAAGCAGTCGATGGGCCATTGACACGGTCAACACGTGACTCTTCTTGTTTAGCCGGAAAATGCGTGTGCCGTCTTTTGCTTCATCCTTTCGTTTCTGCTGCACGAAAACGAGAATCTGCCGGGCTTCCGGAAGCAGAGATATCAAGACACAATATAAGCAGAGTGCAGAGCTTCGGTTGCCTGGTATGGGTCGACAGTATGTAGGAACGAACAACCCGTCCACACCCATATTGCCTTCCACTCCCCCAGGTCGGGCGCGATATGGCACGTTGTTCTTTTTGGTGGACGAGGTTTTTCCCAGGGGAGAATGAAAAAGATAGGAATACAACGATGTTATTAATTCCCTATCTACAACGTTCCCGGGCGAGATCGGGAGAAACGGGAGTTCCAAACAGTTAAGCTTACCGGAACAAGGGCGTTCCGCGATCCAGGCCGGGAAAAAGAGGCCACAAGGTAAAAGAAAGCAAAGAGAGGTATGGCATTTTGGTCCCCTGGAGAAGCCGGTTGCAGTAGGTCAATGCTAGCAACCGGGTATGGAAAAAGAAAATACTAAGAACCGTTCGCTGTGTGTGAGATGAGATGCGGTTGTTAAGCTTCAACTTTCTGGCTGTGTTTTTGTGACTGAAGGCCTTGTCAGTTTTTTCATCAAGACTTGTTCGCAGTCTGCTTCGAAGACTACATTGGAACCCTAAATGATCTTCAATTCGACACGATGGGACCGTGTGTACCGTACATACTGATTATATATGTACATAAATAATCTTTCGAGCGTCCGTCGTCTGATAGTTCTGGGAATGTCAACTTACACTTCGATACGTTTAAAGATTGTGCTTATCGGAGTATTCTATTTTATATTCGTAATACACTTGCTCACAAGTGGACGCCAAGCTGCTTCCACTTCATCTAGCACACATCTCGTAGCTCGTTCATGGTAGGCTTCTCTACGAGTCCGCCGTATTTCCCTGTGGCCAAAGGCAACATGCAAACAGATTTGCCACGCACATGTGTTTGTACGACAAGGGAGCATGCGTCGGCCGGTCCACTCAGAAAGGCGCATTCGTTTTACCGTTTGCTGTGGCCGAAAGTAAGTTGTTCGAGTGAATCACGTCAAGGTTTGTTTTGGAATGAAGACTATAAAAACGCTGCTTCGTTTGAAATCCAGGCAAGCAAAGTCTCTGTTGACAAACTCGCACGAAAATCACGACAGACGCTATCAAGAACAAAAAAAAACAACTTCGGCAGTCTGAAAATCGTGCATAATCAAAAAAAACCATCGCCAGAAGAAAATCGTCGTCCGTCGGGGCGCCATGGGCAACAGCCTGAGCAATGCTTCGAATAAGATCTCCAAGGACCTTGGATCTTGTTTGCAAGAGTAAGTGAACGTCTTGACAAAAGTTTTGGGGGGGCAGAAAGTCAATAAAGTACGAGTAATATTATGAATTCTAACCTTTCAAATTTCTTCTTTCCCAGACTCTACACCAATCGCCTATTTTCTGATTTGACAATTTCCTGCCCGGGCCGCCTTTATCATGTGCACCGCGCCATCGTCTGCGCGCAGTCCCGCGTATTTCTAACCATGATGAAAACCGGCAACGGTACTTTTCTGGTATGTTTTCTACTGGCTGTGTGTACATGGCTCACAAAATGGCACATTTATCTTACTTTTGTTCCCCTTTCTGCAACGTCACAGGAAGCACAAGAAAACGCCATCGACCTTCCAGAAGACGACCCTCTGGCTGTTCATTGCATGATCAGCTACTTTTACTCCCTTGACTACCAGGTTGAGCAGCAAACGGAATCCGTCAATTTCGAGACAAGGCCGTACCAACCTCACGATGAATCAAGTCTCCCAGTCGGCCACGACAGCGCGGCATCGTCAGTTCCAGCACAGCCAGCGGTTCCCCCCGGCATCATCGAATGCGTGCCTCATCATGCCCTCCTTCTGCATGCGAAAATGTACGTTCTGGGAGAGCGGTACGAGATTCAGGGTCTAAAAGACCTGGCTCGGTCCAAATTTGAAAGCGTGGTGTCTTCGCCCTGGGACACCGCGGCAATGTTCGCGGCTGCGCAGGAAGTGTACCAAGAAACACCGAGCAGCGACCGTGAACTGCGCGACGTTATTGTTGAAGAATTGCTCAAGGATTCGGCCATTCTCTACGACGCCGCTCAAGAAAACAACCTCAAAAATCAGAGCGATCTCATGTACGACCTTGTAGTGTCTTTGGCTGGGGGTAACAACAATTTTTCAGCACGCCGAATCCGATACAAACGACGCAACTGTAGCAATTGCGGATACAGTTATTGAATTTCGTTGACGCACAATCAAATACACGCAAATGGTTACAGACTGTATGTTCTTTGCTGCCAGCAAAACTAACGAAGAAATGAAAGTGGCTTCAAGAAGAGTCTTACGAAGGATGTCAGCAAATTCAGTTGCTCAGCGTAGTTTGACAATTTACAATGCTAATTAACTAATGTTTCGAGAATGTGATTCGCTGATTTTCTGTATATACTGTGTAAGATCTCCATGGACCATCCGTCAAATGCGAGTAAAATCTGATAATATTTCAAGGTTTGTACTTGTTGAAAGCTTATTATCTGGGAAATGCGATCCAATATGTTGCTCTTCATCGTCAATACTAGTCGTCTCGGTAGTATCAAGACAAAAACGACGCCCGGCAGGTGACCATTGTTCATATCAAGCCATGTTGCACATTTATATTTGCTTCGAAATCTGAAGAGACAAACTACGTTGACTGAACGTCAATATTTTCATCACAACCTGGTGTTTATGAAGCTTATTCATATACGCAAATTGTTTTGTGTATTTACGGTAAGTGCAACGAAGTGAATGAAACCAGTCTACGTGAAGAAGAGTGGCGAACAACAGAGACTGTCGCCTCCAGTGAATACAAAAAGAGACTATACTGGTAGTACAAAGCACGAACTTATGCAAAACTAACCGTTTGCAAGGTGAAAACATAAATCCAGACTTCCAGGAAGCAATCTTTTTTTTTTCAGAAGATAAAAATAAAAACGTGCGCGAACAGCCGCAACGAAAGCCTCATTACCAACCTCCCCAAAGGCCTCATGCTTTGATCACAGCGAAACAAATCAACAACAAAGAAGGTTGTGCTCCTGGCCGTGAGGACATCCCAGCCATCAGCTTAACTATGCCTCAACTTAGCCAGACAAAAACGTCGTCGAAGGACAGTTCTCACCAAGGTTCTTCAGAAGGACCCCAGGAAGCGTTTCGCAAATCTATGAAAGAGTAGGGCAAACGCAAAACGAACCATGGCTGCTGAGATAGCAAAAGCCAACATCAAACGCTAACGGGCTCATTGATTAGCCTGTACGACAGCCGCAGGTACACGGACATGTCCATCTCATGCCCTGGCCGTTTGTATCGTTTGCACCGCGCCATCGTGTGTCCGCGTTCAGAGGTGTTTTCTGCCATGATAGATGGCGGCTTTCTGGTAAGACTAATTTTGCGGTCTTCCTGTTCCTTTTTCTTCTTTATTTTGTGTCCCGTAAGCCAAAACCGACACTGATGTGTTTTCGTTTGTCTCGCGTAGGAAGGGAGAAAAAAAGTCATCAACTTACCGGAAGACGATCCGCTGGCCGTGCATTGCATGATTCGTTACATGTACCTCCTCGACTACGACGTGGAGGAACAGAAGGACGGTTCCGGTTTTGACTCGGATACGGGCTGTGCCGTGCACGGCCCGGCACCGCGTGCCTCACAAGGCGCACCGGGTGCGCCACACCACGAGCTTCTTCTGCACGCCAAGATGTACGTGATCGGGGACCGGTACCAGGTCAAGGGCCTCAAAGAGCTGGCGCGGGGCAAGTTCAACACGGCCTCTGTGGACAACTGGAACACCAACGCGTTCCTCGCGGCGGCCTCTGAAGCCTACGAAGGAACACCGGACGCGGACCGGGGCTTGCGCGACATGGTCGTGACCGCTCTGTATATGCACACGAACGTGCTGGGGGACGACACGCTCAGAGAAGGCCTCCAAGACAACCACGAGCTCCTGTTAGATCTTGTGGATCTCATGGTTCACCTCAACAGAAAGTCGCTGACCCTCAAATTTGTCGCGACTGCCGCAACGACGATTTTCTCGTCTAAAATCAACGAAACCACCCGCAAGAGTAAAGAAACCGCAAGACTACGGCTACTGGCCCGGCGTCATCGTACGGGGGCTGCAAACCCACCCGGAGACGCAGCGCAAACCCAAGGGTGGGAAAATCGCTTGAAAGCAACACTTACGTCCGGGAGGACTTGTGTCCGCCATGCGCTTCGAAGCTCCGTGAGAGGCCATGCTGCATCTTGTCTGGCTCGAGGAACAACGAACGCTTGTAGAAAGAAAATGCGAACAGACTCTTCGAAGAAGCCAAAACTGGTCAAGTGTGCCAACAGAACAATCTTGAAGCAGAAACATATGAAGACAACGCGAAAGGCTTGATACTGTCCGGGGATGGGGAGTTCTGCAAAGAAGCCGAGAATGTTCGACGGGCAGGGAAAAAAAAAGAAGAATTTGAGGTGTCTGTCTCAACGCCATCGGTCGTTGCTTTCGATTGAGTTTATATAGAAAAAAGCCACAGCAGAAACACACAACACTTCTTGTAATACAAACTTAAGTAAGCCCAGACGAACACATTGTGATTTTCCTTGCTTGCCAGAAAGATGTTTGCTTTGTGAGCACGCGTCTGAAAGCCTAACCGTACGAACGGCGAGCAAACATTCAAACCAACAAAAGTCGGCAAAATCTAAGCTAGTCTTCAGAGAAAACAAAAAGGAGATTCAGAAAAAAAAGGGAAACGAAACGGTGCAGCCTTGCCACAGGAAGTGAAAATATGGCTGCCTAACCGTTTCATATATCATTTGCGCCTGCGCGGTCGTTGGAGGCCGCTGGACGGATACTATACTAACCCCTTTTGGGAGAAATGCTGCGACACGGGCACAGCAGTTGGGTGGACAGACGGACCCAAACGGCCACCAGCGCCAAGTCGCACTGCCAGGCTTACGTACGACGGCAAAAGCTCAATACAACTGAACTGATGGTGTTGGTTGCAAGCAAGGTGGAGCGAAGGAATACATGAAAGGTTCAAAACGGAAGGACATTCGTCGTAGGGCTGGAGTTGTTGATCTGCACCTTCCTCAGCAAAGGCAATGCGGGTGGGGTTCCGACTTGTTGGAATACGCGAGACCACTACAGAAAAGGAACCGGCGTTGCATGTTCGCTCTTTCCTAAATTTTCGCTTTGCAACCCGAATCCAAGTTGAGTAGGAGCGAAGAAAGACGACACAGCCAAAGACACAACATTCCATCTTCTTCTCCCAACCATAACCATGACTTCACCGCCATCAGCCTCGACGGAAAAGGCCCAGCTTCAGACACACCTGGACAAGCTGGTCCTTGCCGCGCAAGAAGGAGACGTCCACGGCAGCGTGTCCCCCAGCGGCGCCTCGGCAGGCGGAGCCGGAGCCGGCGCAGAAGCGGGCCCGGCGACGAGCCCGGCAACGAGTCCGGCGACGAGTCCGGCACGGGGAGGGCGCATTGCGGCGGCACGGACGACGTCGTCCACAGCGCCGACAGACACGCCGAATCACGAACCGCCGCTCTATTCGGGCCCGGCGTCCCGAGCACAGGAGGCGGCCATGGCGCAAGAAGACGGCAGTGCCGCGGCCCTGGCGGCCGCCATGGAGCGCAACAAGGAGGCCCCCGTCTACCAAGGCCTGCCGCGCCTCGACTACCGGCTGTACGCGCCGCCGCTCTTCGAGCTGTCGAGCGACAAGACCACCATCTCCTCCAAGGCCGCGTACCTGTCGACGAGCCCGTCCGCGCTGGCTGCGTTCATCCGCACACAGGCCACCGTGCCGCCCAAGCCGCTCATCGTCGTCACGGGCATGCCGTCGGTCCGCTCGATCCACGTCGACTTTTCCGTCAAGATGAACCTGATGAGCCTGCTGCTGCCCGACGACCCGCGCCGGCGCATGCACTACGTCCGCTGCGTCGGCCGCGGGGAGCTGGCCATGCGGGGCGGCAGCGACGGCAAGCCGTCGGTGCTGCCCGAGGTGCACGTGCCGTCCCCGGGCGGACCGGGCAGCGGCCGCGACAGCAGCGGTGGTGACGAGATCGACGCGTGGTGCCGCCGGTACGTGGCGGACCCGGCGGGCATCAAAACGTTTGTGTTCGAGCGGCAGGTGGCCAACCTGAACCGCGAGTGGCTCGAGGGCCAGATCCGCAGCTTGGTCGCCGCCACGGGCTACCAGGGTGTCGTCACCGTGACGTTCCCCGTGACGCACGCCCGCGTCGTGGTGCAGACGCCCGACCGGGTCAACAAGTTCTTCACGTCGGTGGCAACGCTGTTCAAGGGCAAGGGCACGTACGAGGTGGTGAAGGCCGTGTGGCCGTTTGCGACGCACAAGCACGGCGAGCCGGGCCGGACGTGCGCCGTGCAGAGCGAGGAGGCCTGGTGGCGGGAGTGGCGGCAAGCCCTGCGCTACGCCATCAGCACGAAGCGCAACGGCTACGTAACGAACGAGGACCGGCTCGAGGTGCTGATGGAGGACGCCGGGAAAAGCATTGGACAAGTGGACTGGGGCGCATATGTTTGATCATTTTCTTTTTTATTTTTTTTTTTCTGTGCGGGAAAGCAAGCGACAACAAAGTTTGTATTTCAGCGACGGCATTGGGAGTTTTTTGGCTTTTTTTTGGCTTTTTTTTATCATTTTTGTTTTGTCTGTTCTTCGGTTGGTCGGTTTATATTGCTACTCTATTTTGGTGGTATGGGCCTTTCGCGTTCTCGACTGTCCACACTGGCATGCTACCACATTGTGAAGATGAGGCTGTGCCCTTGGCCAATGTGCATCTCCACTTCGTCACGAACGAATGGATCTCTCCTCACTGAGTTTCGCCCCGACGACAACGAATACTGCACCACTTCCCCATATTCAGCCTCGTGGTCTTTGTATGCGCCTTGAAGTATGCAGTAAGTTTTTGCTTTGTACTTTTCTATTTCGTTTTCTAATCCTTGTCAACTAAAGCAAAAGAGATTACCATCAAGCCATCACTTTCGGTGACTCACATTTTGAGACTCAAACCAGTCGAAGTTGGGCGGGAAATGAATACAAAATTTCTTTGCTATGACTCGTCTCGCCGGCTCAGCCTCGTTTTCACGGACGAACGCCGCCAACCCTGCACGACGACCATGCAGCCCATCTGTGTAGCAGAATAGAGACGCGCATGTGGGATTTCGTTTTGAACGATCATGCCAAAGGAGTTCTCAGATTATTATATAAATGAGATCTGGAGACTGCTGTTATGGCTGTTTTATCTACGGAAGCCTACTTATAAGCACAGCAATACTGAAAAAAATCAGACAAATTCGGCTAACTGTCCAATCATAGCGGCATCTTCTATTGTCTTTTTCTTATATCATTTTACCATTCAAATTCCTCTTTAGGAAAAAACAGCAAAACTCTCTCACCTATGGCGACTTCTGGTGATCTTCCCGAACCGGTTCCCCTTACCCTCAACTCGTACGACACTGCCGTTTGCCTCGTTCCGCCGACAAGCTGCTGGCCTCCTGTGGACCGTCTGCGTTCTCTCTACGACAAGGCCTACCGCAAGTGGCCACCGCATGTGAACCTCATCTACCCGTTTGTGCGGCCCGAAAGCCTCGAAGCCGCGAGCAAGCGCATTCAGTCGGCTTTGAGAGATGAGCGCGCAGGCGAGATCAAGTCGAGGCCGGCCGATGTTAGACTAGACATGGCTGGCGTGTTCCCGCATCGCCACGACAACACATTGTTTTTGCGTGATAGCCGGGAGGAGAGTGGCAGCACCGAGCCGCCTCTTCGGCGCCTTCGGGCCGACATTGTGGCAGCGCTGACGGGGCGGCAGCCCAACGCGGAAGCTGGAGCCGCAAGCGATCATCATGACGGCTACCGTCTGCATATGACCGTAGCCCAGAGCAGCGGTGCGGTTGCGAGCAACATCGGCGCTGTCGATGCCGCCTCCGACGATGCCGCCAGCGCCGCCCCCAATAATACCATGGGCCATGCGCACCGCTTTCTCTTGCACAAAGTTGAACTTTTGCCCCCCGTCACATGGCAGGCGGACCGCCTCCACATCTTGGTGCGGGAGCGCCTAACAACGCAAAATTGCAAGGGCGACGTCGTGACGGCAACCAGCCACATGCGTCTGTGGGGTGTCGTGCATTTGGCGAATGGGCAGCTGGAGAAGTTCGATAGGCCCGAACCGTTCTACGATCAGCTGCCACTCGGCACCGTCAATACGGCGGGGGCGGTGGAAGCGGATCGTGAAGAGAACGAGGAGGACAACCCCAGCCAAGAGGACATTATCCACCTGGAGTCGTTCAACGCCGTGATGTTTGCACCCGAGGATGCCGAATGGATCGAGTGCTCAGACGACCATAGTCTTTACGAACCCAACCTGCGAGCACCGGCTGCGTTACTGTCCATCGCCACGTACAACGTGCTCGGCGAGTTCTCGTGGCCGCCCTCGCGAACTCGTTTCCCTCTGTTGATCCAAAATGTGTTGGCTGCGCACGCCACCGCCGACGTGCTCGTGCTGCAGGAGGTGACGGACGACTTTCTCAGCGAACTGCTTGCAGACGACAGTGTGCGCGCTGCCTACCCATTTGCGTCGCACGGACCGCCCAACCAGCACGACATGGAGCCGCTGCCGAGCCTGCTGAACATGGTGGTGTTGAGCCGCCGCCCCTTCTCTTGGTCGTGGCTGGGCTTTCCGCGTGCCCACAAGGGGGCGCTCATTGCCCGGTTTGGCGGCGACGGCGGCAAGTACAGCCTTGTCCTCGCCACCGTCCATCTCACTCACGGACTGACGACCGGCTCCGTCGCCAGCAAGCGCGCCGAGCTGTTGCGGCTGCTCGGCTACCTGCGGTGCGCGTACCCGGATGGCAGCGCCGACGCCGTTGTGATTGCCGGCGACTTGAACATTCATACATCGTCGTTGGCCATCCAGGCAGCCGTGCAGCGCAAGGCTATCTCTCCGCAAACGGCACAATACGTCACAAACGGTTTTGACGAGCTGCTTGCTTCGTACGGCTTCGTCGACGCATGGCGTGCTGCTGAAAAACGAGACAAAGGCGAAGAAACCGAGGACGAGTACCAAGCCAGCGGGGTTCCCCAAGACCACGGCGCCGCCTACGATGGCGAGGACGGCGCCACGTACAACCCGCACACCAACGCCCTTGCCGCCCAGATAATCGGCACGGGCCTCAACAACCGGCCGCAGCGGTTTGACCGCATTCTCGTGCGCCATCCGGCTGCGATTCGCAAACATGGCAACAACACGGATGGTGGCCCGAGGTACAACAGCGACTTTGTGATAGCCCAGTTCAATCTATTTGGGTTTCCAGCTGGCGACAATCACCATGACCGATTTTCGTTATCCGCCACAGCGAGTGATCACTGGGGTGTGCGCTGTGTACTAGAGCGGCTAAGAGATGGTGAGGTCGACATGACTGCTGCTGCTGTGTCGGCGCCGTCCCTGATGAACGAGCATGCAGCAGCTGAAGCTGAGCGGCCGCTCGCCTCGGCCGAGGTCGCCAAGCTAGTTGTGCCTGTTGTGCCGATAAGGGTCGCGGAAGGCCCCCTTGCAGCTGCCGGGGGCGTGCACGCGGCACTCGAGCACCTCGGGGTTCTGCCGTCGACTGACGAGCGTCTTCGCCGCAAAGCCGCTTTTGATTTGCTCAAAAGCATTCTTTTGGGCGAGCGCTGCTCAACGTCTGCGACATCAGAGGAGACACCTCCACCAGATAAAGACCTGCGGCGGCTTGTCGTCGTTCCGGTCGGCTCCTACGGCCTCGGGGTGTGGACGCCCGCGTCCGACATTGATTGCCTTTGCATCGGGACTTTTTCCGCTAAGACGTTTTTTGCTCTGGCCAGCCAGCGCCTCCGGGCCGCCACCGCCGCCACAGCCGCCGCCGCCACAACAACAACCATACAGATCGTCCGCCGCGTGCGCGCCCACACCGGCACCATGCTCGAGCTGACAGTGGACGGCATCCGCGTAGACTTGCAATACATCCAGGCAGGTGTTATTGCTGTCGCGTGGCCGGCCGCGTTGTCGTTGCCACAGACGCATCCGACGTTCTTGTTACCGCCGTCCACCCTAGCCAAGTTGAAGGCGGTACGGGACCTACATTATCTGCGCACATCGTTCCCGGAGGAATCAACAACATTCCGCAGAAGCAACAAGCGGGCTGGCCTGTGCACAGCCGACACCTTCCGGACGGCCCATCGCGCCATCAAAACGTGGGCCCGCGCTCGCGGCCTCTATGCCGCGCGCTTTGGCTACCTCGGCGGCATCCAAATTGCAGTGCTGCTGGCACGGGTGCTGAAACTGATGGACAAGGAAGCGTGCGATAAGGCAGTGGGTTTAGACTCCCTTTCTAGCGAGAACGGAGACAATGACAGCAGCAACAATAACCACCCGGCTTATTCGCTCGAAGACGTCCTCGCCACGTTCTTCCGGCACTACGCCCAATTTGACTGGGCGGCCAAGATGGCCTTTGACCCCTTTTTCCACAACACTAAGTCGCCCTACACGCCGACCGCGCGTGAGCCGCTGGCCATCCTTGGCTACCATCGCCCGCGGCTCAACACCAGCCTCGCTGCCTCGACACCCTCAGTGCGCGTCCTCGCCGACGAGTTTCGACGCGCCGACCGCATTTTGAGCGAGGCAAAGTGTTTGACGTGGGTGGCGTTTCTTTCCGGCGGTGCGGACGCCGACCGATCCCTTCAAAGAACCCCTTCTGCAGCAAGCGCGCTGGCTCCCGGCCCGGCCGAGTTCGTTCGGGCCTACCGCACCTACATCAAGCTGGACCTGCAGTACTGGGGCCTATCCCTGGCACACGGTGCGGCATTTGTTGGCTGGATTGAATCGCGCTGCGTCCTGCTGCTCGTCGACCTCGCCCGCCGCCTGCCGACGCTCAATGCGCGCTTCTGGCCGGGGCGGTTTGTCGACGGGACGCAGGTGGACGTGGACGAAGCCGCCGAGGAAGTGAGCAACAAAACCCACCACGAAGACGGTGACCATGCCGGGAGGCAGTACCAGGGCTGCTATCTGATCGGCCTGGACCTGCCGGCCAGCCTGACTCGCGATGAGCGCCGGGTGGCCCTTGGCACGCTGCAGTCGGTGCTGGCGACCTTTGAGAAGCAGATCCGGCACAGCGGCGAGGAGGGTACCCCGGGCGGCCTTCGCAACTACGACCCGCAGTGGCAGTGGATGGGCGTAGGCATTGTCAACCGGGCAGAACTGGGCGACGTCGCTCGCCTCCGTCTCGATACCCGCGCCTGGGGCGAGTATGCGCTCGGTGATGAGGAGGAGGAGGAGGAGGGGGATGATGACGACGACACGGTCGATGAGGTGGAAGAAGACGGAGACGAAGGGGAGCCAGAGCAGGCCCGCGCCGACACCACAAACAAAAGGAGCAAAAAGGGCAAAGGTGCGGCGGCCGCCAAACGGTTGCCCATGGCCGTGGTTCATCACCGGCCCGGCAGCGCCGCGAAACTGCGTACCGCCCAGGACGTCCTGCAGCGCCTGCGCTGGGACCCGCACCGCGACCGCAGCGACTACGTAGTCGGCTACGAAGACCGGTTCGCGGGCGCGCGCGAGAAGCCGCTCGAGGCGTGGAAGGCGGAGCAGACAGACGAGGAGTTCATCCCGCAGCACCGCATCCTGTACTTCCGGCGCCGCAGCGACGGCGCCGTGGTCTGGGACCGGCGGACGCGCAGGGACGACGTGTTTGGCAGCGGCGTTGCGAGACGCGTAGAGCCGGCAGTGGGAACAATAATAGAGTAGACCAGGTATGTAGTTGTTGGAAGCCAAGCAAAAAAATTAATATATGAAATTAGACATTCTGCCTGGGTATCTTCAACTTTCACCGAGCTCTGTACTAGTTTGCTCTGTCCAACATGATAGAACAAATGTTTGACCCAATATAAGTACGAACTTCTTTCATTCATCGTTGGCCTGCCTTTCCGTCCCGTTTAGTCGGCCGTCTCCTCGGCTTCCAAGCCCGCCGCTTCCCACTCGCTTTCGTAGTCGAGCTTCTCGCGCCAACCGCGGCCGCTCTCCAGAACGTTCTCCACCAGGCTGGGCGCATCCTGCGCCGCCAAACGACCCTCAACGTCCGGGACCGTGCGGTCGTTAGCGGCGTCGTCCAGGCCTAGCTCTGCGGGCGGTTCCCGGCCCAGGACGCGCCACAGATGCCGTTCCTCGGCGCGGCTGTCCACCTGGTCGACGGCCTCTGCGTAGGCGTCCGCCTGGAGGTCTGCCTCGAGGCGCTCGGCCAAGCCCGCGCGGGCCAAGTAGGCACCAGAGTAGCCGGTGGCGGTGTGGTGGATGAGTTCGTCAGCGTCTGCTTGGATGCGCATGCGTAACTCATCCTCACTCTGGTCGGATTCATCGCCATCACCGTCTTCGTCGTCGTCGTCGTCCTCCTCCTCCTCGTCGTGGTCACCCAACTCGCCCCTCCAGTTCGACCCGGACAAGGACGCTGCGCCGGACACAACACCGGCGAGCGAGCCCCTGCGAGCACGTGGCGGCATCAGCTCCTGTTCCACCTCGTCGTAGGTCATAAACTGCAGCTCGTCATCATCATCATCGTCACCATCAACGTCATCTTCGCCCGATTCATTTCGCCTCATTCCGTCGTCTCCGTCATCTTCCTCAACAATGTCCATCCTTTCACCTTGTCGTTCCCCGCCTGCACCGTTCGCAACTGCCTCGTTCGCTTGCTCTGAACCGTCCACCTTCTTTTTCTGGCCTTCTTCTTCGCTGTCGTCTTCTACTTCTTCCAGGCTGTCGTACTCCTCGCCCCAACCACTGCTAACACCGCCCCCGCCCGACCCTGTACGCTTCACCGACCGGAACTTTTTGCGTTTTCTCGTCGTGGCCGCCTGCTCTGACGTGGGATGGCGGTACACGCTCAGACCCAGCCGGCGGGCGCAGCCGGCCCAGAACGCGCCGCTGTTGCGCGGCAGGCCCAGCGACGCCACCGCCGCTTTGACGTCGCGCCGCCGTACCACCGCCTGCAGGTGTGCCTTGACCTGGGCCCGGGCGCGCACGCGCGACCGGCTGGCGTACATGGCCGCGGCGACCAGCCGCTGCGTCAGCGCGGCCACCAGCGCGTACAAGTCCGCCAGCGCGCTCATGCGCAGCGCGGGTCGCGCACCAACGGCCATCCAATTGGCGTCCTCGGCGGGGCCGTTCATGAAGACGCGCTCGGAGAGGGCGAGGAAGTTGCCGACGTCGAAGAGGGTGAGCGGGGCTACGGCGTCGGGGTAGACGGTCGACGTGGCGCCGCCTGCTGCGTGACTAGGGGTTGTTGCTAGTGCTAGTGACGCCAGCGGTGACGCCGACGCCGATGCCGACACGGACGCCGGTAGTGCCGCGGCTCTCGCGTTCCGAGCGGCCAAGGCGGCCTGCGTGAGTAGCCAGTAGTTGGCCCCCGTCACGAGCCGGTGCGGGCCCCACCGGCGCATTTCGTCGTCGTCTTCGTCAAGCTCCTCGCGCTGAGCCACTGCATCAGCGGCCTGCTCCAAGGCCGCGCAACAGGCCTCGCTGATCTCGGCGGCCGCGGGGAACTCCGACAGCGGCGGTTTGCGCAGCGACAGCGTTCCGTCCGCTTCGCGGCGACAGGCCACGTCGTCCTGCAGAAACTGCAGGTACTGGCGCACCTCCATCGCGCTCTTTGTGTGCACGCGCGCGGCGATGCCCGGCACGTCGTCGGGCCCGAGCCGGGCGAGCGCTTCGTACAACAGCTCCTTCTCGTCGGCTGTCCACAGGGCCAGCCCCAGGTGCGTTTGGCCCAGCTCGGGCCAGTCGTCGGGCACGTAGTGCATGGCCAGGTCGTCCGCGTCGTAGTGGAGCAGTGCCACGTAGCCGTAATTCACGTCACCTCGCGGACGCTTCCGCGGCGGCTGCTGCTGCTGCTGCTGCTGCTCCTCCGGGTCAAGCGAGGCGGTGTGTTGGCGCGGGCGTTTGCGTCCGGCCAGACGGTCCCCCGAAACAACACGAGCACTGTCGTTCCAGTTCCCCGATCTATGGGCGTCATTCTTCTGAGACGTCTCCCTGGTTTGTTGTTTTTCTGCTTCGTTTCGTTCAGCCTCTTCCTCTTCGTCGTCTTCTTTTGTTACATGTAATCTCCCTGCAACGCCGGGCCTGAATACTGGTGAAGACAGCGGCAAGCGACCAACGCCTGGAGCTGCGGCACTTATACTGCCATTTCTCTTCTCTCTCTGCTCGTCCGCCGACCCGTCAGACGAGGACGAGGATTCATTCTCTGACGGCGACGAGTCCGACGACGACGAGACGGACATGACGGCAGCTTTGCTTTGCGTCAAAACAGAGAGCCTCTCACTCCAGCAGCCTCTTCGTCCTTTTTAGGCCGCTTCTCGGCGGTCACATCTAGTTGAAAGCCGCAAACGCATCGCTGCAGTTGGCAAAACCTGTGTGTTTTTGCTTTCGAGAATTCGTATAAAAGACTAATAAACCATTACTGAATTTTTAGTGATGATTTAGCTAACATCCACTACAGCTTTCTACTTTTTAGTAGCTGCACCTTATATAATGGTCCGTGCGTATATGACACGTGACTTCGCGATGACCTATGAAAAGCCTGGAAATGAACGACATACAAAAAGGCTCTGCATGTCTTATACTCCGTAATACATCCAAGCAAACGCGCGCAAACATCGTGTGCATTCTGCAAACAGCACTCCGCTGCCCTCCCCATAGCAGAGCATCATATAACGCACACGATGCAATGCTGGTTACAAGACCATGGCGGCTAGCATGGCGCACACTCTCGTACATAGTGCGTCCGAGCAGCCGCCGGATAACGACGACGACGGCCGCGGCGACCAACCCTCTGCCGGCGCTGCTCCTCCGCGACTACCAGGAGGACTGCATCCAGTCGGTGCTGGCGTCGCTTGACCGCGGCCAGAAACGCGTGGGCATTTCGTTGGCCACGGGCGCGGGAAAGACGGTGATCTTTACGCAGCTGCTCGACCGGGTCCGGCCCCCGGCCCCCGGCGCCACCCAGACGCTGATCCTGGCCCACCGCCGTGAGCTCGTCGAGCAGGCGGCCCGCCACTGCACTCAGGCCTACCCGGGAAAGACGGTGGAGATTGAGATGGGCGCGCTGCACGCCAGCGGCGCCGCCGACGTCACCGTGGCGAGCGTGCAGTCCCTCACGTCGGGCACGCGCCTGGCCAAGTTCGCGGCCAGCCGGTTCAAGCTCGTGCTCGTCGACGAGGCGCACCACATCGTGGCCCCCGGATACATGCGGGCGCTGGCGCACTTTGGCCTCGACAGCAAGGCAGCCAGCCAGCGGGCCGGCGCGCCCGCCCTCGTGGGCGTGTCGGCGACGTTTTCGCGCTTCGACGGCCTCGCGCTGGGCGCCGCCATCGACGAGATCGTCTACCACCGGGACTACATCGACATGATGGGCGCCGGCTGGCTGTCCCACGTGCTCTTCACGACGGTGGAGTCGACGGCCGACCTGTCGCGCGTGCGCAGCCGGGGCGGGCTCGGCAAAGATTTCCAGACGGGCGACCTGTCGCGGGCCGTCAACACGCCGGCCGTCAACGAGGTCACGGTGCGCACGTGGCTGGCCAAGGCCGCCGCCGCGGGCCGCCGCGCGACGCTCGTCTTTTGCGTCGACGTCCGCCACGTCGTCGACCTGACGCGCGCGTTCCGCGCGCACGGCGTCGACGCGCAGTATGTGACGGGCGACACGGACAAGGCCGAGCGGAGCGCGCGGCTCGACGCGTTCAAGCGGGGCGCGTTCCCCGTGCTGGTCAACTGCGGCGTGTTCACCGAGGGCACGGACCTCCCCAACGTCGACTGCGTGGTGCTGGCGCGGCCAACCAAGTCGCGGAACCTGCTGGTGCAGATGATCGGGCGCGGGCTGCGGCTGCACGCGGACAAGACGGACTGCCACATCCTGGACATGGTGTCGAGCCTGGAGGCGGGCATCGTGACGACTCCCACGCTGTTTGGCCTCGATCCGGGCGAGCTGGTCTCCGGCGCGTCGGTCGACGACATGCAAGCGTTGCGGGACCGCCGGAAAGCGGAAGAAAACGAGGATGCGCCCACCCGGACAGGCAACCAGAACCACAACGCCGACAACGCGGTGGCCATCAAGAGCGTCAAGTTCACCGACTACGAGTCGGTGTTTGACCTGATCGCCGACACGTCGGGCGAGCGGCACATCCGCGCGCTCAGCCAGCACGCGTGGGTGCAGGTCGGCAAAGACCGGTACGTGCTGTGCGGGCCCACTGGCACGTACCTGCGCATCGAGGGGGTGGATGCTCCGATGGGTGCGGCGGCGGCGGCGGCGGACAACGACGCCAAACGATCAGACAATCCGGGGAGCGTGTGCGACGACAACAGCACGCTGCCAGCAGACGCCGTGGCACGGAACACCAAGACGTTGGACGCGTCGTGCCAATACCGGGTCGTCGAGGTGCGTGCGCTGCCTGCGGGCCTGGCCGCCAAATCCCCGTATGCCGCGCCACGCGAGGTGTGTCGCACCGAGGCGTTTGTCGACGCGGTGCACGCGGCGGACAAGTATGCGTCCGAGGTGTTCCCCCGCCCGTTCATCCACCGGTACCAGCGGTGGCGCAAGGGCCCGCCGACGCACGGGCAGCTCGCCTTCCTCAACAAGCTCCGGGGCACGCGCCAGGAGGCGCTCACCGACGAAAGCATCGACCGGGGCACGGCCGCGGACATGATCACCAAGATCAAGCACGGCGCGCGCGGCCGCTTTGCCGACCTCGCGGCACACCGCCGCCGCCAGGAGCGTGTCGTCGCACTGCAGGAGCGCGAGCGGGTACAGCGGCAGCGGGAAGAGGTAACGATTGGTCCTCTGCCCGTGTAGAGAAACTCTGGAGTTCTGTGTACGTTACGTCTATGCATCTATGGTACTCTCTCTCTCTCTTGTGTCCTCGTTGTGTTCTATTTCGTACGATGCAATGCAAAGGAGCAAGGATTGGTGTTTATTATTTTTTTTTTTTTTCCTTTTATTTGATCAATCACTTTCTACGTCACGCAAATCACATCTTTTTAGAGGAATTGACCAGGCAAAAAGGAGATGAAACCACTATCCTTGCTTTTCACTGCCGCGCAGCAATGCGGTCGTCTTACGCCCAAAATCGTGAGACAGCAAAGCCAGACAAAGCAGCCTCAACGCTGTCGTTGCTTTTGCTGCTCTTTCTGTTCCTCCTCCGGCGTCCGCTATCGGCACAAAAAACCCAACATTGTCCGCGCGTGTTTTGGTTTCTTCTGACGCGGTTGCTACGCGTGACCATCACGACGCTTTAAGAAAGAGCAACCCAGCACGAAACAAGGAGCTCGAACGCACGCAGACCGGGCCCAAAGAGGTTCCGTACTTTCCTCTTTCGCTCGTTTTTTGTTCCTTTTTTTCCCGGGTACGGAATCGCTGCTGCCTTTCCTGCCCGACCGGTCGTGCCTGCTTCGTGAACTCGTTCTACGCACCCAATCGTACCTCGTACCAAGACCGCTCCTTCCTTTTTCATGGCTCCAGTGGCACCATATTCACTCGACATGATGCCCTAATCCGGTCATTTTCGGAAGCCAGTCGTACCCTGTCACCATTTGTACTGCTTGATTGGGATGTGTGCACAAACAGAAAAGGGAAACCGGGGAAAACTAAAAAAAATTTCAAAATAAGAGAGAAAAGTGAAAAAGAGAGCTCCAAGAGAACATCGAAAAGACCCGTCAACAACCTCATTTTCTTCGTCTGCTCTTTTCTTCTTTTTCTTCCATTCTTTCTTTCCTTCTACTATTCTTCTTTTCACATTATTCCGTCTTTTAGAACTCACTCGACGCCAGTCCAATTTTCTCTTTGCTTTTGGCCAAAACAAATCTCGAGTTTGCTCGTTGCAATCTCATTTTTTGCATCTAATTTTTTTCTTTTTTTTCTTTTTTTGTTTTGCTTTCGTTGGCTTGCATAATCTGCTTCCACCAAGAAACAAGTCTCTGCTGCTTCGTCTTTTTTGTTTTCTTTGCCTTTTATTCCATCTTCCGTCTTGATCTTTCATCTCTCATCTACTTGTTGATCTTCTGCAAGTTTTTGTCGGCAGCGAAGGATGGCTTCCACCTCGCCGGTGGCCATCGTGCCAAACTCGGGAGAGAGAGACGCTTTTCCGGCGTACGATGGGTTGCAAGAGGACGATCTGGTTCCCGTGAGCCCCAAAACTCCGTTTGTCTCACCCACCGAGCAGCTTCCACGGCTGCCCAGTTTCCTTCGTCGGGTGTCGTTCGATGCCGGCATTACGAAGGGCGGCGGCAGCCCGTCTCGCATGGGTCACCGACGTGCCAAAAGCTGCAGCCGTTTGCTCCTCAACCACCCTTCTCCGGAAGCCTACGACAAGAGCTCTCTCCGCTCGTCTCCGTCCCTGCCCTCCTGCGCAACCCCCACGGCCACTGCCACTGAAGCCCAGCTTCATGGTGAAGAAGACGAGGACCGCCCGGACGGCATCGAGTACGAGCGTCTCGTCGACGCCTACCACGACCAAACCAAGAAGCTGAAGGACCTCCTGGCCCTCTACGAAGTCAAACGGGATCGCCTTTTCCAGGACATGGAACGCAAACGGGAGGACGCCCGCCTTGCCCGGGTACAGCTGGGTGTTCTCCGCGACTCGAGAGACCACTGGACCCCGAGGCCGCCCGGTCGCGAGGGTAATTTTCACGACCTATTGCGAAGCATGCAAAAACGCGTCAAGACGGCGGACAAGCAAGCAGCCCAAATTGTGCGCCATTTGCGGTCCGAAGACGAGAGAATGAGGCAGCTGTTCATTGACATGATGGACTCGTCGCGGCTCGCGGCGTGGAACGCCAAAATAAGCAACCCGCAAAAGTTTGTCGACGGGGAGGGAGACTGCGGCGACATCGACGACGAGTGGGACGTCGACTCGCTGTACGCTTCGTCGCGAGCAAGCGACTCCTTTTCGCAGTGTGGCACCCTGGTCAGTGAGAGCGAGGTGGACGAGTCCATTGTCTCGCCGACAGGGGAACACGTTGCTGCGCAGGACCTAAGAGATTACCAGCCGCGGCCCTCGAGTCCGATCAACATTGTGAGACGTTCTCAAAGCTTTGACAACGCCAGCATGGCCAGCACATACTTAAACTGGTGATTGTTTGCGTGACGATGGTACGTATCGTTCTCGATGAAAGCACCTTGCTTTACCGCAACGAATACTCCCTGTCGGGTATACGAGTCGGGAAGCGATATGATACAAAAGCTAACTTTTTTTCTCAAAAACAGGTAGGAAAAGAAGAACGAAACTTTCCCAGGGTTTGTGGCACAAGGGTCCCTTTTGCCAGCTTGTTTGAGAACTTTGTTTTTTTGAAGGAATGAGAAGAGACACATTATGAAAGGGGCAGTATGTGAGGACCGCGAAGCCGAGGCCTCAAAGCTCCAGAACAGAGACATTATTGCAGGGGGATTTGTCACGATTTATCGAGACAAAAGAGCAAAGAAACTTCGCAGCTCGATCATTGGAGACGAGGAGAGGATGAAGACGAGGGACATCTGAGAGCAAATGGCAGCAAACCCGCCACATTTTGAGACAGGAAAGGGCAGAGCAAGGGCAAAGAAACACATCCCGCGGAGACAGTGGGTTTTGCCTTGCTGCTGTGAACCGCGAACAGGGGCCAGATTTGGCGGGAGAGGTTCGTCAAAAGGGGGTCGGCGTGGCTTTTTTGATCTCGTTTTTGTTTTTCAGGGCGCACTTCAATCAAAAACAACGAGGCAAAGGACAAAAAAAAGGGGGAGGGCGTTTACGAATCGCACGGGTCGCAAAAAGGGTTTGGCCATAACAAACTTGGCTGGCAAGAAAAAGAAAACAACAAAACACAAAAAAAAAAAAAATTATAGAACAGGTAACGAGATCACTCCACTCAATATAGGCGCAGTGCCCCATAAAGGGCGGTTTTTTTTGCGACATCAGGATCTCGTGATGATCACATATATACGTACGATATATAAGGGAACGTAAACAACCGGCAGACGAGTAAGTCGTACAATATCCATTCGTGTAGACACGCAATTTACCAGTGATTTCTCGCCCGGGTCCATTTCCTGCTCGTATATTCCCTACCCCCTCCGTGTATATCACGATCCAAAGCGCCAAGGCAACATAGAAGGCAAACCGTATCAAGCTGGCTACCAGAATTCGAGATCCAGTCACAACGCCAATGTTTTCTTAGCAAGTTTAAGCAAAAACAAATTGTCAGCTTTTCTTTTTCTTGGTACAACAAGGGATATCATTCGCATGGCCACGTATTTTTCTTTTTTGCTTTAACGGGAGCCGAGTATCAGACAAAAGCAAAAGTAAACGTCAAAAAGCAACGAAAAACGTCAGAAAGCAGCGTGTATATAAAACCCAAAAATTCCGTAACAAATAACCAATCAGATGCATCGTTGTCCATCAAGACATGAGAAGAGGGGGTATTGCGCGCCAGGGTATATCCAGCCGAAAAAGGGGTGTGGTATCAACTGTGCGGGTTTCGGAGTAGCAACAGAAAAGAAAAAAAAAAAGAAAAGCAACCCTGATCTAAGAAAAAGCGAAAAGAAGCACGTCTAACGAAATGGTCCGATGGGACCGGGGTATCCTGAATTGGTAGAATGCGAAGTGGAAGGGCGTCCGCTGTCGGCGGACTGTCGAGTATTGTGGCGGGGAGTGGTATCGCCAGGTTGGGGGACGGTCAAATTGTAGTGGTCCACGCCGTTGCTGAACGGGCGGACGATCCAAGGGTGGTCTTCGTCGGGCAGGTTGACGCCGCTATCGTTCCACGGGTTGCGGCCGGCGTTGAAACTGCGCGTGGACTCGATGGAGATGAGAGACGATTTGGACACGTTGGTGGACTTGAACAGGGAGTGAGACGACTGTGAGCTGTTCTTGCGGCGGTCCAGGAAAGACGAAATGGATGACATGCTTCCGGGCTTGCGGAGCCGGTCAAAGATGGTGCTGCGCTCACGGGCCACCTCGTCGCCAAAGGCCGACTTCGTAGGCGAGTCGGTGGCGACGACCGTGGGGGCGTGCTGAAGGAGCTTGGAGTCAAAGTACTGGAGGGATTCCTCAAACGTATCCGACTTGGGCCGGGGAATCGAGCCTTTGACGACGGTGATCTCGACACCCGCAGTAGCCATTTGCGCCAGAAGAAATTCAATAGCATCACGAAGCCCCCCAGCGTTATTCCGAGTGAACGTCCACAACAAAGTAACAGTGGGCTCGCCCTCCTCGGTCTTGTCGTCGGCGTTTTGGTGTACAGAGACGTCCACCTCGTGCTGTTTCTTTAACTTTAGCACGAGTTCGTGGGCGAACTCGGGCGATTCAAGGAATTTGATCAAAGCCGGCGTCCGCACGAGAACAAATTCGTGGTTGTCCGGGACCATGCCCTAACATGACAGTTAGCATAAAAAAACGTCCCCAGTAAAAGTAGTCCAAGGCAGCAGTCCCGTAGTGTCGAGGCTTGAGGGCAAATTAAACCGTACAAGAAATTCGTCTACACACTGAGGCACCTGCCACTGCGGACCAGTGACGGTAACCTCATCGCTTGCCTGTTCGGTGCTGGGAAAACTAATTTTGCAATTCCATTTTTTCTCTAAAGTTTCAAGATCGGGCAACCGAGCAATCAAACGACGATGGTATAAGCGGTCGACATTGACAATCTGCGACGTGAATTCGGAATCCTATGGAAGAGTCAGTATGGTCAACAAATGTGACGCAGCTTTCAGAAAGCCAAAAAAAAAAAAAGAAAAGAAAAGAAAAACCTACCACGCGATCAACCATTTCGAGAATTTCGGATTTGACAAGTTCAAGATTTTGGGCGTTGCGCGCAGGAGTGCGGCAGATGACGTTGTCAACGCGCATGTCGTCGTCCTCTCGGCCAATTCCGCCTGTGGTACAGAAAATTAATCAGTCAAATCAGCCAATATCTAGCAAGACAAGACCGGGAACATATCCTACCTCGATCCATGGCGTTGGAGAACTTCACGAAAACAGAATGCTTTTTCATGATACGCTGGATGTGTTGTCCACCGATTCCGATGATGCGTTTGTGGTATTGATCGGGGACGTGAAAAGAAATTGAAGCCGGCATTTCTTGTTCCACAAGCGACAAGCCTTGCTTCATGGATTCGTACGACTGCGCGTTGACGTCGATGTTGAAGTTGTACTCGCCGAAACTCTCAAACAAAATCTGCACGTTGCCTAGAAAGTCGGGTGTTAGTCCCAGCCATCAACGCAAGCACAATACAAAACAAGAGAGAGAAAAAAAAGCGAAAACCTACTCTGGCCCATAATCTTGTTGATCTTGCCGTTCTTCTTTCCGCTAACGAACTCCTTGTGCTCGTTGGCAAGCTCAATCTTGACCTTGATTTGGTACGGCACTTGGACGGCCATTGAAATTTGAGACAAGACCATAAGGGCAGCCTTGACGGCATCGTCGGAACCAGTGATGCTGAACGCCCAACCCCCGAACGAAACATCGGCGTCGGAGTTGGCACAAACTTCGCCGAGGAGGGAACGGATTTCTGCAGGGTTTGGCATTTGGCGAGCGTCCGTCTGCGAGATCGCCCAGTATCCACTGTAAAACTGGCCTGCCAGGGCCATCAACTCACGCGCCGTGCGTTCGGTGTGCAAGTTTTCGGTGGCCTGGATGCGGACGGTGCTCTGCTTGGAGCCGAGCACAGGAAAGATGACGTTCGCTCCATTGGTCTCAGTGATCTTCCGCACTTTGTCCATGCGGCCGAGCAAGATGCTGTCAATTTTCTCGGGGGGTACGACAATATCTTTCAAAAAGAGGCGGGTCCGCGCGAGCACGTCGTGGATCTTTTTCTTGGCGGCAGCAATGCTCTCCTGGCTTTCGCCCGTAATGAAAATCTCGTTCGGATCGCGGGGGCGGGCATTGGGCGGGCAGTAACGGAAAACGGTCGAAAACGACGGCGGCATGTAGATCGCCGTGCCCGTGGAGGATTCAATGAGCTTGATGTTCTTCCGGTTGCGGCCGCACAGCGGCTGGTGAAAGGAGGGCTCCAGGCGTAGGACATCAACCACCCGGTTCAGCTGAAATGAAGAGACATTAGCTCTTTGCTTCCTACGACACACTTGTTTCTATCTCGTCGGCCGTGTCTCTCTACGTGCAAAATGAAACCCCCGTACAGAAGAATCGGGATTTCGGTTTGCTATAACCGAACCGCCTACCATTTGATCAATGTGGATGAGCACACGGGTTTTCGCGTGCTCCGAAGACAAGATATCGCCGTAGATGGCGACACGCCAGCGCTGGTCACGGCGGAGCTCGGTGTCGCCGCCGAGGCCGTCCGCGAGGGACGTCAGTTTCGGACCGAGGAGGAAAATGTCCACGCCGCAATACGCGGAGATGGTGTCTAGCGTGTCGGTAACCGTCTTCTTCAAGGTGCCGGCGGAAAGATCGGCCACCATGTCGCCATTGATGTCAATAGTGGTACAGCGCTGGGCGACGAGAAGAAGTTAGAACAAGTTGCTCAAAAGTCACCAGATCCACCACAATTGCCCGCCCCTCCCTAAACACAGAACAAAAGGGTAGAGTCCCCTAGAAAGAGGCGAGCAGATCAAAAAAATTCAACGAGGGAAAGACAAACCAAGGACAGCGGCGTTTCGTTCAATATGGTCTCGCGTGTGCGGTAAACGAGCTCAGGGGCGCCAATCAGACAAACGGTGGTGACTTGGGTCTTCACGTGGGTGGGAACGGCGGTGGTGACGTGTGCCTCGATTTCCAGTTGGCTGATGGAGATGTCGTCACACAGCTTGCCCAGGTTGGCCAGATTCTGGGCGTGGACTGGCAGGTCGTGCACGGGGACGTCGTCGGGGGCATCCTCAGAATGGGTCCAGCGGAGAACAGCGTCGGCCGTAGCGTGCAGGATGTCTTCGGTGTCGGGGCCGGCCAGATCAGAAGCAAACGGGACGTTGAAAGAATAGAAGATGGGCGTGTTGAGGGCGGGATTGGCCTGGGCCATCGACGACGCCGCAGCCGAGCCGGGGCCTTGATGGGGTAGCTTCTGGTGCGGGTTGTTCAACGGCGGTACGGGCATATTCGGCGGGCGGTTGGACATGCCGAAGTTGGGGCTCATCCTTTCGGACCAGTGACGCATGTTGAGATTGGCGAGTTTATTCATGGTGGACGAGGCTGTTTGTTGGCGGTTCGTTGTTTTGTCGGCCTAGCCGTTCGTTGGGCGAGCGAGTAAGAACTGCGCGGATAAGGAACGAAAAGGAGAACGTAAAAAGACGGCGTGCAAACAAAAGGCTCCGTTTAGGAGGAGACTCTTAAGAATCGACAGAACGGAACGGGTATCTCTAATGGGACAAGAAAGGGTGTATAATTTTGGTTCAAGGCCGAGAACAACAGTCGATGGGGGTGGTGGTGACTTGGGAGGCGAGCCGGAAGGTGAAAATTGAATGATAGATAAGTAATGAGAGAGTGTAGAAGAGAAGATCCTGGACCGCTAGCGGGAGAAAGAAGACAAGGTGGAAGAAGAAGAAAAATGAAAAATGAGGGCAAAAAATAAGGAACGAGACTTTTCGAGGGAAGAAAGATCAAGAGAAGAAAAAAAAAGGGCAAAAATAAGAGGAAAACGCCCGCCAATGGAAGGGAGACACACGATAGAGCTGAACAGAAGAAGGTATAATGGAAGAAGAAGAAAAGAATAGGGAAGGGGATCGAAAAGAAGACAGACACGGAACCAGACAGGTTTGGGAGAAAATGTCTGGTCCGTATGTGGTTTCGAGGGAACGGGAAAGGGGGAAAGAAAACAAAGAAAGAAGAAGGGAGGGAGAACGCGATGACGAAGAGGCGAATGCGAGGACTGGGAAGGAGTGAAATGCAGAGGAAGAGAAAAAAGAAGAAAGACGAGAGGGAGAGGGGAAGAGGGAATCAGAAGGAACTAGAGATGACGAGGGAAAAAGAAAGACCTAAGCCGAGAACGACGTAGGATACCAGTTCGATGGGCCCTAATCAAAATCGGGAAAGAAGAGGGGGAGCGGCCACAGGGCGTGAGGAAGTAGCGATGGAGGGAACTGGCGGAAGAGGTAGAAATGGAAAGAACCAAAAAGCACTACGTATGCTTATTATCGTGTATCTCAAGTGCCAACAAAACCTATGTAAGTAAAAGAAATAAAAATAAAAATAAAAGCAAAATGCGCACGCAGCCACGAGAAAGACACACCAAGTAAAAACGGGTGAGCTCCTTTTTGCGGTGCACTGCCCTGAAAGGTGGGCGGACGGTGGGGTGTGGGTGGGTGGGGAGCAATTGCGAGAGGGAAGGTAGGACCGAAGGGCAGACGCAAAAAAACGGAAGGAACGATGATACAACTAAGCATAGAAGGCAGCAGAAAGCAAGCAGAAGGAGCAGGGCTCCGTGTGGTGGTGTGTTCTGTTGTGTGTGTGGTGTGGACGGAGGCAGGCATGCTGCAGCTGCAAATTGATAGCTCCTCTTTTTTTGTTTTTCTTTTAGGGCTGTTTTTGGCTCGTGTGTATTATTACTCCGTACTTGCCTTTTTTTCACCAGCGGAAGCGTCGGGGGGCGACGACCAGAGCAAAGGAGGGCCGCTCATTGGCTAGGGCCAGGTTTTGGTTCGTTTCGTATGAGGTACGAGTACATTGGCTCCGTATACAACGACAAAACCCGCAGCCACCACGGTTAGCGCAAAACACTGATGAACGCTGCAGCAGCCGGCATTGAGGGAGGGGAAGGGGTGGCGCCTGTAGCTCTGCCCACCCAAAGCTTGGCCGGGCGCGGCCAGGGCGCGTTCCAGGCCGGCAGCAAAAGCTGCAGAGGGAAACAGGACACGTAATCGAGCTGGAGCTGTGGTGTCCTGAACATACTCGCACAGAGGAATACAAGTACATACGGACTTTGTGACGAAGCATATGTTTATTGTGCAAGCGACTTCGAGCCACGACGGTTTGTTGTCTCTCGCTGGGAAGCTCTGTCAATGCCATTGACATCGTGCAGAGTCGTGTCGGGGGCTTTACAAGCTTGTCCGATCTGTACGCCGCCATTCCTGAACTCTTAAACGGACCAGACAGCTGGCTGTGATACAGCTCTACGGAGTACGGAGCACGGAGTCTGCAAGTCTGAAATGCTTTCTGTTTCTTGTCAGCGCGGCTGGTCACGAAAGCAACGACAAATCCCCCCGGGGGGTTCGCACGGGGCGATGGGATTGCGGGAATGCATCGCCTCTAGAGGGCGATCCTCGTCTGGGATTTCCCTGCCGAGCACATCTCGCCTTGCTTTTTGCTGCCAGGAGGAGCAACGAGCACCGAGCCGGACGGTGATCAGCAATGTGCCAAAAGAAAGCAGAGGGCGAGACGAGTGTGGTGGACGGCCGTTGTACACTCTGCCGCGTTTCGTGCCTTGGGCGGTACTTCCTATCATACAACGTGCAGCTCGTTCAACGGAAAATGCAATTAATACAAGACATGCACATATAACCACAAAAACACACCGAATGCCAATCTCGCTGCCGCAATTAGGGGGGGGTTTTACGCTGTAATATATATGTACTCCGTACATACACGCGAAGAACGGCGTGATCGTATGGGCCAAAAATGAAGACAAGACTCCGGAGCATTGTTCCCACGTTGTCGCACAGCAGATAATTACTTTCGTTGTCTTCTGGTCCTGGACATTGGCATGGCCTTGGCTCACCTGGTTTGCACAGCCTCAGTCGTGGCCTCCACCCTGGGGGGGGGGGGGGGGGGAATGATGGTGAGATGTGACGCCGGTTTTGCAGGGGGGGTTTTGATTTGATCTGACGTACATCGCACAACCAGGGAAAACGAAGCTGGTACGGTACAGGACCAACATGTTGTTGCGAGTGTACCACGTACGACAGGAGAGTGCCTTGGTCTCCCCGTTTCGAGACGGAAGCTTCCGAGAGCACAACAGATCCATACGGAGAAAAAAAACAACAAGAGACGGAAAACGTTCCATCTGTCCTCGGGGCAGCATTCATGTAGGCAATCGGTCCTTTTCTTTGTTGTCTTGTCGCTGTCTCGTCCATTGTCTGCGGCGCCAAAAAAAAGAACAAAACCACTTACTCCCGGATACGAGTTGGTATACAGCGTTCATATCGAACAGCCGGGGAGGGGGCCAAGACGATTGAGACAACGGTTGGCAGACGGACAGAGAACAATATATGAAGGGCGCTCTCCTTTTTATCCTGTGCGTGGTTGAAAAGGACTTTTGGCGACGCGCGCGACTATCTGCCACCAACAGAGCACCGTCACCACGACTCTTGTAGCGGCACGTAATGGATTTTTGTTGTTATTATTATTACGACGACTTCTATGGAGTACTGCCGTATTCACGAACATGAAAACGAAGATAAGGCGTTCGAGACAAACGTTGTCGCTGTCCCGATGAACTATCTAAATCTCGTTTCACTTGAAAGCCCGAGGACGAGAGCCTTTCGATATCCCATAAGAAACTGCAATAGGTACAACCACGACGTTGAGAGGATCGTTATTATACTGCGAAATGGTTGCAGCCTTTGGTCCGCTTGTCAGGTTTGACGTATGTTCTGTCCTCATCCACTCCGTAGAAAGACACTCCGAATGAAAAGAACAAAAACCCGTGCAGTTTCTTGTCTTCTTGGTTTCGCCGTGTCTGGTTCAAGACGGTCAACCAACGGCCACGCGAGAGCAAAAAGAAAAAGACAAAAAATTGACGGCTGCCTTCAGAAAAATGGGGGAAACGGAAGAAACGGAGGCAGCCTCCTCAGATGGCTTAAATGAAAGGGCCAACAGTTGACCCAGAAGAGGTGGCTCGTCGTTGGACCGGCGGTGCCGAAGAGCAAAAGGCTTGTTTGCTGGAAAGGCGCGGATGGGGCCTCCGTCCTTTCCTCTGTGTGTGTGTGTGCCTTTCATCCGAACCCCCTGTAAGCATTCCCCACGTAGGCAGCATCCAACAATAAAAATACGTTGGAACAGCTTCGGGAAGAAACAACAGCCTGTTTTACGACTACACCGCATGTCTGCCCGCCTAATATGACACCGAGGGAACACGTAGGAACACAAGTATATAAGAAATGTAGAAGAGTGCAAGGCACACGTTGGTGGTTGGTTGTTATTTTCCTATTATACGTGCAATGCACACATGCCATACGACACGACTTCCTTTACAATCTATTTACCCAAGATACCTGATTCTTTACGCCCAAGTAGATGCCGGAATGCTACATCTCATTCCTTTGTTGTAAATGCAAACTATTCGTTACAGTCCCAACCACCCAATCACCGGTAGACATCCCGCCGCGCGTCGTCGTTGTTTGTATAGACATACTCATGGGCAAACGGGACGCCGGCGGGCGGCGGCGGCGGCGGCGGCGCCTGCTGCTGCTGCTCCTCCACATAATACGGCGACGTGGTTCCCGGCCGCACACTATACGCCCGCTGGACAACCACGTGCGGTGGGGTTTGGGGCCGGACGCTATACTCGCGCATGCCCTCGTGGCGGTGGTGGTGCTGCCCCTCATGGTGGTAGGCGCCCGCGACCGGCGGTTGCGGCGCCCCGTACGGGTACCCCGACGGCACGTACTCGTACCCCCCCGGCGATGCCACCGCCGCACCGCCCGCTGGCCGTACGCTGCCGACGCGCTCCACGTAGCGGCCCGGCATCGTCGCGCGTACCGCCTCGTACCGGACCGGCTCCGGCGGACGCGCCGTCGCCGCCCGCACCATGTACTCCCGTACAGGTGGCGGCGGCGGCGGTGGCGGCGCCTCGTCCACAATCATGCGTCTTTCCAGATGGGGCGACGCATGGTAATAGTCCCGCTCCGGCTGCTGGTCGTAGCCAGAGCGGTGGTCGCGCGGGGCCACGTACTCGGGTTGCGTGACCACCCGCCGCGTCGGGACCGCAAATGTCGGCGAGGGCCGCGCGGCGTACAGAATGCCCCGGTTGTTGTCCTCCTCGTACGTCGACGGCGGTGGCGGTGGCATTTGCGAGCCGGCCCGGACGGACAACGGTGGTGGTTGGTGTGACGACTGGTGCACGTGGTGCAGCTGGTGCGGCGCGTACGGCGCGTGGTGTGGCACGGTGCGTTCGTACACCACCTCAGACGCGTAGCGTTGGGGACGCGGCGCGGTGGCCGCGCCTTGCTGCGGCCGTGCCGCCACGGGGCGCGCCGGCTCGTAGTATTCGCGGCCAAACTCGTCCACAACGATGCGCGTCGGCGTCGGCGGCGACATTCCCTGTTGGTGGTGATCGTGGTGGTGCCGCGGATACGCCGCCCGGGAGGACGACTGTACCATCAAGACGGGCGACCGGGACTGGCCGCGCAGCAGCGATGGTTCCGGTCGCACGCTCATGCGCCCCGTTGGTTCGTACACACCTGGGTAGCTACCATGCACCGCAGCCGCAGCAGCGGTAGAAGACGGACCAGCAGCCGTCATTGGACGCGTAGGGTACCCACCGGGGGCAGCCTCCAGCCGCACCTCGGCCCGCGATGGGGGCTGCACGTACTGCGTTAGATGTGGCGGCGGTGGAGGCGGGCCTCCGCCAGGTGCCGGTTGCGCCGATGGCACGTATTGTGGCGCATAGCCGCCAGGCCGGGCCTCGTAGACCTCGTAGTCGCGTGGCGGGTAACGCTGTTGCAAGCTCACGGAGCGGCGCACAGCAGCCTCGCGGGACGGGTGCTCATAACGGGACGGGCGGCGGTCGGTGCGCTCGTAGACGACAGGCTGCGCGGGAGCGTGGTGCGGCGCACGGTTGCCGGCGAACACTGGGTGCATCACAGGACTGTACTCGTCGTCCTCGTCGTTTTCGTCGTACACCATTTGCGGTGCCTTGCGCGTGGCAGCAGCAGCAACAGCGGCGCCGGCGCCGGCAGCGGCTTGCCGCTGGCGCTTGTACGGACGCTGCGGAGCCAGGATCGGCGACGGCGACTTGGGCTCGACCTTGATCCTCGGAGAAGCCGGCTTGCGCTTGTTCTTGTTGGTGTTGGCGTTGCTGTTCCTTTTCTTGCCCTTCCTCTGCTCAGCGATGCGCTGTCCCTGTCCCTGGGATGAACTGTCTGGGCTGGACAGTGGCCGGACCTGTTCACGCCGCAAAAGAGCCACCTGTGGTGCCGTGCCGAGCGATGGCGTCCGCGGCCGCTGCTGTTGCTGCTGCTGTTGCTGCTGCTGTTGCTGCTGCTGCAGTGGTTGTGACTCTGGAATGGCCAGTGGCAGTTGCGTGGCAACCGCCAGGGCCGGCATGGAGACGGGTTGCGGTGCCACCGGCGACAGGTTGTGGGTGCGGACAAACGGCGACGGTTGGCGCGGCGCACCGTCGGCGGGCTGTCTTTGGTAGCTCGACTCGCCCGAGCTGGCCGGGCCAGCATCGGTCGACTGGAAGTCGCCGGCAGACGGCCCACCGGACCGGCTGCTTTCCCGCTGAGAAAAGCCGGCGGCGTCTGGCTGGGTTGTGTTACCTTGATTTGAGGAGGACAAACCTGGAGCCCGCTCCAGCACTGGAGACGGTATATCAAGATAATAGTGGTCGTTTGCTTGTACCGGGTTCTGCGCCTGTGGCACATGCCCTTGTTGCTGCTGTTGCTGCTGCTGCTGCTGCAGCTGCAGCTCCTTCGGTTGCCCCTGGTGTCCCTGCTGGGTCGCCAAAATGGGCTGGGCAAGCTCTGCGGGAGAAGGCGCCGCATCCAGCTCCGGCTCGTAGTCCGAGCTGTCGTGCATGGACACGTCGCCGTCGTCTTCGCCGGATTCCACGGGGACCCGCGAGGTCAGACCAAATTCTGGTGTACTAAAATTGGACGAGTAAAACGTCTTGTCATCCGGCGACCCGTGGTCGCTCGATGCGCCCGTGGTCCCGGCCGCTGCAGCTGCCACACCTCCCGATCCATTAGTACGTCCGCTCTCGGGCAACGAGACTGCCGCTGCCGCGGCCACCGGAGGCGGCGTGAACGTTGCTTCCAACGCGAGCGCCTTTTGCAACACATCCTCCAAGATAAAGTCGGGAAACGACATGTCCTCCGACGCCTTCTTCGTCTGCGCGTGCCGGACCACCTGTTCCGCAAGCGACGCTTCGATCCGCGCACGCTTCCGCGACACCTCCGACCCGTCGTCCTCCATATCCACCTCCCCTGGCAAGATGGAGCCAACGCCGCCGTGCGACTTTCCATCCAGAGCTTGCCTGGAAGCGTATCCCAACCCTGGGAGAGCATCAACTGCCGCCGCCGCCGCCGCCGCCGCCGACGACAACGCGCCCGTCCCCCCTACCCTAGCCAACTGCGGCTGGTTATTGTTTTGACGCGCCAGCCTGTTTACGTCTTCGTGCGTCTCGTCGCTACTGGGCAGATTGCCCGTCGTCGCCGTCGAGATCGTCGTCGCGCCGGGTGCAACACCGCTGGACGCGCCGGCGGGCACCAGGTGCGGTGGGACTTTGATTCGCGGGTGTGCTCCCGACGTGACGCGGTCGCGGAACTGCACAATCTTGGCAAACTCAAACATGCGGTCCAGCTCTTCCTTTGTGAACGAGGCAGCCGGCAACGCGGCCGCCTCCACCTGTGTCGCCATCCTTGATGGCCACGCCCCCGGGACGGACAGAATCCTGACCCAAAGTTACCCTGCGAGTGTCTAAAAAAAATACGACGAGGAGAGTATAAAAGAGAAAACAATAAAAAAAAGGAAAGAGAACGGGCCAACGGGACGCCCGAAACGTCGTCTACCACGCGACACCGGAAAAAAAGAAGGGAGGGAGAAAAAAAAGACGAGCTGATCAAAATAAAAAGGGGAAGAAAAAGTTTGGGCTCGTCGCGATATGGCCCACCCCGTATATTTTAGTGAAAGGCGTTGCAGCTTCAGCACTGGCCACGTCGCTAGCGGCTCGCCTTGTCCCACCCGCTTATGCGCTGTCCAAGCAAGCTGCACGTGTTATGGGATCAGAGCCCGCCGTCCAATCAGTAGCCTAGCCTCTACTATGTTGACTCATCCAGAGCCGAGCCCACCAAAACGCCCAGCAGGTGTTCGTCCTCCTGTCATTATGTACATAATGTATATCCCACGACGGACAAGCGACCAACCACGCTTTCAAAAACCATGTAGCTCGTTCTAAGAACGAAGTAAGAGAGAGAGAGACACAACCCCCATTGACAATTCCGTAAACTTCCCTCTAGATTGCGTGCACAAAATTGCATCCGGACGGCATTCACCTCTTCACGTGACGCTTTGGGCTTTGATCTGACTCAAAGAGGAAGTCGCAGAGTCCACAGCGTCCACGGAGTATTACAGACACACTTATAATTCTATTCGGTACGAAACAGAGTTGATTGACGGGGCCGCGTCTTGGTTATGCGAAAGTCCGGCTCGTCTTTTCGTCCTCTGTTAAACTACCGGCTGCGCCCATCATATGCACCTGGCAGGAAGCAACGCCTCCACGCTACAACCCGAGCCATGGGCGACGCACCGGCATCGGCGCCCGCCCCGGCATCTGCCGGCGACCTCCGGCCCGGTGCCGCACATCCGCCGAAGAAGGTGTTTTTCTTGTGAGTGAGAAATGAAGCTTTTCCTTGTTGCCTGTCCGCTGTCGTTTGAAAACCGGTTGCTAACTGTGTGGCAGCGACATCGACAACTGCCTTTATCCAAAGAGTTGAGTTCCCCTTCGGCCCCTTCCCCGGGTTGCGAAAGCCCAAACAATCATGGTAGGGACGATCCGCTAACCCGTCTCCCCACCAGGCGCAAAAGTCCATGACCGCATGGCTGAACTCATCGACCGGTACTTTGTCAACCACCTCGCCCTGCCGTGGGACGAGGCTGTGCGCCTGCACAAGGAGTACTACCAGAGCTACGGCCTGGCCATCGAGGGCCTCGTGCGCCACCACCAGATCGACCCGCTCGAGTACAACAAACAGGTCGACGACGCGCTGCCGCTCGAGGGCGTCATCGTGCCCAACCCGCAGCTCAAGCAGCTGCTGCGGGACCTGGACCGGCGCGAGGTGCGCCTCTGGCTGTTCACCAACGCGTACGTGACGCACGGCCGCCGCGTGGTGCGGCTCCTCGAGGTCGCAGACCAGTTCGACGGCATCACGTACTGCGACTACAGCACGACGCCGCTGGTCTGCAAGCCGCACAAGGCCATGTTTGCCAAGGCGATGCGGGAAGCCGGCGTGGACGACGCGGCGGACTGCTACTTTGTGGGTGCGTACTCGCCCTGGAAGAGTCCATTTTACTTATCGAACAATGTTTTTACACGGGGGCGCTAACAAAAATAGACGACTCGTACATCAACTGCAAAAGCGCACAGGAGCTGGGCTGGACGGCGGTGCACCTCGTCGAGGACGGCGTGACGCCGCCGCCGACGCCCGCGTCGCAGTACCAGATCCGGCACCTGGACGACCTGCGGCAGGTGTTTCCACAGTTCTTCAAAAGAGAAGCCAGCTAAAGCTTTCTCTCCCGTAGACTGTCTGGAGAGCATGGGGGGCAGTTTTGGTTTATGGGCACACTTTTTTTCTCCGTTTTTGCATACAAATAGAGATGCTATAGAGTCGCGGGCAAGCATTTTTCTAGCAGCATCATAGAACTCCCAAAAAATAAAAAACCATGTCTCCCCAGACGGCCTTCACAAGCTATAACAAAAGGGGGGTATCAATTCTTCTCGGCCCACCGACCGTCTACCGATCGTCCGTCGCCAACGTCGCCTCTGGTCCTCGCACCGCATCCTCACGGCCTCTTAATGCCGCGAATGACGCGGTCAAGCTTGGCCAGCATCTCGTCCCGTTCCCGCACCGCCTCTTTCCGCTGCGCCTCGGCCACCTTGAGCTCTTCCTCCAGCTCGCGGATCAGCCGTTCCTGGTCTTGCTCCGTGTTCTCAAGACCCGGCAGGCTGCCGATGAGGTACTCGATCTGCTGCTCCTTGTAGACCAGGTCGCGCGCCAGCTCCTCCTGGCCCTGCTTGAACTCGTCGGGCGGGATGGGTTCCACTGGATGGCGAGACAAAAAACAAAAAAGAAAACAGTCCGTTAACGCAATCCTAATACGCGAGAACACGCTAAAACTCGAAATGCGAAAAAAAGGGGGACCCCACCGGTCAACGCGCGCGGCTGGCCGCTGTCGCCCTTTTGCTCCTGGACAATGTCGTTGGGGCCGAGCTTCTCCAGGCTGTGATGGCGGTCGAGAAAATACAAGCAGGCGAGGAATTGATGCGCTAGCTAATACAACGGTATACGCCTGTCAGTCCAGCTCGCTCCCCCAAGTCACATTGGCCAGCTTTGGTGGCCGTCTTCTCTCACGGCGTCTTCGTTAGTTGAAAAGACGTCACTCACCTGGTCGACGGCATCCTGCAGCTGCGACAGGCTGTCGACCGGCTTCTTTTCCGTCATCGGATCGCTCCCGCTGCAATGCCACGATCCTTGCGTTGTTGGGGCGCCGACCATGTCAAGAAAATGTGGACGTTGAGGCACGGGTTGAGAAAAAGTCGCCAGCGCGACCTGTTTCGCGACAAACGCTTGCTTTGGAGAGGTGACTGGGAGGTTGCTTCCCGCCAAAACTTTCTTGCAGTGGACTTGAGTATGGTTACGCGAGGGGTAATAGCGCTTCGCGGCTTAGTGACCCCACACCCCTAACTTCAACTCATGTAAGATCTCCCAATCAGCGCTGATCCAAAATCCTGTACACTATCCGCACATGCATTTGGTAGAAACGGGAAACCGACACAAGGAACATCGGACATGGGAACGTTCATTGGGTTCCGGCGCTCTGCCGTCGCCCGGATCCAGCCCAGGCCGAGTCGGAACCACTCACATCTAGAGTGAGCGTCTCACGAGTCGTTTGTTGGTCACTTGGGGGCATCAGCTGCAGGGCTGCAGAGACCAGCTATTCGTACCCACCCACGCCATACTAGGACAGTTGTACGAGAAAATGCAGACACGTGATCTTGGACTACAGGAACATTCACCATATTTCGCAGGCCCCTATCAATACACATCTATGGCCTTACATATACCTATGCGATGTAATTGCAGTGGAGTTCTATCTCCAGGTTTCCGCTGCAAACTGCATTCAGTAGCAGCTGTTGAGAATGGCCGCAGTCCTGTGGTGCATCCGGCCCAGCCGTACTGTCGCCCGGGCTGCCGTTGTGCTTTTCGTGGCTCAAGCCGGCGTCGCGCCGGCAGCAGTTGGCTGTCGACGTCTTTTGCACACCCGCAGCGGTGAGGAAACGTCAGAAAAGCAGGCCGTGCCGCAAGCACCATTGTCGTCGTCGTCGTCGTCGTCGTCACCGTCTATACCTACGCCAACGCAACCACCACCACTCATCTACCCCGAGCCACCGCGCTCCATCCGGCACCACGACTTGGCGTCCTTTCTCCGGCATGCCGCGCGCACCGGGCTCGACCCGGGCTCGACGACCTACGTCGGCACCCACTACGAGTACACCGTCGCCGTGCACCTGGCAGCCCTCGGCTTCGCGCTGCGGCGCGTAGGCGGCGCGTCGGACCGCGGGATCGACTTGCTGGGCACCTGGGCGCCGCCGATCCCTGCAGACACCAGCGGCGCCCGCGACCGCGATGGCGACCGCACACCCATCCGCGTGATCCTGCAGTGCAAAGCCGGGGCCGGGCAGCGCGTGGGCCCCCATCTCGTGCGCGAGCTCGAGGGCGCATTTGTCGGCGCGCCAGTGGGCTGGCGGTCGCGGGCGGGCGAGAATGAGAACGAGAAGGAGGACGAAAACGAAAACGGCCGGGATGGCCCAAACGATGGCGGCCGTGCGGCGGGACACGCCACAGCAGCCGTGATCGGCTTGCTCGTGACCGAGAAACCCGCCACCAAGGGCATCCGCGACGCGTTGGCGCGCAGCCGCTGGCCCATGGCGTTTGTCTGCTGCGCCAAGACGGGCCACGTCCAACAGATGCTCTGGAACCAGCGCGCGGAGCGCGATGGCGATCTCGCGGGCCTGGGCGTAACGCTCCGGCACAAGACCAACCACGGCGACGCCGGCGACCACAACGCACACATTGTTCTCACCTGGCAGGGCCGGCCCCTGCCTCTTCTCGCCAACAAAAGCATGGGCACGCTGCAAACTCAAGACACTTGAGAAAACCACATTCTTCCAACTACAAAAAAAAATAACAAAGCCAGCGCTATGATCGTTCTAAAATCGTCTTGTTTGCGGCTTTGCGCAAAATCGCCTGCCAAGACCAATGTTGGCCGCAGCAGTCCACACTCAATCCTCCCAAATGGCTCGCCTGGCTTTGTCTGCTTCTTCCTCCTGCCGCTTCTGGGCCTCCTTTTCGGCTTCTCTCCGTTTGCGTTCGGCCTCTCGCAGCGACCGCTCGTACGCCTTTTGCTCTTCCGTCTGCTTGGGGATGCGAACACCCAGCGCACCGGCGATCAAGCGGCGGGCCACGGCGTCGGTCTTTTCCGGGCGGCGTGCTGCGGTGCTAGCGCCAGCGCCAGCGCCAGCGGCGGTGCTGCCGGACGCGTCGGCGGCAGACCAGGACGCATTGTAAGGCGACGTAGGCAGGTTGCCTGCCAACGGCGCCGGCGGCGCGGTGTTGTGGTAGCTGGGCGTGATGGGCGTGGGTGGCGGTGCTTTTGTGCCGCCGGCTTGGGACTTGGATGGTGCAGGCGAGGGCGGTGTGCTGTCGTCCGACGAGATCTCTTCGTCCTCCCACGAGTCAGCAACCTCCTGCTTCTTTTTTTTCTTGCTGGGCTGTGTCCGCGACGCCGACGCCGCCGCCGCGTTGCTCTTTGCCGAATCAATGGTCAGCTTCGACACCGACGCGGTCACATCTGCGGATTGCTTCTCGGACGCCATTTCTTATGGTGATCGGGAGGTGCTTTAAGGAGAACGGAGAAGAAGAGAAAAAAACAACAAAAAGGAAGGAGAAAAAGAATAATAAAAAGAGCGGAACAAGGGAAAAAGAAAAGAAAGAAGAATAAAAGGGAAGGGTTCAAACGACAGGGACGCCCCCAGGGCGGGAACAAAACGTGCGGGTGGGGAAGAGGCGTAAAACGTGGGGAGCTAGGAACAAGGCCTAGAAACACTTTGGACGAACAGGTCAAGCAAACTGAGACGATCAAATCGGTGGGAAGCGAACGCTCTGACGATCGTCCGGTCTCGATCCTCAGGTCTACGGTTCGGAACAGCAGCCGAGAAGCAGACACGGGCCAAGGTGAGACAGCGGTTGCGGTATGATGGCCCGACACGATTTTGGTTCGGCTTTTTCTAGATCAGGAGAAAATGCAATTATGACAGTGCAGAGGAGAGGCGACCGTTCAAAGAAACAAGGTAAAGCACAGTATGCGTTGTTTTCTACTCGATCTTGAACGTGAGAAGACAAACGAACAACGAGAAACGGCGACTGGTGAGATGTCTAACAAAACGAAGGTGGGGCAAACAGTGCTTCGCGGGAGCAGCTACGATGCGCTAATCGCACGCTTCAAACCCACTTCTCCCTAACCGCCTGGCAGCCGTCAGACAGTTGGCAGGTGTATGTAGCGTGATACCTGCATGCTTTCAGTATTACAACGTACAAAGTAGTTCCTTCCCCGCGGTCATGTAGAATTCAGGGTGTGGCCGAGTTGCCTATTTTGAGGAATGATGCTTGGGTAATCTGCTATTTACTATCTACGTCAGATAAGAGCGCGTTTCGCGCGTGCCGAAGTCCTGCTGTGGCCTTGACTCGTGGAGACAGTTTTCCCCAAGAATTCTCGAGCTTCCATTCCGCTCTGAGCAAAAAGAAAGCCCCAGGTCATCTGCGCGGCATACCCATATCACCGCGCAAAAATGGGCATCAGAAACCTATGCTGATCACGTGATGCAATAGAGAGTCCATGGCAGCTTAAGGTCTCTTGACGATGAAAACCGAAAAATAGAATAACACTGCAGCTTTCGCTTCTGCCAAAGGTATTAATTATCTCCCCACATAGATCTGATGAGAAAATGTACTCCGTAGCTGGTAGACTCCGTTCACCGCTGTCGTCAGCTGCTCTGCCTTGTGCTTTGCAAGCAAAACCGGAGCTAACCGGCGGGTCGTGCTAGCCTTTTCGCATTAGTAAGATGCTACTACACGCCAGCTTGCGAGCGACAGCGGTGGCAGGAGCTACGGAAAGCAAATCGCCACGGAAGGGGAAAAGGGAAAAAAAACCTACAGGGCAAGGCTTCGGTCACTTTCTACGACGGGACGCGCTGTGCAACGCAACTTTCTCTTCTTTTTTTTTTCTCTACAGCATCGCTTCTTTTCTATTTGCGGCAATTTTGGGGAGTTCATCGTGATTGCCGTTTTTTTTTCTTTTTGCGTGATTGGCGTTCCTTCCCAGTTTAGAGCCTCTCTCTCCCTCTCATCTTCCGTATTCTAAGCCGAAGCAAGCTTCGTCCTCTTTCGAACAGCCCATTATGCTACGGCAACATGCGTCACGGCGACTCATAGCCAAAGGCGCGCCCTACTGTCTCAGAACGGCCCATTTCCGTTCATTATCCACAACCTTTACCTCCCCCCGACCAGGTCTTGCCCTGACCACGAGCACACGAGCACGGCGTCTCTTCCCGCCGGCATCCACGCCGACAGCAGCATCCTTCTCGGCCTCGTCTGTGCAGTTGAAAAAGGATTCACGAAGTGCACCTGAGGAACCGACGGCCGAGAGCGAGACCAAAGACGAGACCGGAGACGAGAGCAAAGAAGACGGCAAAGAGGATGGCAAACCCGCGGGCGAGGCAACGGAGGGCGAGGCGAGGTCCGACAAACCCAAAGCAACCGAGGTAGAAAAGGCCAAGGGGACCGAGGCAGAGCCTGCCAAGAGCGAATCCTCCTCTTCTCCTGGCGAGCGGAAGAGCTCAAAGGGCGGCGCGGACGCAAAAGCAGGCAGCGGTGCTTCGGCCGCCAGTGGCGCGTCCGGCGGGTCTGCGAGCGATGGCGGCTCGGGCGACGGGGGCAGGAAGGGCCGCAAGTCGAGCGCCGACCGCGCTCTCCAGAAACCGGTCGTGCCCGACGTGTACCCGCAAGTGATGGCCATCCCCATCGCGAAGCGGCCGCTATTCCCGGGCTTCTACAAAGCCATCACGATCAAGGACCCGAACGTGGCGAGCGCCATTACGGAGATGATCAAGCGAGGACAACCATACGTGGGCGCGTTCTTGTTCAAGGACGAGAACGCCGACGATGACGTAATACACAACGCCGACGACGTCTACGACGTGGGAGTGTTCGCCCAGATCACGAGCGCATTTCCTCTCCATGGGGAGGGCGCCACGGGCCTGACGGCCATCCTATACCCGCACCGGCGCATTCGCCTGTCAACGCTCATTCCCCCCGGCAGCAGCAGCAGCAGCAGCAGCCGCAGTAGCAGCAGCGATGCCGCTCGGGACGACGCGGAGAAGCCAGAAGTTGTTCAGTCCGTGGAGCCGACTACCGAGGAGTCCGTGCCCGAGCCGATACCGGCGAAACCGACTGACGAAGAGGCGCTGCGCGAGAAGAAAGGTGACGTCGTGGCCAGCTTTGAAGAGGGTGTCGTGGCCGGCATCCCCGCAGGCGAGGCGGCTACTGCTGTGCAAAAGCAGCAGGCGCACGCGGCGCAGTACGAGCCGACGTCGTTCCTCCGCAAGTTCAACGTCAGCCTGGTCAACGTGGACAATCTGACGGAGGAGCCGTTTGACCCCAAGAGCCCCGTGATCCGCGCCGTCACCAACGAGATCGTCAACGTGTTCAAGGAGGTGGCGCAAATGAACAGCCTGTTCCGGGACCAGATCTCGACCTTTTCGATGAGCCAGTCGGCGGGCCACGTGACGGCCGAACCGGCCAAGCTGGCCGACTTTGCCGCCGCCGTGTCGGCGGGCGAGCCGGCGGAGCTGCAGGAGGTGTTGTCGAGCCTCAACGTGGAAGAGCGCATGCAGAAGGCGCTCGTCGTGCTGAAGAACGAGCTGATGAACGCGCAGCTGCAGTCCAAGATTACCAGGGAGGTGGAGAGCAAGATCACCAAGCGCCAGCGGGAGTACTGGCTCATGGAGCAGATGAAGGGCATCCGCCGGGAGCTGGGCATTGAGTCGGACGGCAAGGACAAGCTGGTCGAGAAGTTCAAGGAAAAGGCCGACGAGCTCGCGATGCCGGAGGCCGTCCGCAGGGTGTTCGACGACGAGATCAACAAGCTGGCGCACCTCGAGCCGGCGGCGTCCGAGTTCAACGTGACCCGCAACTACCTCGATTGGCTGACGCAGATCCCTTGGGGCCAGCGCAGCGCCGAGAACTTTGACATCCACCACGCGGTCACGGTGCTGGACGAGGACCACTACGGCCTCAAGGACGTCAAAGACCGCATCTTGGAGTTCATCGCCGTGGGCAAGCTGCGCGGCACGGTGGAAGGCAAGATCCTGTGTTTTGTGGGCCCACCCGGCGTCGGCAAGACCAGCATCGGCAAGTCGATTGCGCGCGCGCTCAACCGGCACTACTACCGCTTCAGCGTGGGCGGCCTGACCGACGTGGCCGAGATCAAGGGCCACCGGCGGACGTACGTCGGGGCGCTGCCTGGCCGCGTAATCCAGGCGCTGAAAAAGTGCCAGACCGAGAACCCGCTGATCCTCATCGACGAGATCGACAAGATCGGCAAGGGCTACCAGGGCGACCCGTCGTCGGCGCTGCTGGAGCTCCTGGACCCGGAGCAGAACAACTCGTTCCTGGACCACTACATGGATGTCCCCGTAGACCTGTCCAAGGTGCTGTTTGTGTGCACGGCCAACATGACCGACACCATCCCGCGGCCGCTGCTGGACCGCATGGAGGTCATCCGCCTGTCAGGCTACGTCGCGGACGAGAAGATGGCCATTGCCGAGCGGTACCTGGCGCCGGCCGCCAAGGAGATGGCCGGCCTGAAGGGCGCCGACGTCACGCTCAGCGAGGCGGCCATTGAGGAGCTGATCAAGTCGTACTGCCGCGAGTCGGGCGTGCGCAACCTGAAAAAGCACATTGAAAAAGTGTATCGCAAGTCGGCGCTCAAGATCGTGCAAGAGCTGGGCGACAAAGTGCTGGCCAAGCCGGACGAAGCCACCAAAGAGGAAGAGGGGGCAGCGAAGGCGACGGAGGCGGCTGCGGGCGGCGACAAAAACAAGGGCGAGGCCGAAGGCGAGGCGGCGACACCTACGGCCGAGAAAGACACGATTACGGCCGACGAGGAAACGGCCGCCTCCGAGACGTCAACGTCATCCGACGACGAAGCACGTTCCACAACGTCAACTACATCCGGGTCGACCGACACCTCGGCTGGTTCCACCGCCACCTCCGCCACAACAACAACTGAGGGCACAGCCACGACCGACAAGCCGCGGGAACCGCTGCACGTACCCGAGTCGGTGCACGTGCTCATCGACCGCGACAACCTCAAGGACTACGTCGGCCCGCCCGTCTTCACGTCCGACCGGCTGTACGACGTGACGCCGCCGGGCGTCACCATGGGTCTGGCCTGGACGCAGATGGGCGGCGCCGCCATGTACGTCGAGACGATCCTGCAGTCGGCGCTGCGGCGCAGCTCGCGCCCCTCGCTCGAGGTCACGGGCAACATCAAGGCGGTCATGAAGGAGTCGTCGACGATTGCGTACTCGTTCGCCAAGGCGCTCATGGCGCAGGAGTTCCCGGACAACCACTTTTTTGACAAGGCGAAGCTGCACGTGCACGTGCCCGAGGGTGCCGTGCAAAAGGACGGGCCCTCGGCGGGCATCACGATGGCGACGTCGCTGCTGTCGCTGGCGCTGGACCACCCGGTGGGCGCGGCCGTGGCCATGACGGGCGAGCTGACGCTGACGGGCAAGGTGCTGCGGATCGGCGGGCTGCGGGAGAAGACGATCGCGGCGCGGCGGGCCGGGTGCACCATGATCATCTTCCCGGCGGACAACATGTCGGACTGGTTGGAGCTACCCGAGGTAGGTGTTCTTTTGTTTTCTTTTGATTTTTCGTTTTTCGTTTTTTTTTTTTTTTTTGCTTTTCATCGTGAATTGATCGTCCACGTACAACATGCTAACTATAGGGACAGAACATCAAAGAAGGCATCGAGGGCCACCCCGTGAACTGGTATGCCGACGTCTTTGACATTGTGTTCAAGGACCTGGACCGCGAAAAGGCACGCACGTCCCGGATTCGCGACGACGAGCACAAGAGCAAGAAGGACAAAGAGGACAACGACAGCGACGACTGAAGGCTGCCATTTTGCGCGGTACGACAAACAAGGTCTTCATACATAGAAAAGAAAGGGGGAAAGAGAAGAAAGAAAATACCGGACGGACTTGCAACTATGGCATCTACGCATCTTTGACATCTACAGATCTTTTTTTCTGCTGCATACGCAAAAATAAAAGAAAGGTCTCCCATGAGGGTAGAGGGAAAAAGGGGATGTCAAACGCATGGTTTTATTAGACTTTCACTTTGGTATGGACCGTCGGCAGCATCGCTTCATGTTTTGTTTTGTTTCGGTATATGTCTCGATAATATGTTTCAAGTATTTGGGGGGGAAGCATTTTGCTGTGCTCAGGTTTTTTTTTCTTTTTTTTTTTGGCATCCATAAACAAGAAACTCCCCTTTTTCAAAAAGAAAGAAAGACCAATTTTGAGAGAATCGGCTCGACTTGTTGGGTTTACAACAATGTTTACTTTCGTGACAAGACCGTTTATGTGTAACATACGAGGCGAATTCTGAACTCGTTGCCATGTAAATTACGTGCGTATAACGCGCGTCTCCTCCACGATGAACACCACAAAAACAACAAGGCTTTCGAAGAAAATATATCATTTCTCACACGACTTTCACGAATGCGGACACCAGACCGTTAACTTATATCCATAAACAGAATAAAAAAATTCTCGCGTCTCGTCCTTTGCCAATTTCTTTTTACATGTTTATATGATCACCGAGCTGCTTCAATGTTTTCTACAACCGTCTAGCGAGAGGGGATTCGGCAGAGCCTGTCTGCGTCTTTCACCACAGGTCGTCTCCGAGGGAACACCGTTCAAAGCAATCTCCCAAGGCCTGTACGGGGTGCGGCCAGCTATCACTGACTCGCTCCCATCCCAAAGAAGGAAGCAAAATTGCTCCATCACGAGCCACCGCATGACCTTATGTGTCGAACAGACCATTTTTAAGCGAAGCAAAACGGCCGTATATCTAGGAATGTTCTCCCACTGCCGCGACAAGTGATGTCCGGTGACAGAAAACGAGCTGGCTCGGAGAAAAACCAGAAACCACAGAACGAGAATGACCATGCGTTAGCCAAACAAAACCAAAGCCAATCGTTTTCAATACGATCACCAACTCTCTCTCCCAGCGAGACACCGTTGGGCTGCTCAACCATAAAAAAAAAAAACGTGCCTATCAAAACAAGACAGGCCATGCGGCATTATTCGTTGCCAGTCCTTTGTTCAGGATCCCGACGACGGCCTCGTTTTTCTTTCCCCCTTCGTTTTACCTCATCGTGCGCCAATGAGGTGTGTTTCTCGGTAAATAAAACGGTTCTCCCTTTGGGGGCTGTCGTCTGTTGTTGATGCCCAAAAGCGGAGAAAAGCAAAAAAAAGCCACCACCTGCAGAGAAGTCCTCCCTTAAACGAGGGCGCAAGGCGCAAACGGCCAGGACGAGGCTTACAGACACACACACAAACCATGCCAGAGGAAAGGCTTTTTTTCCATAAGGCGTACAACAGAGGGATCGTCTGTTGCCAATGCCCATCAATGAACCGGTTTGGATATGCACCTCGTCCCCCCCCCCAGGATTAACTACAACTGGCTGTCAAGCGATCAGCCGCTATGGGGTCATCGGCTACATCCCTTGTCCAGCATTTTTCTTTTTGTTTTCGTCGCGCTCCTGGAGTGCGCCTTCTCACCTCTCTTAAATTTTGATCTCATTTTTTTTTAGCTACCAGCTTTGTTCACAACGTGGGGGACAGCTGGTCAAACGGAAAGCAACATCTTAACAAAAGCGAGATCCTTTCAAAGCTGGTACATCGCTCCATTCCAAGGTTTTTGTGATGGCCTGCAGGAGCCAAAGCGGCAACGAAATCACCAATGATTTTCTTGTTTGTGTTTTTGTACGAACTGACTTCGCTGCGTCTGACGTCGCATGTTTGCACGCTTTGCTCCCTTCCAAGCATGAGCTCCACAGGACAACCCTTTCTTTGTTGTTCTCATGCCGGATCCTTTTGAGAGCCTAGCGGTCGATTGCTGCCACGCAAGCTCTTAAAACAACCTAAAGAAACAAGCTATCTCGCTCACGCTCCCCGTCTGTTGGTTCTAGTTGGTCGTATTTGTATGAACGGCGTAGAAGCATACACGTAGACCACAATCAGACCCATTGGAGGGTTAATTGAGAAGCAATTGCTGTTTTTTTGTTTTTTTTTTGGTTTTGTACTGGCGTATATGTCTTCACTTTTCTTGTTTATAGAAAGTATGAATCTTCATTCAAGCTTAAAAACAGCTCCAGACAGTGGACGCAGTCGTCGAGCCCTGCGCTGCACCCTTGCAGCTCCACCTACCAACCAGCGAGCTCGTTGGTGCCAACCAACGAAGAGGGTACCTTCATATGCGCGTCTCCCCTCTCATGCAGGTTCTTCGTTCGGGTGCACCACATTACCCCGTACTTTGTACGTTGCTGTTCTTTCAGCATCTCCCCCCCCCCCCTCTTGCTCGTAACTAGGCGACCCAGATGTGCCGAAAATGGCATTGGCCGACTTGCGGAGATCAATGGGCCGTCCAACACTCGCCCCCAAGGAAATGCCGGGGGGTTCTTCGCATCGCAACGCCCCTCCTTGTCTATCAACGGCAAACGAGCCGACGACGAAAGCCTCCAATACGTTCGTGCATCTCCTCGTCTCTGACCCCCATGCTCTTCTTTGGTGAACAGCCGCGCTCGCCGAACTGGCCCGCATACGCAGCATTCTTTTCTCCTGCACGCCTCGTTATCGTAGCCGTTGTCGTTTGTCTTTCCTCCCAACTTGTGGGTTGCATCGACGCTGAAGCAAGGGATGTTTAGCCCCATTGTGGTCGTAGGTACGGCTGTCTATGGCTGAAAGCCACTGTTGGGGCCCAAAGCGAACAATAGCGATAGCGCGCGCTGTCTCGCGGGAGCGTCCCGCTGTTGCGAACCGGCGAAAGGCTGGCAAGGGGGTACGAGGGCGTGCCTTCACATCTGGCGTCAAACAGTGCTATATAAGGCGTACCTGAGACGTACCAATATTCTATCATAGAGCTGTATTAATTACATGGCTGCTTTGTGTTGGGCATCCTAGCGTCTGGGTTAGTCGGCGCACTAGCGGCCGTTCCGTCCGTTGGCGCTAGGCCCTAAGGTGCTCTCTTGGGCCCTTTCCAGCAGGCCGTCTATGTATTCGTGGGTATTCGTGGCTGCTGCGGTTGCTGGCCCGTAGTTGTTATGGTTAAGGCCGCAACGGCTGTCCCCCAGTGGCGCCTTTACACGTGTTGCAGCTCTCCACCACACTTTCTGTTTACGTCGCATGTACTCTGTACTGGATGTACTCTGCACAACTACTGCTGTCACCCCCCTTATCCGGTCACCCAACGTGGTCGCGTCTGCAATCCTCGGCGCTCCCTGCCGATGGCGGGCTGCACTGCAGTTCCCGCACCCGTGCTTTGTACTTTCTTCAGCGAGACACACACACATGCAAACGCTTTTGCTTGGTGATCCTCTCTTTTGCGCGTCCTGCAGCTTCTGTAGCACAGCGCCGGCTGCGGCGCGACGAAAATGGAGTTGGGGGTATAACAAGAGTATGACTGGATTCTGTCGAGTAACAGTGGGCGTTTGGAAGATTGGAATACAGAAAAGAAGAAACAGAAAAAGAATAAAAGAACATAAGAAAAGCAGAAGAAGAGAAAAAAGGAAAAAGACCAAAAGCGTGATACAGTCTTGACCCCAATCTAAACACGTGCTGTCGCATTCTTCCCGTCGCGCCTTCCGCGCTGGCCAACCTCCTTTTCGATAGTGCGTGGAGACTTGGCCGCCTTCGGTTGCAGCGTGATGAACGAAAGAGGCAACAAGCACCAACCCCCCCCCTTCCCATCACAATCGAAAACTGCAAAAAGGGGAAAGAGGCACCCACGCAACATGCATGGCGACCGTGACCAAACGAGAATCGATACGTGTGCGTGCGCTTGCCGTATTGGTGCCAATTCTGCGAGTACAACTGCAGAGTTCTTTCCTCGTCAACAGTCTCTGTGCTTCGTTCTTTCCTACTTGCATGCATTCTTGATTGCAACAGTCTGCCGTTCCTTCTTTTTTGGTTCCCTCCTGTTTTTCTTTTTTTCTTTTTTTTTTCTTTTTTCTTTTTCGTTTGCACTCCCCGGTTTTCCCGTCCGCCAATCGTACTTCTTCCGGTCTCTTTCTTTAAGTCCTTTGCTGGTCCTCTTTTTTAACCAGCTCTTCAAAGCGTATCAAAAACGGCCACACCCCCCCCATATTCCGTACTCCATACTCCGCACCACGCCATGTTTTTTGTCTTATTGTATCTTTATTTTTGTTTCAATCCTTCCCTTGGCTCGTTTGTCCCTAGCTCCAAAGCATTTCTGCCCAAACCTGTGGTCTGAGCTGCGAATTATGCACAGTAACTCGTCCTGACTGACGACTTCTGCCGAAGAGAGAGAGAGTGCAAGCAACGTACAGAGTAGCATCACCAATTGCTCCTTTTCGGTTGCGTTTGCTACTCGGCGTCGTCCCATTTTTCGATCTGCAGACATCCCAACGCGCCAGCACTGCAGTTCACAGCTGCTGCTGCTGCTGCTGCTGCCGCCGCCGCCGTGCCGCCGCCGCCTCGTCAGGCTGGGCGTGACGACGACGACAACGACGACGACGACGAAGACGACGAGGTGTTTAGGCTACTTCGTCGAGCTGGTCAGCGGAGTGGACGAGCAGACCACGTTGCTGTCTCGGTACAGTCTCCTCAGTGGTCGCCAATAAAAGAAGGATAAATGAATATGTAATTCTGAGCGGGATCCGGAAACGAGAAAAGCAGCCGACTCGAACAACAAACACGGTCGAGGACGTCAACATCAACATCCCACATCAACATCAGCAACATCAATAGCAAAGAGACGACGAACAACTGCAAGGACAAAGGAATCCAAGACACTCGTCCAGCTCCACCGCCTTCACGGGCCTGGTTACGTGCGACTTTCTGGAAGGTCACGGCCTGGCTCGTTATTTATTTATTTATTTATTTGTTTTTTCTCTTTTCTTTTTTCCCTCGTCAACGAGCAGGTCGAGGAGACATTAAATATCTCACCCTCCGTAAAACGAGACACAACCGCGCAGTGAACCCACAGAAACTTTCCTGCAACGACCCCATCCAAAGCTGTTTGTTTCCGCTTCACCGCAGACAGACTGACCAGCAAACGGCGTCAGCAACAAAACAACGAAACGACCACAGAGGGCAAAAACGGGGCCAAACGCACACTACACGCACAAAAACGTACGCACGAAACGACATACTTGCGGAGACGTCTGCCCTTACGACGGATGTCATTGCGCCCTGGCACCGCTTGTTGCTCACCGCCGTCCGCGCGCGCAACTCTCAAACCTCTCAAACCTCTTCGGTCACCGCATCTTGCAGCCGCCCCTTGCTTCGCCTTGTTTTCGTCTATTTTATTTCCGACTTTTTTTACTCTATTTTATTCTATTCTACCATTCTCGTATGAGTCGCTTATGATTTGCAGCGCTCGCGGTGAACAACGGACACGACGCAGCTAACGCGGCCGAGACGGTGTGCGTCTTGGTTAGTGTTCTCTCCTCGGGCGGTTGTGTATTGTTTACCATCGCGTTTTTCCCACCCACTCCGCTTCTCTGCCTTTGCTTCCATCCTCTCTTCTTTCTTATTTGCATACATCTACTTTTGTGCAAAGGAACACTCGGCCGCTTCCCCTTCTCGTCTGCGTTGTACGTCTTGTACGTCTTCAGTTCTCCTTTCTACGGGCCCGCTCCCTGCTCCCTCGTACCAGTTCGTCCGCATTTACTGCGGACCCTGGCCGGAACAACGCATTCCCTGTCCGCTTTTGCGTGTATACATCTCTCTTTTAAACCCTCGCGTTGGTGGTTGTTCAAGAGCCGCTCGTTGCATAGCCCCACCACCACCGGCACGGCAGAGGCAGCATCGTCTGCGTCTGCACCGAGCCGCGGCGGCCTCATGGCGCAACAACACTTGTCGCCGGAGGAGCCACAGGCTGGAGCAACGCAAGCGGCGCCGCTGTCAGCGTCTGCTGTTCCGCCCTCACCAACCAAAAGCCTGTGGAGGAAGATTCTAAGCCGCGGTGTGAGCAATGGTGCGGAGGTGCCCGGCAAGGACAACGCGGCCGAACCGCCGCCGGTTGCGCCACCCGTGGCTCTGTCGCCGGCCCCCGCATCGGTGCCCGCAGTAGCCACACCACAACCAGCAACCGCAGCAGCACCACCAGCAGCACCAGCACCAGCACTCGATGCAAGCGATGCCGCTCGCCCGCCCGCCGCAGGTGCCAACGGCATCAACACTGCCGGAAGCGACGGTGCCGCACCGAAACCGGCTGGCAACAGCCGCCGAACACACCGGGAGGTCGTTCCTGGCCTTCCTCGGGCACAGACGTTTGCGCGGCAGCAATCCGAGCTCCGCGAAAATCTCTTACCCGTGAAGCCGACGCCGGCCGAGCGACGGGCCGTGTCGGTGGGCCGGCGTCAGCTGCAGAGCATAGCGTCCCCGACCAGCTCTCAGATCCTGTCCAATCCACGCAGCAGTGCACCCGATTTTACTCGCAACCCGCGGTCAAGCGTGCCCGACCTCGGCACTACGGACCTTGGCATCGCGTTCGAGATTGCACCGCCCGTACCCTCTGCTCCGTCGTCGACGAAAGCGCCGTCCGTCAGCGAGCTGTCAGCAGACGAGCTTGGACTGGATCGCGTGGCAACAGCCACCCGGCATCCTGACGGCAACAGCGGCAAGGATGAAGGCGTCGCTTCGGCAGCAGCTCTTTCTGCCGTGAAGGGCGACGGCGCGCAGCACAGCGCACTTGAGACCCATTCTCATCCTGGTGAAGCGACGACGACGAGTAGCGTCGGCGAGACACATCTAATTGACACGGCGTCCTTAACCTCCTCACAGTACGAGCACCGAATTCGATACGAACTCGAGCATATCTGGATCCTGAACCTCTCTATGCATTTCCGCGACAAGTCCAGGCGCGAAAAGTTTTTTGTCACGTACCGTCAGCGGCCTGACTTGGCGCGCCGGGTCACCGTCTCACTTGACTACCGCGACTGCCCTGAGAACTCGCTCGAAGCAGATTTGATGCGGACCAAGCTGCAGCGCGACAAGAACGAAATGATCTACGAGGCTATCCGCGAGAGTCTGGTCGACATCCAGTTCTACCATACCGTCACCAACCTCAAATTGCAGACTACAAATGGCCGATTGCACGTCCATGTTGTGGAGGACGTATCTGTTCGTGCCAAACATTTCATTTTGTCTTATGTTTTTTGTATCTTTTTAAATATTATTTTCTGCCAACTGTCAGCACTCCTCTTACTGACTGACGTTTTGTTTTAGGAGGTTATTGACTACCCACCCAGTCGGTTTGTGCAGCATTTGCATTGCCGGAAGGTCAGGGAGCGGGATCTCGAGTTCGATTCGCACATGTCCGGCTTCGTGTACAAGGTGCGCGTCGACGGGCGAGTGCTTATCAAGAAGGAGATTCCCGGCCCCGACTCCGTTGACGAATTCCTGTACGAGGTCAACGCCCTCAATTTTCTGCGCGACTCCCCCAACGTGATCGAGTTGTATGGCGTCATCATCAGCGACGATGACCGGGTAAAGGGCCTTCTCATCAGCTATGCGGAGCAAGGCGCGCTGATCGACATTGTGTACGAAAACGACCACAAAATCCCATGGTTCACGCGCGTGCGATGGGCTCGCCAAATCGTCCAGGGCCTCTCGGAGATCCACGAGGCGGGGTTTGTCCAGGGCGATTTCACGCTCTCGAACATTGTCATTGACGACGACGGGAACGCCAAAATCATCGACATCAATCGGCGCGGCTGCCCTGTGGGCTGGGAACCGCCCGAAGCAACACCGCTAATCCAAAGCGACCAGCGCATCTCCATGTACATCGGGGTCAAATCCGACCTCTACCAGCTCGGCATGGTTTTGTGGGCGCTTGCTACGCAGAACGACGACCCCGAGGCGCACGGCCGGCCTTTGTATCTAGACGCAGACGTCAAGGTGCCGCGGTGGTACCGGACCATTGTGGAGACGTGTCTGGCGGAGAACCCCCGGGTGCGGGCCCAGGCTCGCCAACTGCTCAGCTACTTCCCTCGGCCAAACGCCGACCTGGAATTGTCTGACGACAGTGACTACGACGACGACTGGGTCGACGAGTGCCGCGATCCTGCGTTGTACACCCACAGCGCCACGTACGGGTCCTTTGACGACGGCAACAGCTCGCTGCGGCACCGGGCCGGGATCGAAAGCGCTTCGGTTAGCGACGCCAATGACGATGGTACCAACACGGAGACGTTTCATGGCGGCAGCAGAAACGACTTGCCCATTGACGGCTACACGGGCCTAGCGCCACGCATCAAGACGGTCACGCCAATCCACGACTGGTCTCACATGGATTTTGGGCACACGTACGTCGACCCGATGACCGGGCTTACCAACGAACCGTACTTTTATCCGACGCGGGGACGGTCGCCACCCAGCCCCGTGGACGCCGATACTGGCCGCGACGGATCCTACCGCGCCGTCTCTTGGACGAGAATGTCACGAGCAAAGGACGACCCGAGCCTCGACGACGTCGACGGAGCGCAGGACGACTCGAGGGAGGACCCTAGTTCAACGACCAAGACGCCCGCGAGAGCTACGTTTGCTGATCGGCCCACGACGGAGCCCACTACAGAGGAACGTGCGATGAAGACGCATACGCATACGCAAAAGCAAGCGGGTGATGCACATGAAAGCCAGCGCGGTGGTACTTCGAAGGGAAGTGGCACCACAACACAGACGAAGGAAGAAGGGCCGGCAGCGCAAGGGGAAGACGCGCATCGGAATGGAGAGACAACAAGCGTAGGACGTGACGATGACGTGCGAAACCAGGATGACCAAGGAGCAGCTGCGCCATCAGGCTACGAAGACAAGGAAAGGGACGACGAGAAGGAAAAATGTCCCACTGCGGGTACATTGAAGAAGCAAGCAACGCCGCCTACCGGACCGTCTGGCGACATGCGCACGGAATTGCTTTTCAAAGCATCCGCTCCGCCTTCCGCAGACCCTTTAAGTAAAGACAAAATTGGCGGTACTGGTGCTTCGGGCCAGAAAACGGAAGTTGATGCCACATTCGATGACCATTTTCGTGAGCATTCGAGTACCGAGAACGGGCAGGAAACGGAAGCCGGCGGGGCTGAGCCGAACGCACCGACTGACGACGGATCGGGTGCAGTTGCAACGAAGTGAAACGGCCGCGATATGACGTGATGACACGACCTCTCATCTTTTTTACGATTGATTTTGTATCAGCTTTTTATTTGGTGTTTCCGGCCGTCCTATTTGATTCTTTTGGTTTTTTTTTGGTATATTTCATCGGCTCCTACTGATCACTTTGGACATTGATTTTCTTGATCATCATGTGTTATTATTTTACATCTTGTGATACAATACTTGGGACAGGCAACTGAAAGGGTCTTCTTCTTGGGCAAAATTGGTAGGTTTTAAATGGGCACACGCGACAAAGAAGCAAAACAGGGGGAAAGGTCCGCGGCTACTGCACCAAGGACACAACGAAGTTTCATAACACTTTTCTTTGGAAATACTATTTTGGTTTTTTTGCCTATTTCAGGCGTTGGCGGCCGCACTCTGCGTGCACAACTGGGACCTTTTTTGCGGTTGAACTCTACGATCCCGTGACAACCGATGCGTCCCGCGCGATGATGCTGGACGAAAAGACAGTTTTGCACAGACATGTTTCTCTTTCCCATATTTCGGCTACTTCGGAGGCAGAAAAGACGTTCCACAGCGCAAAGGGCTAAGGACAGCCCCCTGCCAATGTTCCCCCTTTTCTTAGAGCCGTCATCAACGGGCATCCCGGAAACACTGTTCAACAACACGGTAGGTTCTCACATGCAAATTTTCAAACCCCGAGATGCCAGAAAAGGAACACCAAAACAGAAAAAGACAAGCAAGCAACAAGAAAAAGAAAAATCAACAAACGCAGACATCACACGATTGTGCCCAAACGGCCAATCGAAGGTGTCATATTTATCTTGTTGTTGGGAAAAAGACTGCCCCTTTGGAGGACCAACTGGTAAGCAAGCCAAAGCCAGCACCGTCGACACATGTTGGTTGTCGTCGTCGTCGTCGTCGTTGTGGTCGTTGGTTGGCATCATATCATGTGGTCAACAGCACAGAATGGTCTGCTCTGACCGCGAATCTGCAAGATGGCGTAATACAACCACCCTTCTACAACTTACTTCTAATACACATTGTAGAATGCGCCGTTGGGGCCCAACTAGGCAAGCCGGCCGAGGCACAAAGGCACGTACGGAGTAACTGCAGGCAGCGGTCTTTGGCCACTCACGCTGGTTGTGTATGCTTATCGAACGTGCATCTGGGTCACATAAAGTTGGATGCACTCTTGGTATGACGTATTCCTCTGTCATTACCTTTCTACGTTATCTACTGGTATTTGCTGGAGTAGTCCAAAAGACATAGAGGCGATGTCAATGTATGTACGTTGCATGCAGAAATGCGACACCTGGGGGTGCTGGGTGATGTGCAACAAGAAAGGCATTTGCAAGTCATTGATTGTTTTCTTTCGTTGTTCCCAAAAGGACCCACTCCATCTAGAACGACCAACCGTTTTTTTTCTGTGGAACGGGAGGAGGTATTTCGGTACCATTGAAATGTACAGGATACATTAAATTAGTGGTAAATTTAATAATACATATAAGTATAAAATACCTTTACAGGTACAGTGGCGTCACCAGGGGTTGCACAGCACGGGAAAAGAAGGCTACGACGGGGCAAAAAACAGAAGCTCTTTCCTTTGCAAGGCCCACCAATCAGATCCCAACCTCCCTTCCCCCCCACCGTTCCCAACAGTTTTCAGATCCCCCCCTTGACCCCAACAAATTCCCGTCTAGGTCGAAAGGCAAAACCCCTGAGGGGCAAAAACACCAGCCTTTACGTGGGAAGCTACGGTGTAAGTATATGAGCTTTTAGTGTGCTTTTTATAGCCCACGTTTTGGGGACGGAGCCATCCCGTTACATCGTATACGGCAACACGAAATAGGCAATTGGGCTTCGTCATGACGGACAAACGGAACGACGTACGATAAGGTTCCGCCAGGGAAGGAAAGAAGTGCTTGTGTGAGCTTTCCGCAATGTCCCCCTTTTTGGGGCAGCTTTGACGGTGCCTTCGTTCCCTCTCGCTTCCAGCCTCTGCTCTGCCACAACGAGGAAGGCACGTTCGGGAAAATACATAACGTAGCTGGTGCTCCTTCCTCCCTGGTCAACCAACAGCAAGACGGAAACGCAATGCAGACGGTCTCGCTTTCCTTTTTTTTGTTGGTATCAGGAGACATCGTAGAGTAAACCTCCAACCTGCTTGCTTCCCTTTCCCTTTTCCAAAACATTCCCAATCCGATCATCACGAGCCAGTAACGTCCTCTTCACCCCAGCCAAACAACAACAACCAAGAAAAACCAGCCGATCCGTTAGCCCACCTCGGTCTGCCCTCTTCCCACGGGTCCGGGCCCCGCTTCTTTCCTCGCCTGCAGTCTTTCCCCAACCCATACAAAAAAAAAAAGGAGTGACTCGTTAAGACAGTAAATACTTGGCCACACTCCCCCCTGTCCCCCCATCCATATTCACTTTTTCGCCTGCTATTTTTGTTGTTGGCTTTTCTGCTATAAGTGCCTCCGGCCGGTTCCTTCCATTTTTCTTTCCTTTCCATCTCTTTTCACTGGTACTTTTCTTCGCTGTCCGTTTTTCTTCTTCTCTCGGTCTTCCTCTCTTCGTCTTTCAACACGACGAAGTTCACAAGACGACGACAACAAAAACCATACAGCGTCTTTTGTTGGTGTCTTCTTCATCTCGGTGCTTTTCATCAACCGTGTTCCCACTGGTTGGGGCTTCCGGCGAGCGGACATCGTCGAAGAAGACTTGACGGGCAAATTCGTGTCTTTATTTGTCTTTTTTTATTTCTTTGTTTCTCATTTCCTTTCTCTCCCTTCACCATCATGTCTGCCAAGATCCCCGTGGCCGACGCCACCTTTGATGGCACCACAGACGTCAAGCCGCTGCGGTCCAAGCCGTACGACCTCCGGAAACAACACATTACGGAGACGCCCATCACGCTCAAGAACTGGTACAAGCACGTCGACTGGCTGAACACGACGTTCATCTTCTTCATCCACGTCGCGGCCTTGATTGCGGCGTACTGGGTGCCTCTGCGCATGAAGACGCTCATCTTCACGGTCATCTACTACTTCAACACAGGCCTGGGCATCACAGCAGGTGGGTTTTTATAGAATTTTTAAATATATTTTTTCTCTGTTTCCCTCCCTTTTAATTTCCAGACATTAACATCAACAGGCTACCATCGTCTTTGGGCTCATTCCTCGTTCAAGGCCAGCCTGCCCCTGAAGATCTACCTCGCTGCCGTGGGTGCCGGCGCCGTGGAAGGCTCTATCCGCTGGTGGTCCCGCGGCCACCGTGCCCACCACCGCTACACCGACACCGAAAAGGACCCGTACTCGGTTCGCAAGGGTCTTTTGTATTCCCATGTCGGCTGGATGGTCATGAAGCAGAACCCGAAGCGCATCGGCCGCACCGACATCACCGACCTCAACGAGGACCCCGTCGTCGTCTGGCAGCACAAGAACTACATCAAGACCGTGCTCTTCATGGCGCTCGGCCTGCCCACGCTCGTCTGCGGCCTGGGCTGGGGCGACTGGTGGGGCGGCTTCATCTACGCGGGCCTCCTGCGCGCCTTTTTCGTCCAGCAGGCCACCTTCTGCGTCAACTCGCTCGCCCACTGGCTGGGCGACCAGCCCTTTGACGACCGCAACTCGCCGCGCGACCACGTCATCACCGCCCTCGTGACCCTCGGCGAGGGCTACCACAACTTCCACCACGAGTTCCCCTCGGACTACCGCAACGCCATCATGTGGTGGCAGTACGACCCGACCAAGTGGAGCATCTGGATCTGGAAGCAGCTCGGCCTCGCCTACGACCTCAAGCAGTTCCGCCAAAACGAGATCGACAAGGGCCGCATTCAGCAGCAGCAGAAGAAGCTCGACCAGAAGCGCGCCACCCTCGACTGGGGCATCCCCCTCGAGCAGCTGCCCGTCGTCGACTGGGACGACTTTGTGGCCCAGACCAAGGAGGAGGGCAAGGCCCTCATTGCCGTCGCCGGTGTCATCCACGACGTGACCGATTTCATCAAGGACCACCCGGGCGGCAAGGCCCTCATCTCCTCGGCCATCGGCAAGGACGCCACGGCCATTTTCAACGGCGGCGTCTACAACCACTCCAACGCCGCCCACAACCTGCTGTCCACTATGCGTGTCGGCGTCCTGCGCGGCGGCTGCGAGGTCGAGATCTGGAAGCGCGCCCACTACGAGAGCAAGGACATTTCCTACGTCACCGACTCGTCCGGGCAGCGCATCGTCCGCGCCGGCGACCAAGTCACGCGGGTTGCCCAACCCGTTGCCACGGCCCACGCCGCATAATAAAGTCATGCAGGCTTCAAATCAAACTTTGCTCTCAAACAAACTCCTATTCTTTTTTTCTTCACTCTCTTCACGGCCGAATGATCTTTCTATTTACGTTTTTGCAATGACAAAAAACGAACGTTTTGTGGATGGGGTGGCTTTGGTGATCCTTTCTTTTTTTGCGTTCTACTAGTTGGCGGTGGTTTTGCGGGAGTGTTTGTCGGTCTCGGGCCATGGCCTTCTCGTCGTGTGTTGGGACGGAGTTTTTTGTTTGCTTCCCTCCCTGTTTATAAGCACACTGTTCGATTCGTTCCTGTCATGTATGTATGCATTTGCAATGGCGCTGTTTGTCTTTGAGAGATGCGAAAATGGAAGGAACACAAAAAACGGAGTTTCATAACGAGATTGACCACACGAGAAAAAGAATAAAAGATCTTACGATGCCAATACTCTCACAGCCAGAGCCATGCGATCCTAAGCAAGCATGCAAGCGAGAATGGTGATGATTTTTTTTCTGTCTTTTTTGAGATGCCGTCGGAGCATCGAGCTAGATGGAGTTGGAGAGGATTGTGATTGAGTTGAAAAAAAAAAATGAAAAAGGAAAAGGGTGTATGAACTCGTGAGACGGTAGAAGGACACCCCTAGGTAACTCAGGAGAAAACAAGAAACACCGCAGGAAGACACGCAAACAGCCACCAGGCGCCCCCATCAGAGAAAACGAAAAAAAAAAACCAAAGAACCTGACTCCCCGCAACGTAAAAAGAGGAAGCTCCTCCGTCTTTGTGTCATGATGTAAAAGGAAATAATATGCTGAGCAAAATGTGCCGCCGCCGCCGAGAGATTCCCATCAGATAAAGAAAAAAAAAGAAAAAAAACTGCTGGTCGTATGTGTGTGTGTAATCTTGAATATAGAAAAAGGGCAAATGACTCCTTTATAAATCAGACCTGGCCATTCGGTGGGCGCTTGTCCCTGCCCACAGCAAGCCTTTCTGACCTTTTGTCTAAAACGACGAAAGTAATTGTCCTCCATGATGAAAAACTCCTCGTGAAAAAAAAAAAAAAAAATAAGTCGATCGTATGCCCTCATTCACCCCGAGATCGCTCGGGGTGAGTGCGTGTTTTGTTTGTGGGGCCGTGCCGCTCGTCAGCTGCATCCTTTCTGGCCCCATTTCATCTTTACTTGAACAGGCTCCGCAGGTCCTCCAGCCGCTGCCGCGCCGCCTCCGCCGCCGTCAGCGTCCGGTCCGCCCCCGCCGTCATCGCCGTCCGGTCCATCGACAGGTTCGCCAGCTTGATCTTCTTGTTCTGGATGTCCAGCATCCGCTCCTCGAAGCTGTTGCGCATGATGTACCGCACCGTGTGCACCGGCCGCGTCTGCCCCAGCCGGTGCACCCGGTCGATCGCCTGCGCCTCCGCCGCCGGATTGTACTGCGGCTCCATCACGTACACGTGGTTGCCCGCCGTCAAATTCAGCCCGAGCCCGCCCGCCATGATCGACACCAGGATCACGGGCACCTCCGGGTCGTCGCGGAACGTCGCCAGCGCCTGCGCCCGCGCGGGCCGCGCCATGCGCCCGTCGAGCCGGCAGTAGGCGATGCCCGCGGCCCCGAGGGCGCGCTGGATCAGGTCCAGGTGCGACGTCCACCCCGAGAACACGACCGACTTGATCGGCGGCGCGTCCGGGTGCGCCGCGCTCTCGGCCTGGAACCGCAGCAGGTCGGCCAGCAGGGCGCGCGTCTTGGTGTGGGGCCCGCCGTAGTCGTCCTCGTTGACGGTCTTGTGCGCGGGACGTGAGGCCGCAGCGCCCGCACCGTCTCCGTTGGTGTTTTCGTTGCCGTTGCTGCTGTTGCTGTTCGTCCCGCCCTCCAGCAGTGCCGACTGGTAGTGATGGTGCGGCGGCGCGTCGTGCTCGGTGTCGGCGCGGTCGTGCCGCAGCTCCGTGCAGGCCAAGAGCACATACTCGTGGCAGACGGGGCACACGCCCGGCTGCCGGCTCTTGTACGACAGACCGCGCGCCTCGTCCCGGAAATGCTTGACGCATTCGGGGCAGTACGCGTGGAAACAGGGCGTCAGATAGGCCACGACGTCCTCGTGTTTTTCGGACCGGATGTTGGCCGCCGCGGCCGACGACGCGGCGGCGTCGTCGTCGGCCGCCCCCGAGAAGCCCAGCTTGCGCTTGCAGTGGATGCAGTTGTCGGCGTTGGTGTTGATGAGCAGGTCAAAGATCTCGTACGCCTTGGCGTCGGAGGGGGGCCCTTTGGCGCCGTTGACGGTGCCGTCGCCGTCGTCGTCGTCGAGGTCGATGGCGGAGTCGATCGTCAACCCCTGCATGAGCTTGAGGTCGTCGTCGCTGAGCAGCTCGCGGCCGTGGGCGCAGATCAGACGCAGGCGCAGGATCGCTTGCAGGATGTGGATGTAGGTCTTACCCCCCAACAACCGCTCGTTCTGGCTGGTCAGCACCTGCAGCCGGTCCTTGGCGTTTTGGGCGAAGAAATTGTACAGGCGGCTCTCGGAGTCGGAAAAGTCGAGCTTGACGATCGTGTCGGTGCGCGGCGGCAGGTCGATCTTGTCCTTGAGGCGGCGCAGCGTAATGGTGTCGACGAGGATGCGCAGCTGCGGCAGGATGTTGGGGTCGCAGGCGCGGAAGGGCGTGATGATGTGCTGCGTGAACTTGACGCGGTCGTCAAAGGGTTTGAGGCGCAAGAAGGCCAGCAGCGAGCCCAGGTCTTCGAGCCGGTTCTGCACGGGCGTGCCGGTCACGGCCCACCGGCGGCTCGCCTGCAGGCGGCAGATGGCCTTGAATTGCAGCGTCGAGGGTTCGCGGATCATGTGCGCCTCGTCGAGCACGACGCGGAACCAGCCGATCTCCTCGAGCGGGAACTGGCCGGCCTTGTAGCGGCTGCGCGCCGTGAGCTCGCTCGACACGGAGCCGTAGGTCGTAATCACCAAGTCGAACGCGCTGAGCCGCGCCACGTCCTTGATGCGGTTCTGCCCGTGGTAGATGTGGTAGTCGAGCGTGCCTGGGGCTAGGTGTTGCCGGATCTGCTCCTCCCAGTTGGTGATGGTGCTCAGGGGGCACACGAGCAGCGTGCCCCGGCCGTTGCGCTTGAGCCTCGTAAGATCCAGCGTCTGCGGCACGGGCGCGTCAAAGTTGTGCGGGGCGCCGGGCTTCTTCTTCCGCTCGGGTGCCTGCGGCTGCACGGGCGCGCGTGCGCGCCAGGTCTCGGCCTGCTCCTTGGTGCTCGCCACCAGCGAGAGGACGCTGAGGGTCTTGCCGAGGCCCATCATGTCGGCCAGGATGCCGCCCAGCGACTCGCTGGGCGGCTGGGTCTCCATCTGGCCTGTGATCACGTTGTAGTAGACCGTCTCCCCGCGCGGCGTCACCTTCTTCTGCCATATGGAAGCGGTAAGCTTGGACTCCGCCTGGGCGGCGAGCGGTTTCTCGCGGTTGGTCATGAAGTACAGCGCCTGCTTCTGGTGGCGCAGCATGGGCGTCAAGACGGCCGGGCCGGGTTCCATTTCGGGCAAATCCTCGGCGTTGGCCATCGTGTTGAAGACGTCCAACACCTCCGAGCGGATCTCCTCCATCGTCCGCAGCGGCGTGCTCTGTGTCGACCCTGCGGCGGCCCCAGACCACGCCCCCGTGGCTGTTGTGGTCTTGATTGCTGCGGCCGCCGCGGATCCGCTGCTGCCGCTGCTGTTGCTCCCCAGCGGGGCGACCGTCTCGGGCACGGCCAGGCGCACGCTCGCGTCATAGTGGTTCGGCGTGATGAGCCGGAGGCCGTACTTAGCGAGCCGCTTACCAACCGCCTTGCCAAACGCCGCCGAGCCGTACAAGATCAGCTCGATCCGGTAGGACCGCGAGATGGGCCGGCCGACGATTTCGTCCTCGTTTTTCCGCCGCGGCGCGATGCGCGCGTCCGTCCGCAGATGCACCTTGCTGATGTCCATCAGCGGCGAGAGACACTCGGCCGATTTCGCGTCGATGCTGCCAAACACCTTGCGCGTGTGGTCGTACACGTGGATGGTGTGCGTCCTATCGCCCTCCTTCCGCCGCAGCACAATCTTCACGGAAGGCCAATACGCGGGACCGCCCATCGCTTGCATACCGGGTTTTGGGAGCGGGAGTTGGTGACAGTCCACGGTCACGCTTAAGACGGACCCAAAGCACACCTCCTCGTACCGATCTTCCATCCTCTTGTCGCTGTCGGCGCCTGGTAATTACCGTTAGCATCTCCCTCCCCCTTTACTAGCGGTAGACACAAAAAAAAAATTGCCATACCCTCTGTCAAGTCCACCGTCGTTGGTTTCTTGGGTGGCGTTGGCGCAAATCGGGCCGGTGCTTCCGCGGCCCTCTTCTCTTCCGCCTTGAGGCCCTGCGCATAGATTCCGCTGCCGTGCTGTGAAAACGTCGCTGTTGGTGTGACGTAATCGTCTGATACCGTTTTCCGCCGTTTCGGCTGGGGGACGTCTCGGCGGTCTTGGAGGCGAAAATTTCGCTCAATCATAGACCCCATGCCGTTTGTTGGTGCGCTGGGCGCGCTCGCGCCCTCGGCAACAGCCGCGGCTGGGGCTGCCGTGGATGCAGCAGGTGCGGCAGACGCAGTCAACACAGTTGACGCGGTGCGCGCAGGAGGTGGACCGTCCACGACCTCGACCACGTCGTCGTCCTTTCTAGACTCGGCGTTGTCCTTCACATATTCCGTAGAGATCCGGTCACCCGTCGACAGGTACCCATCGTCGGTAGAGGGGCCCGTGAACTGAAACGTGAGCTCGGCCGGAGCCACGCCCACGCTGGCGCCGTTCACGGAGGCCGGTGCGCTGCCTGCGTTGTTCTTAAAAGGCAGGTCAAACGTCTTCGCGTGTGCACGGTACGGCGCGTCGTTGGCCGTCAGTGCCGGCCAAGCGCTGGGCACTGTTTGGTTCGGTGGAGGGTCGGGTAGCAGCGCAGGGTAGTGGTGCCTCGGATCGAGCAACGCCGCCGCGTTCCATGTCGGCACGACCGTGTTGGACTGCCGTAGGGGAGGGCGGTCGAGGGCTTGTTGGCCTAGATGGTCACAAAGCTCAGTTAGCATGTGGGCTGGCCTTGGCTGTTTTGCAGTGTTGTTCACGGCAGCGGCCGCCCCATATAACAAGGCCTTCTGCGAAAGCTCGTCTTCGCAGTGTACTCACGAAGGTGGCAAGCAGGAAGGAGAGAGCAGGGGGGGGGAGAAAGCAGGGGCTGGTCGGTGTTGTTGCCGGGGCTGGACGAAGGGCTAACTGGCCGCAACGGAGAGTCGACACGCGGCACAGGAGGAGATATGCACGGAGACAGCGGACAAGGAGAGAGCATACCATTCGATGGGGGATGAGGAGGAGTGGACGCCATGGTGTTGTATACCGCAGACTGAATGCCTCCGGGTCCAGTCGAGCGCGCCAGGCGTGAGCAGGCTTATGGTTCACGCACGGGGGACATGTAGAGCGCGTTGTTGAGTTGAGGCGGAAAAAGGGCTTCGTGGTGAAAGGCGCATAAGACTGGGTGAAGAAGTTACTCTTCGTAACTTCACCGCGACCGTCACAAAAGTGAGAGGAAAAAGAAGGCCGCCGAGAAACGCCGAGAAACGGAAGAGAAATAAAGAAGAGACAAAAGAAAGGATGAAGGGAAGATGACGGAAAATGAGACCAGACAAATCAGAAGACTGTCAGAACAACCTCACAAAGAGAAAGCCGTCAAAAATGAATCGAAACGAAGCGAGGAGAGCACGTGGTGAAAACGAAACCAAAGAGATGCCGGCACAGCAAAACGGGGGCCGATGTCGTCGTTTCGTGCAGCGCCAGATCTTTATCGAGCCGCACCAAAATGAGATAAGTAGGAATGGGGGGAGGGGGGGTTGCGAACCGTGCAATAGGCGCTCACGAGACCCCTAAAATTTCGAGAAGAGAGAGAAGGCTCCTCAGCCGCATGTGACCGCGCTATAAAAACTTGGCTAGGCAAAGGGCAATTAAGCATTGCAACTGTGGCACTGTGGCAGCCAAAAGCGCGGCTTTCGTTCGGCAAGAACGTTTCTCAGTGGGGAAGGTCGGAGCCAGGACAGCGCCACTGTTTATTGGAAGGAACGAAAGTGGCGGAGGGGGGGGCGACGTCAGATCGGTAGAGTTCAACTGCACGTGACGTAGCGGTCATGAGTCAAAGTTGACGGCGAGAACGTTCGATATAGAAGAATTTTCATACCACGCTCCCACTCTTTGGTTTGCAATAACGAAATGATGGTCCTTTAAATGTAACACATTATATGGCCGTGAGGGCCGTGCCAAACGTGGTGAGCAATATGCTTAGATCTCAGTGCTAAGTGCGAGTTGTGAATCAAGGTCACGTGGCACTTGCATAGAAGCGTGACCCAAAGACAATTAACTGCCAACCCCGCCGAATAGCTAGAATAGTGGGTAGGAACAGAGTTGCTTAGCACATGACGCAGCGATGGAACACACAAGAGCTTGACGATGACATAAAACGAACGAACAAGCGCAAACAAAAGAAACGATCGAGAACGGTGAGCGACACTTGGCTGGTAGTTTGAACAACAGAGTAGCCATAATAACGAGATTTGACAGCCATTTCAGCTTTCTCAGGGGTCAGGATCAGCAAAATCTATATTTCCAGACTCAACCAGTAAAATGCGTTAGAATTAGAGGGCACTTATGCAGCTGCACGGTTGCTCCGGCCAGGCAAAAAAGCGGTGACAACGAAAGCACAGCGTCCCCTCCTTGGACAATAACATCCCGCGTTATACGAGATTGAGGACCTGGACCTGGATTTCATACCCCAAGAACAAAAGAGAAATATACACGGACCGTCTCGTTCAGAGCACATGAAGCGCTCACGCGAGCCGGAAGACTCATTGCCTGCCCAGTCCACGCCGTCCTTGCCGTCCTCGCCATCTGCCGTTCTCACGCCGAGTACCGGTACCACCAGCGACAGCCGCCAACCGCCGCTGTTCCGGCCAGCGGCAACGCCACACCACACGACCACCGCTACCCACGCCGACGACGAGCCCGACCAACCTCGTGCAAAGATCGTCGACTTGGATCCGGATCAGAGCGACGCCGAGGAGGCCGCCGAGCCGGCCATGACCTGTTTCTTGCATCGAGACAAGATGGAGTTTCCTTCCTACGACGCGTACGAGACGCACTACAACAAAGAGCACCTCAACCGGTGTTTGGAGTGCCGCCGGAACTTCCCGTCGCCGCGGTACCTCAGCCTCCACGGGGACGAGTGGCACGATCCCTTCGTCGCCGCCAAGCGGGACAAGGGCGAGCACACGGTAAGGTTATGCCCGACACATTGGCCAAGATGTTCGCTGGATCTCTTAAGCTGATAGCTTCCCCCCAATGCAGTATGCGTGCTTTGTCGAGGGCTGCGAGCGCAAGTGCGCCTCGGCCGACAAGCGGAAGCGGCACCTCATGGACAAGCACAGCTACCCGAAGCACTTTTTTTTCAGCATCACCCAGTACGGCATCGACGGCCGCCACTCGCTGCTCAACGACGGCGGCCGGTGGCAGCAGCACCGCCGCAGGTCGTCGACGAGCAACAACAACAGCAACAACCATACTGCCAAAAACGACGGCCGCCGGCGCGCGGCCAGTACGACCAACACAGGGAGCACGGCGTTGCCGCCGTCGCCGTCAGCGCCCAAGCCCACCCAGAGCGATAGACGAAGGAGCAACCAAAAGGCAGAGGAAACGGCCGACGCCATGAAAGACGACGGACGAGCTGACACGGGGAGCGACGACGAAAGCAGCGACGACGACGGAAGCGACGAAGGGACGGTCGACAGCGAGAACAAAGCACCAGACGTAGAAATGGACGACCTTGCGGGGGCCCTGTCGGCCATGAGCTTTGTGCCGCGTAGCGTGCGGTTTGGCCGGGGACGGAAAGTTGGTTTCCTGCGGCGGCAACATTGAAAGGAGCCGCCTTGTTGAGAAGAAAGAGAATCGGGAGCAAGCTGCGCCCAACAGGACGAATTACGACAAACCCGACTTGCAACAACGCAATGCTTTGTCTCTGTATTGATTGCATAAAATTAGCATTTTTGGTGTTTTGAAAAATTGAAACGTCATGGTATTTTTTGGCCTTGCTTCGTTCCCAGCTCCCTTCTAAAGTACACAATAAACCAGTTTAGCACGCTCGACAAACTCCCGATTTCCCATAAAAAAAACGAAAAAGAAAAAACAAAGAAGAGAAAAAAAAATGTTCCGGATATCGTGCAGTCGTGTTGAATGATCGTATGCATGCTTTTTTTCCCGTCCCCCCTTTTGAGAAATAACAAGAAGATCCCAAACAAAAAGACGTACCGTCTCAGTCGCTCGACGCGCAACCTCTGCACCCGCAGTTGACACACTGGATCTCTTGGTCTTCCTTCAACTGCGCACGCGGTACGCGGCAGATGCACGTCGAGTTGAAGTTGGTCTCTTTCGTCTGGACGCACCGCAAGCAGCACAACTGTCGAAACCCGTCAGCTTTGCGAATTCCCGCGTCATAGACAAGTATAAAAATCGTTTGAATAAAAGATGCACGCACCTTTTCGTAGCCTTGCTTCTTCCACTTGGCGATGAGCATCGCGTCCGCGTAGCCGTTCTTCAGCAGGTAGTCGTACAGCTGCTTGCTGATGGCCTCCTTCTCGTAGTACAGCTCGTAGACGTAGCGGCTCCGCTGGTGCGAGATCTGGAAGATGGGCCACTGCGCCTGGCTCTTGGAGACGTTGTCAGTCGACGCGCTCTGCGCGTCCTTCATCTTGTTGGCAAAGACGAGCAGGTCGTCCTCGATGTCGTCGAAGCCGTCGGGTGGCGGCTTGCGCTTGGAGGCGTGGCGGATGGGCGGCATGGCTGGTCCGTGGGGTGGGACGAACGATCGTTGACGCGCGTAGGCCCGGGGACAAAAAAGTTCCACCAAATCAGGATCGTGATCGTCGTCGACGTTTTCGAACAAGGAACAAGAAGCCCACCGTTGCCTGGGGTTCTTGAATGTTGGTGCGATTGATGCAAGGCAAGGCGTGGGGAATTTGCAAATAAGGCTGACAAAAGAAGGCAAAAAAAAGTGAACAGAGCCAAAAATTGAAAGGCGGTCAGTTGATCACGTGATGTTATACTTAGCCCGCAAATGACTTCCAAAGCGCAACCTCGCTCTCGAACTGTATCATACCTCCGATCCCGACGTCCCGCTACCAACCGTCTCCCACGACGATATTCGACGACGACAACGACCGGACAACCAGCTGGTCTTGGAACACATATTGAACGGGCTGCCATGGCGATTACACCGACGGAGTATGCCGTCTTAACACGGCAATGTGCGTCTTGTTTTTTTTTGCTCCCTGGAAAGTGCATGTTTCGAAACGATCCCTCACTAACCACTGTTGTGTGTGCAGCAACGAGCTGGGCGCACGCGCAGAAGAGAGTGCTCGCCGCATACAGGCAATGGATTCGTGCGGTACGTGGTAGATTGTGCAGCTTTGATTGGGTTGGTTGGGGGGGTTGAACAGTGACGGCCGAGAGGAACCGGCACGAGGAGGAAGCGAAATGAAACGGGGCACTGGAGAAGAATGGACCTTTTTGCACCGAACGAGAGGATGCGGCATCGATTACGGAGATTGTTTCACAACGAACCAAACAAACTAACGAACCGTGTTTTTTTCTCGGCGTTTCTGCAGGCACCGGAAATTCAGACGATGTACTCCGTACCGCTGCCCGTCGCCGTGGTCCGGGCGCGGATCCGGCAGGAGTTTGAGCGGCACCGTTTTGTCAACAAGCTGCCCGTCGTCGACGTACTGTTGTTCCAGAGCAACGCAGACTACCAGGTATGGGTGTTGTTGCTTGATCTTTCGTTTTGGGGGGGGGCGAAAAGGAGTTCGCACTTCGTGTGCCTGGCAGCTTTGCCCCAGAGCGGATATGGAATGCACCGTGCTAATCTTTGTATCCCTTTTTTAGGAGACGATGAACTTTTGGCGGCAAACGACACACATCATGTCCTACTTCAATGAGGAGACGCTCCAAGGCCAGCGAAAGCTGCCATCGAGCTTTATGCAGGGATTCTTGGAGGTGAGCTTTTTTTTTCATCTTTCTCTCGCCAGGGCGGTGCCGTGGGTCTACTTGAGAGAAAAGCATTGCGCTGACGCACGGAATCGTACAACAGGGCCGCAATTAGAAGAAAAAAGATAAACAAGATAAGAGGGCTGTGTTGATCGATGAGCGTGCATGCAGCTCTTTGAAAATTTGTCAACGGCCCATTGTATATAGCAAGGACGTTGAAGACGAGGCTTTTTTGTTCCTTTTTGCAAGAAAACAAAGTTCTATTTTGAGAAAGACTCCCCATGTAACCGCAACAAAAGAATAATGGTGAAAGGGCAAAAAAATGTAACTCCGTAGATGACCCAAAACGTCTCTAGCATATCTTCAGAACTCCGAACGTCAATACATAGCCTCCCTTCCTTCAAGCGCCAGGGTCTTACACATACACACCCGTCGTTTCACGCCTTCATCTCGTTCACGTATTGGTTCCTGGCCTCCCAGTACTTGTCGCCGACCACGTCGCAAAGGTCCTGCAGGTCGCGCAAGCCCGTCTCGAGCGCCTGGATGGCCGTACCTTCTATACAACAGCCAAACAAGTCAGTACGTAGTCGTTTTGGAGGTTGGATGCTTTGGGAAGAGGGCTATGGCCATAGATCTGGTCTTCCTTTTCGTACCATATGTCTGAATGCGGATGTTCATCTTGGCCTCGGACGGATGCGGAATGGCATAGGCGCAGAACTCGACATCCGGGCTGCCACAAACCATGTTAGCATCTTCTAGGAATTACAACATCGCCTCTCTCACGGCGAGTCTCTGGACGCAAAGTGTCGAGCTGGGTAACGGGGCCAGTTTTTTTTCGTCGCCTACTTCTTCATAATGATGAACCGCAGGGCGTTGCCCAGCGTGTGGCCCTCTTCGAGAAACTCAAACGACGCGGCCGTTGGTGTCGACCCGGGCAGCTGCATTTTCGCCCTTTGTTAGCTGAGTCCCTCTATAGATGACCCGTGGGCTGTTTTGGAGGTTTTCTCGGGCTTCCCGTAGCCCGCGCCGATGCATTTGTACATACCAACCGCACCCTCTGTGTCTCTTCTTCCTCTTCCTCTTCCTCGTCCCCCTCGTTGACGTCGCCCCCTGGCGCTTCTGCGACTTCCACCGTCACGGCACCCTCAGCGGCTTCGTCAATTTCGTCATCGCCTCCAGCTGCCGTATCCGTCGTCTCCTCGGGATCCTCAGCTGCGGTCGTCGCCGGCGCATCGGCCATCTCGGCGTCTTCGGTCGGCTCCTGCGCGGCCGGCTGCTTCCGTCTTGATCGTGCTGACATTCTGTGGTACGTGTCTGTGTGTGTGCGTGTGTATGATAAATGAATGTTGAAAAAAAGAGGCAAATCTGCGACAACTTTCACGTCGTATCAAGGCGAGCGGCGGCGGAACTTTCTGCTTGTGCGATAAACATTTTTTGCCGGCCGCGGCGATAAGCCTTGGGCAGTGGTAAATTTTTGCGGCGCCGTTACTAACGCGGGGCGGCGATAAGATAAGGGAGTTTTGGCGTATTCAGGGCAGCAGATTCAGCAAGCATGCTACGCTAGACGGTATATGTACAGTAATTCAGTTAAGTAGCCCCTGAAAGGGCTTCAGTCACAAAGACCCTCGACACCTTTGTTGCCATAGTTGTAGTTGACGTGCCACCAAGCAACATGGGCCTGTTGATTTTTCTCTCATTGCCTGAGCCGTTGATTCACAGTGGAATAAAACATGAAAACAAAACACTACAGTCTGTCAAATCTTCCGCAGAAAACAGAAAACAGAAAACAGAAAACAAACTACCAAGCCACAAAAGTTCGAAGTCTCGCGGCTAGGACGAAATGTGAAGACAAAAAGACGATCATTGTTGGACCAAAGCAAAAGGTGGTATGCACGTTAGACACGATGGACGGGTAGAACAGATGGGCTCCCCCCTTGTCCATTGGCTGATCTGAAGCCGCCCTAAGCGCTGTGATGCGGCTACGAGACCTCCATGCTGATCCTGGGATCAGTGTTTTTGGGCTTTCCGTCGGCCTTGTGAACGGAGTCAGAGGCATGAAAAAAAAGAACAAAGAAACAAGAGGAAACGAAGAGCGGAATTGCTTCCCACATTCGATTTCCGAATAGGGGTTGACCGCAGATCGAAAAGAAAAAGCCCAATAAAACCGGTTGGGCGCGGCGGCTAGCTGCAGGAGAACGGGGGGGGCGGTTTGACGCTACAACCACCCAACGCGGTTCCGGACGAACAGTGTGCCTTGTTCTTTTTTTCCATCGTGGATGGGCGTTCACTATCAAGATTGGCGAAAGGGGCCGGGTTCAAGAGAGGCCGGCGGTTCGCGTCTGTCTTCTATTCCCTTTCTGGCCGTGTGCATTTTACGTTGTCTGACCGCTAAATTGCTGTACGTAGTTGTATCACCGTGATGATGGGAACCGGAGCATGTAAATTTACTTTTCAAGCGGGTTCGGCATTGGCCAAAGCTGACAGAGCTTTTACGAAGAAGAGTTTGCCAATAGCAGCACGAACGAGGTTTCTCGCCAATGCAGCTGTCCGCGTTGGCTCAGGGTTGGTTCCGCCGTCCGTTCACATGGCGGGTCTTTTCCCCATACAAAATCAGCCTGACGACGCGCACCGTCTTGTCGAAAAGGAACCGCAAAAGACGCGTCAAACACACGAAACGACGAACGCGGCGAACCACAGAAAAAAAAAAAAACGGCCGCGATGCACCACACCATCAAACCGTTTTGGGGGGAATGGGTGTGCAGCCCTAGCGCATCCCCGAGATGACATGCTCATTCTTTTTTTCGTGAAAGAAATTACGGGTACTCGATAAGTATATATTGCGTTGTATATGTAGACTGCCGCTGATTGTGCCTGCGGAGCGAGTCCAACTTTGACAACTGTGAAACGAGCCTCGTCCGGTTGTCCGGGCGGGCCATGGCAAAAGAAAAATATACGACTTACAACGTCCGTTTATATATTGAAAACGTAGATTTAGAAAACGGAGGGAGGGCGACGACGATGTAGAAGCCTCCGAACGGTCAGAGGTCTCAAGGAAAGACAACCGGTGTCAGAAAAAGCAGATTCTCGCGATGCTCTCAAAAGCATGTGTATCTATCTATGCAGCATATACGAGCTATACGAAGACCAAAAAAAAGAAAATAAGAGTACCATGATCGGATGAAATGACGACCTGAGAGTGTGTACGACATGAGAGTAGTCGTACAACGAAGTACTCAAACCAAATGGAAGAAGCAAACAAGCGAATGCACTGCTATTATTAGATCGGGTATGATAAAGAGGAAAAAAGCAGGTTGCACACGAAGCCAGACGAAGACAAGGAACTGCATCGTGGCTGGTAGAGACGACGCAGTAGTCATTAAAACGACGAAGTTGTGACGGGAGAAAGCAAAAACACATTGTCAAATATATGATGCCGTTTTACCTAGAGGGCGAAGGGGCAAGTTCCGTGCCATGGTAGCTGCATAACTATGTCGAATGGAGGACTTATATGATACCGGCAGCTCACAGAGACTGCCGTGAGATTGACAAAGTACGGCTAATTCATTCACGCAAGAAAACGAGAGACAACGCAAGCACGACAATGGGCAGCAGAGAACAGTAGCTTTGTTATGACCGCACATGTTTGAACAACGGGCCGGGCGGGCTTGTAGTTTTCAAGTCCGTAGATGATTGTGGTCCGCCAAAAACGAAAGATTGTACGCCCAGACAAGAGCGGTCAGAAGCTGCGCCAGCTTCAGCCTGGTAAACAAAGCCAAAAAGGGGGGGCCTGCCTGCAGGACTGTTGCACGCTCCGTCCAGGAACGGGTAACACGAAAAGCGGTTGTCTGCACCAACCCGTGTCATTCTTTTGATATATGGACCAGCCGTACGTTGCAAGGGAGGAGTTTGCATCTCTTTGCAGAGGGGAAACATCTCACAAGTGCCGGGAACGGCGATGGTTTCGAGGAAGCAAGCAATACGGCCACGATGTGTCTTTTCTCGGTTGACGACGTACGAATGTCTTTGCAACGAGGTGTTTCGTCTCAACTATTTTGGCCAACGCCTCCAAAGAAGATGAAAGGGGGCCGAGGATCGCCGTTTCCTTTTCATCCCATCCGCAACTCTAAATTTGTGTGCGTTGTGATCACCCAAGCGTACGAAGTATGTATTTTACGGCTGCAGTGGAGAGGGAATGAAAGTGGTGTTGAATATTCTACACCTATTCCTACCCGGCAGAGTAAATCTTGCGAAAAAAAAAATGGTGTTCAAGGCCCCCTAATACGACTAGTGAAACGTAACTGCTACACGCAAAAAGCACCATATATACGAAGACGCACCAGATCAACTTCCAATACGACGTGCATATGTACCTGTGGAGCGGCTGCTGCAGCAAAACAGCCCAAAAAGAAACGCGGTTCCGTCTGCCATGTTCCGTTTTCCGGTTGCCTTTTTTCCCCCTTCTTCTGTCCCTGGCTCCTTGCAGTAGTGGCGGCGCCATTTTCGGCAAGGCGAGGCAAACATCATGCAGCCGCCGTGCCTTTTTTTTTCCCTCCCCTTCTTCTATCAGCGTCAGAAGCTAGTTGAGTATCTCGATGTGCATCGTGCCAATTTTCTTGCTTGCATGATAGTGTCCATTGGCCTTTGTTACGGAGGTGCACAACTCTTGGCTCGAAGCACACCGCAAAAGGAGTCAGGGTAGACGATGGGGCACCTTGATACCCAGTATTTATGGCGAGGTGTCGTCATCAAAAGAATTCCCCCCGTAATAGAGAAATGACAGCCAGGCCGCAGGATGCTTGTGTGTTTCGTCTTGCGGTCGATGCGCAACGTGGATGTCGGGGGGGAGGGTTTACTCCCTATGGCTCCATAGAGCTGCAACTGGCCCCTTGCGGGTCGTGAATGTGGGCGTCCTTGTAGAGTACGGAGCGTGTAGCAATTGCTCCGTATTACTGCTCCCGTAAGAGTACGCTCGTGTAATTCATGTAAGTACAGAATACTCCGTATTTTGTCTCTCCACGCACAGAAAGCCCCTTACTTCGCAGCCTCGACGGGACAGTTCCGTGGCCACTCGCCAACTGCGCGATTGCCAATACGAAGATCCAGCCAAGACCAGGAAAGGGCGTCAGAGTGTTACGGAGTACGAGTACAGAGAATATTCGATACGAATAGTAGGACAGAGCAACGACGGCCAACCGCCCACAGAGACAAAACAGATCCAACAATACCTCAGTTTGGGCGAAACGACATGGGTGGACAACCGGGGTGACCCGATGAAGAGGCTGCCCTCTATTTTTTTATTTTATTTTTTATGTTTTACTTTTTTCTTTCTTTTTCTTTCTTTTTCTTTCTTTTTCTTTCTTCTTTTTTTCTTTCTTTCTGCTTCCGCCTTTGTGTGTAATATTGCTCTCCTAATACGAAATACGGAGCCCGTTGGTCCTTCTTCTTTCTCCCGTAAGTCGCCTTGAAAAACGTGTCGCTGCCTCTCTCCCTTCCTCTTTTGGTCGGACGGAGCACTGCACGGTTTTGCCTCTGGTCGGTGCGTTTTGCGTTTGGACCAGCATCAAAGTAAAACATACTAAAGAGTATGGAGAACCATTAGTCGTAGCCGTCGTTGCAGTCGCAATACTGAAAATAGGTTTTTTGGCAGGGGAAGGAGAGGCCTCGTCTGTCGTGGCTGCCCCTCGCGGCAACAGCACGCCAACGTTATTTGATGCCCACTCTCTCTTCTTTTTCCGTCACGTCCCTGACGCCCCTCTCCGCCCCCCCTCCCCTCTCCTCCCCCCTTTTGGCCCCTTTCTCCCGGTTGCTTTATTTCAAGTGACACCCCCCCCCCTTTTCCGCCCCTTCCAACTTCAGCAGGCCCAATCAAACGGCTCTTTCCCTTTCCGCTGTAACCCCGCTAGTGCACCAGGTACAGAGTTAAAAGCCATGGCGGTTTCTCATTTCACACGCCGGAGGCACGATCAGAGACAGACTAGGAAAGCTACGAAAGCAATAGTAATGCTTTCAAGACAAAATCAAAAGCAACATCTCGTACAAGAACATAACAGCAATGCTGTAAGCACTTGCTCATTTGAAAGGCACGGAATGCAAAGGATGGCTCCGAGGCAAGAGACATGAGACAACGGGTCGTGCCTTCTCTTTCTTCTTTGTCGTACATACAGTGTCATATATTGGAAGTTTCAGGGAAACAACGACCTTGTCACCTACCCATACGGAGTAAGAAAGAAGGGAAAGAGAGACAGGGACCAGAACAAAACAGAAAGAAAAGAACCGATATGCACACCCCCCCTTTGCTTTTCATCGCTCCTGCCCCCCTCCCCTCTCTCGCACGCACATTGTTGTATCACTCTCGTCGCTCACCGGGGTTGCCCTCCTTTCATAACCAGCGCCCCCAGACCTACGAAGTAGTTTTATGTACTCTCGTATTTCGATATGTAATACTCTCGTAGTCGTACTCCGTACTCCCCCCTCGCTCCTTCTGGTTTTGGTTTCACATTTCGTTCTTTTTTTTTTCCTTTTTGTCCTCCTCTTCCTCTTTTTTTCCTCCGCTTTGATTTCTCGTGAAGTTTTTTCTTCCTTCTTTCTTTTTTCCATCCGCAAGTTTTGTTTTCTACTGGTGTGTCTCTTTCGTCGTCGTCGTCGTCTCGCCTTTTTGCAAGCACTGCTTCGCCAACTCACGTCTCTCGCTTTTTGCTATGAAATATTTGCGTTCCTGATCTTTATTTTTCTCGTCTCTTCTTTTTCTACTTTGTTTGTTTCTTAATTTCTTCTCTTTTCCTTTCTAGGTCCTTCTGCGCCCTCCGCTTCCACCAGCCTGCTTGTTTTATATACGCATCGAACCAGCGAAAGCAGTTGTTCATACGACAGAGCCCGGCGCATTTGATACCACGTTTGCCTTCTTTTTTTGCCTGTCCTCCTTTCGCATCACTGAAGACGTTTCCATTAGCGGCCCAGCAACCACATTCTGCTTCACGCGACAGTTTTTCGTCATTTCGTCCGACTTTGTTTTCTGCTTCGACTTTCGTTCCATCCCATTCGCAGCTGAAACACGCCATTCGTTGTCCCCTGAAATCGCACAGTTTCTCAATAATACAGATTACGACAAACCTCACGACTCAACACATCGACAGAAACGGCGGTCTTGTGTTCAGGTTCGATTTGAAAGCCATCTCGACGTTTTCAGATAGCAACAAAAAGGGCTTCGCTCGGCAAGCAACGAGACGGAATACTGCCCAATTTTTGTTCTCGCTTAATTCGGACGAGAAAACGCCTGCGGCAGATAAATTGGGTTTCCCTTTTCTGTGGCTCTCTTTTTGCCCTTTTCTACATTACCAGCACACCTTTTTGATTCTCTGAACCCTCCGTGTTTCCTTGTTTGTCGAAACTTGAAACGGGCCAAAAACGACGAGAAGCGCGCACGGTCAGCAAAACCAAACCAGCCAACCAACCTCCGGACCCAATCAAAATTTCCCAAAGATTTTCAAAGTCGCGTCGATACGACGGCAGACAACCAACGAAGAAAACATTGTGCGGAGATTAGCCCGTTCGGCTTCGTTTTCCTGCTGCCTCCAGCTCTCTTTTGAATCCCCGTGCGCCAGCTTTTGTGGGGTGGACCTGCGCAAAACACACACTGGACACTGGCACCGCGGCGAAAAACCCGTTCACCCACCTAAACTCTTTTGGCAAAGGCGTTTGTCGCGCTGTGGCACTGAACGCTATATGCCTAGTAGTAGGCCGTGGCATTACCCGCCAGCCCGTCTTTCCCGCCACCCGCCCTTTCTTTTACCCAACCCCATCCCATCCTTTCGTCCTATTCGGAGCATAGGGTAAAAGGAAAAGGTAAAGGAGGACGACGACGAGCCACGAAAAGCAAAACAAGAAACAAAACCACGGGAAAAATAAAGGAGACGTTCTGCTGCCTCGAATCGACCGGAAAACAGAATTTGAAAAAAAAAAATTTTCAATCCAGCAAGAAAGCTAGCTAGCTGTTCTCTTTTCATTTTTATTACAAAAGCTTGGACGCGAATCTGGAGCCTTTCCCAGGTCGCCTTGCTTTCGCGTTTGCTCTGGCGCTCCTCCCTCTCTTTCAAACACCAAAAAACACCTTCTCACCATGAGTACCGCCATCACGATGGCCCCGTCGCCAGCTCCTCACGACCGACCGTCGTTTGGCAGTGGCGCCAACACCGCCGGTGCGAGTTCTTCGTCCACATCCACCACAACCGCAACAACCGCAGAACTGTCTGCAGCTGCCGCAGCCGTCGCCGCTGTATCATCTGCGTCTCCCTCCAACCACAGGACCACGTCCTCGACAACCGCTCCCAACGCATCCGCGCGACGATCTGGTAGCGGTAGCCCGCGGGGCGGAGCGCATGCCGCAGAAGCAAAATCATCTCCCAACACGTAAGGCCTCCAGCATTGTTTTTTTTTTTTGGTTCTGTCTTTACAGCGTCAAAGCGTTTTACAAGCGTCTCACACATCTATTCCAGGTCGCGAAGTGCATTTCCGCCTCCCAAGATTGTTGTCAAGAAAGAGCCTGGCTCTCCAGAGCCGACGCCCCGACACCGACCGCGGAAACTGGATCTTTCCAAAGGCAATGCCGCCAGCTCTGGCACGCCGGGAACCGCGCGCCCGTTGACGGCACGAGACGGTTTGGGCATCCAGGAAGTCGGCCTTGCCTGCCTCTCGCCTGGTTTCGTCACCCACGATCCCGCAATGAAGGAGCAGCTGCAGCGCAGTATGACCGTTCGTGAACAGCAACGCCACATCATCGAAGCCCGGCTACAACAGCAGTCGGCCAAGGGCGAGGGCAGCATGGACGCCTCCAGCACGAGAGACAACAAGGACGCGCCCAACCAGTTCGCCGCAAAAACTCCCGGAATGTCGCGTCGCAACCGAGCGCCGCCAGGCCTGTCGATTGTTGCTCCATCTCACGAAACGTTTGCCAACGAGCGCGTCATTCAATCTGCCCCGCTCGGCCAAACCTTTACGGGCATTCACAACCACCCGCATCCTCTGACCCGCCACATCACAAACCAGCCGTCCAAGTTATCGAACACGTCGCATATTCACCACGTGCCCGCCAACCAGACGAACAACCGCTTGCCCCCCATCGCTGATGTCTTCGGTCAAGGCCTCTCGGGGCACCCGGATTCCAGCGGCCACGCATTTTACGCACAACAAAGCGGCTCCCGCGGACCGCTCACATCGCCTAGCCACCCTCCCCTAATGTCGCACCCACCGCCGCCACCGCCCCCACCACCGCCACAGTCGCAGCAACAACAGCAGCAGCACCAACAACACTCACAACAGCAGCCACAGCCACCCATGTCCGGCCGGCCAAGGGAATACCGTTCCGCCGAGGAAGCTCAGGTCGAGATGGTCGGTGGCCGGCCTGAACTGCTACCCAAGCTTGTCGTATACCCCCAGCCTCCCACCCCGCCGTCACCGCAGCACGGCCATGGCTCGCGCAATGCCGATGGAAGCCGAAGCACCAGCAGACGACGCACGCGTGCCGAATACGAGGATGGCGGCAGTCCGCCACTTGGCACCGGCCGGCCTGCGCAACGCCGTGGTCCGTTTGGCGAGGGGCGTGACAGCCCGGAAACCCAACGACAGAAGCGCGAGGAGTTTTTGCGTCTGTGCGAACGAGCTTGGGATCTCTTCCACTCATAAACACAAGCTACGAATTGCTATCCGGACTGACGGTGCAAACGCCGGTCTTCTCTTCGCATGTGCGAGTAGGCTACGTGTTTTTGCTTGTCCTTTTATTTTTTCGCGAATACGCCGGAGCAATTTTTTGGCGGGGGATAGACAACTTGCGAAAACTACAAGCAACCAACGTTACATTTTTTTTTTAAAAAAAGCCGGGGCCCGGGGTCTTGGTAGGAAAGGATCTAATGGTTTTGCATTTTCAAAAGGTGATGAAACTGGTGTGGTACGATACGTTGCTGGGTTTTCGTCTGAAGGCTTGGCTTCAGACCGTGGATAAGGGAAAGATAATGACGAAAAGGAACAAACGAATATCTGGCCTGGCACTGGTATCGGACGAAAGGTGTGTGGTTTTTTTTTGGTGGGGGTTCTTCCGGTTTTATTCTTCTTGGATCCGTTTTCGAATAGGCGAAACATGTGTGTGTGCTCTTTGAACTTTAGGGAGGTGGGGGTTGTTGGCTTATTTCTTGCGTCTTCTTTTCATGTTCCTCTTCTCAAGCCTTTTTGTTTACTAGCCTTGTGCCATTTCCCTGTTCCCTTTCTGGAAATGAGCTTTTTTTCCCTTATAATGTGCGTTCGTGTACACACGTACATAGATACATATAGTTCAAAAGACATCACACCTTCTCTATTGTTAACGATGAACATTGATTGAATTGATCTCCCGTCGTTCCTCCCCTTCTTGTTTTCATTGTTTGCCTTACTGCGTCCCCCTTTTATCAAAAGATATTTTTTACGACGCGAACCCGATGCATAAGCCAGTGTAAGTCTACACAGAATGTAAAAGTCGTCTCACACTTGGAACACATCATATATGCATGTCCAAGATGGAACCCAGTCCTATAGTTAGTGGCCTTTGCAAAAACGAGTTTCTGTTTCCCTACAGACATCAAGCGTATTTTCGTTAAAAAATATTCGCTATCATGATAAACGCATCGAATGAACATTTTTTGGTACTTCTTATATCTTTATATATGTACGTAGATAGATTCTGTTTCTGTTTTTCTTTTCTTGAGATATCACGCCAGACAAGACTCCGTGGCTAACACCGCTGTCAACGACGTGTGAAAAAATGCTAATTTACTTGATATATGTAGAGAAAACGTAGAAAAAGAAACATGGCCGCCCAAGACTTTCAGGAGAAAACGAATGGTTTTATGTACACTCTCCATTGAGAGTACTAGAGATTCTCATGTAAACGTAAGAAGCCGGACCAATCCAAAAAAAGGAAGAAAGAAAGAAAGAAAGCAAAACTACCTCCCATTTAACCAAAAAAAAGCAAGCATGGTTTAAACGAGAGAGTAGACGCCTGAACTCCGCTGCTGTATGTTTGTATGTGTGTGTGTGTGCTTCCGAGAGAAGAAAATGAAAAAAAAAAACGAATAACGAAATATATAAAAAATGAAGGCCCTCATAAATTCATAAAGCAATCAAACCGAGTCGAACCGGATTTTGAAAATACATGGAAAACGGAAGAGAAAGTAGAAGAAGACGCTCGCAGGAGAGCAAAGCAATGGTTTCAAGACACAGAAACACAAAAGGATGCCAAACCAAAAGAAGCAAAGAGTAAGTCGACCGCAAATGCTACCAGATCCTCGATATGGGCAAAAGCCCCAGATTCCTGCGCATTCGCTGACTTCCTCGTGCCCTTGAAGATTCATTTTTTTAAAAAAAAAACCCCGGCATCTTCTAGACTACCACAGGCTTGAACGTAAGGTACGCTATATGCATATTTCGTGAAGTAGCGCGGAGCGGTGGTCATAGACCTTCCTCCCCAGCCTTGCAGAGCTTTATCTCACGGCCCCATTCGGACTTCAACACTTGTGACGCCGTGATGCGCCGCGAAGGATTCGGGTCAAGGATGGAGTAGATTACATTCCGACACCGAGCCTGTATGGGTTAGTAAGTTGTACCTATGTGGACATAGCTTGAAAAAGAGAAAAAAAAAACTTACACGATGGAGAGACTCGATAGGGCCATATCCTTCTTCATCGCGACGGCCGTCCAAATAGCGACCATAAAACTCATCCTCGTCCTTCTTGGCGACGCGCCACAAATGACGGCCGGTGCGCATGGCCATGTATATCACGCCACACGCCCATACATCGACGGCCCGGGCGTCGAATTCTTTGTTAACGTATTCTTCTGGGGCAATGTACGGTGCAGAGCCGCACAGGCCTGAGACCATGTGGGCATCGCTCTCCCACGCCATGCGGAAGCATTCGCCATTGCCGAAATCGGTAATTTTTAGGCCGCCGTGGGTGGTCAACAGCAAATTCTCGGGCTTGAGATCCCGGTGGGCAACGCCCATCTCGTGCATGTACTCGACGCCGCGCATCATCTGCTTGAAGAAACAATCGGCTTCCTGCACCTCTAGCTTGCCGGCGGTGAGCACAAGGGTGTACAAGTCTCCGCCGGCGCAAAACTCCATGACTTCGCAGTAGTCGCCTTTGGCGTCTTTGAGCAGGTCGAGGGTGTGGATGACGTTGGGGTGGCGCAGGCTTGAGGAAATGCAAAACTCGGCCGTCAAGCGCTTGCTGTATTTCTTTTCGTTTTCTTCGGTCCGCCGACGGAACTCCTTGACTGCATAGAGCTTTTCGCCCATGCCATCGGCCAGCTTCTTGTGTGATATACGAACGACGCCAAACGCGCCGCGGCCAACGATTTCTTGGCATTTTCCATATTTTTCTATGAGCGTGGAGGCCGGCATAGCTGCGGAAGCGGCCAACTTCTTGTCGAGCGTGACCTTCTTGTCAGCGACCAAGCTGTCCTTTTCTTGCTTGAGGTTGTCAACCCAGCTCGACACCAAGGAGAGGTCGCTCTCGGGATGATCCGGTTTTTTGCCGAGGATAAGACCACGGAACATGTCCATCAGCTTCTCTTGACGGCGGCTCGACTTGAGATGGTGCTCGTGGCCGCCTTGCAGATTGGGGTCCGCAATGAACCGCTGGAACGGCACGGCATTGCTGGTATTCTTGGCCGGTTTTGAGGGAGTGGCGGGTGGCGCGGGCGCAGCCTTTTCAAGTGGCTTCTCGGTTCCGGAGCCTTTGCGGGAGGGAGCCTGGGACCGGGGCACAGGAGACGCCGGGCCGCTGGTGGCAGCGCTCGAAGGCGGTGCCGAGACGAGGGCACTGGCAGAAGCAGGGACGTGGCCTTCCTTGGCGGCAAGTGCTTGTTGGAGGGCTTGCTGCTGCGCTTTCAGCTGCGGTGACTGCGATGACTGGGATAGCGGTGCTTGCTGCTGCGACAACGTCGTCGGCTGCACTGGCGGCTGTTTTTTGGTCGGAGCATTTCCGTTGGCAGGGGTGACGACGCCGTCGTGGCTGGCAGGCGACCGTTGCGAGAACATGCGTGTGATGCGGTTTTTCACAGATGTCTTTTCGGGCTGCTTCAACTGCGCCTCGGGAGGGGTGACTTGGCCATTTTGCGGCTTGAGGCTGGGTGAGAGGTTCGACGGAAGAAGCTCGATGGATTTGATCGACGAGGCCTGCGAACGATCTGACGAGGTCGTCGCTCTCGTGTCTGGAGAAAGGCTCGTCATGGTGGAAAGGTTTTGGGGGCTGGTGAGGCCGCGCGACGAGCGGGATAGAGTGTGGCGTGAAGATCAGAGGTATACGGTAGTGATTGTGCCGGGGCAGACACAGACACAAAAGGGCGTGTGCCGTATGTGACCCAAACACCCCCCAGAAGGAGGGACTGTTGACCAAATTCCCAAAACCACTCGACGAGCTCTCTCGATGGTGGAAGACTTTGCTATTGCAGTACTGCTCCAGGAATGAAGAAACGAAAAAAAGAAAGAAAGAAGAAAGGAAAAAAAAGAAAGAAAAGAAGGAAAGAAAGAAAAATGGTTTGTTGCAATCGAAAGGTGCAATATAAAAAAGGTCCGTCGCCGAATGTGGTCGTGGTTTTGATGAGATTGCTGCGGCTCCTATTCGTTGCGGAATGTGGATAACACCGAAATGTCCAGTTTTCGATATGCTTTTCGTTTAATTCGCGTTGTGGTAATTTATCGTTTCGATGCTGTGTATTGTGGTTTCTGTTCGCGCGTTTTGGAATCCGAGAGCCTCTGTCGAGGGAGAAAAAAAGAAGAGATGGAAACAAAAAAAAGAAAGGTTCGGAAAGCCGGTTGATCTCAATGGAATTTTAATGAGTTACGAGCGTGGGTGCGTGACTTGGTGCGTGCGGAAGCGGTTTTTTCTCTTTTTCTTTTCTTTTTCCTTTTTCCTTTTTCCTTTTTTTTTTCTTTTTCCTCCTTTTTCTGCCCTTTATTCTGCTTGCAAATAGAGTTCGTCAAATTTGCCGAAGGGAACTGGGGACGGTTTAAGGGTTGTGGGCGCGCGCCAGAGAGTTAGTCGAGAAAACGGGATAGGCGATAATGGGAAGGGCTGCTGCGCTAGCGACAATAAAATAAAATGGAAAAGAAAGAGAAATAATAATAAAAAATAACGAGGCGAAAAGAGACGAAAAAAAAGCTCGACTGTCAGAGAAGAGAGGGGGCGGTTGATAGAGGGAAGGGGAGGGCACTAAAAAGTATGTGTTAGAGGCCGACGACCAGTAAAAGTGGAGGCTGTTGGAGGCCGATCGCAGTCATGGTGAAAGCACGGAGGAGCTCGGGTCGGTTTTTTGGTGTAAGAAAGAGATCGACAACCGAAATTTTGGCCAGGGGAAAAGAAGGGAGAAAGGAAAAGAGGGAGATATGAAAAGAAGGAAGAATAAAAAAAAACAAGGCGAGAAATGCTTGATGGAAAAGGACAAATCAATCGGTGAAGCTTTTCAGTGGATTTTTTGGTGATGCGTAGTTAGGTGGACAAGGAAACAAAGAAGGTTGTGGAAGGAGATTGATTGGTAAAAGAAAACCCGTTGCGAGGAAGAATGCAAAAGTACGAAAGTACGTGAACTGGTGAATTGGTGAGTTGGTAGACTGGAGACCTTGTCTGTCAAAAAGGGCCAGTTTATATAAGAGGCCTGGAATCGAGTGAGGAGAAAAAGGACGAGAGAAGAAAAGCCGGAGGCGAACAGCGGGGACGCACTGTGATGGCGCCTGGGGACGGTGCTGGCTGACAAAGAAAGCCGCAGGAAACGGACGAGGCGAAAAACTGCTGCGCAGGAAAAAGAAAAGGGGTGTGTATTGGAACGAAAGAGAAGAGAGGAGAAGAAAAGAATTTGAAAAAGAACGGAACCATGAAAAACGAAAGATTATAAGGCGAGGAAAGATGACGAGAGGACCAGAGGACCAGAGAACGAAAGGACGAAAGGACGAGACGAATAGACGGAAAGAGCGAGGGACAGTGAGGAGAAAGAGACCGAAAGTGGGCATGCGTAGCGCGAACGAAGCGACGAACACAGAAGGAGAGAGGGAGCCCATATGGGACGAGCGAGGAAAGAGCGAGCGAGGGGTGGGGGAAAGGGGGCACGGCGCAGGCGCTGGCGTGGTTGGGGCGGATGAGCAGACACGCAGAGTGCTGAGTGACTTACGCAGAGACGAGCAACGACGTTTTGTTGCGCGTATATTCCAGCGTGATAACTAATATTACCTTAGTTGGTGGTCGCTGTCGCCATCACCAGTCCGAGTGCCCAGGGCTCATTGGCTGGGGCGGGTGGCGGATGACGGGATCCCGTGCAGCGCAGCAGCAGGCGGGCGGCGGTAATACTTTTTGTCTTTCGAACGGTGAACGAGCGGTAGGGAAGGCGCATGTACGTACGATGGTGACAAAGGAAGGAGCAGCGGACGAACAAAGGGTGGGGGACGAGAAAAAGAGGCACAATCCAGGAAGTGGTTGTCGAGTCGTCGAGTCGAGATAGGAAGTTACGGATGGACAAAAGAAGGAACGAGGGAGAGGAAACCAAAAATAGGGCAGGAACAGACGTAGACGAAAGAGGAAAGATGTTTTTAAGGGGGAGAAAGGATCATGACGAGAGAGAGGTAAGCTGCCAGCCGGAATACTAGGATATCGTATAACGGAATATACAAAGAAAGACACGGTACAAGCAAGTAAAAACAGGAAAAGGAAATAAAACGACCAAATGAAAAACAAAAGCAGACGGGTATCTTATTTCCAGTATTAGTGGTGAACTTGTCTCAACATGAAGCAAGCTACGGAGGAGCACCGGTATATAAACGTGAACGCTGGAAAACGAACGCTGGAAATGTATTAGTCTGTAAAACGGTCAATGTTAAAGCGTTCCTGTTCATGCACCGTTTTGTCTCGTAGCCGAGCTTGTCGCGGTTTCCCATCCTTCATACATGGGACGGGATCCGAATACCGTCCGTTCCATGGGCAAAATAACGGTGCCTGCTAGGACGGAACTTGGCCGGCAGCAGAGGGCAGTACAGTGGCGGGAAAGGGACGTTGCTTCTTTCCGTCTGGGGATGATACATTTCATGTAAGCAGGGAAAGCGGCCAAAGAGGAAGGAAGCGGGCAGAGAAAAACAAGCTTGCCTGCACGATGAATTCCCGGGTGCCGGCGACCAACCCGTGTACCGAGTAATAATACGTATACGAAGTCGAATACGGAGGATTACAAAGTCTCAGCATACTCGTACAAAAACGGGGGTGGTGCCAAACCAACTCGGGCTTAGGTCACGGCTCGGGGGGGCATGACGTGCCTTTTGCTCGGTTGGTATCTTTTGCCGCTTTTTGCTGTCATTTTGAATCCTTAGTCATGCGGGGCGGGCAAAACGATGTGTTCGCTTAGCCAGGGACGTCGACGTCAACGCGACATGCCTTGGGTAATGACTCTGTATTCGTCCGTCTACGTACGGACGAGCTGGGGTCACCTATTTTCGGGAGACGGGACAAGAATGTAAAAGGATGTCATGGAAGGGCTTGTATAAGCCAAAAGGACGGAGCAATACGTGGCTGTTTTTGCTCGTTTTTCCATCCTTTTCCCTGACGAACAAGAGAAAAGACAAACGGTCTGGAAAGCCCAGAAAAGAAGAAAAAGAGGACGCACATGAAGACGCCGTCTGATTCAATCACAGCCAGGCTGTGCGCCGTGTGCTGGTCGATCCCATTATCCCGCATGGCACATCTCTCACGCGCCCCCCCCCCCCCCCCGCGGAGACACCTTTTATGTACGGAGTGGTTTGCAACCTGCCCTTCGTTGGCCTGGGTCAACCGTCGAGCAAAGTAGAACAACCACAGCTCTGTACGACCGAATAGACCATGTATGGCAGTACGCAATGTGAGTTGCGTCCTTGTTTCGAGACAATACGACGAGCAAGCCGCGACGGATACGACGAGCATTGTTGCGATGGAGGTGCGACGACGGCGGCGGCGACGAAGACAGTGTCATGGTTGAAACGACATATGCTTTCCACATACTGCCTACAACTTGCCTACAACTGCTGCCATTTCAGCGGGCAAGGCCTGTTATTTGTTTTCCTTTTGTAGGCCAACCAACCTGTGGCCAAAAGACTTGACAAAGGACCCAGACGAACCCCCTTCCTTTGGTGCCTGACAATCCATCTCCTGACAAACAGGATGTATGCGCTGTTTAGGGCTTGCTTCGCCCTTTTAATTTTCATTCCCACCCTTTTATTTCTGCTTTGTTCTTCTCTTCCCGGGCCGCACTGGTGGGCAAATATGTGGGCTTTGGGTCGTCTTGCGAGTCTTTTGCGGGGAAAATCCCCTTGGCCAAAAAGAGGTCGCCTACACGAGTATCGGCGTATATATATATATATATATATATATACGCATGTAACTTGTATATTCGGACAGTTGACAAGGGCCAAATTGCTGCATTTCACAACCAAAAACCGGTCCTGAAAACGGTCCCTGCTGCCACCGTGTACCAAAACCATGCAGGGCCATTGACGCAAGCAAAATGACACATACTATTCGTTCGAAGGGGGGCATACCCCCATTGCCAATCGTCCGTCGTTTGCCCATGCGCAAAAGACAATTCTTTCGTCATTTTGATGCTTCTTTTACCTGTCCGTGCAGCGAAGCTGAAGGGGATCTGCAATGCCCTTGTTCGGCAGACAGCACGTTACGACACGGACACAGACAATAGTCTCCTCACATTGCCCTCGTGTCTTGAGCTTGTTGCTGGAAGTGCCATAGCTTCCCCCTCATTCGTTTTCTCTATGTGTTCTATGAGGGATTTATTTACGTTGTTGCTGTTGTTGCTGTTGTTGCTGTTGTTGTTGCACAACTGATTGCGGCAAAGAAAAAAAGCAGAAAAAAACACGATCACAGCATGCAGGCCCTCCCTACTTTCTCCTGTTTTTTTGACTGCTCTCTCTCTCTCTCTCCCTCTAGATCATCGGCAATCTTGGAAAATCACAGGGCCATCCTTTCTACTGTTTTTTTTCTACCCCCCTCGTTGGGATTGTGCATCCTTAGCGAAACGGCCGGGCGGGCGCCGGCAACAACCGATGGGTGCTTTGTGCGGACGATGATATACGGTGTATACTCCATAAAAAACTATTGTTTAAGTCCTCGAGCTTCTGCGTATATGGCTCCGAGGGCAGGCCGTCCGCGACGCGCAGTTCGCTAGGATCGCAACGGGGCCCGTTCTTTTCTTTCGTTTTGGCCAGACAAGAAAAATTTGCTTTTTCATCCTGAACCGGTTTTGAAGAGTACGGACAAGGAAAAGGTCGACGTCAAGAACGAATCTATGGTATTACCGGCACAGATGGCTTTCACGAGCAATATGTCTTACCCTGGAAAACTACTTAGTACACTTCTTTTACTTTCGACCCCTTCCTGTTGTTTAATCTTCCGCAAATATACCGAAGCAGGGTTGCATGCATTGTACGGCGTAGTGCGTTGGCCATGTTGGCAAAGCAATGAGACAACAATGCTAGAATTTTTTCCCCCTTCTAGCGAATTCCCGTCCTTGTTGGCATCCCTTGTATTTTTTGGGGGGTGTTGCCGGTTTTTTGACGTCACGCAACGTGCATATGTCTCAAACCTTATCATGAAGGGGAGCCAAAAAAAAAAAAAAAAAAAAAAAAACAGTAGGCACACAACGTCTCTCCCGTTGGCTCGTTGTTGTCCCCCCTTCTGGTCTCCTTTTTTTGCTTTTCGCTCCCCTATCCTTCATTCCCGTTCTTCCCCGTGAAGAAACGCCCACAGCCGAGTGGCCCATCAGTTCTCACCTGCACCTGTTTTTACGGTCTGCACATGTACGTGGTGACGCGCTTTATGTGATTTGCAGGGGACGGCAGCAAGCCACTGCAGGCTGTTTGTTGTTGTTTTTTTTATTCTTGCCCATCAACATCCCATTCGTGCGTCGTTATCACGCAGCAACATACACTGCCGAACTGTTCCCCTTTTTCTTTTTTTTGCCGCACTCCGGCAGCGTAAGCACAGCTATCGTCTACCTTTCTGCTTGTCCCCTGTATCACGAAGGAGAGGGGCGAAGCAACCGATACGAGGCATAGAAGTCTTTGGCGAAGAGACGACAGCGACGTCGCATCTGGCGGTGTGAGACGACGGGGTACGATAAGGCAGTGTGTGCAAGGAATTTTTTTTTCAAGAAGAAAAGGTTTCTTATGAAATACCAATCGGATATTCCGTGACGTTCACCGCAACGGTGGCTGTATCGCCCCCGTCGTCGTTCTGCTCTGCAGACCGCCTGTCATTCTCTCCTGTACGTACGGGATGCAATTTACCACGTACTACGACGAAAAAAACAAAAAAAAACACACAGCGTCTGTGACATCCAAAGGCGTATTCTTTCGAGTCTCCATTCCGACAGGAATCGATAAAGGAAACAAGCTCTTTTTCCCAATTGGTGGTGATAGACTGCGCGTACTGTTCGTTTTTCTTGGTTCCGCCGCCATATGCCCGCTTTCAAAGCAAATCCAAGTAGTATCGTCGTGTGCGTGGTTGCGTAAATGACTACATGCGAAAACCTATATGGGTGAGCAGGCAAAGGAGAAAGATTAAACGCCACAGAATAAAAAGTAGGAGCGTGCCCGTAGAGCCCAAAAAACAGGGGACAACACGACATCGGCCAAGACAAAGATGACTTGCATTCGTTGTGCTACCCCATAGCCCTCCTTTTTTCTTTTTCTTATTCTTGGCCGGGTCCTCTTGGCAGAAACAACAGCATCGAACCTCTTGTCCGCGTTTGGTTTCCTTTGCATACGTTGTACGCTTCTTACCTTACCCTTCTCTAGAACAGCCAAGAAGACCGGCCAAGACGGAAGGGAGGAGCGATAACAGGTGGGAAGGAAAGGAGGGAGGGCGAGGGAAACGTCTTGGAAAGGTCCGAGGCGCCGTTAGCCGAAAGACAAGAGAGAAAAAGGAAACGAAAAAAAAAAGTTCCAAAACGGGGGAGGAAAGAAAACCAAGAAAAAGACTTGGCGCCAAGGGGGTGACCACGCTCCCGTTTTGTGTTGCATCTCCTCGCCAGCTTGGCTATCTACTGTTGGATGAATCACGAAAAAAAAAGAAAGAAAGAAAAGACCAGAAAAAATAATACAAAAAATAAAAAGGATAGAATAAGAGTAACCCAAAAAAAGGTCACTGTCTCCGAACCCTCTCTCGGGTTGTCTTCAATGGGTAGAGCTGCTGATAATTGCCACGTCGTCTGCGTTCGGGATCACGCACAGCAAAAGGCAACGGGCCGAATGGGAAGACCACTTTGAGATACCATGCTTTTCATCTTGATGACGAATGAAGGTCTTCGCGTATACCTCCCTTTTGTCCTGTTCCTAGCTTATGCATCTGTTTTGGGGGGGGGGGGTGGATATGACCACCTATTCCTGAAAACAACATCGTATGTATTTGTTCGTAGATTGTTTGATATCGTAAAGCAAAAAAAAATAGTGACCGGCTTCTTATGGTGCCTAACGCTATCCCACAAGATAACCAGCTCAATAACACTTGGTCGCCAGAACAAGTACCTCAAAAACGCAAACAGAAAGGTAATCTCGCGAAGCACCAGCACGAAGTAACCAAAGGTCATATGCCAACAAAATATTAACGAGAAGATGAAAAACGCAAGGCGACGCAAAACGCTACCATGTCTTGGATTTCTGTGTACAATATGTGCGTTATCTTGTCCTAGACGCAGCCAAATCTGCCGACGTGTCTTTGGTCCACAAACCTGTTGGACCGGCCGGAGCTTGTTCGTCCGGCACGTCGGCCGTGTTTCCAGGCCGCCGCTGATCTTCTTGCGCGGCTGCGTCACGACCTTCACGCTCCAGGAGGTTGTTGCGGTAGACAGTTCGGTGGTTGCGGTGGGAGCGGATGCGCTTGATCTCAGACCGAAACGCGTGGCCGTAGATATCAAAGTCGGCGGCGGTCGGTGACTCAGACACAACGCCGTCCGCAGACTCTTGCTCCTCCTCGGCGTCGAAGCCACTGTCGTCTCTACCGCCCGTGCCAATTCCGAGAAGCAGCGTCGGACGGAAAGCAGCTCCGCCTTTTGCCTCCCCTTTCTGGGCGTCAGTGGAACCGGTGTTGGCGGCGGCGCTGACGTCGGCGTTGACCACGTCTGCGGCGGTCGCCTTGAGCATCATCTCCGTGTGCAGGCTTGCTTTCCGGATGTTGTTGCGTCTCTCTTCCACGAGCCGCGCCACCTCCTCCTCGGTCGTGACGGCGGCGTCGGATGGCTTCGGAGGCGCCGTGGCCGATGGCGTGGGTTCTGCTGCGAACCGCATGACGGCGTCGCCTTTTGCATCAAGGCGGGCATCTTCAGTATGAAGAAGACCTTTGAACTTACTAATAGCTTTGGCCTGAATTTTTTGCGTCCTTATTAGTCGTCGTTCAAAGCCATACTTGGGACCAAAAAGAAAACAACGTACAACGACAAGAAGGTTGCCCATTTTCCGTGTGAAAGCGTGATTGAGTTCAAGCGCATTGGGTGGCTCGATGGGGTTTGCGCAGTTTTCGTCGACGCTCAACAAAGGGTCTTTCCCACCCAACGTGACCCACGGATGTTCCTGTCAAGAGTTAGAATGTGTCTGGGATTGAGGATTTTTTTAAGAGATAACGCGAGAGAGAGAGAGAGAGAGAGAGAGAGAGAGAGAGAGAGAGACGGCAACATACTCGTATTTCCACCATAGTAATTCTTTTGTTCGGGTCTTTCTCGAGCAGCTTGTGCATCAGATCCGCAAAATCTTCGTCTTCGTGCTCTGGCAGCTGTACCTCGGCGTGGTTGATGGCCTCGAAGATCTCGAAAATGCTTGGGTGCTCAAACGGAATTCTGCCGTAGCGCAAACAATAGAGCGTCACGCCCATGGACCAAATATCGCACGCGGCGCCAGACACGTCGCCATGATGTGACACGCATAGCTCGGGGGGGAGGAAAGCGGGTGAACCGGCCGTCTTGCTGGTGCGCATACCTTCCGATTTCTCAAAGATTTCTGAGACACCGAAATCCCCAATTTTCAACACGTCATCTTCGGTCAGCAAGAGATTATCAGGCTTGATATCCCGGTGTATGATGTTTTGTGCATGTACTACGCACAAAAAAACAAGCAAACAAACAAAAGGTAAGCCAACTTTCCTGATCCACACCGTCAAAGCTCACAAGGGTGGAAAGGGGAGACAGCTTACAATACTCGATGCCCAGAATCAAGTCCCGAAACCAGCAGCGGCAGGTTTCGGCGTCGTATGGCGTGGCCGTCTTCCCCAGGTCCACGTCCATGACCACGCCCTTCTTGCACATCTCCAGCACCATGTACAACGAGTCCTGCTCTGGATCGTCCAGCACCTCAATCAACTGCACCAAGT